>OOIN01000016.1:0-600000 GCA_900323505.1 Ustilago trichophora | reverse complement strand
CAAAGGGATCGGCATGGTATTTGGCGGTGAGGTGGCGTACGACGGGGAGATGGCCTTTTGATGCGGCGTTCATGAGGGGAGTCCAGGCACCTCTGCCGCCTTGGATGTCGATTTCAGCGCCGCCACGATCGATGAGAAGACGGACAAGATCAAGGTAGCCTCGACTGCAGGCATTGTGTAGCGCGGTCCAGCCGTCCGTGTCTCTGGCATTGGCGTCGGCGCCGTGAGAAAGAAGCAGGGAGGTGACTGAGAGCTTTCCGGCCATGGCTGCTTTGTGCAGAGGTGTCTCGCCCTCGCGATCCTCCATCTCGACGATTGCGCCTGCTTCGGTGATAAGCCATCGGACAATGTCGGTCTTGCCCTCCTTGGCAGCAAAGTGGAGAGGAACGAGACCATTGTTGGGATTTGGATCGTTGGCGATGGCAAACATGGAGACGCCGGTAGAGCATGCCGCTTGGACGAAGGATTGCAGATCGGTGAGGTTGCCGCGGCTGCAAAGTTCGGCGAGCTTGTCATAGTCAATACTGGATGTTGGCTCGGTGGACGGGATAGAAGCAGGGGGCTGTTCCTCGGCCGTCTCCGGTGGATGGGTTTCCGTCTCTGCTTCAGGGTTGATAGCCGCAGCCGGAAGATCGCTTGAAATGTTGTTGGTCGGATGCTGGGCCTCTGCAGACAGGGAAGGAGACTGAGGATCGTGTTGATCTGAGGCTTCCGGTTGATTATCGCTTGAGTCGGCGGCGCCAGGGTAGACAAAACCCTCGTCTTCATCGTCTTCCGTGTCTTCCGCCTCGGTTACTGCATCTGTTGGCCGTTGTTGGGTATGATCACCATCTACCTGCTCTTGTTTGGCGTGCAAAGAGGCGGGAGATGCTTCTGCACTGGGATCCGCACTGAGTTTGGCCGTTGCGTTGGCTGCGGTGTCGCTTAAAGGATCGTATTCTCGGCGAATTGTCTCGTCGCCCTGCTGCTCTTGAGCGTCTCTTGCGGTAGGAGGGTCTTGAACAGAAGCCTGCTGTGGTTCTTGATGAGGGGGCAAGGATTGCTGGTTCTGCAACGGAGATGTATTGGAGCTGTATGCGCTGGTGAGAGGGTCGTGAAAGTCACTGGCGTTGGGGGTAAGATCGGATTGATCATGGAGATGCTTGGATGGGTTGAAGACGGAGGCACTTGCAGACAAAGTGCCTGTTGAAAGCTTGCTGGAATGTGAAGATGAACCCCAAGCCAAGTCGAGGTTCTCGGCTTCGTAGGGAGCGAATACTGGCTTGCGAGCGTTTGTGTTGGATTTGGAGCCGAAAGAAGAGGCTTCGCGTGAAAGTCGAGTGGAGAGACCCATGGAAGGAAAGCCTGAAGCATCGTTGGGGGATTGAGTAGTGAGACCGGCCCTGAGATGAGCTGGTGCATGCATGCTGGCGCTGGCTCCTCCATTGGCGTCATCGAAGCGAGAGCGAGTTGGTTGAGGCTCTGCAGGCTCTGCGGAGGAAGTGCCAACGTCACCCCAAACGTCGTGGGAAGATGCGTTTGCACCATCGTTGAGCGGGTCCGGAGCGGGCATGTCGAGTGAGACCTCTCGAGAGGGGTTCTGCAGAAGAGATGGAGGAATAAAAGGTGGAATCGCTATCGAAGATGATGATAGGGTGATACGCACGACACCTACTCCTGTGTGCTGACTAGTCTGTGCTCAGCTGGAATTTGGAAAAGTTGCATGCGTGTGAGGCATGCGTGTGTGTGTGTGTGTGTGTGTTGGTTTGTGCAAGTGTTGGACTCGGCGGTCCAATGTCATGATTATGTAAGTCAGCCTTCTGCCAACGCGTGGTTGGCTGTGAAACCAACAGACCCTTTTTTGGCTTTTGTTCTGGCACATTGTGTCAGTGGTGTCGATCTGGGCTGCTTAAGCGAGGCGAAAATGATGATTTGCGAGGCTGACAGCAGGGCACCGAGCTGCACAAGAGGTACGCATCGAATCTTGGATCCATGAGCTAAAAGTCGGTAGCGAGCAGATCTTTGTCCGTAATGCGGTCTAACAGATTCCGGCGATGTACAACAAGACTACAGCATATTGAGAGAGAAGAAGAAAAAAGCTCTAAAAAAGAGGCCGGAGTGAGGCGGAGCTGCAAGATTGAGAGAGTGCGACTTGAAATCTTCCCACCAGGCTGCTTGAAACCGAGTCGCATCTCGAAAAAAGAAAATGAAGGCGTTGGTTGTTGCAGCACAAATTCCGCAACATGGCAACTCGGAGATGGAAATTTTTCAAGATTGATTGCGGATTTCACTTGATGAAGCAGCAACCACATGTCGTGTTACACTTGACAAGCTTCAAGACATCTCTTTCTCAGAGAAGAGAGGCACAGCTAGATCAGAACTTTGTTGCTTCGAACGCAGAGGCCGTCAGCGCCACGCACACTAGCGAACGCTAGCCGACACACTTATGCTTGTGCTTCGCAAACAAGACCAAAAGAAGAGGAGGCGTCAAGTTACTGTGACCCTACCTTCTTGATGTGAGGACGAGGGCTTCCGACGAGAAGATCCAAGCTGTTTCTTGCTGCACTAGGCGACAGCGGCTCCAAGGTTGGATTGTGCAGTCCTTGGGAACGGGTAACAATACTGCTGCTGGTCGGCGAACCTTGTCAAAACGCGCTTCTCTTTCTCTTTTCTTGTCTTGGCTTTTTCCCCCTTTCTCTGTGCTTTGTGCTTTGCGGCGTGCATTTCTCGAGACGCACCACGCACCACGCATCAAGCATCACGCAGCCTGCAGCTCATGCACAACGCGCCCACTCCTCCGGCACACTGTCCGAGTCGATTCTCAAAAGAGGCACTCGGCCTGTCACATTCCAATCCCAGATCGTCGATTCGGCAGCACCGACTCAAGTCTCTTTTGTTGGCCCCTCACTTTGGCGCTTTGAGGCTGTCCAAAATCTGCACTCTCCCCCTCTGGCGACCCTTGATGTTGCTCTTCTCAAAGGCTGTGACGGGCGGTCAAGCAAACAAATTTGTGCTCTGCTCTTGTACAAAGCCAAAGGGACGTCGCGTGAAGGGAGGTGTGGGGGACAAGACGAGCGGCCAATTCTGTCACACACAGAGAGGTCAGTCAACGCCATGCACATGCTTGGGTTTGCACACACACACACACACACTCTCTCTCTCCCTTGCTCCTCCTCCCACTCCTTGGCGCCCTCTGCTGCCACTTTGACTGTTGCCAATTCTGTCTTTTCCTCCCTGTCTGCCTTCATCCTCCCTTTGACTCTTCCACCCATCCACTCATCCACCTCCTTCTCGTCCCTCTCCCTTCCGATACTTTCAGCCTCTCACCTTGCACCTTCCCTTCTCAAAAGTATCGCAATCCGATCTCGATCTCGACCAAACCGGAACCAACTGTCTGTCACTCTCTTTCTCTCGTTCTCCACGCATTCTCCACGTTCCATCTCTGTTCGACGCCGGTCGCTCCTTCAGCTTACACCCTCGCTAGTACACCAGCTCTTCAGCTCTTCAGCTCACCACCTCACCACATCCTCAGGACATCTGCAACCTCCATCTCCTCATCTGCTGCTTCTATCGCCACCACCTGACAACCTCTGCACCTGAAAACCCTTCTTCCAACCTATCGTCCACCCTATCCTTCCTTGCAACCATTTCAAGCATTCTAAAGCCCAGGCGGCTTCTTGCTCTTCTCTGTCGTCGCGACTCAATCCCTCAACCCAAGTGGTTTCTACCCAGCCAGTCGTCTTCCCTCCATTTCTTTATTCAAGTCCCACATCCATAGTCTTGCTTTGTAGACTTTGCTCCAACACACTCTCTCGGTCTCGTCCCAATTCGACATGCCCTCAAATAACTGGGTGGGCGAGTCACAGTCCAGCATAGCATTCTCGATGAACCCCCGCGATTCCCGTGTCGTCAGCATTTACGACAAGTATCTCTATGATCCCAAAGATCTCGAGTCTTCCGATCCCCGTCGCCGTGAACTAGCTCGTAAAGCTAGCCAGCTCAAACTTCACGGTCGTCCTGCCAACGACATGGACGCCAACGGTTTGCGCTCCGGCGGCCCTTCCAACGCTCGTCCTGCCCAACGCAAGAGCATCGCCTTCTCCCAAAACACAAAGATCACCGACGGTCACACCGCTTCATCTCACATCCCTCCATCTCACAATCAGCGACCCAGCTACGCCAGCGCGTCTCCGAACCAGAATAGCGACACCTACGACAGAGACTCTGGCGCTTTTGGTCTAGGTCTTGGAATGCTCGGTGGAAGCGACTCGGAATCAGATACTGACAGCGATGATGATCGCTCGCCACAAAACAATCCTGCGCTCGACAAGCTCAAACGTGCCAAAGATTCGGATAGACCCGACAGTTGGACCGACCGTGCAAACGCCGTTGGTCATCGTCCTCCTGACAATGCTTCTCAGAATCCGCCATCTCTCAAGCTCATGGCGCTCAAGTCGGCAAAGGAGCGCGCTGACCTTTCCCGCTCCTCCCAAGATGAAAGAAACAGCAGTCTCGCCGTCGACAACAACTTTGTCGACCGCACATCGCGTCACGGCAGCACGATTGGCTTCGCCGGACACCCCATGGACAACCAGCGCCCCTCCAGATCAGCTGAAGCCGGCAACAGCTCCAAACGCCTGAGCGCGCGTACAGCCCTGACCAAGCAGCTTGGTCTCGCCAGTCCAAATCCCGAGGCATTCGGAGCGTCACAAAGTCGTGGTGCTTCTCCCAATCAGCGTGCCGCGCCGCAGGACTACTTTGACAGTCGCGCACCCAACGCCACTCCAGCTCGATCGCCACCACGCAACGCTGGCCCACCATCCATCGATGTCAACCGAGCTCAACAGCACGCCTACGCCCAGCGCAATGATCATGGCATGCCCTCACCCATGGGTTCCGCTTCCACTCCCAACAGCGCTACGCCCCTTCGTTCTCCGGGCTACGGCCCTGATGGCATGCCATCACCTAACTACCCGCACGGACAAGGACAAATGCCACCCAATGTGCTGCAGCGAGGTCCCCCTTCGCCTTACGGACAGCGAGGCCCTCCTGGCGGCCCAAGCGGTCCCGGTGACTTTGGCAGGGGAAATCAGCACCCTTACAACAACACTAGCCCGACTCGTCAAGGTCCTGGCTCTGGTCCTCCAAATGGTGGTCCCAATGGAGCGCATCCTTCCTCGCTCCAGGCGGGCGGCGCGCGGCCTCCTCCCAACAGCATGCAGCGAGGCCCCGGCCCGCAAGGCCAGAATGGTCCTCCTCAGAACAGAGGTCCACCTGGATCCAACGGCAACTTTGGCCCCTCTTTCTCCGATGCTCCCGGCCCATCAAAGCGACAATCCATCTTCCGCCGGTCCATGGCCATGTTTGGTGGAGGGCCCCAGGCGGGTCCTCCCGGCAATGGTCCACCACGAGGACAGCCTCAGCAGAAGCGTCAGTCGTTGTTCCGACGAAGCATGGCCTTGCTCACCGGGGGTAACAACAACAATGGAGGCGCTCCACCTCCTCAGGGCGGTCAGCAGATGCGTATGCCAGCTCCCAATGCCCCACGTGCTCCAGCGGCACCACGAGTCCAAGGCTTGCAGAACGATTGGGAGAAGCCTGACCATCCGCGAAAGTCGCAATTCCTCGGTGCGGGCGGCGAGGGAGCCGAGTGGGACACCAACGGCGAAGGCGCAAAGTTCTGGCGCCGTTTCTCGATGGCTCAGAAGAATGCTGGCTCGCAAAAGCTCGAAGAAGGCAGCAAGGCCTGGATGGCCTCCATGGCAAGTGGAAGGCGGAAGCTCATTGTCATGGGAATCATCGCTCTCGTCTCGCTCGTTGGAATCATCGTCGGCGTTATCGTATGGAGAGAGATCGTCTCCCCATCCGGCTCCACCTCGGATGAACCTTCTTCGATCTACAAGGCGAATCTCGGTGCCAAGGGTAACCCAGCCACATCTTCCAGCCTCACCGCATCCGCTTACGCCACTAGCACCAGCAAAAAAGCCAAGGCTACATCCACATCCACATCTAGCAACTACTATTCCCGCTCGTTACCCGTCGATACGCAGGATCTCGTTAAGAGACACCGTCATCATCGCGTTGAGGTTGGCACTCAAAAGATGCGCAAACGTCACTTTGGCAGACCGGTTGAACAGCATCTGCAAGAAGCATCGCTTACGGCGCTGGATTAGGTGGAATCTTGAACCTTATCTTAACACTCTTTTAGAGGATCGTCCTTTGAATCACAGTACACTCTTTTGCAACTTTGTCTTTTTTTTTTTTTGTCTTCCTTGTTGGTTTGTTGATTTGATTGCATTACATTGTTTCTCATTGTCGCTTTTGGTCTTGCTGTTGGTTGTGGAGGTGATGCGCGTTTGAGCTTCTCAAGACGAGCTTGAACATGATGAGAAAGTGAGAATGGGAAGCAGCCTTACATTGCATTGTATTGGCAAATACAGAACATAAGGTGACTGAGTTCTTACGCAGCGGTAGCATTTGCAATGCGAATCTGTTTATCAATGAAGTTTTTAATACTTTCCAAGTTTTCACCCAGAATATTGATCGCTGCAACATCGTCTGCAATAACGAGAGTAGAAAGAGAAGAGATGCTGTGTCAGTTTTTAAACCATTCAATGGTGCAAATCTGATGTGTAAGCGATACTTACTAACGGGAGTGATACGTCCAAATCTCTTCAGTGGTGCTCGATCGCCTTTCTCAAGAAGATGTCGATGGTCTGCAGGTGCAAAGACTTTTGACTTGCTATAGTACCATTTTTTACGAGCCAGATCCGATCCCAACGAGACATGCGGCATATCGTCATATCCGACGACGTTGACCACCGCCCGAACGGACGATTGAACATCTCGTTGATCGATAAGCGACGCCAATACGTTACATCCCGATCCAAGTCCCACCAACACAACGTTCTTTGCAGACCCATTCGAAGTCCTCGCCAGCGATACTACATTGTCCCAGACAAAAGCAGCAGCACGACACGCCTCGGCTTTGCTTTCGACCTCCTCCGAATTCAACGTCCTGCGCATGCTTGCAGGGAGGTTCGGATTCGTCGCCGAAAACTCCTTGATGATGTTCATATCGACAACGCCGAATTTGCGATCGTGGGCGTACTCGAGGATGCGCCTGGAAGAATCGACGAGTTGCATAGCCGTATCCTCGTACGATCTGGTGGGTCGTGGTCGATCCGTGCGCAAATTACCCATATCGTGGACGAAGAAGAGAATAGTCTGGTAGCCAGTAAGAATGCCTTCCGAGCAGAAAACATCGCCGGCAAATTTGCTATGCCGCGTCTCTGCTAGGGGAATCTCGAGCAGCTCGAAATCGCGCGTGATGACGGTGCTGCGATAGGAGGCAAGCAGCTCACCGATGGCGATGATAGAAGGTGCATTAGGCGAGTCCTGGTTCACATCGTCGGCCTCGATGCTGGATAGGCGAAGGGATCGCCACCATTTTGAATGATATCGACGCACTCGCTTCACCGTGGCGGCGGCGATGCTGCTGCAGACCGTCTCGTTGGGCTGAGCCGTCTTCAGGGATAAAAGTACGTCGGTGACGGCCACTGCGCTGTCGGCCACGGCATCGGGGTTGTATCCACCCTCGAGGACTACCGCAACCTTGCCGTCGCACAGCGAAGTAAGAAGGTGTGTCATCTGGGCGAAACCGCCGGGCGAAACCAGGTTTTGTCCGATCGGGTCGCCTTCTGCTGCGTCGAAGCCAGCAGAGATGATGACAAAATCTGGCGCGAATTCCTGAGCGATCGGCATAACGAGATGGTGGAATGCATACAGATAGTCGGCGTCGCCCATGCCTTCGACAGGCCACGGTACGTTGACCGACTTACCGAGTCCAGGCCCCGTACCCGCGCTGTCGTAGTTGCCGTACGTTGACCCGGGGTAGAAACTGCCATCCTCGTCATATCGATGCAACGAGATGTAGAGCACGTCTGCGTCGCTCTCGAAAGCGCGCTGTGTGCCGTTGCCGTGATGGACGTCCCAGTCCAGAATCAGGATCTTTTTGATGTTTTTATGCTTTTGTTGAAGGTATCGAGTCGCAACGGCGACATTGTTGAAGAAGCAGAAACCCATACTTTTGTGGGGTTCGGCGTGATGACCGGGGGGTCGGACGATTGCAAAGCCGTTTCGGATGCGTCCAGAGGCGATGGCGTCACAGAGCTCGATAGCTCCTCCGCACGATAGTCTGGCAGCATATGCGGAATGTTCGTTGACATACAGAGAGCTGCTGCTCTCCAGCATGGGATTGTGGGACTTGAGGTAGTCGGTGTTCATGACTGTTATGAAGGGACAGACCAGAATGTCAATGAGACGCTCAAGTAAACATGGATGCGATAATGATGGAAGCCAACTTACAGGCAGATGCAAAAACACCGTTCCAGATGCCTTGATCATGAACGAGCTTGACCTCGTCCTCTGTGACCTCTCGGATCTGAATGCGCTTCATGCGCTGAAAGAGTCTATTTGCCTGGAATTGCTGGTAGATTCTCCAGATGCGCAATGGTTTCTCAGGATGTTCGGGGTCGATAGGATTCGTGTGTAGCGTCATTTCGGAGCTGAAGACGTAGCCGGTGCGGTATTGGTCGAAGGGAGAAGATGAGCCGAGTGCACGAACCTGAGATGCAAGGTTGGCACCATTCGTTGCGAGGCCGTTGATGTGACCGTTGCCATCAGAAGATGAGGTTGAAACTGACACGGCGGGCGTCATATCGCGAAGCGACCCGGAAGGGGAGGGCGCCGACGGCTGAGCGGCAGGGGCCATCTGAACGTCCTCATCATCGTCGTCGAGGACGATGGGTTCGTCCCTGCTGGAAAAAGGTAGAGTTTGTGCAGGTTCTGGCATCTTGGTGCTGGCTATATGTCTACTACGCCGAAGGGCTCCCCGCGTCAGGGTTCAACAAGGGCCGGAAGAAGAAGGAAAATGACCGTTGAATTTGATGTGGTATCTCAAGGTGGAATGTCGTAATGAGAAATGCTGAAATCCGGACTGTCCGTTCGAAGGAGACCAGGGCAGCGTTGAAGTGAGGGAGACGAGGATGAGGAAAAGCGGATGCTTGTATGCACACAAGTGATGGAAGTCGGGGTTAGCAACGAGAGATGAGAGATCAACAGGTTGACAGATTGACGGCTCGCGATTTTTGGGAAGCTTGGGAAAGCTTCAAAAAATGGACCCTGGACTCGAGCTTGGGCACTGCGCACTCTACGCACGAGCACGCGCCGTGCACCTTTGCGACACCAAACTTGGCTTCTGCGCTCAGTTGCGCCCATTTGCTCAGCTCGACCAAGCCCAACTTTTTTTCCCTATAAGCACAGCATCCATCGCAATGCTAACGAGGCCCTTAGACTGTTGCTAGCAGGTAGGAGACTCACAGGATGCTTGCAAGACTGCGCAGCATTCGGAGCACGGAGCACGGAGACACGAAAATAGGTTTTGCGGCCAAGATCAAGCTTGCCATTCGCTGCAAAAGCTTCAAGTACGAGTGCGATGCCAAGAAGATGGTCGGGACAGTATACAGTACATTCATTTGTACATTCATTCGCAATGAGGGAGAATGAATGCATCAGTCAAATGGAATGCGACGAACGCCAGAACCAAACGGCTTCTCACCGCGCAGAGTAGAACTGAATCCCTGTTGGCGCTTCTTTTCCTCTTCAGCGGCTGCAAACGCACTCGGAATGGGGATACCGCAGCAATCGCCCCAACCAGCCGCTTGACCTTCACCAGTGCCGTGAGCATGAGGTTTGCCAGCAGGATGTATGTGACCGTGTGCATCTTCTTCAACGTCTTCCTCCTCCAACTCGCCTGCAGCGGGTTCTGGGAAGCGGATCAAACTTCCAAAGAAAATGTGCTGTGCGATGGGAAGCTTCTTGAGCACCTCGGCCCGGTACATCTTGATCATACCCTCGTTGACTTTGGCCCACGACTTGGCACCGGAAATGTCGTCGAGCATGGGCGAGTGCCAGCGGAGCGAAGCTGTCTTGACCGAATTGATGAATTGGATGCAGGCCAAGTACATGTACTTGGGGGCAAACTCATCGACGATTTCAGCATCGTGAATTGCCTTGGGTCGAAGATGGCGATGGTTGCTGAGCTGACCAGCTCCCCAAAGGAAGGGAAGGAAGTGGTAGTCGTCGAGTCCCCATACACCGTGACTGCCTGCGGGCTCGAGCCAGTAGGAAGACTGGATGTCTCGCATCACCTGAATGTAGCTCCAAAAGACGCGAAGGACGATTGCTGGTCCATCCTCGGGCAGACGCAAGATGCGTAGCTTACACAGACAGAGCCTGATTTTGTCAGAAGGAGATACAGAGAGAGTTCGGGTCAGAGTTCGGTATCGAGTTGAGTCTGCACTTCTTCAGCTCCACGTATGATACTTACAACCAGCAAGCCATGTTGAGTTCCATGCCGCTTCCGTAGTCGATTCTCTTTTCGTTGCCCCAACTTTCTTGCAAGTAGACAGCCAGCTCGGCACGAGCGGTGCGGGATGCTTCCGAATCGTCGTCGAGTCCTGGGATCATGCGATGCAATCTGTCGTTATTGTCACGAATCTTGGCGTAGAAGGTGCGGAAAGCGGGATTGCCGAAACGAGAAGAGCCGATGGATGCATCTGGTGGCGTCGATTTGCGCAGCGCAGCGACCTCGTCGAGGATGGAAAGAAGCGCATGACAGACCGATGATGTCTCAATGTCGTCAGTGAGTGTCTTGCCGACTACACTGGTGTTGCAGACGCGGATGAAGGCGAGAATCTCGGCAAAGGCACCAGAGTGCTCGAATCTGTTGAGCGATGCGGGTGAGACGATGCGTTTTCGCGGTTCCTGGAAGGTATGCTGCTGTAACGACACGGTTTCGATATCGCTTGCTGTGGCTTGTGTCTCTGCGTTGCTGGAAGAGGATGGGGATGATGCTGCTGCTGCTAGTGGGCTTGGAATGGCTGCATTGGGTTCAGAGGATGTACCAGCTGCGGTAGGCTGACGCAATTTGGAGATGATGGCGTCCTTTGCTGCATCTGGAACAGGCGCTGGCAGAGCTGTGGGTGGCATCTTGTGACTTGTGACTTTGAGTGGCACTTGGCTTCCTTAGGAGCAGGTAATGGAAGAGCCGAGAGATACTTGAATGCGACTGAGCAGAGGTGTTGAGCAGAGGTGTTGGTGCTCAGCCGAAGCAGACAAACACTTGAAAACTGCCAAGGGTCTGGAAGGTTTGCAGGGCCAGGAAGCCTCAAAAATGAAACACGCCTCCACACCCAAGAAGCAACGGCGAGCGCATTCAAGACCGCAAGGGTCTTCCACGGCGGAAAATTGGCTTGTTAGACTTTGAGGGGTAACAAAATTGCGGCGAATTCCAACCATTTCGCTTAAACCATCCAAAGCAGACAAGGTTTCGGGTCGGAAGATTTGCCGAGAGATTCAAATGGCAAACACAGCAACAGCAACTGCAGCCGCTCTGAAGCAAGCGAACCGCGGACGAGCGGCACACGAGTTTTTCTTTTCCACTTTGCTCGCGTTCCTTTGATCGCTCGCACGAGGAACCTCTCGCAGCTCAACACCGAACAGAGCAAGAAGCGGTCGTCTGAAAGCTGATGCCAGTCTCGCAATGATGCTGTAGGGAGGGCTGGTCCAAAGACCCTTTTTTTTTGGCCGTGGAAACGACCACCTTTCACAGCTTCAGTTGTGCTGCATCAGCTAGATTCGACGGTGGATGAACTCCTCCGATTCGTTGTCCTATCAGTCTGGCAGATTTGTTGCTCTCGTATTCACCAATGAGACGCAATACACGCGTGCAGCTCAAAAGGCTCCGTCGAAGGGGAGCAGGAACTTCTCTCAGCTAAGACGGTCAGTGTGGGGCGACACAAAATGAAAGAAGCAACGTCGATGCGAGAAAGCTGCCAAGAGCGAAATAGAGCATGTGCCAATCAAGCAAGTGACTCGTGGCGTTCGGGAGAGAAGGATTGGCCCGTTGGTTGGTTGCTTGATGACAAGTTGTTGGCCGGTTGCTTGGCAAGTTGCCACGTTTGGGCAGCATGGCTTGCTTTCGCCCGCGCGTCCCGGCGCCCCGCTAGACCCTGTTGTTCCAAGATGGAGCAGAGCCAAGAGCGAATTCTGCAGCAGCACCAGCGCCGCTTTGGCATAATGGTGGCATGGCAGCTTTCACTTGACAATGGCAGTAACCGATACCAGGCAGAAGCAAATATGAAGTTGATGATGAACAAGAGGCCGCCGCCAGTTGCTGCTGCTGCTGCTGATAAGGTCATTACGAAGTGTTGACTACGTGACAGGACGCCGCGCTCGAGCTTAGCGTGCATTTAGTGCCTTTTTTTTTTTTTTTTTTTTTTTTTTTTTTTTTTTTTTCTTTTTTTTTTTTGCTCGACAGGAATGCACTTCATGCGCCGGTGCAGTGGAACAGTCAAAAGTGGCCTATACCGTCCTGCCCTGTATGGACCCCGTCGGGAAATTTTGCAATTTGTTTGAAAGTTTCAGAAAATCGCTGCCAGTGCAGCAGCAGAGCACACAACTGGTGAGTTAGTCAGTTAACTTATGGAGAAATCATCTCAATTGTCGTGTCTTCGAGTCTGTGTGGGGGGTGGGGCGAGACTGTTGCTCTCATGCTTCAGTGTTTCGCTCCAAGCAACAACATCAATGCGTTGCTACCGTATGTGTGGGGCCGTCAAAGAGGCGTGGGGACAAGAGCCAGTTTTGCGCCACTCTTTGGTCGTCTTTGGAAACTTAATTTGACAGCAGAGAGCGCTTCTTGCACGCTAGACGGGACAGTCGACGTAGCGGGAGCGTCTGTTTGAGAACCTTTGCTTGAGTCGTACAAGCCGTCAGCTCCCGGTTACACAGAAACACACTCTCTTGCGCTGTACACCATGAAAGATGCAAAGAGAGAGAGAGAGAGGTAGGTGTAGCGTCGTCGTCATCGTCTTCGCCGTCTTCGCTGTTGTGTTGCTGTTCTTGTTTCGATAAGCTGTCTATCATAGGGCATCATTCTGAGGAGAGAAGAGAGATTTATTTTTGGCGTGAACCTTTGGATTTGGTGGTGGTTCCGCTGCATAGACAGCACTCCGACTGAATCGGTGAACGCTTTTCCTTTTTGAGTTTTATTTTACTTTTTCTTGAATAATCAATTCCAGCTCCTCACCATCCTGCGCGGTCTGTCAAAAAAAAAAAAAAAAAAAAAAAAAAAAAAAACTTGAAATAAAAATATGGCAAATTTCGAGTTGGCCAGTAATTCTGTCAAAACTCACACCAAAATTGGCATCGCTTTTTGCGTCGAGTTACTCAGAGTGAGCTGTCTGGCCAACTCCCACGCGCCAACAGCATTCCCCTTTGTGTGTGTCGACTTCTCGCAACACTTGATCCTCTTCCTACTACTCCTCCTCCCTCCTTCCCCCCATCTCATTCCGTTCCACGCTCGGCCGGCCTCGTATCCTCTTCTACTTCTCCTTTTTCCTCTCTCTCTCCTTTCTTCACATTCAGTTCGGTCCCTTTCAACATCATCCTTCCTTTTTGGCCTTTGTCTCGTTTCTCTTTCGTTTCTCTTTTCTCCGACACAACGCAATCTTGCTGGCCGAGAGGCCCGAGCTCACTTGCATTCATTTCTGTCCAACAGGTGCATTCATCTTGGACCGCTTTGATCCCTTCAACATCGCGCTAGTCGCAACCTCGACAGCGACCACTCTCTCCTAATCCCATCACGAGTTGGCCGCGCCTACCTTTCCGACCCAACCAACTTCTTGGCCTCATTCCAGCTTGACCGCCCCGCCCTTCCGGTTCCTGTCCAGCAACCATTGCTTTGCCAACGTCGCACCAACCCTTCGTCACTCCTGTTTGCTTCCGTGTATCTTCCCGTTGACTACGCCTTAGCAAAGCCACATCGCCTCATCGACCCCGCCGTTCGCATACGCTTGGGCCGCGCTCGTGCACACTTCGGTACCATCCCACACGCAACAACACAGAGATCTCCGCGCTTCGCTCCTTTTGCTCGCGGGCCCAGACTCACGCAACAGAGTCGATTCTTTTCTTCTGTAGCGATCATCCCCGGTTGGAAAGAGCCTGCTCCTACCACCTGTGCGCCTGGGCCTTCTGTTCTCATTGTTGCGTGCTGTGCATCTAGTCACACGCATTGATAGCGACTACAGCCCCCACCTCACCTTTAAACCCCTCTGACCTGGCAGCTTCGCATAGCCGCGGTTGCTTGAGCCTTTCAAATCGGATCGCTCAGACTAGGCGCATAGATCGCTTCCCTCCTTGCTTCGGTCACCTTCCGCTCGCACGCACTGTTTGCACACTGCTGCTCCGCCCCTGTCCCGCTTGCGCCTTATATAGGGAGCCAGCCTCGCCATCATCATCATGGCTCCCACCGACAGTTCTGGAAGCCTTCCTGGTGACTTGGCGCACAGGACCAAACAGCAGACCACCAGCCGCATGATGAAGACCACAAGACGAGGTCGTCCCTTTGCCAAGGATACTCACGATCTTTTCGCCACTCTCATCGTCTCCCTCGAGCTCGGCACGCACCGCCAGTATTTCAAAACCTATCACAATTCGTTCACGACCGATGAGGCGGCTGAGAATCTCTCGCACCTCAAGTTCTCCCAGTCCAATCGTGTACCCGACCCCAATGAGCCAAGTCGTGTTGTCACTACCACTACAACCACCACCTTCAGCATGAACCGCGACATGGCCAAGGGCATCTGCCAACATTTCATGGATGCTCGTCTGATCGAGAATGCAGGTGATGCCACCAACCCCATCTTCAAGGACAAGGGTGTCTATGTACTCACACCAAAGGGTCTTCACATTCTCGAGCGATTCATCACCAAAAACGGCATCAACGGCGACCACTTGCTCAAAGTTTTCTCGTCCCAACCCATATGCATGAAGCTGCTTCATCTAGAAAGGCGAGCTACCGACGACGAGTTGCTCATCAACACTCCTGTGCTCGAAGTCATCTTCCGTCGCTTTGTCGGTCGTGCGCCCAACTACGAGAATGCAGCAGCAGCTGGTGCTAGGTCAGGCGATCACGCTGAGGGCAGCATCGATCGAACTTTGGGTATGGAAATGGGCGACGTCCAGGAAAAGGTCAAGGGTCGTGGATACCGTACTGTCAAGCACACCTTCAACTCGATGGGTGCGCTTGACTGGCTCTGCGACTTTACAACCGTATGCGGCAAGGATGAGGCCGCCGAAATCATGGCACACTTCCAGCGTCTCGACTTGATTCGTCTCGTGCTGGACAAGTCCAAACGTGAGGTCGAGCCATACGATGACCGCGATGTCATCATCCGCGTTGAAGATGGGCGCGGAGGTGTCAGCGACGGTCACTTCCGATGCCACTCCAAGACTGTGTATGGCGTCACCGACAAAGGTCGTCAGGTGGCTCGATGGGATGGCTCCGACACGCCTTCTTCCGGCGTTGCCAGCCCTGCAAGGGACGACCACCACCGACTAGGCGACGAGGTGACATCTTCTCATGCCGCCAAGACTGGTCTGCCTCAGGCTACGCGCGAGTCGGGTAGTCCAGGATCGCAGGATTCCCGCCTCGCACGAAAACCATCCACCAAGCTGCGCAACGAATTTGCTGCTGCTCCTGCAACCGGTGGCGCAGCCGGCATCGGCCAAGGATTGCACGACTCGTCCTCCTACAGCAACAGAGACAGCAACACCAACCGACTCAAGAACATCCTGGACGAACCGGCGCTCCGTTCGCTCTTCCGCGAGTTCCTACGACAAAACTTTTGCGAAGAGAACCTCAGCTTCTGGCTCGACGTGCAGGACTTCAAGCGTCGTTTCCACACCACCTCTAGCGCCGTCGCCGTGCAGCCTTCTTCCAAGGAGTCGAAGGGCGGTGTTGGTCGTCGTCTCGGTCGCAGTGTCACTGGTGCCTTGGGCGGTGCGAACAAGGATAAGAATGACGAGGACGGTCAGGGTCTCAGCGCCATGGAGAAGCACCAGCAGGATCTGGTGAGCATGGCTTTTGTCATCTACGACACCTACCTTGCGCCCTCTTCGCCTTGTGAGCTCAACATCGACCACAATCTGCGCACCGAGCTGATTCTCTACATGGACAAGATTCTCTCGGAAGCCAAGATTGCGTCCGGTCCGTCCCAGACCGCATCTCCTGCGGCATCCACAACGCAGCTCAGCGCAACATTGACAGGCAGCGACACGCCGCATGCTTCTGCAGGCGAAGCGGCTTCCATCGAGGAGAGGAAGGCCGCTGTGGTTGCCAAGCGCATCCGCATTCCCTTGCACGCCAGTCAGCTTCAGGTCATGGTGAGACTGTACGAGCGTATCCAAGACTACATCTTTAGGCTGATGGCCACCGATTCGGTGCCACGCTTCATCAAGGACGCGCGCTTCATCCAGCTGGTGCGATCCGTCGAAGAGTACACGGAAGCCCTCGAGGCAGGTCGTATCGATCCTCAGCAACACGCTGGTCCAGCGGTGGGCAGGGCCGTGTTCGAAGCCATGCAGCTCAAGTCAGCCGACATGCTCGCGCAGAACAGCAACGACGGTCGCAAGTCGGCCGACTCTGGTGCTCACCGTCCTATCTCCAGTCCGCAGAAGGCGCCCAAGTCGGTGCCTGCGGTCCCCCCGATCCCTGCGCATGCTACACATGATGCAGCTGCCAGCTGACGCCCTAGACCTCCATTTGCGTCGCTGCTGGGCTTTTGATCAACTCCGATACCAGGTCTCTCCGATGAGAAGGCCTCCCGAACAGCCACAACCCTCTCCTCTATCCCTGTTCACATCTGCTACGACTATCATGAATTTCTCTCTCTCTCTCAAAAAGCTCGAAATGTCTTTGCTACATCACAGCTTTCGTCTCTCTGTCTCTCTGTCTTTCTCTCCTCTCCTCTCCTCTCCCTCTCCATCCGCCTCTTGCTAATATTTTTGTCATCCCGCCTCATTCGAAATGCGCGGTTGTATCCTTTGGTCTTTGATCTACATCGGCTCTCTAATCACATCACCTTTGATATCCACACATTTTCATGAACGACTGCGTGCTTCTTTTTTTTTGTTGCAAGCGAAGTCTAGTGAACCAAGAAAGCATAGAGTAGATGGCACGAAAGGCATGCTGCGATAAGCTGTAGCAGAAAGATGCGTGGTGGTAAATTCGGTCTTAGCGGACGTGATGTTTCAACCAAAGAGTTGGAATGTTAAAAAAGGGGACACGGGCCGGGCCAAAGCCGAGGAGCGAGACTGATTTTTGACTCGAAATATGCCATCTCCACCGAGCATAGGTCCGGGCTTTCTTTCGAGGTTGGAGCCCCAGAAAGTTGGCCAGAGCTACCGACGCATTCCGAAGACACAGTAGTGTGGTAAGTTAGCTCAGAAGCGTTGTTGCCGTGCGTTGTAGGTCCCGCTTAAACTTCTTAAGTGCTTCCAGTTTCTTCCACCATCACCGCCTTCCACATTCCTATTCTCACCAGCTCTCTCCACCAAAATAAGGATGGCTTCAACAGTAGCTCATGGCGTAAAGACGCTCGGCGTGGTCGGTGCGGGCCAGATGGGTCTCGGCATTGCCTACGTTGCTGCACTTCGTGCCCAGATCCCTGCGGTTCTTCTCTGCGATGCTTCGCCCGCACAGCTTCAAAAGGGCGTAAGCTTCTTCGAAACGCTCCTCAAGAAGGATGTTAGCAAGGGCAAGATTCAGCAGGCTGACGCCGACGCTGCCCGTGCACGCCTGATCACCGTCGAGAAGCTCGAAGACTTTGTCGATAAGGGAGGAAAAGGTGCCGCTGACATGGTCATCGAGGCTGCTACAGAGAACCTTTCGGTCAAGCAAAAGATCTTTGGTACGCTCGCATCTCATCTGCCCCTCGAAACCATCTTGGCTACCAACACAAGCAGTATCAGTGTCAGCAAGATCGCCGCTAGCGCCGTAGGTGCCAATGTCAAGCCTGGTTCGGAGGAGGCTTGGAAGAGTCCCGCTCGTGTAAGTTGTCCTTCTCCTCTCGCTCTGTGTCTTCTTCTCTCCCTCAATTTGCGGCTGGCTTCGGCTTGTGACATTCAGGACTGATGTACTCAACTGACAAGTTCCATTTTCATCTGATGTCGTTGCGGTCTTGGTCATTGTACAGGCGTTGGGAATCCACTTTTTCAACCCTGTCCCCGTCATGCCTCTTGTCGAGCTGATCCCTGCCATCCAAACGAGCCCCGAAATTGTTGACCGATCCCGCGCCTTCGCCCAGGCCTGTGGTAAAGAAGTTACCATCTCCAAGGACGTCCCCGGATTCGTCTCCAACCGTCTCCTGATGCCCTTCATCAATGAAGCCGTCATGGCGCTCGAAAAGGGCATCGCTTCCAAGGAGGACATTGACAAGACCCTCCGTCTTGGCATGAACCACCCCATGGGCCCCCTCACCTTGGCAGACTTTATCGGCCTCGACACTTGCTTGAGCATCATGGAGACGCTGTACAGGGAGACGGCGGATAGCAAGTACAGACCCGCAGTGCTGCTCGGTAGGATGGTAGATGCCGGTTGGTACGGTAAGAAGAGCGGAAAGGTATGTATCGTAGATGGTGCGAGATGATGCTGTAACGCGAGAAGCGCGTTGACTAACACGACGGACCTCTACTTTCTCTTCGGCACTTGTCATTTAAAGGGCTTCTACGACTATCCCGCCAAGTGAATTTTTCCTCAAGCACAGGCATTCATTCTTTCGTATACACATCCACTGCACGAGTAATCAGACACATTTGCACGATCCGGATTCGCACTCTTTCTCGGTATGACCATCAAACGTTGTATTGCTCCGAAGAGTCAGCATGAAAATCTGAGCGAGCCAAAAGCAAGCAATCGAAAGGAGCAGAGATGGAAAGACGCTGTCAGTAAAACTCGAACATCGTTGTCTGTGTCCTTTTGCGCTTCCCGTTCCTTTTCATGTCCGATATGGAAGAATGAGAATCAGAGTATATTAAAGTTGTATGTTTGTAAAAGAGTGCATCGAGACGACCGTCTTGCAGGACAATGTCGTTCTACCCATTTAGATTGAAGTGTTGCATCATTTCAAAAGGGAGGAGGGAGGTTTTGGAGGGAAGATAGGACAATTTGATACGGGGCGGAAGCAGTGGGACAACTCGAATGTCGATGGGAAAAAGACTTACCTTGTCAAGTGGGTGCTGGTGGAAGAAGAGAAGAAAGCCAGAACGACGAGGTGTCGAAAGAATTGGGCGCGCTACAACCAACCAAAAAAGGGTTTTGCCAGAAAAAAAGAACACGTGACGCTCAAAGCTCCACCTTCTGAAGCTGCTCATATTCTACGCACAGATCGTGTGTTCGCCAGCAGATTGTTGCTCTAGCTTCCCGGCTCACAATATGTCCATCAACGCTATCAGAGGACTGTCAGGGACCAACATAGTGCAAATATAGATTAGTTTGTTGTGAAGTTGTCACCTTGCACGCCCATTCTTGGAAGCTTGTACACGAATCGAGAGCCAATCCACCGTGTCGTGGACTCCAGTTCTGTTCGCATCCCAGTTCATTCGTTGACAAAATCAAGTTATCTCGTCAGCACTTTATCCTTGTGATCAGCCTTGCTCAAGATGTAGCGGACACTTACCCTTCGATAGCGCTTGTGAGGAGGACATCCCATTCGTACTCCCTATCATTCAGCGTTGAACCTGCCCGTGCTGGAGCACGGTAATCGTCATCGTCATCGTCATCGTCATCGGCATCGGCAAAGATATTGCCGTTCTGCTTCCTCTTGCTTTGTGATGCTGATGGTTCGGGATCATCGTCGATATGGGCGAGCTTATTGGCGAACCATTTCTTGATAGTACCGGCGAGGTCGGACGATTTTGATTCGCACTCATCGGCTTTGTTGGCTACGATAAGGATTGGGCGACCTTCCAGACTCGGATGCATCAAGAGTTCGGCTGTGAGGGCGAGGGAAAAAGAACACGGGAGTATCAGCACCACTTGTCGGCGTCATGGCTTTATCGAACCAAATCAAGGATCACAACGTACACAGGAGGTTCCAAGCCGACTCTCGAGCGTCAAAAGCTTCCGACCCTACATCTGGATCCAAAGCCTTTCCTTTGCCCTTTACATGTTGATGCTGTTGCTGACTCTGACTCTGCTTATGAATTGCGAGGAAGTTGCGCGCATCGACGACCCACACTACGGCGTTGGATTCGTCGTAGTACTTGCTCCAGAGCGTGCGGACGGATGGGGAACCGCCGAGATCCCAAAAGTGCATGTGCATGGTGGGTAGAGTAAGCTCGAGCACATTCTGTCCGACTGTAGGGCTGATCTTGTTGGGAGATAGTGCTGGTCTCTTGAGATACAGGCTTTTGACCTTTTCGAGAAGACAAGATTTGCCGACGCCCGACGGGCCGACGATGAGGACGTTGTAGCGTGGTTTTTTGGTCCATTCGGCGTAGAGGCCTGTGATGAGGTGGTACATTGTGACTTGAAAGCCCGATGTCCTGGAGCTGGACGATACGTTGAGAGCCAGTCGGATTGCAACGTTGAGCAAGGAAGTGAAGCGTGTGGACCCTGCGACTCAGCTCCACACACACAACGCCTCTTCTTGGGTGTTGGACTTTTTTGAAAGCCGACATCTTCGAATCGGATCCCGATTTCAGTATAAAGTCGATCTCATCCGATCCTTGGCTGCCTTGCCACGCGAAATGAAGAGCGCAGCCACGGATGAACTCACACGCCAGCCTTCACCTCGGCAGCAACGCTAACTTGAACCCGATTGAGACCATTGTCGCGCTGTCTTGATCACCACAGCTTTGCTTCTTGCCCCTCCGACTCGATAACCACCTCCTCAACTCTAGCTCAACTCGGTTTCTCGAACAAAGACAAGAACAGCACAACAGCAGGTCGAATTTGTTCGCCAAGCATCAGGATCATATCGTCTCTGACTTTCCTCATTGGCACTAAAGCACCAAAGATGGCTTCAATCGGTTTCAACGTCGCATCGACCTCACGAGGTGCCGTTGCCTTGGCAACAACCACCAGAAGGTCGCTCATGTCCTCAGCATCAGGAATGCACCTCCGTCCCCGCATCCCGGCGGTAGTACCTGCCACATCTCCTGCCCCGCTCCGCACCTTCATTCGTGACAGCGCCTCCTCGTGGTCCACTTCTTCCTCCTCCTGGACGTCCTCACCGCCCCCACCCTCCAACAACCAAACTTACGGTGCTCCACAACAGCAAACACCACCACCACACCCATTACCAGCCCGCGTCTTCTCCAACGCCTCCTCTTCATCCTCCTCATCCTCTTCATCCTCCACCACCCACCCTCCGTACTCGAAGCACTTTTCTACCACCACCTCCCTCTACGCCTCGCACCATTTCGACACACAAGCCTTCGCCCAACGACTCGAAGCTTCCGGCATCTCTCGCGAACAGGCCGACGTCCTCACCGAAGCCTTGCGCGATGTCATCGACGAGAGCATCTCCAACCTTGCCAAAGGCCTCGTCACGCGCGAAGAGGGCGACCAGACCAACTACACCCAAAAGGTCGATTTCACCCGGCTCAAGTCCGAACTGCAGCTACTCGAACGCAACGATTTCGCCCTGATGAAGAGCGAAAATGAAAGACTGATGGCAGACGTCGAAAAGTTGAAACAGAGGTTGAGGGAGGAGATCACCAGGACTACGGCGGGAGTTAGGCTCGATTTGAACCTCGAAAAGGGTAAGTTTCCAAGCATTGCATCGGATCAAAGGGTCAGAATCTAACCGAAAACCTCACATCGGTCTCTTGCAACAGGTCGGATCCGAGACGAATCAGCAGTACACGCACTCAAGATCAAGGAAGTCGACACGCGTATCGAATCCGAAATCGCCGGTCTCCGAACCAGTATCCAGAGCGCAAAGTTCAACGTTTTGCAGGTGAGCTTCATCTTCAACCCCCTCTATGTACTCCTTCTCTCATAGACGTTGGAGGAGAATATTGACATGACCTCTTACTTCTTTTCGCACTGTTGATGCGCTCGTCCTTTCATACAGTACCTGGTCGGTGTGGCAACAGGTGCCGGTGCCTTGCTCTTGGCCTACCTCCGAATGTTCCGTTAGATCCATCACACCTCTCTCCCTTGCATCTCAATTCTAGAGCAGTTGCTCGACTGCATGATCACAAGTGTATTATCGCAAACTTGGATCCGAGGTGGGGGCCTTTGTAGACGGCAGCTCTGATGACTTTGAACCTGGTGCCTTGGCGCTCATATCCTCTGAAGCCTTCATGACTCACATCTGCTTCCAATTACGACACCAACACGCCACACAGCAAACCATTTGCAAGGCAGACATTTGAAAAAAACGAACAAAAAAATTCGTCTATCATTGCGAGTTGGAACATTCTACTTGGACTCCTGCGAACCAGCTCGGAGCGAAAGCGTCGCCTTGGCGAGCGGAACAGTACAAGTGACAATCGAAGATCCATCCTTCTGAAGACCCAATACAGGGCTTACCTTGTCCCCCTCTCCCTTCTGATGCGACACCTGTGCCTGGGTCAGGGGCGACTTTTGACCCTTTCCTGCAATCCATCCGCGCTCCGAGGCTGCGATGAACAAGTTCGGCAAAGCCATTACCTGATGTTTCCCGCCCTTCTTGACCTGATGCACCTGGTCCATCTTGGGCAGGTCTTCATTCGACGCCGGCAGTGAGAGGAACAAGAATCGAGGTGTGACCCATACGCTCGGATCCGGTCCTGGAATCTCGATCGCACTCGGGCTGATCAGTTTCACTTCCGCCTTGACTTCGCCGCCTCCTTGCTTAGACTTGGACACAAAGGAAGGGTCAATCTGGTAGAACTGGGCGTAGGTCTTCATCGTACCTTGAGGCTGTCCTGGACCGGGACCGAGTTCGACCTGGGTATCGACGGAGAGAGTGCCGCGGGATGGATGACCAGATAGAATCTGGGCCAGCATGAGCGGCTCTGGTTGAGCAGCGGCTGAATTGGAGGCAGGCTGCGCATAGATGGCGATGAAGAAATCTTCCTCTTTCTTGACCTTGGATGCAATCTGTCGAGCTTGCAACTCGGACATCTGCTCAGCTTGCTTCTGCGCGCTTGATCCTGCAACTTTACCCGTGGAGTCAAGGTCGAGAGGATGCTCCCGTGTCTGAATGTCACGCAAAAATTGCTGCGCCGCATTGGCATTGTCGAGACCGGAGATGATGTTGCCCTGAGCCGCAGTGATCTCGCGGCGAGGACCGAAGGGCAGCAGACCTTCGAAGTCGGTCTTGATGCTAGGGATAGGAAGATGGTCTGCATCGCGAGCGTCATTGCTGGCTACGAGGGCTACACCAACTGCACCGCTTGTGTGGACACTGCTGTGCGGTTGAACGCCAGAAGGGGTGCCCTGGGGCAGCGAGATGAGGAGGGTCTGGTCTCGTCCGGTCTCGAAAGGTGTTGGTGGGGCGGTGAGGCCGAGGACGGAGCTGGCGGGGAACTGGGTCGCAAGTCCCTCCATAAGGCCGTGTGGCGAAGTGTCGGAGAAGAAGATGAACGAAGCAGCCGAGTTGGGATTAAGCGTTTCGAGACCTTCAGGAACTTTACCCTCGAGATTTTCGCGGCCCCAAATGTCACGCCAGTCGCGGCTACCACCTGGCAAAGCACCATTGCCGTCGTCGAGAAGGTCAGCTCTGCGTTCAGCACCCTGCTGCCACGACGGTTTACGGTCCATCCAACGACCCACTGCAACTTCTGCTCTGCCTGGGATGGTCGATCTGAACGGAATCGCATTGACACCCGGAAGCAAGGAGAGCGCAGCCGAGTAAAGTGTAGGAGTCGCAATGGGCGGCGAACCTGGCTCGATCGCATTTGCAGGAATCAAAGAAGCAGGAAGCGGCGAGGACAAAATCCCGACTCTTGCGATTCTCGACCCTGCATCGTTGCGCGATTGCTGCGCTTTCGCTTCCTCTGCTTCGGCTGCAGCGATCTGGGCTGCTGTCATGCTGCTCGTGCGTTTCTTCTTTGCTTGTGACGATGCCTCTGGAGCCGGGTCGGGCCCTCGAAGAATGGACACGGCTTCGCTGAGATACTGCGATGGTAGGTCTTTGCTAAGAGCATAGAGTAATACGTGGTCGTGATGTCCCTTCTTTGCAGCTGTGTTGGCATTGGGTGCTGGTCCGAGCCTCGATGAGAGCGAAGTCATGCTCTGCAATGTGGACCGTAATGCGATCAACAGGCCTTGCGGTGTCTCTGAGAAGAGCGTGAGAGTCTGTGCTGTCGCCAAGGGTTGCTTTCGCTGCCATTGCTGCTGACCGCCTTGCTTAGAGCTTCCAGCAGCAGACTTGCCGTCCAATCCTGGAACTTGTTCGGCTGCCTTTGCATAGCTTCGACGCTGCTGAATCGCAGTATACGTGTGTCGTTGGACAGGAGCCCAACTCGCCCTGGTGAGCATTGTCGTTCTTGCGGCCGAAGGAAGCATCGTGTATGTTTCGACCTTGACTTGTCAATCTCTAGTTGGATGGCGTGACAATGGTGATGGCCAAGAGGTGCCAGTGTTTGGTGGTGAAAGGGTGAAATCGGGTAACGAGGCAGCTCGTTCCACAAAGCCGGAAAGGTTTGTGTTGGAAGAAAGTGGAGTGAGAAGGATTGCAAATCGCTGAGCTCAGCTGTGACGCTGGACCCTGAACGAAGGCTAAATTTGGATGCCGAAGATCCCATCGTCAATCGCATCGGGTTAAAGCTTTCGATATTCAGCCCGATGGATTCTGCGAAGAAAGGGTTCCGCACGGACGCGTGCAGCACCAACTCCTTACACCTCACTACTGCTGCTTGATCCTCCACCGACTCCTCGACCCTCTCCTTCTTCCGTGTGTCAGACATCCTTTTCTGTCTAACTACTCACTACATAGTGCCTACTGCTCACAATGTCGACCATCTCCTCGGTGAGCGTCTCCCCGCTCGCATACAAGAAGCTGGTCCTGCACACAGCCAAATACCCAACCGCTCGCGTTCTTGGCCTCCTCCTCGCCGACTCCACCTCTTCCCCCTCTGGATCTGTCACCATCTCCGATTCCATTCCACTCTCGCATCACTGGACAGCTCTCGCACCCATGGCTGAAGTCGCCCTGTCGCTCGCCACCTCCTACGCCTCATCCAAGAACCTCACCGTTGTTGGCTTGTACGAAGCACCCGAATTGGTCTCCGATCGCGCTCCCTCCCAACAAGCCAGCAAGCTCGCAGAGAAGATCGCCACCCTCGCCAACAGAGAGGCCCTACTCCTCCTGGTCAACAATGCAACTCTGCTCAACCCTCACAACCACTCGTTGAGCGGGTATTCCGTTTCAGCGAATGCTTCGGGCAAAGGAGAGGCAAAGTCAAAGCCGCTTCAAGGGTCAGCGGTGACATTGCAGGATGAGAACAAGGCAAAGCAGCTCGAAAGTGCGGTGAAGAAGGAGAGGATTTGGCAGAAGATTGTTGACTTTGATGGTAAGTATAGTACGATAGAGGTGCGAGAGTTGAGCATGAACGGGAAAGATCAACCGACTCACGCTATGCATTTCCTTTTGTGACACTACAGACCACCTTGAAGACCCATCATTGGACTGGCTGCAGAACTCTGCTATTACTGCATGATCTAGACGCTTCTTTCGCATCTGTACATACCGCTTGAATTGTCAGCTCGCATACCACATTGCTACCCAGGCACCCGTGACCTTTGGCAGACCCGACCAGAACCGAACGTCTCGGCGCTAGAATCTGCTTTCAAAAAACGGTTTCCTTCCATGGATGGTGAGGTATCTACACAAGAAGAGTCTATTGAGCAGCTTGCTTTTCTAGGTGCGGTTCTTTGCAAAAGCCTCCTTGACAGGCATACCCGCCTTGATGTCTTGCATGCATTTCTCGTCCTCCCTTCGACCTTTCTCTGCCTGTCTTATCACGTCTTCCGCTACAGATGGTGGAACGATGACGACGCCATCCATATCCGCCAGCACCAAGTCACCTGGTCTCACGGTAACGCTGGGCATTTTAGGATTCTTGATCGCCTCACCTTGCATTCCTTCCGTGGTGGGATCGGTAATCGTGATGGGCACATTGAGCTCGGAAGGCCTAGTAAACGGACTTTGACCTTGCGTAGAGTGGCCTCTTGCAAACACGGCAAAGCCTGCCTCCCTGTGTTCCATCAGATCCCTACACCTTCCATCGAGCACGACACCTTTCAGGTCGAGATACTGAGCCCTCGCAGTCATCAAACCGCCCCACACAGCGGAACGGTTGAGCGAAGGAGCGGTCACTACCACAACATGTCCTGGATACGCCTGAGCTGCATCCACAAAATGCTCCTTTGGCTTGGGAGCACTCGTATCCTGCTGAGAAACCATCTTGACCGTATACGCCGGCCCACAAACCTTCACCTCCGGAGAAGCCAAATAGCTAGGAGAGTACATCTCAATCCCAGCCAAATATCCACCCTCCTTCACCTTCAACTTGAGCAACGCATCCGACACCTTTTCCCCACCCCACAAAAGCAAGAGAAACACTTCGTCAGCACATCCTGATCCAAACAAAGCAAATCCGAGCAAAGAAAAGCGAAACATTCATGTGATTGTGCATATGCATAAAAAAACAGCGCTGGTTGTTTGTTGTTTTCCGAGGCCGAAGCCAAGAGTGTATCTACATGACGGGGCAAGGGGAGAGGAATCTTTTACTTGCTCACCTCGCAAGTGGACAGCTGGGCAAGTCTGGCCAGTGTTGCCGCTGCTTCGTTGGCAATGCTGCTGGATGCTCCGGAGGGAGAGGAGGTGGAGAGCTGAGTGCCCTTGGGAACACACATAATGGGCGCCATGACTTTGCTTCCTGTAGGGGCTGGGATCGAGGAGCCGGTGGGTTTGGATTCGGCCTTGTTGGCACCATCACCTCGGGGGACGGCGGCGACGGGGACGACCTTGGGGACGACGGTCTTGCCTTCAGGGTCGGCGGTGTTGCCAGCCGACTTTGAGGAAGACTTGTCATCGTCGTGGTGGTCATGATGGTCGTGGTCCTTGGACTTGCTAGACTTGCCAAGGCCGCCGAGGAAGAATCCACCAGCGACGATACCGGCAAGAACGTATGCTCCGGTACGTTCCTGGTCGTTCAGTGGTCGGTTGGCGTTCTTTCGTGAAGAGGACGACGACGAAGAAGAAGAAGATGATGAGCCCGAAGACGAAGAGGAGGAGGAGGGCGAGGAAGACGATTCACCAGTGGCCGAAGCAAAAGCGCCCTTAGCCTGCTCTGCGACATTGCTGAATGCCTCCTTGGCAGCATCGACGCTCTTGTTGATGCCGGAAAGTGCAGACTGGGAGCTATTGCTGCTGGATCCAGTCGAAGCCTGGAGATCGGCAAGAATCTCGGAGAGGATGCCCTTAGGTTTGTCCTGCTTGCTCGACTCGGCGTGATCGGCCATGTCAGAGGCGTGCGAGATCGCTGAGCTTGCCGACACGCTGATGGCCTTGGGCACGAAGGGCGACGACTCGGTGTGGTCGGCTTCTTCGGACTGACGCAGGTGAGGCGAGGTGTAGGAGGTGACGACGGGGATCTTTGCGCCAGGAACGGGGGGGTCAGGGTAGTAGGGAATCTGAACGTTGAAGGTCTCCTTGGCAACAGGGGCCTTTTGAGGGGGAAGACCAGGTGGGGTGGTCTTCTTGGCAGGGCCCTCTTCGGCTTGGGAAGGCGAGGCCTTGGCGGTGGTGTCACCAGCAAGACCGTCAGCGGCAGCATTGTGGACTGTACCAGGTTCGAGGTTGGAAGGCGTCTCGGACTCCTTCATGCTACCGAGAGGCTTGCTGGCCTTAGCAACGGCCTTTGCAGTGTCAGCGTCCACGGTGGGGCCGTCGGACTGATGAGCGTTGGCGGGAGGTGGGGTGCCCTTGACGGTGGTGTGGCCGGACTGGGAGGTAGGGGCAGGTGGAGCGGGGGCGTCCTTCTTCTTGGCGTCGTTCTCACCGTTGCGGAGCGAGGCCAAGGTCGACTTCTTGCGAAGCTGAGGACGAGCACCGGGGGCAGATTCCATGTTGGCAGTGCTGCCGTTGATGAAAGAGTCGTGGTCTACAAGACGCTTGATGAGGTCCTCCTTGCGACCAGAGGAAGCGAGACCACGCGACTTGAGATCAGCCTTGAGCTCGGCCATCTTTTTGCTCTCGTAGGCATCGCGAGTGCTGCTGAGGAGGACCGAGGAGACGAGACCTCGAGACTGCTGAAGAAGCTGGTACTGGTACGAGAGGACGGCTGCAGAGGTGGCAGCGGCAGGCTGAGGACCAGGAGAGGAGGGTCGGAGGACGGGCTCCCTGAGAGTGCGGCTGGCGATTCGTCGCAACATTGTGACAGTGGAAGTGATGATGATGATCTTCTGATGGAATACGGTCACGCTGTGTAAGTGGATGGCGACCAAGGATGATGGTTGAAAGGGAAGGTGGAGGTATCGCCCTCTGAATGGATCAATGCACGATGTGCTGCAGTTGCTGCTTGTGCTTCTGCTGTACGATTCGGAATGAGCAGGAAGAGAGAGAGAGAGAGCGCAGCAAAGTTCCAATTTTGGACACTTGACTTCTCCACCTCTCTCTCTCTCACACACACACTCAGTCTGTAGATTTCGGATTTTCCGGCCGTGTTTACAGTGTGCACAAACCCAAAGTCGCCGCTGAGACCACCAAAACGTCACATCTCCAAAAAGCTTGTTGCTCTCTCTCTGAAATCACACGTCTTTGAATTGACCGACATTTGCTATGCCTTGAAATTTGTATTCACTCCACAAACGTGTCTGAAAAGTTGAATACAACCGGTCAAAACAGGGCTTGTTGTTGCCCAACGACGCGTTCCTCTCTCCCTAAAGTCACACCCCCGCTCTGTCAGGTGTCAACATTAACATTAGCGTTGGCTGCAGGTGTTGCTTTTTGACTGCATCCGAAACCTCCACCAACACCAACAACACCACCATCTTTGTGTGTGGGCTTTCCTCACTGACACACATGTATACCACATCCTAACAACAAACAAGCGAAAAGTACCTCCCTTCCATTGCAGTAAAGACAGACGCGACTAAATATCTAGCGATTTTGCTTGCGACAAATCCGTGATCCTTTTGGTTGGCTCTCTGGACATAGGAAACTCAGCAGAGGAGGAAGGCAGACGGGAGCAGCTCTGAGCGAGCCGTTCGTACCTATCTGCTTCCATCTTTCATCTTACTCTCTAAGCTCGGTGACACAGTCTAGCCGATGACAGCCGGGCAGTTCTGACCACGACCAGCAATGTGGACGTTGAAGTAGGTGCCAGTGTGGTCATCAACATCGTAGGTGAAGGGGTTGACCGAGAGGATGCAGTTCTTGTTCTCCTGACCGGGGCAGATGACGGCGCTGTTGCCGTTGTGAGGGTTGATCCAGATCTCACCCGAGGCGTGCTGGTAGTCGATCGCAGGGGGAAGACGGGGCACAGGGTCGCGACCGTTGTTGATGTGAACAAAGCCAGGCAGGTTGGCATCCACAGCGTTGGCAAAGGCCTTGTCACCGGTTCTGGGCTGACCAAACACGATCGACTTGACCGAAGTCGACGGCAGCTGCTTTTTGAGGTACAGAGCATCGAGCAGCGAAATCGAGGCACCGAGCGAGTGGCCAACGGTGAGGACGGCCGAACCGGGGTGTGCGGCGAGAGCCGACTTGACCTGTGCCAGCACAGAGTCGGCAGTGCGCAACCAGGTGTCCTGGAATCCACCGTGGACCTTGACGCTTCCGAGGTACGAGAGACGCGAGTTGACGGGGTCAAGCGCAAAATCGGCATCGTTGAGGATCGAAGAGAACGACGAGGTGTTGGTACCCTGGTGCGAAACGATGACACCCTTGGTTGGTGAGTAGGCTACAAAGACCATGGGAGTCGATCGGCCGTCACCGGCAGTCCAGAGCAGCTGTGCATCTCCCACCTTGGCACCGACGGGCTGACCACAGTAGGCGGCCTGCGAGAGCTGGGCAGGGTACGAGTACTGCTGGTAGTTGGTCAAAGGGGTGGTGGGGGCGGTATTGTCGCGGACAAAGAGACGCTCAATGTCCCTAGCCCCGACCGAGCGCTGTACACCAGCGGGGTAGTTCAGCGTCTCAGTCTCGAGAGGACTGGCAGTGACGCTCGAGACCGAGAGAGCAGCAACAGCGACGGCAGAGGCGACCTGGAGGAGCTTCATCGTGCGGGAATCCATATGGTGGTGGAGGAGGGTTTAAAGGGAGGATGGTGTCTAGGGATGGTCAAGGAAGCCTAAGCCGGGATGGAAGACGATCAACGTTCTTCGCAGCAGGCTGCTTTTCGAGCTAGAGGTGGGGAGGATGTGAAGTGGTTCAATCCGCCCAAGCTCGAATCTGGGCATGGTTATATGGACATCACGGACGCATGTGGTGTCCGTAGCAAGTTGCACGGCAGTCATGCAGCAAAAGCGAGCAGGAAGCCACCGTCTCAAGAGCATATGGCGCCACAAGGCAACGGTAAACCGGAACCCCGAAACGGCAAGAGATGCACACAATGTTCTGCAAAGAGAAAGTGAGAAAGAGGGGGGGGAGAGCGGCAGTCGTTTGAAGCTACAGCATAGTAGCGTCGGATGGGATGCCAGTCAAGCTTGGCAACAACTAACTCACACACAGGGATAAGATGGAAGCGACATTCCGAGCGAGTTCTGGGCGCAAAGCGAAAGCAGAGGCGCGCCGCATTGGCAGGCACTCTTTGAGATATGCAAAGAAATATCTAGAGAAAGAAATCAAAATAAAAATAAATTGGCGCTAAATTGACAAGACACAGACCCTCTGCCATCTCTAGACCCAACGCTGCTGCAAAGTGCCTTTTTCTAGGTCAAGATGTGCGTTTCAAGGGTCCAGCATACAGAAACACCAGAACTCTAGAAGGGTCTCAGTCGGGATCTGCTTCCATCCAAAATCGAGGTCGATGATGAACGTCGATCCGCCACTTTTTTTTTACTCCCTTTTGTCTGTGTCGAGTTCGAGCGCCATTCTGATCGTTACTTCTTGTTGCAGCTTCTCACGGTTCAAGAAAGATGCACATCCCTCACACCTCTTCATATTGTCAACATCGATGGAGTATGACCAAACATCATCGGAAACAACGTGAACAATGGCAGAAGGTCTACTGTAAGGAGATCGGCCAAACTCCGGACGGAAGCAGGTGATCCGGACCTCAATGCTCCATTGAAGCTGGTCGATGCCTATAGAGTGTAGCACATGGTTTAAGGTTTGTGATGAGAAAGATCTGATAGCGTCGTCCCTTGCAACATCGGCTAGAGCTCCTTTGGTCGAAGAAGGAAAATCAATCCATAACATAAAAGGAGCAAATCCTTCCGATCCATCCTTCCAAAAGACAGACTTGATGCTGTAGAGATGCAAGTCGATGGGTGCAAAGCGGAACGGTCAACTCCGAATCACGTTGACTTTGTATGGTACAGCCAAGTTGAACTGTCATCCGAGATGGTCACCAAGATCAACAGTAGGCGAGATCGATGAGAGAGAAAAGGTACCAAGTCAATCGCCGACTGCATCCCCCATCCCCCATTGCTAACTCACTGCATCTCACGATGAACAAGCATCTTAGATTGACCCTCCTTCACGCCACTTTCCCCACGCGTCAACGCCACTATCATTCGTGCTCAGACGTCAACCCTTCAACTCCGACCCCGCTGCGGGACAACAGTCCGGGGTGGATGTATCGACCTTGACCATAACAAACTGGCCATCACCTCTTTTCTAACTCTAGAGAAGCAACAAATGTCAGAGCAACTGCCGTGTAGAAAGCCAGAAAGGCATGGTCACGTTGTTCGCTTGCCTATTCGGGAAAGCGGTCTATCCATGCATCAAGATTGCCGAGGTGACTACGACTAGCCTGTCACCATTTGCTCGGGATCTTCCGAATTCCGAACGTACACACACTCTCTCTCTGTGTTGGTCGAGACAACGTTCTGAGCTTCAACGAATCGCCGTCACCTAGGGAGCCTACAACCGTCAACGCCGTGATCATCGCCAAATCTGAGACGAAAAGTTTTCACCGGAGTCGGCTTCTTGTATCAAGCCGGAATCCGGGGTATGCTTCGTCTGAAAACTTCACTCAATCTGCCCCTTCGTTATCGAGAGAAAGTATGTATGGCCTTGTTTTCGAGATACAAGTACAAATGCGTATATGCGTGCAGCAGGTGCCGCAAAACCTGACCAATGCTGTCGGTGCCAAAAGAGCACTCTGACAGACCAAATGCGAGGAATGCCATTCTGACACAATCTTAGTTCCTGCCAAGCCCATCACCAGGCCAATCGATCACATCAATGCTGATCAAGACAGCTACCGTCACCAGTACAGCCACCAGAATGCTGCTGGACACCATCCAGCCATTCTCCATCCACGTCAAGGCCTCGAATCCCACCGCACCGCCGTATCCCCCCAGGCCGGCGCTACCTTGCAGCGAGTTGTACCCGAAGCTTCTGTCGCCGGACGCAAAATAGCCTGGTCTTTCCGCGTCATCTGCACCGGCGTAGAGGAGCTGCTCTCTGTCATCGTCAAAGGCACCTAGGCCTTCGTGATAGTCGTCGTCTTCATTATGTCCATCATCGGCGCTGTAGTCTGCCGTTGCGCTGGTGTGTGGACGGGCGAAATCGAGCGAGTCGTCCCGTGAGTCGTTCGCAAGAGTATCGCGTGATGTGTCGGGTAGCATGCCATCTTGTGCTGGCGCTGCTGCTTGATACGCTGGCGTCGGATTCGACTTGGACTTGTTCCAAGGCATCGACTTGGTCAGAGGCTGCAACAACTTGCCTGCTCGTGAGGTGTGGGAAGAATTGGATGCTGTCGGCTGGCCCGACTCGAGGTCGACGTCAAAAAGTGGTATCTGACCGAGCTCTTCCTCGCCATCACGTGCCTTTCCCTTTCCCTTGCTTAGGGAAGGAGACATTGGCGGTAAGCCGCCGCCTAACGATCCTTCGAAGGAGACGTCGACCTTGCCATTCGTGAGCTGAGACAGAGCAAATGCCTCTTGCGTGTCTGCGTCTACTCCCAGGATGCGACTACTGTGAGCAATACCTCTCCTCGATCCAGCTCCAGCGGACATCGATTTGCGGCCGATCGTAGAGGATCCACCCGGACTTTTCAATGCTGCTTCGACGTGACCCTGTGAGCTACCGCTAAGTGCGCGAGCGCGATTCATGCTGCTACTCTGACGAGCTGCAAAGCCGTTCGAGCTTGATTCAACCATGGGTGTAGTGAGAGCATCTTGATCAAGACTGGCATCAGGAGATGCTGGGATGAACTGTGTGATCGCGGAACGGATGCCTGGGTTGGGTGAAGATGCATTTGGGCTAGGTGCTCGGGGCAGAACCTTGTGCGGCAGCACTGTCTGTAATGTGATTGCCATTGTTGGCGTTGGCTTTCGTGAACTGCGGCTTACAGCCTTGACCTAGGTGGGGGTTGAAGGGCCTGTGCTGGATGGTTGATCCATTAGCGTCGGAAGCGATCTGAACACTGAGATGTGTCGCTTGGCTCGGAGAGCATGCTTTCGGGTTTGACCGTGCACTACAGATCTCGCTCCTCGCTGTTTATTGGTAGCGTCGCAGTGTGTCGTCCTCTAGACCACTGTATCCATGTGGATGCAGCTCCAGCTATGCTAAGTTCGCTACGCGGACCCGAACCGTGCTGTAGTAACAGGACGAGGCTCTATAAGACGATCTCGGGAGAAGTTGAAGAAGCGACAAATGCCACCGTCCGCATTGGCTGCGTTTCCCTGAACGAGAGATTGCCTCGACGTGTGTGCTTTTTAGTCTGTGCGTGGCTGCTGTCAGCGAGATGAAAGTGACGGTGGGTGTGGTTGATGGGTGTGTGAATGCCAAGTCAAAAGGTGTCGCCAACACTTTTAGCTTTCTTCGGCTGTCGGAAGATGGTCTGGTGCATGCACCCTTGATTCATGAGAACTGTGCAAAAGACGCGTGTTGAACGGATCGGGCAGATGCGATTGGAAGAAAGCCTTGCAAGCCACTCTCTCTTGGCAGTCACGCATTTTCGGCACTTCGGCATCTCTTTCCAGAAGAGTCAAGCCGCGGACAGATGCAGTAGTTTAGGCTTCAGGCGGAAATTGCAAGAGTGTTAGACCGAGCATTGAATGCCTCGGCGCCATTTTCGAGGCACGCTATGGTCAACATCATCGCTCGGATAGCAAACCGCGGAGCTGCCCCGGTTATCTACTTCTGAAAGCTCACCTTCGCTTCCCCGCAAACCTCCAAAGTTGGAGCTACACTCTGAACTTCAAAGTAGCACTTGGTGTCTTCGTCTCGACCTGCCACCATCTAGCCACGACTCTCGCATTCCAAAACATCGCCATGTCTGTCCCAACACCTCAGACTTTTACCTACAAGACGTTCGCCAACACCGACGGCGAGCAGACCTCCATCCCCGTTGATGTCTACATTCCCGAGACCGATGGTCAGTCCAAGCTGACGCCCGTCGTCTGGGTTCACACCGGTGGATTCCTTCAAGGTACACGCAAGTTCGTCCCTCCTCACTTCCTCCGAGCGCTGGCAAAGCACAATTTGGCCCTTGTAGCACCCGACTTCCGTCTCTGCCCACAAGTCTCGATCTCTGAAGTGCTTGAGGATGTGACGGACAGTATTCGATGGACGCTCGACCCTGAGGCGCGTGCCGCTTCCGGCTTCAAGTCGGACTGTGTCGCATCTGACAAGTACATTCTAGGTGGCTCAAGTGCCGGTGGCTGGCCTGCACTTCTCCTCGGTCTCGGCCTGCACGACCAGGCCAAGCGAATTCCTCAGAAGCCCAGCGCCGTCTTTTCCATCTACGCCATCACCACCGTCACTCAGGACCTGGCTCCTTTCTTCTACGAGCCTCAGAAGCCTCTTTCCTGGGCTGTCGACGGCAAGCTCATCGAAAAGGAACCCTTGGAGAAGGAAGGTCATCTCCACAAGTGCCTCGACTCCAACCACCAACTCCTCTCTTCATCCTTGTTCAAGATCCGCACGGAAGCACCGCCCGCCAGCAACCCCGTCCGCGCTGCACTCTACAACTTTGCACGTCAGGAAGGCAACTATCCCAGCCTCATCCTGCAAGACGCTTCCGAGAGCCCACACATCTGCACTCCAAGTCTGATCAAGTCCAAGGTCAAGGGAACAACACCGCCCGTGCTGGTTGCCTGGGGTGACTCGGATCCCAAGGTACCCCACTCGCAGTCGGTGCATGTGGTCGAAGCCCTCAAGAGCGTCGGCTACGATGACAAGTCGCTGCTGGTGGTAGAGGAGAAGGGTGCCGACCATCTGTTCGACATGGAGCCCGAGAAGGAGATTGATGGCATGTGGAGCTGGTTGTCCAAGCAGCTGTAGATTCGTCTCTCCGATACTTTGTTGATCTCTTCTACCCACACTTGTAGGTGAAATTCAACACCTTTTCGCGCTAGAGATCCTCGAATACTTCAATAAACCTTACGCGCTATCCGCCGCTTTATTCTGCCTGAGATGCGATGAGCTTCCAAAAGTGAGTGGCGCAAGCTCATGGCCATTGAGAGAGCAAGTCAGAATGTTTCCTGCAAGAGGCAGCTTGATAGGACGTCAAGGCAAGTCTCAACACCAGATCAAGCTGGTCTTATTAAGCGGAAGATCGTCGTTGAATAAAGTTGCTCAACAGCGGAGAACTTCCTCAACCCCACGCAGCTCTCTATTTTTTTAGGCTATTTTTTCAGGCTATTTTTTCCCATTTTTTCTCTGGATTTTCTCCCCCACCCCCACGCCGAAAATTCCGTGTTTCCAAACAAGTCGCAGCGACCGGCGAGCTCGAGCTCCGTTTGCGGGGTGAGGCCGCAGACTTGCGTGTGCCTGTTTTGGTTTGCTTGCCACGCTTCACGATTTCCTTCTTTCATATCCTGTCTCGACGCTCGTTGGACCACGTCCAGTCCAACAGCACGAGCAAATGGACTGTCGCGTGGCTTTATTAGATTCCAGGCTTCATCTCGTTTGCATGGCTGCATGATGTCGGAAAGACGACGACGACGTAGGAAATGGTACGAACACAGGAGGCTTGAGTGACGCATGCTCTGGCCGGAGAACTTCTAGTCGTCTTCGGATCGGTTAGCAAGTCCGGCCAGCACTGGCGACTAGGTCGGCCAATTCGGCATCGTCTTTGACCTCACACCATTCACCCCCGCGCTCTGGTCCATCGTGCCTTCGACTTGTCCTCCGTCCCACCAATCTGGTGGTGGTTGGTGTTGGTTTCGGTTCCTTATCGAAGAACGTTGCCAGAAGCCTCGGATGCTGCGTCGGCGCTTTGATCCGAAATGAACACGTTTTCCCAATGGCAAGTCAGGCTGAAGCTTTCAGGCACCGGTGTCGATATCCGTGCTTGAAGGAGGCCTGCACAAGTCTCGCGAAGCCTACACAAAGGAGAAGACATACAGCCGTGTTTTTTTACCCTTTCTCCCCCACGGCGACGGACGTACTCCACAAAAAGTGCGCATTTGCGGCTGCACAAATTGGGCTGTTGGAAGAAGCAACAGGCAGCAGGCGAAATCTCAGTCCAACACGGCTGTTGGAGCACCTTTGCTGCATGCTCCCGCGTCGTGCACAGTGCAGCAGCTTGTTTCGAGTGGAAAATGTGAGGGGATTTGAACGAAATCTAGACCGATTCGCAGTCCGATCCAGGGCTTCTTCGCATGAGACGGTGAGTTGGTAGTTCGTCAGCGGTCGTCGTCCACACCGGGCAAGTCGAAGATTTGCGGAGTCGCACAACGCTGAACAGGGCGAAGGGTTCCGAAGTTGAACCAGATGCGTGCCTGAGCTTAGGCCGCCACTTTGGTCGTGGTCATCCTCCACCCTGAACCGACCCGAACGAGAGGCAGGGGCGCTCGGCAATGGCAGGTCGTTGTCCTAGTTCAGAAGCATATATAGGCGAGGATGGGGCGTGTGAGCGCATGTTTTGCTATCCCCTCCTTCTGTTCGCTTTTCGTCAGATCTCCCCATCACCAAGATTCACCACATTCATCGCCAGCCATGACACAATCTTCGCCATTGATCGTCTCGTCGTATTCGATCCACGATGTGCGCTTCCCTACCTCGTTGACAGGGGACGGCACCGATGCCATGAACAAGAGTGAGTTGTTCCGCCCTCCTTCAAGCCTCGCCGATGACGGTCGCATCTACCGAGTAACTTTCATTGTCGTGCTCTTGAAGCCATTTTATTGACATTTAGGCTGCCCATTCCTTTCCCGTTTCATCTACAGCCTGCGACTACTCGGCTGCTTACCTGATTCTCTACACAAGTCCCAAGGACACTGCCGAGATCGTCTCCTACCGTGGACGCGAGAGCGAGGCCATCAATGCACCGGTCAAGGAGGATTCTTCGCTCCGCGGTTTCGGTATGACCTTCACCATCGGCAAGGGCAACGAGATCTGCTGCCAGGCGATCGCTTCGATCGTGGAAGAGCTCCTGCTTGGCCGTGAGATCGAACCTCTTTTCGCCAACATGGGCGAGACGTGGCAGCTCATGGTGTCAGATCCCCAGCTGCGATGGATCGGCCCTGAGAAGGGTGTCATCCACCTCGCCACCGCCGCCGTGATCAACGCCATCTGGGACCTCTACGCCCGTTCGCGCAGCAAGCCTCTCTGGAAGCTCATCTGCGACATGTCGCCCGAGGAGCTCGTCCAGTGCATTCCCTTCCGCTACATCACCGATGCCATCACCCCCGCCGAGGCCCTCCAAATTCTGCAAGACGCTGCCAAGGGCAAGTCAGACCGCGAAGCCGAGATGATCGCCAACGGCTACAAGGCCTACACGACATCGGCAGGCTGGTCCGGCTACGACGACGCCAAGGTGGCTCGCCTAACTCGATCTGCCTTGGAGCAGGGCTTCAACCACTTCAAGCTCAAGGTGGGATCGGATGTAGCCGACGACATCCGCAGACTGTCGCTGATGCGATCCATTGTCGATGACCCCAAGGAGATGCCTGCAGGACGCAAGGAGCCATCGGCGGAAAGCCTTGCCGGCAAGAACGCTGGTCCCACCGGCTGTGTGGTCATGGTGGATGCCAACCAGGTTTGGGATGTGCAAGAGGCGATCGACTACATGGAGAAGCTGGCTCACCTCCGACCTTGGTTCATTGAGGAGCCTACTGCACCGGATGATGTTCTCGGTCACGCTGCCATTCGCCGTGGCATTCAGCACCTCGGCATCGGTGTCGCTACCGGTGAGCACGCACACAACCGAATGACCTTTAAGCAGCTGCTCCAGGCCGACGCTATCGATGTTGTTCAGATCGACTCGTGCCGTCTGGCGGGTGTCAACGAGATCCTCGCCGTCATGCTGATGGCCAAGAAGTTTGGCAAAATTGTCTGCCCGCATGCCGGTGGTGTCGGTCTCTGCGAGTACGTCGTGCACTTGAGCCTGATCGACTACATCTGCATCAGTGCCACCAACGAGCGCAACGTGCTCGAGTGGGTCGACCACCTGCACGAGCACTTTGTCTACCCTGTCAGCATCAACGGCGCTGGCTGCTACAACACACCTATGGACCCTCAGGGCGGATACAGCATCGAGATGCTCACAAGCTCGATCGAAGACTACAGCTTCCCTGTGGGCTCGTACTGGAAGACCGGTACCGCCCGCACCGCCCCTCCTTCGGGGCACTAAGCTGCTATACAGCCCAAGTCTGCGCAGGTGGTGGGCGACCTTGTCTCTTTCTCGTTTGTCTTTACATGTTGTCACTGCTCGTCGTTGGATCGCTTTATGGAATGCCGCTTCATAGAAATCTGTAGAGCATGTGTGTGAATGCGTGTGAATGGTGGTAAGGAAGATCCCGCTCATCCGGATTGATGAGGCAAGGATGCCACGGCAGTAGAATCGGGCAAGATCCCGATGCAGGTTCTCTCCTTGGAAGCAAGTGGATGAGAATGGAACCGGCGGATGACGATGAGCTTACAGCATGTGACCGCCAAAAAGTGGGGCTACGATAAACAGGGTCCGATCTGTGGGGGAAAGGCAGCTAGCCGAACTCGACACCTCAATCACGGTCGAGTCTTGATCGTAAGACCAGGTCTGGTTCTGATTTGGTCACGACACAGCTCGAACGCTCTCTTGCCGTCTTTTTGATCTATTCCTGCTCTCTGATTATGAAGCTTGTGACGATGTGAAGACAGACTTGACCGACCGAGTCAGAGGCCATGCCGAAATTGTGCTTACAGTACAGCAGCCACGCGCAGAAAATGTGACGGTGAGCACCGATCGGACGTGTCAGTCGACGCCGGATCGGCAGCACCGAAAATGCCACGCTTCCGCTCGCTTGCATTTTTGTTGCAAAGACGAGCGTCGGTGTGCGAAAGCCCGAACAAGATTCCAGATTGGGCGTTTGTGCTTGACCCAAACTGCAAGCTTGGCTGTGGCATTACACAGCAGTGCATGCATTCCAGCGCAAAAAAAAAAAAAAATAGAAAAAAATAGAAGAAAAGAAAGAAATGAGAGGGGAGAGAGAAATCCAGGGTCTTCGACTTTGACCTTGAGTTGTTCTACAGAAGAGAGAGCTGAGAAAGGGTTGAAGCCCTTGTGTCGGTGTGACTGTGCTTTGGAGGGCAGTAAGTCATGGCGGCAGATGAAAGTGGAGCGCTTCAGGTGTCGGTGGATCCGATGCTGTTGCTACAAAAGATGCAACTGCAGCGCACGACATGCAGTCTGGGATTCTCAAGGCTTCAAACGCTCATCTGCGGCATTTCCGAACTGCAAGACTGAACCCTTTTTTTTCCCCTCGAATCACTCACACTCAAACGCTCGCCTTGCCATCCCCTCATCAACTTCATCAACAACTTAACCTCAAGCGCCTCCCCTAGGCTCGGAAATTTGTCGCTGATCCCTCCGATCACTCCATCACCATGCCATTGTAGCACCGACTCGGGCCCAAAAGCTTCAACATACACCTCTCCAAGTACGTCGGTGACAGGATGGAGGAGCTCTCTCGTTCCAACGACCAAGTATTCCATCTCTCAAGTTTCGAACAGCGCTAAAGCTTGGCTCGGTTGCTGCTCAGCAAGATGTCGTCATTAGCGAACATGGACGACAAAGCAGCGACGCAGGCCTCGGATAGCCATGTCACGGCGGCTTCGAAGCGCCCAGAGCTTCCGGACCTTGATCTTGACGAGCTCTCCCCACTTCCACCAGCACAAGGCTTCTCCACCAGCAAGTCTGCATCCATAGAGCGCATATCGCCCCTCAAGCGCAATGCTGCTTCAGGCACGGACTTCTCACACCCTGTCGCAGCTTCTCCAGCACTGAGTGCTGCGCCTTCATCCTTCCGGCTGGAGGGCTCGCCTCCAAGTTCTCCATACCCCGAGAACAGCCCCAATTTCACCCCTTCACATGCGCAGTCCGTCAGCATAGGCAAGGACGACCACCAGCAGACACCGCATACAGTCCAACATCAATCTCCAGAATGCACCGACAAGCAAGCGTCACCAGACCAAGAACAACAGGACGTGCCCCCACCATTGGCAGCTACGCCATCCGCACGCTATGTCACAGTCTCTGCCATCCTTTCACGCTCCGAAATGTACTACGCACCGGAGTCTTCCGACCATTGGGACATCCTTCGATCACCGCAAGGAATGCCTGCCGATGCTCGACAATCGCATACTCCATACCCGTGGCCATCGGGATCCTCCGAACCGCTCGGAAGCCTCCGAAGAAGGAAACCCCAACGAAAGCGACCCAGCAATGGAAGTGCCATAGAAGCACTAGGCGCGCTTTTGCTGCGAAAGGACAGTTCAGGAAGGGTAGCAAACCTATCCTTCGCTCGAGACAATGATGATGACAGCTCAAGCAGAGACGTCCATGCATCCAATGGCTTCACGACAGACGGAAAAGGGAAGGCCGCGCCAAAGAACAGCGTTCAGGCCTGGACCAGCGCGCTGGGCTCGTTGGGCAAAAAAGGGCTGCGTCTTCAGCTGCCGCAACGCGAACAGTCAAAAGCATCTTCATCCAAGAATGGCGCAACCATTGCCGAGCGTCGAGCTCAAATGTGGCACCAGATGCTTACTCGTCAAGGCGCCGTGGTCGAAAACAGCCACGATGGATTCTCCAAAGTTCGCAGCAGACGAGGAGGCCTCAGCTTCGAAGTCGGTACGGTCAGCCGCAAGCAAACACCATCCACCTTGCTCCAGATGGACAACTACAGGCCTGGCGGTAAGGGCAAGGAGAGAGCATCGTCAATTATGAGGCTCAACACCCAGCTGCAAGAGCTCGATAGCAACGCCGAGCTGAAGGTAGACCCGATTAGCTCGTTCCCTGTGACTTCAGGTAGCACCGACTCAGCTCGGCTGCCAGACACCATCGTGCTGAAAGCTGGTCGTCGTCCAAGGCTCACGCAGCTCTCCAAGTCGGAGTTTGGCATCGGCTCGGCATACCACGACCAAACGCTCCCCGAAGCTCCTCCTAGCCCCGTTGCGATGCCTGGAGCATGGCAGGGCGGCTCATCATGGCGATCCAAGCCGGGCGATGGCTTTGAAGAAGGCGCTTTGCTCCTGCCACCTCCCCTGCTTGACGATCACGGCAGCGATGCATCCAGTTTCGAAGGCCTACTCGGAGTGCGTCGAATGCGCGAACGTGAAAAGGCAAGAAAGCAAGCCGAAAAGCTCGCCGCTCGCAATCGTCCCGCTCACAAAGTGGGTCCTCTTACGGCGCTCACCAATTTTGTCAAAGCAGCGCATGCAGCAGAGACATCTGCAAGGCGCGTTCACGGAAGCAGTAGGCAATTTGGGCAACCGCCACCCTTTCTCCGTAGCTACACCGAGCCACAGCATCTGCCACGTGCTCGATCCGGTTCAACAGACAGCGCTTCTCTCGTTCAGATGTCCAAGTCGCCCGCTGTCCGACCTATCACTATTCTAGACCACGAAGCGCCTGTGCCGGCAGGCGCATCGCAGGGTGACGACGCTGACACAACGCTGGAGGCAACACAAACCAACCCACCCTCTGTTGCTGCCGCCACTTCTACAACTGCCGCTGATCTCGACATGCGCAAAAGTCCGGCAGTTACTTCGGCCAGCCCATTCATGTCACCAGCATTGCGAAAAGCCGTGCTGTCGCGTCGTGGATCGCGGACCAATTCGATCGATGCAACTGGAAGGCAGCTCAATACCGTCTTCGAGTTTGAGCCCCTCGACCCAAGTCAGATCCCAGACGATGAATTGGCCTCACCCGATCTGCCTCCCATCTCTTCTCCATTGTTGCGACCTTCGTCGCAAGGTTCGAGTAAGGCCAGCGCATTCCGCGACTTCCCGGCAGCACCACGTCTTCTCCCAGTCCAACTCTCGATGCCGCCATCGCCCTTTACGCCTCTCGCGATCGATCATCGTGATCCTCGCAGCTCGTCGGGCCAAGCTCCGAACGGCAGCAGTGACTACCTCTCTGCCCGTGTTCTTCACTCGGCGCCTCGGACACCGCAGCTGATCCCGACCATGCTCAGCTTGCCTCCATCACCCTGGACACCGTATGGTGATCCCTCTACGACGCACGCTTCACCCATGATCCACCTTCATCTCAATACCAGCAGTTCGTCGCTACGTCTGCCACCCGGAACACCAAGACTTGTGCCCACGCACATCGAGATCCTGCCGTCACCTTTCCCAACTTCGGCACACTCACGTCGCGGCTCGCTAACCTACGACAGTCCGCAAGGCTTGCGCGCCATCGGCACCGCCAGATCGCCACTTACTGGTCCGGCGACCGACTTCACCACTTTTGCAGCCCTGCGCAACTCTGAGACTGCTGCCTCCGATTCGAAGCCCCTGGAAAATGCAACGCAACCAGCAGAGCTTCCGAACGGTACAGCGGAAGCAAAGAAGTCGGCCAAGAATTCCAAAGACGAAGGCACGCTTCGGCTCACACCTTCGTCTATGCTCGTTGCAGCTCAGTCAATGCACGATCTCAGCATGCAGTCCAGCAACGGGAGAAGCGACTCGTCGGAAGCGCAACCGACAGCTTCCACACTGAATGGCATCAGTGCTTCTGATGGCGATCGGAGACCAAGGTCGGCATCGCAAAGTCGCCGCCCCTCTGGCCAGGGCGCGATTCACGTTGACTCTTCGGGCCGACAGCGCTCGTTCGTCCTGTGGTTCTTGATCGGCGACTTGGGACTGCGCAGCAGTAGCAGCACTCTGAAGACGCAGGGTGACAATACTGGCAAAGAGGCTGAAGCGGACTATGGAGGTATCGTCGCTATATTCGTGCATACCTTCGGCTTAGTCGTGTTTGTAGCGGCGCATCTGGTGGACCTTGCCTACTCGACATACGAGAGGGTTTCGCTGGTCCTCTGGTTCCTTCGATGGATGGTCTACAATCTGACTGGACGAACGGTCTTGGCGCAATGTATCGTTGAAGCGTACGGCTTCATTCAGGCAGAATGGGCTACTGTCGCCATCGAAGATCACGAGGAGAAGGGATCAAAGAAGTCGCTCGATCACGACGGTCACAGAAAGCCCAAAGGTCTCACACGATGGCAAGTGATGCGGGGCCTTGTCGAGCTCTACTGCCTGCACAGTGTCACCCGAGAACGCTACCTTGCCGAGGGAGCCGGTCTCAAGCAGCTAAACGGATGGAGAAAGCCTTCGAAGCAAGTTCGCAGAAGCTCCAAGCCGCGCGGCTCTGATCGAGTCGACATTGGCGCGCACCGTGCAGCATCGAGAGCAGCACTTGGGGACAAGCGGAGAAGCTGGGCTCAGCAGCAAGGGTCAGAGCTTGCTGACGAAGGCGACGAGCTGCAGATTCGGATCAATGACGGAGGGAAAGAGAACGGGGACGTGCAAACGCAATGGTCATCTCGGGACACACAGCTGAACGAGGGTGAAGACGACAGCTACGAAGACGATGACAGCAGCGACGACGAGATGATCGTGACCAATCGTGGCGACGACATTCTCGAGTTCGCCAAGACTCCCAGGCTCGACGCCGCACGTCCGGGACAAGCAAGCAGCGGCTACTTTGGACGTGCCTACGACTTTATGACTTCGCCACAGGTGGGCGCTTCGCATCCTGACTCGGTGAATCGAGACCTTCGTCCCTTCAAGGAGACCAATCGAGATCTTGTGCGGACGATCAAGTGGTGTGGCCGCCTCGCTATATCAGCGTACGGATTGCATGTCCATATCGTTGATCTGCCGCCGACTTTCACTCCTTCAGGCGAGCGATTCTCCCGCCAGACTTTCGCCTACCTGTCACGTCTCAACGCTGACGACGTGCTCCACGCTGATATCCAGACACTCGACGCCGACGCCGACTACAGCCCCACTTTCTACGTTGTGCGCGATTACGTTCGCAAGGTGGTCTGCGTTGCAGTACGTGGCACCCAGTCGTTCTCGGATATCATTGTGGATTTGGAGCTGCAGACGGAAGAGATCGAGCTGCCGCAGGTGCAGCCTGAACCTGGAGAGGAGTTCCGATGCCACGCCGGAATCTGGCGTGCTGCCAAAGCTCTCGTCTCGCCTCAAAGCAAGCTGTTCGCGACGCTGCGTCAGGCGCTTGCCGAAAACGAAGGCTTCGGAGTGATGTTCTGTGGTCACTCGCTGGGCGGTGCGATTGCCAGTGCAGCTGCTCTCCTGCTTGCAGAATACTTTATCCCGGACGGCGCAGAGCCTGATTCGGGTACGTGGGTGACCAACATGTCTTCTGGCTTGCCCGCTCGAAGACCCATCCGTGCAGTCAGCTTTGCAAGCCCGGTGACCATGACGGCAGACCTCGCCACACGAGCCGCTCTCGGATCGGTGCCGTTGGTGACAACGGTGGTTCTGGGCAGCGACGTTATTCCGCGCGTGGGTCATGGACAAGTACGGGAGCTGCGTCGTGTGTTGGGTGCCTTATCGCGCGTCCGACGCCGTCACGCGATGGCATCCTCGGAAGGCCAGGACGATGCACGTGTGCACATTCTACGAAGCTACTGGGACTGGCGATCCATCAGCATGGCCGAAGATGCGGACGACGTGATGCTGCATCGAAAGGAGCGGATCGAGGAGCAGCTGTGGTCCTTGCGGCGCGAAGTGGAGAGCGACCTCTACGCAGCTATCAAAGCACGATTAGATGCTCAGAGCACAGCAGGATCATGCATTCCTCCCTCACCATGGGTAGGTCCACAGCAGCGCGACGAAGCACCCCTGCACGCACTCGCAACACGGAGACAGGAGCTGGATACGGCCACGTTGCGTTCGGAAGCCGCTCAAGGAGGACCACTGGTACCTCCAGGGCGCTGCATATGGATCAACAACAATCAGATCTATCACGTCGAGAGCCCCTTGGCATTTTTCAGCTTGCCAGAGTTGCGCAGCGACATGTTTGCCGCTCACTTTCCCGCAGCTTACGAAGAGGCGATCTTGGAGCTCCGCACTTGATCGCCCGCCTACACCACTTTCAAAAAGCAATGTATCATAAATCTTAGAAGCACCAAACAAGTAGATTCTACAAGATTGACTGAGCAAGCGGGTATCAAGCGCAAGAGAGAGAGAGAGAGAGAGAGAGAGAGAGAGAGGAGAGAGAGAGAGAGAGAGGGAGAGAGTGTGTGACATGGCAACATGTTCGAGGAATCATCACGGGGAGACGAGGCGGATAGTTGACAGAGTGTCAATGTTCTGCAGGTTTCAGGATTCAGCGAAGCTCGCTTGCGGAAGAAGGAACTTGCAGCTTGCGAGGTTTTGCGGCGAATTACGATGCTGCACGTCGATGCCCACATGCAGCTGTTGTAATTCTGCTTGCTCCGTCTTTATGCTTTTTCAAGGTGCTTGTCCGTCTGTCTTTTCGCGTCGAATCCTCGGACTGTCTTTGCTCGCACGCTTTCTTGCTAGTCCACTTGTGTTTGGCACAAGTTGTTTGAAGAAGGAGAGGTTGAGTTGCGTCGAACGGGTTGAGAAGGAGCTGGTCGACATATCGGGGATAGTGCCGACTTTTTTCATGCGCGCGATCTTGAGACAGACCCGTCAATCCGCAACGTTGCATCTGTCTCAGAATGATCCTGACACAGTTCGACTTCCCGTCAAAATCCCCGGACAAGTTTGACGTTTCTCTCATGCTTTCAACTCGGTCAAAGATCAGCATCAATCAGACGATCAAGGATCCATCGTGGAAAAGGCAGACTCGTTGAAAGATAGCCAAGGCGAATATGAAGCGTCGAAGGGCTATAACAGTGGATGGAGGCAAGGAGCGAGGATGCGGGTCTCCGATGCAATGATGACAGCTGAGTCGGATACCAAACAAATCGATGCGTTGCACAAATGGAGGGCTGCTACAGTGCGCCTCTTGTGCTTGGCGAACGCATTTTTGTTGAAACATGCAGGGTCTCCTCGTCCTTCGTATCGATCGTAATTCGACTCGTTTATCACAACTTCCCGCTTTCTTCTCTTGGCCGTGTCTTCTCGTAATCCGTATTGTCTTTGTGAATGTCAATCTTCTCGATCTCCGGCTGTTCAGCCCGTGTCAATTTGCCAATCACAGCTTCTTGCTTGCTTGCTCGCCGCATTCGATTCCCAAGATAGCAACCGCTTGGAACCGCCTGATCCCCCCCGCCTTTCGACCCTGAAGTGCAAGGTTCCACATGCTTCTGCATATGCCCTTTACATTCCCCTTGATGGTTTTTGGCTGGAACGAAGTGAAGACAGCGGTCGCAGGTCCGTGCGATTCCGTAGTCATCGTCCTGACAGGATCTACCTCCCGCCCATCGTGTACAACCAAGCGAGCCAACTTACCCGACGAACCCTGTCGCAACCCTTGCTCCCTGTATCGCCGAACATCGCAAGTTCGCACGCTTTTGGAAAAAAGAAAGTGCCGATGTCGGGCCTTTCACCATCATCGCGAGCCTTTCTGATGTGCTCTCCGATCGTCGTCCGGTGCATAGTCGGTTTCACATACGAAACCTTCTTGAAACCGCTTCTCTTGCCCTGATGCGGGATTTCGTTCCTTTTTGCCTCGGCTCGTAACTGTTCTGTCAAAGATACCGGCGAAATGCTTCCAGTACTCATCGCGACTCCGGATGGCGTTGATCTGTTGCCTTCCATATGCGCTAGTGGCCCGGCCTCCTCATTCATATATAAGCAGAGGTCTTCGTGGAACGCCCTCGCACCCATCGCTGCCCTCTCTCCTTGAATCTCTCACCTTATATTCCAGCGTCCCTGTGGCTTTCACTTCTCCAATTCTGTCTGCTGCTACAGCCTCTTGATCGCGTTCACTCCATCCCTTACGGTAGCACCAGCCCTGTGCACTCAGCACGACAAAACTCAACATGGCCGCTATCGACGTCATTCACCGCACCAACAAGCCCCTTCCCTCTCCCCGTCTTGGCGGCGACACCTACCGCTCCACCCGCAAAGCAGCCCCCATCTCTCGCGATGCCCGCAAGACTCACCTCGACGCCGAAGATGACGACAATGTTGCAGCAGACCATCCCGAGATCGACGAAGCCGACGCAGCTGACCCTTTCACCCTCGTCCCTCAAGTAGCCGAGCAGACGCTCCACGCTGTCCACAGTGCTATTTTTGGCCAGCCTTGGGCCGACCTCGAACTCGTCGTCAGCGCAGGCAAGAAGGAGGAAGTCATCTATGCCAATTCCAAGATCCTCAAGAAGGCCTGTCCCGCACTGATGCGACAGATCAACGTTACTGGCCGTGCAGAGCTCGACACGATGGAGCAGGAGCAGCTCAACGCTGCTTCTGCCAAGACAAAGAACGGCGCTGCTGGCGCAAAGCGTGGTCTTCGTCCACAGGCTAGCCGCCGATCAACCAACAGTCTTGGACTGGTCGATTACAGCGGTCGTAGCTCGCGTCTCGGTGGACTGGATGACCACAATGACGTCGCTGATGAGCTTGGAGACCGCAACTACGGCAGGGATGCCGATGGCGAGGAAGAGTATGCCGACTCGCTCGCCGAGCAGCCCAAACACTACGACCACCACGATGATGAGCTTGACGACGGTACTCACCAGGACATTGACAACTTCGGTCAAGATGACCTTGACCAAGGTTCGCCTTTCGGCTCCAGGGGCAAGGTCGCAGGAGCAGCCCCTCCCGCTCCAGCACCAATTGAGATCGCGCCTCCTCCCACCTTCTCTCGCTCCTCCTCGCGCTTCTCTAAGCTGATGAAGTTCATGAACAAGGACAGCAAGTCTTCGCCCACCTCTGAAGACGCTGCCGCTGGAGGCATCCCATTCAGCTCGATCGGCAATGCCTCTGCTGGACTTACCGACTACGGCTACGACAATCATGGCACAATCGGTCGTGGTCGCGTCCGTCGCTACAGTGCAGGTAACGATCTTTCGTCTGCCGCCGGGACACGTGCTGCCGCAGCTTCTCGTGTCCAGGTCACGGGATGCTCAGCTGCCACCCTTCAAGCACTCGTCTTTTACCTCTACACCGGCCACGCTACTTTTGCCTCGCGTCTTCCTACTACTAGCCGACGCTACCGTCGCACTCGAAGGTACTCTTCTTCTTCGGCCTCGATCAACTCGGACCACGTAGACTCTCGCAATCACAGCGATGACGAAGAGATCAACGAAGAAGCTGCCCCTCTTCGCGTATCCAAGTCGCCCAGCTTCCCACCCGTCTTCTCTGCCACAGCAGCTTACTGCGTCGGGCGTCAACTCGGGCTTCGCGATCTCGCAACAAAGGCTTTTGACCATATCTGTCTCGAACTCTCCCCCAAGACCGTATTGGCGGACTTGCTAAGTCCCTTCGTAGACCGATTCGACGAAGTTCAGCGAGCCCATCTCGAGTACGTCTCTGAAAATTGGGACCGCGTCAAGCGCCGTCCGGACTTTGAACACACGGTTAACATTCTCGTCTCCGGTGGTTACCCCAAGGCAAACAAAGCCCTGCTCAAGCTGTTCGCCAAGCTCTCGGTCGCTGGTCGTGATTGATGTGCTGTGCCTGTTGATGGACAATTCTTTGATCGAGACTCGTCATTAGCTCGTTGCTGCTTAGTTCGTGATCCTTGCGCTGTGTTTTGTACGTTCTTTGTCGTTGTTCTGTCAATTTCAGACTTTGTTTGCCTTAGACTATAAGCATGATGGTCCATTCGAGTGGCTTTTGGCGGCCGGCGAGTTTGTGCTTATCTGGCGGTCAAGACTCACAGCCATTGACTTCCAGTGAGAAATGAGGACCCTGCCAAAGCCCGCTCTGGGCCGTCTGTCAAAGTATGAGCTCCAATGCCTGCCAGAATCAGAATTGACAGAACTGTAGGCTCCGAGAACATGCCGAAAGACTCAACAGCCTAGCCGAAGAAGCATGAGAGACACTACTGTTAGCGCCGTGATCGCACCTCTATCGTAGCGCTTGACCAGATTGCCGGTATCCGATCTTCCTAATCCCCGGGTCTTGCCTAGGTTGCAGCAGCAGCGTTTGTTGAAGATGTGCTTCAAGCACGTTGCTTTGGCTTCCTAGTGAATGAGGGAGAGAGCGAGAAGGTACACAAATGTCACGGTGGGGGAACGCCTCCGCGGAGTGACGGCTGTCAAAAATATGGAAGCCAAGTTAGACTGAGCGCAGTTTGCATACCCGAAAGGGTACAAGATCCTGCACGAGCCAATATACTTGACCTCACCAGTCACAATACAGGTGTCGACTCTTCTCTTTACCTTCTCATGCACCTCAGACGCAATTCCTTCCGAAGGAAGCAACACGAGCGACGGCCTTTCGCTTGGGTATAAAGCTTTCGCTCCACTGATCCTTGAGGAAGAAGTCAACCTTTCGTCAGGTTATAAAGACCGCCCCGCCGCACTCGTCCTACCTTCGCTTGTCGTCAAACTTGCTTCAGCTCCACTTCGACCACCCTTCTCTCCTCTTCGTCTTCCACTCTTTTCTGCACAAAGAGCATTTCTACAATGTCGAGCTATCCTCAGATCGAATTCTACGACATTGCATGCACGGTCACTTCGGAGCCATGGTCGCCTTACACCGCAAGAACCTTCCTCTCTCTTCGCCTGCTCGACATCCCCTTTGAGCGACAGAAGCTTCCCATGGCCAAAATCGACGCCACTCTGCTGGCTGCTGGAGTCGAACATCCTGCAGGGGCTGACCGACATCTACTGCCTGCCATCACCGTCTCTCCCTCTTCGACCGGTGGTGCTAAAGAATGGATCCTGGGCAGTGACGAGATTGCTGCCTATCTGCAGAAGCTCTACCTCGAACACGGCGGCGAGCTGTCAAAGTCTCTCTTCCCAGATGCTGCATCCAAGGAACTCGTCGAGAAAGTTCGAGGTTGCTTCAAATCTAGCCTGTACGCCGAAGATCGATGGCAGAATATCATTCCATTCATTTACATGATTCTGGATCCTGAATCGCAAGAATACTTCCACAGAACCAGGACCGAGCAGTGGGGCAAATCGCCCAAAGAGGTCATTGCTACCGATGCCAAGAAGAACGAGGAGCGCGATGGAGGCAACGACAAGCTCTACGCCTTGGCGATGCAACCTTTTGGCGAACTGTACGACAACAAGGACAGAAAGGAAGGTGTCTGGCTCGGTGGAGAAAGAGCGATCTACGCCGATCTTATGGTGATTGCTCTGCTGCAATGGTACAAGTACGCCAAGGGCGACGCTTTTGAGAGCGGATTGAAGCAGGTTGGTGGTGGATTGGAGAAGGCTTGGAATGCTGGGCAGGCGCTGCTCAAGAATTGATCTCGCAGGACAAAGTCACTCCCACGTCATGCTTTCCAGTGACAATCACACAATCACACAATCACACTGACATCATGTGAGCCGCCGGAACGGTGATGCTCCTTCTGAACCAGTTCACATCCAACTTTTGCACTGAATTCCCTTAACATATTGTGTGATATTAGAACAATGCGAAGGCGGACTAGAAAGAGGGTCCTGCAAACCATGCCATCGAGCCGGAACCAAGACTCTCCATCCATCCGCCATTCTTGAATGGCTCGTCGGTGACTCCGATGCTCCAGCCTTGGAGAAAATCCCTTTCGGCCTCGATCAAAGCCTTTGCTCTCTGCGAGTCTATTCCATATCCTTTGAGCATCTCTTTCTGGGCTGACAGATAGTCAGGAGGAAGGGCCGCTCCCGCATCCCCAGCCCCGGCAGCGACAGAGGGCGACGTGAAGGCTAGATTGTCCTCCTCATCCCATTCCCAATCCAATCTCGGTTCATCGTCACCATCTTCTCCTCCAGGAGATGGCGCGGTCGAGGTCAAAGTCTCTTGGTCTCGAAGATAGTCACGCAGGTCAATCCCCTCGTGGCCGGTCCTCTCGACGACATGGTGCACAATCAATGGACTGCCGAACCGTTTGACCTCCTTGGGGTCAAGATCACTTGGCATGGGCTCGAACTTCCTTTGTCTATAGTATTTGACTCGGTAGGTGAAACGCTCAGGCGCCAAGCACTTGACCAAGAATCGTGCTCTCTCTCTTGGATTCGGGTTTCTGGAGCTTGGGGTGATAAGACGTCCTGCCTCGAGCCAGATGACACCTCGTCTCTCTAGCGCGCGAAGCATGTCGGCGCAGAGCTGCTCATCTGCAGCGCTAGGAGTGAAGAAGAACCTCTGGAATCGGTCTTCGTCGGTAGCGCGGTCAAATTCGCTGATGAGACGCGCAGAGGTGGCCAGATCGGCATCGGATGCCTTGTTCATCTCGACTGGGTAAGGACCGCCGGTTTCGATCAGACGTGGAGGAGGTGCCAGCAAGTCGAGAGTTGCAAATACCATGGAGGCCTTGATGGAACGAGGCTCGGATGTGCCATTTGTTGCGTTCGGCACGCTCTCTGCAGACCTTACTTGCTGGATTGGAGCAGAGCCAGACGTCGAGTCGCGGAGCTGATCAGCGGGCTTGTCACTTTTGGCTTTGGCCTTTGCCTTGAGCTTAGATAGCCATCCCGACTTTTGCTCACCGTCATCGTTCGAGGTGACGACTTGGTCAGGATTGAAGCTCTTCTTCGAGTAGCAGAGCACTGCCTCGCTCGGAAAGAGCGCCATCTTATCATAGATCCCTTGACCGGCGTAGATAGCCGACATCACTCTTTCCGCCAAGGGCCTCGAAACGATCCCTGTCAACTCCCTTCCCTGAGCCTGGAACAGACTAACCCTTCGATACCGGCCGATGCTCCCCGATCGAGCCGTCATCTCTGCACCATTCCTCGGTTGTGGATGCGGCAAGTAGGCAAAGATTCCTCCGTACGGTGATGTCGCAGCTCCTTGACAAGGGTTAAACCCTGGGCTACCGAGATAGGCCAGAGGCAGTTGGACACCGAGCCGTTTTCGCAGCTTGGAGACACTCTGTGAGACCTTGTTCTTGGACGTGGCCGAGACTTCGCCTCGAGCGTAGGTTGCCGGGCAGCCCACCTGCCGAAATGGCACGGGGTGCGGGGCGTTCAAGTCGTAGGATGCAAACAGTGTGCAGTGGAGAAGGAAGGATGGTAGGGGTGCAGATTGCGGTGGAGGACCAGGGATGCGTCTGGTGGCCGAAACGTGCGGCAGCTCGAGGGAGAGCTTGGTCTGACTGTACAAAGAGGCAGGGTTGAGGGCCTCCTTGAGCGTTACACCGCGAGGAAGATCTTCGGCCTTGATCGGTACGGCATCGTTGCTGTTGCCCAGGGCTGTGTTGATGGTGTTAGGAACTGCTGGTGGCGTGGGAGCAGAGGTTGACGTTGATGAGGATGCAGCAGCAGCCGGCAAGGTCGAAGATGCGGTCTCATAGCCAGGTGGGCCGCCGTTAGCGCTACTCTTGTCCATGTCGAAATTTGTGTTCGAACAAGAGCATCAACGGTAGCAACGAGAGGGTGGGTCGGTAGCAAGGACGGATACCAACAACTCGAATCGTGCCGTCACGCCATATGTTGTTTGCTACGACTGAAAGCCGAAGCCGAACGTTGAGGATGCACCGCCCTTGACGTCAAGTGGCAGGACAACGATTAAGAGGTGTCCCTGACTTTGTGAATGCTGTGGTGGGTGGTTACAAATGACCTTTGACGTGTGTTGGTTGGGCACAGCTTTTTTGCGGGGTAGAGAGAGGGTTTGGGTTGGACGCAAACACAACAACCACACGGACCACTCACACCCGCAATCAAGGTAATCCGGGTCTTTGATTGTCAAAATCACATGTCTCTTGACACTCGGCGCTCACTCGGTCAACAATTCCGATGGAATAGTCAAGACTTTGTGCATCGTTGGTCACCGACAACGATACCGCCGGGTCAATATCCTTACTTTACAACCGACGATGCCGGCAGACGAGTCAACACGCTGTAATTGACCGCTCAGCTATCAACGATACCGCCGGAACGGTCACCATGTTGACCATCATTGCTGTCGACGATGCCGCCGCTATTGAGTAGCATAGAGATCGATACCGCCGGACCAATTTCCTTGTTATTACCAGATGTTCATGGCTTTACCGTCAACGAAGCTGTCCGACGGGTCAATGCGCTAAGGGGCATCTCAGCAATGCTAAGCAGCGTCTCATACTACAACCAAAGGGTCGGTCACCATTTTATGCAGAGACTTGTGTTCTCACGGTCGAGAATGCGCAGCAACGGCCCGAAGAAGGAGCTTGTGACGCTCGAGAGCATGTTTGTAATCGTCATATCTAGATAAAGGGGAGGTGTGGTGGCGAGGACCCTTTCTCATCCGCACTCGTTACACCGCCTGACACAATTTTTGCCACCTCACTTCTTCACTCGCATTCCACCAAGAAGATGACATCTCGTGCAAAATGTTCTTCCATCTTCCTCGTCGTCCTCTTCCTCTCCTTTGTCCTTGCCGTGCAACGGCCGAAGCTGGACTCAGAAGGCATAGCCTTTCTTATTGAGAGCCAAGCAGAGTACTATGGCCAACCGAATGCTTTGCCTCCGCCTCCCATAGACTATTCCTCTCATCTGGGTGTCACCCATCCTATTCAGCAACAAGCGCTCCAGCATGCCCACATCCCAGGCAATGGACCCTTCTTTGTGCAGCATTCTGAAGTCAGCAAGGCCGTTTACGCCTCTACCCAGGTCAAAGGAGACAGTGAACTCGGTCGCCGATGGAATCTCAGGCAGAACATCAATGGTCAACCGAGCAACTATGACGCCCAAGCTTTCTGGAGGATCGGCAGAGCAGGTCCCAAACTGCTTAGACTACAGCTCTGGCCCGCAACCCTCACAACAAAGGCACCGTTAATGACGATGAAGGAGGCAATCGACAGCGTTCCGAGAGGCTGGTTCATGTGTTGCTGAGCGATCGATATAGCTCTCTTCACGTGTGTCTTTCCCAAATTCAGCTCATACACAGACTTCACAAACAGAGCTGCTACTCTCTTCATCTCGACCCCTTCTTATGGATCAATCCATGTTAGTGACAACTTTGTCACAATCGAATTGACATCCCTACATACACATGACAAATGACTTTGAGAACAATGTAAGAGTCTGATGACGAATGAAAATGTCCTGCGATGTCTTGATGCGGGTGCAGTATCACGATGACCATAGGCATCTCAACATCGAACTCAGTTGGCAATCTGAGCAGCTCCGATGTGATTTTGCATCGACTTGGTCTGCGCTATCATGCGCCAAAGTATAAGATGAAGGAAGTGGGTGGTTGTGAGCCAGAGAGATGCTTTTGGGGGACGGCGATGGGGTGGCGCATCGAAATTGCTTCGTCTAGCCCCCATACCAAAGTAAGTGATGTCTCGTGTGGTCCATCTTGTGCCTAGAACATGGTTGCATCCGCTGTCGTGACAACGAACAGGACCGTCGGCACGGTTGCTGGCCTGACCTCTGACAACGAACATCAGGGTTGGCACAACTGGTGGCGTCGCTGTGATATCTTCACTGACGCCCCTAAATTAACCTCTCGAGAAATGAAGACGTCTGTATCGATGTGTGAACCTGAATCTCTGCCATTCGTGATTGTCGACAACTTGATCTGTACCTTTGCTACAATATGATGATAACGTGAATTGTATTTGTGACACCCCTGACACCAGATCGAGGTATAAAGTTTCCTCTCAACGCTCCAGAAAATGGGGAACAGACTACATCTTCTCCAAGCTCTGCCATTGACCCTTCACTATCCAAATTTTGACCCGAGATGGCCGTCATCTTTCGAACAACTCTCTTTACCTTGATTCTATTTTTACCCCTCACTCTGGCTGCTCCTGAGCCGCCCTTGACTCGGCCAGAGCAGCGCCTCTACAATCACTGGAACGAGGAGTATCGAATGCAGCGATACGATCCGATGCTCCTTGGTGCAGGTCCCTTATCGTACTACAGCCATATGACGTCCTACAATCCACGTTTGGAGATGGAAGCCCTCGAGTGGGCTCATACTCACAGCAATGGTCCTTATCAGTACCACCGAATCCGTGGAGCTCTCTACGTTTCCACCACGATCAGAGGCAACCAGGGACCTGCACAGAGATGGAATCTTCGCCAGAGGGGGCATCAGCCCAAGGACGTTAGTGTCTTTTGGAGAATCGACCATCGTGGGCCGAAGATGTTGAGATTCGACTTGTGGCCTGCGGGAGCAAATACACCTCAGATGATTTCAATGCATGATGCAATGGCTTCGATCCCATTTCGTATCTCTTAAGCTGCCATCGATCGGTGCTCCAAGCACTGTCTTTCATCCATGCTCAGGTCTCTCCACTCGCTTCGTTCGATGTAAAAGTCGTGACGATGTCATTGAATAGAAAAAAGAGCGTCACTCTACCCATGATCATGATATAACTCTACCGAGTGTGTAAAAGGCTAGATGAATGTCTACTGCACTCTCTATGACTGAAGACGAAAGAGAAATGACCTCTTAGAAAGCCGCACCCTTAGCAGCAAGCTGTCTGACCTCTGTAGCCGCCAACAGTTCACCGTTGTCGAACCTCTCTACAGCTTGAGCGCTCGAACTGCCAATGGGGACCCACGAGATGTTGTGACCCAAGTTGGACAAGTAATCTGCCGTCTGCCTACTGAATCCAAAGAAGCCGGGGACTTGGGGAGCGGGGTTTTCGACAGTGGTCTGGTTGGGGCTCAACTGGTCGTGCCACCGTGGTTCGGCCAGTGCTACTTGGGCATCTTTACCTTCGAAGAGGACATGGTAGGCTGCTTGGGTGACTGCGGTGATGATTCGGGAGCCTCCGGCGGAGCTGAGGCTGAGTTTGAGCTCACCGGTGTGTGCATTTTCTGCGATCACAGCTGAGATCGAGGATAGCGGTCGCTTGCCCGGAGCAACATAGTTGGCAGCACTAGGGACGAAGCCGAAGAAATTAGACTGTCCCTTGGAACTAAAGTCGTCCTCTTCATTGTTGAGAGGGAAGCCAGAGGCTGTCATCAATTGAGACCCCCAAAAGGTATTGATGGTGGTGGTCAAAGATATGGCCATTCCATCAGCATCAACGACAGTGATGGCCGAAGTGCCATGATCGTTCAGCACCTCCTTCTGCTTGTTCTCTGGGATGTAATAGGCCGTAGGGAAAGTGTTGCTGTCGTTGATCTTTGCCTTCTTCTGCTTGGAGAAGCCAAGTTGAAGATATTCGCCTTCGAGCTGGCTGACATCCTGCACGAAAGCAGGATCGCCATAATTGGTCCTCTCTCCATACGAAAACTTGTTTGCCTCAATCAACCGATGAGTGGAAAGACCTACATCCTTCAAATTCTCCCGTCCATCGGCATGGAACTGATCCACGGTTTGCAGAGTCGACAAAACCACGCTGCCCGAAGATGGAGCCACGGTACCGAAAACCTTGTACTTGCCATCGCGCAGAGTGACACTTCGAGGCTGACGGAATTCGACCTTGTAATCCTTGAGGTCCTGTTTGGTCATGATGCCCTTGTAGATGTTGTTGTTGTGGATGGTGTTGATGATGTCGTCTGCGATTTCTCCTTGGTAGAAGGGGTCGATTCCGTTCTGGGCGATCATTTCGAGGGTTTTGGCAAGGCGCTCCTTTTTGATGGTATCGCCAAGCTGAGCCGGTTTGCCTGTGGGGCAGTATACTTCGGCCCACAGCTGTTCTTTGCATAGGAATGGGTAGGCGGTGATGTTGATTGCCTTGGCGAGCTCCGTGGTGACCTTGAAGCCTTGCCTGTTGAGCGTGATGGCGGGCTCGAAGATTCGTGCCCATTCGAGCTTTCCGTACTTCTGGTGAAGATCCCACCATGCCCTAGGCTCACCTGGAACACCGACGGCCAAGCCACCGTATAGCGAAGCGTTGCGGACGGGGTTGTTGGAGTACATATCCTCGGTAGAAGCTGCCGGGGCGACTTCTCGGAAGTCGACATGGATGTAATTTGCGCTCTTGCCGTGTGCATCATGCTCGTTACTGCGCTTGTGGTTGAGGTTCTCGTCCTTGCTCACGGGCGAACGGAGGAGTGCATGACCACCACCACCGAGACCAGAGTGGTACGAGGCGATGGAGCCAACACAGAGAGCCGTACCGATGATCGAGTCAACTGCAGAGCCACCATCCTGCAAAAGTTGCGCACCGATGTTGGAACATACATCGACTTCGGACGAGACTGCACCTTGCTTTCCGCGCACGTTGTACTCGGGAGAGTTGCCCTGCGAAGCAGCACCGTAAAACGATGGCTGCTGACCGTTGGTGCTACGAGGTTCGAGGTAGGCGAGGGGTGAAGCGGTGGCAGAGCTGGTTGCGAGGAGTAGAGATGCCAAAATGGCGGCCCAGGATGCGTCGCGTCCGAGCATCTTGCCTTGTTTGCCGTGCTGGGATGGGGCGAGTAAGAGGAGTAGAGGATGAGGGAGAAATGCGAAGACGAAAGAGAATCGTTGGAAGATTATATAGAGCACGCAAAGAGTGGATCGAATAAAGTGTTGGAGTGGGGAACCACCACACTTGACCAATCAAGAAGGGAAGAGCAACGCAAAGTGGTGATGGTCACGAGGCGAATCCACTCGGTTGTCAAATGAAACCGATTGTCCCTGAACCGAGAGTAGGGGGGAAAAGAGGAATCGGTGGGCCTTGATACCATTTTGCAAAGCCGAAGCTCTTTACCACCAGAAGTGGATACTATTTCCAGCAATGCATCGGAAGCTGCAATCTCGGGGACTAACTCACTTGACGCCGGCGGTCAATGCTCGGTCCGCACCGAAAAAAGGATATCATCCGACCTCGCATCGGAACTTCCAAACTTTTTCCCACAACAGCTGCTCTCAAAGAACGTCTAGAAGCCTAACACTTTGCTCAGTCTTGAGCTTCTCTGAAGGCTCACTTCGTATGCACAAAGGGCAAACTCTGGTGGGTCGATCGGATCGCAAATGTGGGAGGAAAGGAGGGGCTGGGGGGCTTTGTTTATCTTGAGTACAATTATGAGGGTTGGATGGTGGGGAAAGATTCTGCGTCTCGCTTAGTGTCCGTGTGTAGGAGGGACTCGGTTGTTTTTCGTACATGCTCGCTTATGGGTGTCTGCGATAGGCAATCCACAACGACGAATTAGCGCTCCCCTCCTCGACCCCAGACAAATCGACTCAACAACATTGCGGCAACAGTAACCTTGTTGTTGAATCCCACACAGAACCGTACAGGATCCTGGTGCATTCAACGCAGCGTCACATGTGGAAAGCTCGAAGAGTGCAGTGCAAATTGGTCAGAAGGATCGCAGCACAGTTGGGCATGGCATACACTACTTGAGCTTGACATGCATTGCACAATCCGACGTTTGCTCCGCGTGATTTCGATAACTGAATCGCACGAAAAGCGAAGCCCAGTGAATTTCATCGGAATTCGGAAGTGGATGACGACGCTACCTGAACAGGTCTTCAGACTGTTGGACCCTGAAAGTGTTGGTTGCGCGTCCCTTCAATTGGAGCGTTTGGATCATCGTTTCGCAACTCTACACCATTCAACACTTTCACTAGTGTACAGGCTTGCCCAGGATGGAGTTCGACCCAGTCAACCGTGACATTGCAGCACCCAAGCACGAGCTAGAGTCGGGCTCGGAGGACGAGTTCGAGGCCGGTCTCCAAGTCTCTGCCAGCAAAAACCAAGAACCTTTCAACATCGTCGCCGCTGACGGATCTAGCACATCCAACACGCTTGAGCATGGATCTCAACTCGTGGTGCTGGTAGGCAACGCAGGAGCAGCATTTCTATCCTCCCTTCCAAGTATCGCGCCAGCACAGCAGTACTCGCTTCGAACAGAGTCCGAACAGCACGCATCTATTGGCGCCGTCGACTCTCCATCTGGTACCAGGATCACAGCGGCTCTGGTAGCCCCACCTCCTCGACTTCGTTCCTCTCGCTTCCACGAAATTGCACGTACATTGGTGGATGCAGCTCAGCCGTCGAGCATCGTCATTGTCGACTCATATAGTCCTCAGGAGCAGCTCTATCGCAACCCGTACTCGGAGGATACGGAAGAAGAGGCAGGTGCGGACACTGCTGTTAGGTATCTTGCTACACCGAGCTTCACGGCCAAGCACAAGGTCGAATCGACAAAGATGGCTTCGTTGCGCTCTCCTGAGGCTGCGACCGGGCTGGGTGCTGCGTTCCTCTCCGAGGTAAGTCTCTCAGCCATCCGTGATGATCCAGCGATTGTAGCTGTGTACTGACAACAAATTTTGATCTTTTACCTCTGATCGTCCGTTCTGTCGAAACAGGCTGTCATTCGCAACATCCCAGCGATACTGACCCTACTCGAAGATATGAGCTTCCAATCGCACGTTCAGCTGTATGGATCGTTGGGTGCAGCACAACTGTCTCCAGCTGCGAGCCAGACCCTTGGCACGTTGACAGGTCTCAGCGGTATCCAGAAGAACGCAGCCTCCAAGACACCGACGATCCTGGAATTTGCAGCGTCTAGACGCACCAAGCCAGCGGCGAATCTGGCAGTGCTTGGAGACGGCAACATGTACATTTGAAGGGAAGCAATCGCAAAAGATCGGAACGGGAACATTTGAAAAGCCCGATACGATTGACTTGGTTGATCTTTATAACTGGACCAGAGACTGAGGACGTAAGTGAGCAGACTGCGCCAGGTCGAGAGGGTCGTCTGATGGTGGTCTTCATCTGCAGAGCCGAGAATGGTGCAACCCGGCAGGCTGGACGTGGGTGAGATGGCTGCTCCATGACGATCCGGTCAGACCCACGTGGAAAGGAGTTGTGCAAAACCCTCAGCGCGTGGGTTGAGGGCGCTTCGGTAGATTGAGCGCACCTTGCTTGCTGATTGAATGAGCATGACTTCGGTTCTCGGAGAGGATACTGTGAGGGGAGAGCGTATGCTGTGAGAAGGCGTCATCGGAGGCCGGTCGACTGCTACTGTAGCATACTGTAGGCCGAGTAACCGTGGTCGGCGGTCGCATGAACTTGTCAACGAAGACTGCTACGTGACGAAACCGTCGTAGAGTATACAGAGAGGCATGAATGAGGTTGTCATGACGGAGAGAAAAGGTGTCTGCGGGGCACCGTCATGTCGTCTTGTGATGCATGGAAATCGACGTCCCGAGATCCCAGCTCCGCCCCAATGGCAGTGCTTTGCAAGCCTCAGACGAAATTTCAAACGAGTGCACTGCACTGTACAAGGTGGAAAGTGGAAAGCGTTATCGCGAGAGAGGGAGAGAGGGAGAGCGGGAGAGAGGGAGAGCGGGAGAGAGAGAGAGAGAGTCGGATGAGCTCCGAGTTGCCAAAAAAAAAGAGGTGGACGACTGAGCTGCTTGATTACGTCGAGCAGCATGAAAGCGTAGGTTTGCATTGTGACGCTGCCAATACAATCAAGTGGAATTCAAACCCAAAAGCCACACGCTAAGTCAATACAAATTCGGCATGGCATCTCTCTCTTTGTGGAAAGGGAAGGGAAAAGCTCAAATTTCGTCACCCAATCACCGAACAAAAGAGTGCTGCTGCTGCTTTGACCCACATGAAGAGCCTTTTTTTTGTTTTTCTTTTCTTTCTTTTTTTTGCTTTTTGCTTTTCCTCTTCCACCTCGGCTTGGCACTTGAAAGTTGCCGTTTGTGTATTCGCCAAATATCAAAAATGGCGCGCCAAAAAATGTCAAGAAGCGATAAGTACTGCATGCAAACACTTCGGCTTGAGGCAGCCGTAAGAAGAGAGAAAGGAGTAACGACGTTACTGTACTCTGCAAGCTGTCGAGCCACGGTCGCTGTAGTCGTCATCTTGGCTCCCGCTAAGCAAGGTGACGACGATGTACTCCCTCGCGCGTCAACGTCTCACTTTTGGCTTTCGAACGACGGGTTGGGTTTGGGCGTTGGTCGGCGTGTGACGGCTATGGATGATCTATTGTTTGGCATCATCCCAAGTGCGAGTGCGTGGATGTGACGTCGAACCGCTGCTACAATGATCACTATTGTGCTAACGTGCAATTTAAAGCTTTGGGATCTGCGCCATGAAGGAGTCGACTGAGCCAAACAGAGAGAGGATTGGCAGCACCTTTTGTTTGAAAATTGGAATGAACAGCGGAGCTTGTCATCCGTTTCTCTGCGAGGTTTTTTTTTTCTTTTTTTTTTTTTTTTTTCTTTCTTTTTTTTTGTGCTCCGTTGCACTGAAATAATGCAGAAATTGAGTGTACTGAGCGTGGCTGATTGTGCCTGACAGGGCCAATACAGTATCGAGAACGTCAATTCTTTCTGTTGTCGTGGTCGGCTGCCGTAGCGTTGCAAATTGAATGCTGCACAAGACGGCATCATCGTCGTCATCAGCATCATCATCGTCAGCACCAGCAAAGGCAATCATCTCTTTCTCTTTCTCTCTCTCTCTCTCTGTCTCTCTTTCTCCCTCTCTCAGACAGAGCTGCCTTGCTCCAGCTTGCCGACCCTTTTTTGTAGTGGCTCCTTCTATTCTCCAGGGCCCTTGTCATCTGCAAAATTCCTTCTTCCCTCTTGTCAGCTCCTGTTCCTTCCCCTCTTGCTCGTTTTCCTCCTCGTCGCCCTTCTCTCTCCCTGCGCACCTCAACGCTCTTCTGCCCCCACCAGAAGTCGACGACCCGTGACTATTTTGGTCCCTAGATTCACAATCTGCACCTACACCTCATCTCCTGCGCAGCCGCAGCATCAAACTTGGTCTCCGCTCTTCAACAAGTCATCTCCACCACCTGGCAGCCGCAAGCTCTTCTTCCCAACATTACACGTTCTTCATCTTCCATCTGCCAAAATTACGTCCTTCTTTGCGTTCTTGCAGTCGCTCAACAACCCTTCCCTTTTCCATCTGATTGTTCATTTCGCCCACTCTACCCTACTCTCTGACGTTGATCTGCTGCAGGGCCTTACTTAGGGTTTCGTCACTGCATCTCGCTCTCTTGTCACCTTTCACCCATTACCAGGACAACAGTCACTGGCCCTCTTCCATCCTCCTCTCTCTACCCTTTGCATTGGTTCTCCCTCTCTCTCCAGCGCGCGCAGTAACCAGCTGCTCCTCGACGTCGACAATCCCAAGTGCCCGCATACAATACTTTTTTTCCCACGAGCCTTCTCCAATCTCGCCTAGCTCCCTGACCTCATCGTCCTCCCGCGCCTTCTCCCTCTCTAGCTCCCTGGCCTCGCTGACTAGCCTCGTGCTATTGTCCATTCTCCCAAGTTGCCGTCACTGCTCCTGCTCCTCCTCCCTCGCTCTTCGCTAAACACCAGGCGAAACAAAGCTTACAAGCACATTCACGCAGGGCCTTTTGCATCTCCTCGCCGACGTCAATCCGGGATCCACATCCCATTCGCATACACACCTTGACTTTCTGTGCTCCGACGCCAGTACTACCGACTTTGTACAAAAGTCCCTCGTGCCGACAATTTGACGTTCAGGTCATTGTTCCTGTTTCCCACTTTTCGTCTCGTCTCGGTCATATTCATACCACCCTCGTGTCTGTCTGCATCTTGCAACTTCGACTGGTTCCATCTTCACCATCTTCCTTCACAACCACCCCTATCCATCTCATCGGTCGTCGTTGATATCCTCTAGCACCTCATCATCGTGCACTTGCAGCGTCCCACCATCCACCACCACCAATCGACATTCTTTCCGCTCAAGCCCGGTTGTCGACATCTTTATCGATCAAAGCGACTCATACCTGTAACAATCCATCAGCTTGTTAGTCTTGCAACATAGTAATCATCTCGGCTTATCGGATTTGCTACTTGTCGCAACACACCCCGGATACATTTCTGCTCTCGCCGATCGTACGCTTAACCCAACGGTACGCTTGCATCAGCAACATTCAACACTGCCTAGCGAGCAAGTCAGATCGACATCTATTTGACCGTACGCCAGAACAAAGCAAGCAGGAACTACTGTTGATCTAACTTCAAAGCTCAATCGACCTGCTTTCGTCCATTCAACCCGCCATTCTCAGTGTTGCTTGAACGGAGATCAGTCAAATAAGTTAGTGGTGCTTCGAAACTCAAGCGTCAAAAGCCGAGTTGTCATCCCCACCGACCTGCACATCTGCAGTTGATCGCCACCGCACAATGCCCGTTTTGGAGCAGTTCAAGAACTTCATCAGACACGGAAAGGCCGCTCGGGAAGCGCCAGAAGGTGTAAGTTGTTCTCATTTTCCCTTTCCTTCTCCCCTTTTCCCGCTTCATTTCGACTTGGGCGCAAAGCATGCAAAGCAAAGCATGGCAAGCGGACAGCGCACTCAGCCTCGTCCCCACCAAACTTAACCATTTCGGTCCCACCGTCGCGTCCCGACGAATCATCAGCGGTGCGAGCGCATCGGGGCCGATACAGCTGCGATGGCTCCCTCCACCTCTTCGTCTTTCCGCTCCGCAGCTCCACCCACCTTTCCATCTTCCCACCATCGCTCTGCTTTTTGCGCTGAGAGCACAGGATGTTTCAGTCGATGCATGCACGCCGTTCGGACTTTGACCCTTGTGGTATCGCAGTTTGATTGTGATCTGGTGCTTCGACCGTTTTCGTCCGATACCCCCTTGATCGCCAGTCCCCACCTTTTCTCCATGTCATGCCGGACAGCGTACTCATGCCTCCACCTCCTCAATCTGATCCTCAACCCCAACAGACTGATCCTTCCGCAGGTCCGTCGATTCAAGTTCATCCAGCCGACAGCTCTGCTTCCAGAAATCAAGCTTCCGCAGCATCCAATCAGACCGGTTTCGCTCCGCAAGACAAAGCATTGCCTGTCCCAGCATCCACTTCCCAAACATACGCCGCTGCCGCTCCTGCTGCCCCTGTCACAGCAACAACAACATCATCCTCAGCACAACAGCAGCAGCAGCAACAACAACAGTCGAGTCAAGCCCGCGAGATGAAGCAATCTACCAACGGCAACCACCTCGCCGTGCCCGCAGCTGGCACTTCCAAGGGCGTCGCTGCCAACGAGCATTACCAGCGCGAGGCCGAGCGCATTGTCGCCGAGGAACGTGAAGCTTCGGAGAAGATGCCTTACTACGAAGGTCTCAGCGAACGCTTCCAGCTCATCAAGAAGATGGGAGAGTGAGTAATCCTCCTCCAACAATGATCTCATTGTGTATGCTCTGTCGTTGCTAACCCAACCTTCCGTCCCCTTTTGCTCTCTACAGCGGCGCCTTCTCCAACGTTTACAAGGCGAGAGATCGTCAGACCGGCCAGAAGGTCGCGATCAAGGTCGTTCGCAAGTACGAGCTGAACAGCAATCAGGTACGTACATTGGTCTCGACGTGGTTCGTTTTCTCGGTTTCTGTTCCATTTCGTTGTCTCGTGTCGTGGTTCTCGGTGTCGCCGTGGTCTGCTGCCGTTTCCACACCAGTTTCTCGATTTCGTTTCCAATCTCGTTTCGATCCCTGGTACTTGCCTAGCTTAGGATCATAGCGCAAGGGTAGACTGCCATCTGCCCTGGCGGAATGTCCAGCTTTGCACAGTCCCATTTTGCTGCGTACAACCTGCCGATTTGGAAACCTCTGGCCAAGGTTCTCCGGATCGGTAGCAAGACGCACAGACTCGTTCATCGACGCTGCATGCTTGCTCGTCTATACCCGCCTGTCTTGCAGTCCAAGACAGCGGCGTCACAGATGGGACAGGTGACAGGTCGATAGCACAATATTCATGTTGTTACGACAAAAGCTTGAAGCTTGCCTTCTGTGGCTGCTTTTTGCCATGCTTTCGACGTTTAGCACTTGCGTATCACTGCTCGGTGATGCAGCCCTCGCATGAGGTCTACGTGGCCAGGCAGGTAGTGACGCTTTCAGCATCCTTCCCAGCAAACCACGGCGCTCGCAAGATCGATCATAGCCCTTCGATGCCATTCAAAAGGCGGCGGACACTAACCACCTTTTCATTCCCTCACATGCGCAACCTTCCTCATACCTCTGGACGATGGACCATCCTATCGTACCTCCCTGTACCTTCACACCAACGTCACACATCTATCGGTTCTACAGGATCGACTTGACCCTAACTTCCGAAAGAAGAACCGCGTCACAGAGGTCCGTTTCACGTCTCCACCCTCCCCCTTCCCGCCCCACTTGTAACCCCGACCCTTTCTCCATTCCCGTCCCCCTCGTCCTTTGCTCTCTCTTGCCTACCTCTCCTCTCTGCCTTTCCCCTTCCGCCCCTGCCCCTCGCCTCCATTCGGAGCAGATCACACAACTTTCCCTGTTTCACCCCTCCTCCCTCCCCCGTCATCCCTTTGCCTTCCTCAGCCCATCATTGCACTCCCCAATCTGTGTTCTTGCTGCTACTCTGCGTCCGAGACAGCATGGCGTTCTCGTCGCTTTGCGGCCGCACTCATGGCCAGAGAGCGGCGTCTCAGCCTTCGGACCGCAGCAGCACGCGCTCTGTTTCCGCTTTCACTTCCCACATCCCTGATTTTTCCCCACTCCCCTCTGCTTGCATCTTTGGGACCGCTTTGGTTGCACGTCGGAACACTGTACTGACTCATCACCACTTTCTTGCTTTGTTTGACTCTCACAGCGCGCCAACATCCTCAAGGAAGTCCAGATCATGCGAAACCTCAAGCACGACGGTATTGTAGAGCTTCTCTCGTTCTCCGAGTCGCGCGACCACTACTTTTTGGTCCTCGAGCTCATGGAGGGCGGCGAGCTTTTCCACCAAATCGTCAAGCTCACCTACTTTAGCGAGGCTCTCGCTCGCCACGTCATCCTGCAGGTCGCTCACGCCATCCGATACTTGCATGAGGAGCGTGGTGTCGTTCACCGTGACATCAAGCCCGAGAACTTGCTGTTCGAGTCGATCAAGATCATCCCTTCCAAGCACCCAATTCAGCGTCCCTACGATGAAGAGAAGGAGGACGAGGGCGAGTTTATGCCCGGAATTGGAGGTGGTGGTATCGGGCGTGTCAAGATCGCCGACTTTGGTCTCAGCAAAGTTGTTTGGGAAGAGAGCACCATGACGCCTTGCGGTACCGTCGGCTATACGGCACCCGAGATCGTCAAGGACGAGCGCTATTCCAAGTCGGTCGACATGTGGGCACTCGGATGTGTGCTCTACACACTGCTATGTGGTTTCCCTCCCTTCTACGACGAGTCGATCTCGGTGCTCACAGAGAAGGTGGCCAAGGGCTACTACACCTTCTTGAGCCCATGGTGGGATGACATTAGCGCATCGGCCAAGGATTTGATCACACATCTGCTCTGCGTCGACCCACGACAGCGATACACGATTGACGAGTTCCTGCGTCACCCTTGGTGCAACGTCAAGGATCCCATCCCTGACCTCAATTCGGCTGACATTGCGTTGGCCAAGGCTTCCGAGATGCCACTCGACTCACCACTTCTTGCCGCGATGAAGACGGGCAACGCGGCACGCAACGCCATGATGTCTCCTGGCATCAACCGACTCAAGGAGGCGTTCGACGTCACCTATGCTGTTCACCGAATGGAGGAGGAAGGTGCAAGGAAGCGTGCTGGCGGTGGTAACCCGCTGGGCGAGCTTAACGAGGAGGACGAGAGCGATGAAGCCGACGAAACTCGCAGGAAGCATGGCGACGCAGCTGGTCAGGCCGTCGAGAATCAGCGTGGAACTCGTAACCACAACGACGCTGCCGCACGAACCCAACAGGCAACCCAACAACGTCAACACCAACAACCGCAACCACAGCAGCAGCAGCCACAGCAAGCCCAGCAATACCAAGGTCGTGGCGGCGCCGATCGTCGCCTCGCTGAAGCCGCACTCTACGATGGTCGCGCAGGACCTCGCGATCGTGGCCAAAACTCGAACCGCAAACGCGGCTTCGAACTCAACATGGGCAACGCAACCTTGCTAGGTCGCCGAAACAAAGCCGCCGGTACCGCCACCCCACGCCTCGACAACTTGGGCAACCCCATCATCGACGGTGCCCACGCAGCTGGAGTTGTACCCGGTAGCCCCATGCGTGTAGATTAACAGCCCCAAACCCCCCTCTCCCCCCTTCCTGAACCATTTTTTTGTCGTGGAACTCGTTCTTCTCACTTGTTCTTTGTTTCCCTTTTTGTACGCCTTTCTCAGTTCTGTCTGCAACACACGAGAGATATCATTACATCTCGTTGCCGAATGAGGTGATGTGCAGAGTGATTGTGTGTGTGTTGGTGCTTTCTGCCTGCTAGTGTCGAGCGATCTTTCCTTGAGCCGTTCGAAAGGGTCGTTCGAGTGTGAGAAAGCGTGTGATGTGGGATGTTTGAGCACGTCTGCTTACAGAGTCGCTCGTACGCTTTTTAGTATCCGTTCTGAAGCACACGCACACAAATACTTCTTGTCTCTCTTTGTGTTTGTGAGGGTTGTTTAATCATGAAAGAGATTGCTTGGCCAAGTCGGTCGTGTGAGATTAGTGTTCCTTCACTTGCTGCCGGATCGCTCTTTGTATACTTCTTAGTATCTGTACTGTATGCGGCTATTTCAGTTTCAAGCCAGAGGTGGGCGGGGTTTACGTTGGCCAGACGTGCAACAGTACAAGAGACCGCAGGTTTCGGTGACACGACTGTTGCCTCTATCTGCTAGTCCGTAGCGCATTATCATTCAAGCACGCAGGAAAGGATCTTGTGGAAATGCTTGAGTATTCTAATTGCTTCACATTAGTCGGAAGAGCTACACCCCCTACAGCCGCAATGTACACATTCCACCACGGTGCCCGGTCGTAGTTGTGCTCTAGGTACTCGACAGATGCATGTTGAGCCTTGGTAGTTCATATCCTATTGGGATCCAAAGATAGGGAGTCAAAACGTCAATATGGTGATCTATTAAACTTGATCGAGAGGATACAGTGGGGAAAGGGTGTTACTTACTCTGGATTGAATGCAACGAACACAACACAACTTCTCGTATCCTGTACGTTTCCATTTGGCTATCAAACTGCCAAAGTCGAAAAATCAAAAGTTGCCAGGCGATCAGTACGCAGTATAATCACATCACTACAGATGCTACTGCACGTTAAACTCACTTGGCATCGGCGTACTGATACTTGAGCAACCAATCGTAGAGCTCTCTCGAGATGGCTTCACGCTTGTAGTAGAGATCGTAGATGTAGCGGGAGCGTGTATGGTTGATCTGAATGATGGGCCAGAGAGTTTCGACTTTTCGTTTTCCTTCGGTGTCTTCTGTTTCCGCATCGCGCATCTTGCGATCGTATTCGTCGAGGATGGGCTCAATCTCGTCGAATCCTTCTGGCGGTGGGGCGGTTCTTGAGGTTCGTAGGCGTGGCATCTTTGGGTTTTGCTTTGTGAAAGGGAGTTGTGACTTTTCGCCAATGATATGCTTGGTCAATATGTGCTCACCAGCGAGTTGGCTTGTGGAATCTTGTAGGCTGAACTATGCTGAGCTAGATGTAGTTTGTGGTATGAAGCAGCAGAGGGATGTTCAAAGACGACATCTTGGCGAAACACAAAGATAGAAATTTGTTCGGAATTCGGTTTTGGCTTTCCCCAGATTTCGAAAAAGTGCGTCTCAAAAAGAAGGGCCAGAAAAGGGCGCGAATAAAAAATTAAATTTTAAAAAAAAGGAGCTGTTCATTTACGCCTCGTGCAAAAGCTGACACGAAAGTGGAGGCATATTCAACAAATTGGCAAGGGTCCAGCTCAGCCTTATCCCACCTTGCCACCACTCTCACAACACAGAAAGCATCTTCTCTGCATACATCGACAAAAAAAAAAAAGGTGATGATCAGCAGATGACAACATGCCAAAGCTGATCCGAAAGGGTCAGAGGATCCTGCACAAGCGTACGCAGGCTCGAGTAAATGGTGGTGGATTGCCAAGGACGAGTCGGCAGACAGCTTGCAGTAGAGCGGCTCAACAGTCTAGGCAAGATGGTGTCGAGGAGATCATAGACGAAGAAGCATCCGACGAGGAACTCGAGGGAAAAGACAGCAATGAGGAGGAAGTTCCACTCTTTCTAGCCCGAGCATCTGCGACTCCTGCGCCAACAACAAAGCTCAACAATGTAGCGTCGATATCTGGCAAGACCGCAGATCCAATCGATCCGACCGAACTACCCTCCGAGACGAGGAGAAAAGCCGCCAGCCGTAGGGTAGCTGATGCGGTCGAACAGGCTCGTATCCGAAGTCTCAATCAGACTGCTTCTTCCTCCTCCAGTCGCTCTGTCGGGCAGGGTTCGATTGCACGAGAGCCCGGGGAGAATGTGACTGAGCAAGTAAAATCAGAAGACGATCAAGATCAAGACGAAGACGATCCACTGCTCTCATCTCCCACTCTAACTCGGCGTTCTGCCGCTCCCGCTGTGACAATCAAGAGCGAACCAGAGATCATTGAGATCAAGTCCGAAGATGAAGATGACGACGACGATTTTCAGATCGTATCACCTCCCTCGAAGCCTGCCGCATCGCCACAGCCGAATGGGAGGACACAAGCGACGCCACGCGTTGCAGAGGCTTCCACTTCAATGCCACCTCCTTCCTCACCACCGAGAGCAACTACCGAGGCTCCCGTACCGCCCGTCACCCCACCTCCCGTTGCCAAGAGGCAAGCCCGAGGACGCAATGCTCGCTCTGCCACAGCGTCGACCTCGACCCGCGATGCTCTGGTTGGCAGGCAGCCCTCCGTTGCTCTCACTGAAGCATCTCGATCCGCCTCAGAGGCGCCACCAATCGAAAAGCCCGTTTTGGAACGCACCCATCCGTGGCCAGAACACTTCTTAGAACTCGAAAAGACCTTCCGCGCCATCAACACCGTCTACTCATTTTGCTCCGCTCGCAAGCACATGGCCACCACCTACGACACCATCAAGAGTAGTGTCGAGGGGCTTACAAAGCGACCGCTTCAAATTTTCGACATCGCTCAGATCAAAAGTCTCTGTGGCGACTTGATCCACTTTGCCTATGTCGAGCACGATATGTTGCAAGTTCACATGGATAGCAGGGCCAACGCAGAAGATCCTGCCAGTAATACGGTCAAGAGGAGGGACAAGTCTAAGACTCAGTTCAGGGATGAGCTGTACGAGAGGGCAGCTGAGGCGATAGCGTCTGGGGATCCGTACATTCCAGACGATCCAAGTACGGTCTCGGCGGCGGCTGCAGCTGCAGCTGCGGTTGCGGGTGCTGTAGACTCGGCTGGTTTTGCTGCGACAGGTGGCGGGTTTCAGGACGTTGCCGATGTAGATGTTCAGGGTGGACAGCAGGGGCCATTGTTGCCACCGGCTGAGCTCGAGTTGCAACAGCTTCAGAAGAAGGGCAAGCAGAGGGCAAGAGACGAATACGTACTGCTGTTCGAGTTCAACGATGGTACGTTGCAAGGACCAAAGGCTACAGCTCGTGGTCGCCCGGGCATGCGACGAGGACCAAACAGAAAGCCTGCCAACCCGAACGCCAAGCCAAAGTCGAATCCAAAGCTCTACTCGATGCCGTCTACAGCTTCCATGATGAAGCTCATCAACAAGCGCAACTTCAAGTTCGAGCAAGCCGTGCTGGAGCTGTTGGCAGCTTGCAAGGCTAAGGACGAAGATCCGGTGCAGCTGCTGATCGATGCAGCACACGATCATGTGCCTCTCAACCCGGAGACGGCGACACGTACGGAAGGTGATACGCCTCAGAAAAAACGCATCCGTCTCGAGTTTCTCATGAAGAATCCAGAACATCGCCCTAGCATTGCGTCAGTGATCGAGGAGATGAAGATCGCACCGTGGTGGAAGGATCAGATCGTCCCAGGCGGCCACAAGGTCTTTGATGAGCGGCCTGCCAAGACGGGTCAGCTCAACTATCTTCTCTCTCAAGCCGTCGTCAATGCGCTCTACGCCACACACGGCATCGAACAGTTTTACGCCCATCAAGCCGAAGCACTCAACGCTTTGCACGAGAACAAGAACGTCATTGTCTCGACTTCGACTTCCTCCGGAAAGTCGCTCATCTATCAGCTACCCGTCCTAGGTGCAATCGAGGAGGACGGTGAGGCGACAGCCATGTTCATCTTCCCCACCAAAGCCCTCGCACAGGATCAGAGGCGGTCGCTGCAAGACTTGATCGCCAATTGCGAAGGCGTCGAAGGCGCGATCGTCGCCACCTACGACGGTGACACGGACAAAGATCTCCGCAAAGACATCCGTGAACGCGCCAACGTCATCTTCACCAACCCTGATATGCTGCATCAGTCCATCTTACCGAGCGAGGATCTATGGCGACGCTTCCTCCGCAATCTACGCTACGTAGTCGTCGACGAGCTGCATATATACAATGGCCTCTTTGGAGCGCACGTCAGCTTTATCATGCGTCGCTTGCGCCGAATCTGTAGCGCGTTGGGTAACACGACGGTGCAGTTTGTCAGCTGTAGTGCCACGGTGGCGAATCCAAAGGAACACATGCAGACGCTGTTTGGGGTTCAAGATGTTCATGTTGTCACCGAAGACGGGTCGCCGGCGGGAAGGAAGGAGTGGTTGGTCTGGAATCCGCCGTACATCGACGAGACGGATCCGGCGCAGGGCCGCGTCAGTTCGTATGCAGAGGTGAGCAAGGTGTTCCGACATCTGATTCAGCGAGGCGTTCGCACCATCATCTTCACGAAAGTGCGCAGGACATGCGAGATCGTCATGCGTCAAGTTCGCAACGATCTGCTGTTGGAAGATCGTCCCGACGTGGCGAACAAGGTCATGTCATACCGTTCAGGCTACTCGCCGCAAGACAGGAGGAAAATCGAACAAGACATGTTCAAGGGGCAGCTGCTCGGTATTGTCGCCACATCCGCACTGGAGCTCGGTATCGACATCGGAAGTCTCGATGCGGTCATCATGCTTGGTTTTCCATATTCCATCTCGAGCTTGCGGCAGCAGGCGGGAAGAGCAGGTCGACGACAGAAAGACTCGCTCGCGGTGCTCATTGGCGATCCGTGGCCGATGGATCAGCACTACATGCATTTCCCCGATGAGATCTTTCTCCAGCCTGACGCTGCGCTGTCGGTGGATCTCGGGAACGATTTCATCCTCGAATCGCACCTCCAATGTGCAGCCGAGGAGATGCCGATTACGCTCGAAGACGACGAGCAGTATTTTGGGCCGCATCTCGCCACTTTGTGCAAGACGAGGCTCGAGACGGATGGCAGTGGGTTTTTCTACTGCCGCGAGGAGCTGCGTCCCAACCCAGCGCGCGATGTTGCCATTCGAGGTGCGAGACAGGACAGCTACTGCTACATCGACGACACGCCCGGAAGACCTGGTGGAGCACGAGTCATGGAAGAAGTTGAGATCGAACGCGCCATCTTCGAAGCGTTCGAAGGGGCCGTCTTCATGCACCAGGGTCTGTCGTACATCTGTCGCGAGATCAATCACGAGACGCGCATCGCACGCATGGTCCAAGCCGACGTCAACTACCACACCCGTCCTCGCGATCACACCAACACGGATGCTATGGAGACCTACCGTATCCGACGCTTGCGCGAATCTCCCTATCTGGCGTACTATGGCAAGGTGACGATCGCCAGCTACGTCTGGGGTTACTTTAAGGTCGATCGACGCGCCAACATCCTCGATGCTGTAGAGGTGGATTGCCCTCCGTTCATCCGGCATACTCGTGGACTGTGGATCGATGTACCCACCTGGCTGGTGGATGCGATGACGGAGAAGCGGATCAACGCCGCAGCCGCCATCCACGCTGCAGAGCACGCACTGCTCTCACTCACCCCGATGTTTGTCGTGAGTGTAGCAGGCGATGTTCGAACCGAGTGCAAAATCGCCGAGAAGGAATACGCCGCCAAACCTTCCTCGCGTAAACGCCCCGCACGGTTGATCTTTTACGACATGCCGGGCCAAAACGGCGGTGTCTGCGCTAAAGCCTTTGAACATCTCGACGGTCTCATCCGCATCGCCATTAGCGTCATCGAGGCGTGTACCTGCATCGAAGGCTGTCCCTCCTGTGTCACCAGTCAGACTTGTGCACATGCCAATCTCGTCACTTCCAAAGTGGGCGCCTTGGGAGTGCTCCGAGGCATTGTAGGACGAGAACCGTTCGATGCGGATCTCGAACTTCAGAACGAACCGGGTATCGCACCATCGCAGTTGGGAGAGAGGGAAAGCGTTCATGGCACCATTGCAGAGGCCGTCCCCGTCAGAGTGGCAAAGGAGTTGGGAGGCGCCGTCGAGGTGGAAGATGTCGAAGAGATACTGCCGCCAAGTTTGCAACAGTTGACACAGAGGGCGATGCAGGCTGCGGTTAGAAGAGGCGAGGTGTTTGAGGGACCGAGTGGTGGGAATGGTACGGGACCTGGAGGAGGGTTTTTGCCGGGGAAAAGTATGCTTTTTCAAGAGTGAACGGCTGCTCATCATCATCATCATCACGATCAAATTGTGCTTTTGCTCAATCTTGTCACTCGATCCCGCACGGCACGTTGCTGTCGTATAATGGGGGGGTTTTAGCATTGCAAATCAACCCATGTAGCTCCTTACTACTGGAAGCTGGAAGAATGAAAAGAGAACGATATGAGCTGATGAAAATAAAAAAATGTCACCCGACGAATGTGACCTCTGACTCCTGTAAGCATGGCGAGTCGGTGGTGTCTGTGCGGGATCCTCTCTGCGCCTCTCTTCTCCTCCATCTCTTTCCCGGTAAAGGGTAGAGTTAGGGGATACAAAAAGACGAAGGGGGAGGTGCATGATTCTTCCCGCTACTAAAAATTGATGGCAACCACATTGGTTCGGTTGTCAACAGAGTGTTAAGCGGGATATGGCATGGTATTGGAACGGAGGTGTTGGGAGGGTTATGTGCGAGACTGGGGTGGAGGGAGGGGCTTAGAGGGTGAAACTCAGGCGGGATGGTGAGAGCACAGGCGGGTATAGGGTTGAGACGATGCGATGTGTTTCGATGTTGTTGCAAGTGTTTTGGTGGTATTCTTAGTTGCTGATGATGGTGGTGAGAGGTAAAGGAAGAAGTGAAAGTGGAAGACAAGTTTCTTCTCAAAAAAAAAAAAAGCTTTTTCTATTTTTTTTTTCTCTAATTTTCCTTCTCGAAGAAGGCGCTCCGCAGCGTCGGATGTTTCGGCCGACTCGAGTCAGATCCTCCTCACAGCAGCATGTTTGGACCCTGACTCCCCCACACTGACCCTCGATCTTCACCGACACATATAAGATCCCTCACATACCCTCACTCCCCCGCGACATACATCCTCCTCATCTACTCCCTACCCTAACGATCAGAGAAGAAAAAGAAGAAAAAGGTTGAAGATCCTCAAGATGTCTTCTCAGAGTGGCTATCATCGTTCTGACAACGCCGAGGTGTATCGAAGCAATGCGTCGTTTGTCTATTCTTCGGCGTATACCGCTGCTGTGCTGCAGCTGCTTGGTCCGAAGGTTGGCGATCGGGTGGTTGATTTGGGTTGCGGTAAGCTCGAAAGGTCCTTCCTGTTGAATGTCTTTGATTATGGGGCTGATACTCGATTTTCTCTGATGTATGTGATGGTAGGCAGCGGCGAACTGACCATCCAAGTAGCCCACGCAGTTGGCGCCACTGGCAGCGTCCTTGGCATAGACGCCAGTCAAGACATGATCGACAAAGCAACCACCCTCCTCAAAGCCTCCACTTCCAACCTTGAGAATCTCACATTCGCCGCACAGGACGGCCACTCCGCCCCTCTCGCCGAACAACACAGCGCATACGATAAAGTGTTTAGCAACGCCGCTTTGCACTGGATGAAACGTTCACCATCGCTCGTGCTCTCCAACGTCTTCACCATGCTCAAGCCAGGCGGTCGATTTGCAGCCGAACTAGGCGGATACATGAACTGTGTTGGTGTTCGAGGACATCTTCATGTCGCGTTGAGGAAGAGAGGTGTAGATCCGGAGCAATTCGACCCCTGGTTCTTCCCCTCGGTACAGGAGTATACCGCTCTGTTGGAAGAGGCAGGATTCGCGGTGGAGAGCTGCGAGCTGGTTCCAAGGATGACTCCCCTTCCGAAACAAAGCGGCCTCAAGGGATGGCTCAAGACGTTCGCCGGACCCTTTCTGAACGCGATAGAGAGCGAGGAAGAGAGGGTCCAAGTGATACAAGAAGTGGAGGAGGCGGTGAGGCCTGACTGTTACAATGCTAACAGTGGGACTTGGTGCGTAATGTATGTTCGACTGCGAGTGCTTGCTCACAAACCTGAATGAGGTCGAGTCGAATGCAATGGTTGCAGCAGGAGAGAGAGAGAGAGAGAAAGAGAGAAAGAGACAGAGAAGATTGTGCTCTGTGTGTCAGTTGTTGGTGTCGCGATGAGAATTGAGAGCGTAACAAAGGGGTTCCCAATCGGCATATTTCTCGGAGACTTTTTCTGATTTTGTCTTTTGGTTGGCGGAACGCAAGAGGGAAGGGATTTAACGGAGATGCGGGCCGAATTCATCTTGTTGGCCGGCGAACTGCGCATGTTACCGATATTTTTGTGGTAACTTTCTTCTTCTTCTGCTTCTTCTTCTTCTTCTTCTCACAAGTCAACCTACTCATTCCTTGCCACCATCTACACTGCTCACCACTTCACGATGACGGTCAACGGCAACATCAACGGTGTAGGCTCGACCTCGCGTAGCCCGTTGCAGAGCGAATCAGCATCCACCGAAGCAGCTCGCATCCTACCACTCGTCCTCAAGCTCGTCCAAGACTTTATCGCTTCCGGCGAACAGCCTTCCACCTACGTCGCGCCATGGGGTAGCATTCCCGATTTCCGCAAGGCCATCTCACTCTCTCTACCCGACACTGCTTCCCCCACACCCGAAGACGACGGCGCACTGTTGGAAGCAATCAAGCTTGTATTCGACAACTCGGTCAACCCATGGACAGGCCGTTTCCTCGACAAGCTGTATGCGGCCCCTACTCCCGTCGGCATCGCGGCTGACTTGGTGCTGAGTGCTGTGAATGCCAACGCGCACGTCATGTCGGCCTCCCCTGTGCTGAGCCTGGCGGAAGAGCGATGCGTCGAAGGATTGTGCGAGGTGTTTGGATTTACGGAGAAGAAGCCGGATGGTTTGACGATGCCCGGTGGATCGTCGGCGAATACGCTTGCTGTTCAGACGGCGTTGGCGAACATCTTTCCGCGATTTAGGACGCAGGGACTGTTGGGAGTGATGCAGCAACTGATTGAGGAGAAAAAGGCACCAAGGCCGCTGCTGTTTACGTCGAACCAGTGCCATTACTCGCTGGATAAGGCGGCCATCTCTGCGGGACTGGGGCTGGATTCGGTGATCAAGGTCGATTGCGACTCCACTGGGTGTATGGACCCCGCTGCTCTCGAAAAGGCAATTATACAAGCGAAGGAGGAGGGGACAGGAACGCCTTTCCTCATCAACGCTACCTCAGGCACCACGGTTCTGGGATCCTTTGATCGCCTCCCCGCCCTTTCTGAGATAGCACGTAAGCACGGCTGCTGGCTGCACATCGACGGCTCCTGGGGTGGACCCATCATTTTTTCCCACCGTCAACCCTACTCTGATCTGATGAAGGACAGCAACCTTGCAGATTCGATCACGATCAACCCGCACAAGCTCCTAAACGTGCCGCTGCAGTGCTCCTTCCTACTCGTACGCGATGCCGACACGCTCTCAGCAAACAGCCTAGACGCAGGATATCTGTTCCACTCGAAAGATCGCCGGGAAAATGCAGCGATGAAAACGATGGGATGCGGACGACGCGGAGACGCGCTCAAGTTCTGGCTCTACTGGGTTCGCTATGGAAAGCATGGATTCGGTCAACATGTGGATGCTGGGCTTTCGCTTGCGACCGAGTTGGTGGAGTATATTAGATCCAAGTCGGATGTGATCGAATTGGGACCCCTGGCAGAGCCGCTTTTCTTGCAGATCTGCTTCCGACCAGCGAGATTCGGGCAGAAGCAGTTGGAGATTGGAGAGTTGGACCAGGAAGAAGTGAAAAAGAGATCAGCGGGTACGCAGTACGTCTACACGGAGCTGAAGAAGAGAAGGATGTTTGCGGTCGACTTTGCGCCATTGCCGAACGGGATCGGGGACTACATTAGATTGGTGGTGCACCCAAGGACCAAGATGGAGGATTTGAAGGTGTTGGTGGATCAAGTGGCAGAGATCGGAGAGGTGTATTGGAAGCAGGCTTAGGTCATACGTAGAGCAGAGCAAGCATTCTTGGCTGTAGAATACGTTGCATTGTAGATTCAAAAAATAGACACAAGATAAGCTCTACGATGGAGCGTCAGCCTCGGATGGTCCGACTGAATGGCTGTGCTGTGAGAATCTTGTTCGGATAGCTGCCGAAAGAGGGAGCGGCGTCTTTGTAACGAGGGTCTGTGAATTGGAACGTGGCGAAAAGTGTAAATCGGGAGGCAGCAGATCGGCACTCTCTCTTTGCCCTCCACCCATCTGCAGTCCAGCAGCAGCAGCACGCACGCGCCCTTTCTTGGCCGCTTTTGCAAAAATCGCAACCCAAATTCGGGCTGGGCTGATCTCAACCTACCGCTTTGACCGTACCAACCATCCACTCGTTTACTTCCAACCTTCTCCTCACCTCTCCCCCGAACACCACCACCACCAATCCAAAACTCGACACGGAGGAGGAAAGCAGCAAAGATGTACCGTAGCACACGGTCGACCAAACAATCCTCCAAACTTAAAATCCTCCCCGAGGAGCCCGAAGACAGCTCCACCGGCGGCGGTGCTAGTGGAGGAGCGACACCCATCAACGCCTCTTCTCCCATCATTGGCAGCGGTGGCACCTTGGCTGGGCAGAGCAATGCTCTAGGAAATGCTTCCAGTGGATACCGTCGCAATCCTTCCTATTCGGAACCACCTGCGCCGACCGCGTCTCTGGTAGGACACGCAAGCGCGAATTCACCCCACCACTCGGTCGACGACGACGAGAGCTCTTCCGACGATGCAGAGGGTGAAGATGAAGAGGCGGTCGAGGTGTATAAGCAGCTAGCGCAGATTCCGGAGGGTTCCATGAGGAGAGATGCAAGGAGGTTGACAAAGAGATCGAGGGCCAAGCTGCCAAGGGTGACGGCGTACTCGACCGCAACTTCGTATCGGATGAGGGAGCTGACCAAGTGGTTGAATGCCAGACGATCTAGTCACCAGACAAACGTGTTGACCTTCGACGAGTGTCTGTATACGACATACACGTACAAGCATGTTGATGAGGCACGTGGATTGGTGCCGACCAATGCCAACGGTAACGGGTCGAGTAAGCATCGTTCCAACCACCGCGACTCGACCGGCCCAACAAAGACAGGCGATCTCCTCGGAATTCCCGAATTGAACCAAGACAACCAACAACAGCAACATCAACAGCAACAACAGGATGGAACCGCCCAACCCAACGCCAACCCTGACACCGCCGCTGCCGCAGCAGCAAAACGCAAACGCAGCCGCTTTTCCGTCGAAGACGTCGTTCCCGAACTGTTCATCATGGACTACGGCACCATCGTCATTTGGGGCATGACTCTTCAAGAAGAGAAGCGTTTCTTGCGCGAGCTACGTCGATTCGAGGTCGAACGACTAGCCTCTGAAGATGTCGAATCCGAAGATCTCCACTGGTACTTGGCCGACTATTCACGCATCTACAACGACGTCATCACTCTACGTCGAGGTTCTTCGTACATGACCAAACTCTCCCTATCCCACGCCCTCGCCCAATCCACCAAAATCAGCTTCTTCGAAGGCATCATCGATAACACGATCGAAAGCACCAAGGACATCCCCCAGTCCATCGCCGAAAGCGGAAAAATCGGCATGCCCCCAGCAGAGATCATGAAACAGATAGGTCACCTCTTCATCCTCAGGATGAACATTCATCTCGTAGGAAGCATCGTAGATTCTCCCGAAATCTTTTGGAGACAGCCAGATCTCGAACCCCTCTACTCGGCCGCAAGGAGCTATCTCGAGATCCCCCAGAGGATCGATCTGTTGAATACACGCGTAGAGGTTTTGCAGGATATGTTGCAGTTGTTGAAGGATCAAGTGACGAGTAGTCACAGCGAGTATCTCGAAATTGTGGTGATTCTCCTCATCATGTTGGAGATTGTGCTTGGTGTAGCGACCATGTTGGTCGATTTGTACTTCGGTTAGGTGGATCAGGAGAGAATTTTTCAGCCGTCTATTTGCATAATCTCTAGTGCGTCGTTTTACTTGGGTTTCTTGTGGTGAGGCTGCGATGCTTGTTTTGGCTCAATTGCACACGAGGATGAGGGCGGACGACATTGCATTGCCTCTAAAAGGGTGCTAGGACTGGATGCGAACACCTCGTAGTCCAAATCTCCAAAAAAGGATACCTGCCAAAATGCCACCGACATGACCCGCACTATCCGTCGCACCACCAGGCGTCTTTGCAGCATGCCAGAGATCCCAAGCCAAAATACCAGTTACCACTGCCCAAGCTGGAGCTGGAATCACAAAGAAGACCAAAAACGTCGCTGTAGGATGGATACAAGCGAAAGTGCTCATGATGGCATATACGCTTCCACTTGCACCGTGGCTGAATGCTCTACCGCCTGACTTGCCGCTTTCTCGGGTGAGACTCTTGGCTACCATGCTGACGATGCTGCTGACCATACCTGCGCCAAAGTAGAGCAGAACGAATGTGGTAGGACCTGTAAGGGCGAGGACGGGAGGTGCCATGAAAGCTAAAGAGATCATGTTGACCAAGAAGTGATCCAGGCGTTCGTGCGAAACGCACGAGGTGAGCATGGTCCACCATCGACCCTCTGCCACGTTTCGATAGCCGGAGAGGAAATTTTTGGCGAGAAAGATGTAAGCTCGTGGATCGGAGAATCTGCGCAACATTTCAGAGGCGTAGAGCCATGCTCCAAAGACGAGAAAGTTGAGCGCTATGATGGTGTACAGGACGAAACGCTCGGGTAGGCGGGAGAACACACGCTGATCGACCAGGGCGATGATTCCGGCGATTGTGGATGTGGAGGGTGGACGACGTCCTGGTCCATTGGGAGTGGGGGAGGAGGGGGAGGTATCGATTCGTACTCGGCGAGAGGGTCGGTCGAATAAGGGGGAAGAGTGCCGCCGAGACCGATTGGGTAGGCGCGACGGACTGTCTTCTGATCGAAGGCGTGGCATCTTGGATAGGAGCATGCCGGGAAAGCTCGTTGGGCCAAAGGGGGAGGTGAAGAAGGACGTGCTGAATGAGCGTAGAAAAGACGTCTCTGCGCGAATCGATGGACGTTGCCGCAGCTGGGCAGGACTAGACGATGATGGCACTACCAAGGCGGCTGTGGTGGAAGAGCGCACCTGTTGGTAACAAGCAACAGAGCCCATGGGAAGGTCGATCCTTGTACGCCGCGACACGGGATTGGTTCTCGAGGCAGAGTGGTACGACCTTGATCTTGTCCTAAGTGGTGCCACTGTATCGTAGCTCGAAGTTGATGCGATCATGCCTCGAAGTGACGCACTAGCCACCCCACCTGACGCTCTTGAAGACGATTGCAGCAAGCTCCCCAACTCCAGGCAACGTATTGAAGACCTCATAATACCACCTTTTTCCCCTCTGGACTCTATACAGCCCTATGTATTTCGGAGCCGTATCGCCTTGATACCGAGAAGAGGCGTTGGGTAGGTGATGGTGTGACGAGTAGCCCTGTGAGAGTGTGCGAAGGTCCTGGTTGAGAGGTCAGAAAATGCTTGCTTAATGCGGCCTATGAGAGCGAAAAGGGTCGTGTGGAGCAAAAAGCATCCCGATTCTTCCTCCCGATCGAGGTGTTGGTGTTAATTGCACCCAAAAAGCGCGCGCCAGTAATCGTGCACACGCGCCCACAGCAAGAAAATCCTCTCAGTTTCACACAACTTTCAAGTGTTGCTCTCCCTCTCCTCTTCTCACACCATCATTCACTTACTCACGATGACGGATCCTTCAGCATCAACATCAACAGCTACGGCAGGTAGTACCAGTACAGAAGATCAAGGATCCACATTTATTGAGACGGCCTCGGCGTATCACATCGGTCGGAACGAACGGGATTCGGACCACGGGGGTGGTGAAGACGACGAGGATGATGACGAAAAGGTGTTTGCCGAGCTCGATGCGGAACTGGACATGATGGAGGATGAGGGAAACTTTGGCCATGATAACGGGGATACGGTGGCTGGCTTTGACATGGCAGAGTTTCGAGAACGTCGAATGGAGGAGTTGCGGCAAGAGTATGTACAATCTTTCGGCTTCTTTATCCCTGTGGACTCTTACTGACAGACTCTATCCTACCTATCTCTTCCCTCTGACGTTGCGATGCTGATAGAATCGCCGCCCACAAAGCCACCAACGATCCCTTGGACCTCTCTTCCATGCAACACACCTCGACCGCATCCATGAAAGGTCTCCTCACCGAAATCACAAACGAAAAGGACCTCATCACGTTTTCCTCCTCCGAGCGTCAAGTAGCGATCCATTTCTTCCATCCCAAATTCTCTCGCTGTTCCCTCCTCGATCGCCACTTGACCGTTCTGGCCCGTCTGCATCCAGCAACGCTCTTCCTCAAGGCAAACGTTCTCAACTGTCCCTTTCTAACTCAAAAACTAAAAGTTTCCGTCCTTCCTTGCTTGATCACCTTCAAAGACGGTATCAGCAAGGACAAGATTGTAGGATTCGAAGAGCTGGGCAACTCGGACAAGTTTTCGACGGGCGCATTGGAGTGGAGATTGGGTCAAAGTGGTATTGTGGATCCGAGGGAGAATCGAAAGCCGATCTTTGGCTTTGGTGCAGGTAACGACAATGGGGGTGGTGATAGTGTTGGCAAGGGAGTGGTGGGCGCAAGGACGAGGGAGGACGATGATGACTTCTGGGATGATGAGTAAGGGAAGAGGAAGGAAGCAGTGGCGGTTCTTCTGTACTTGTATCAAGACTCATCTCGCAATGAAACTGAGGCTGGGTCACAGTCAGCTTTGGAAAACACGACGTTGTGATTTGCGCCTCAACTTGTATCAGCAATGTTATCAAGGAAACGGTAGGACGAACGCAACAAGATTTTGCAGGCTTTTCGGGCTTCATCGCAGCGGCCAAGAGGGTCGTCGCTAGACAAGAGCCTGAGACCAAGCTTTTCAGGAAACACTCTTGGATTCATTGGAGCTAGAAACAGATGTATAGGCTACAAATGATGCCGATTTGACCAGCGTGTACCACTTTAGAGAGTCTTGACCTCGCTGTCGGGCTCGACGTACTCGCTGTAAGCCCAACCACGGCCATCGTACAGTGTCATCGCAGAGGAGAGATGTTGTGTGTCAGTACAGTATCCTCAGACTATCGCCTGGATGCCTCGGGCCCGTATCATCTGCCTCGGCAGAGGATGGGTCGACTTACATGTGCTCGTGCTTGCCACCGACACTGGCAGTCGTCAGCTCCTGGGCAAAGTTATCGGGCAAGGTAGCTGCGAAGCCCCTCATGATGCTCGAGTCAAAGGTCTGCTTGATGGTGCCTCCAGCTTGCTGGACCTTGGCCTTCTCTTCGTCGATAGCCGATTGAGGAGTGCCATCCTTGAAGATGCTGTAGCCATCACGATTGGGAAGAAAGCACATCAATCTTATGTCAGCAATTCTCCGATTATGCGAAGATATATAAAGTCAAGGCAAGATTGGTGTGTTGACGAAGGGGAGGGAAATGTACACCATGTAAGGCTTGTGCTCCGCCATTCTGGAGAAGAGGAGGAATATGGAGAGTTTGGAGAGGAGGTTGGGCAGAATCTTGGGCGATAGTGGTTTGAGGAGATGTCCTTGCAAAAAAATGAAGTGCGAAAGAAATGCAAAGTGAGGACAAGGATGTTGATGGTGGTGGGGAAGGGTGAGGTGCAGCGGGTGGGTTGCGGAGTCGATAACGCTGTGCTCGGTGGGGTTCGTGTGCAAGTGCCTTCAACCCTATGCATTCTCTCCACTTTGCTGTAACTTACCCCCAAAGGACCCTTACACAGAGCAGCTTTGTGACGCGCTCGGACCAGCGACGTCTGTCCTTTCCTCCACGTCGAAAGGCAATTTTCACAGAAGAAAAAAAGAAAAATGTAAGTTACGATTTCTCTTTTCTCGAACATCGACTCTTCCTCCTCATCAACATCCTCTTCAATCGTCAGCGCTTGTGGCTCAAAATGGACGACGATGGTGCCGACTCCACACTATCTGCGCTTATAGCCCGTATCGAGGCATACGATACCGATCCAATCTCTTTTAGCATCCCTGGTTCCTCAACACGGCACGAGCTCTGGTTGAATGACGAATCCCAGCGCATCGACGCAGCCACACAGCTGGCAGAGGAACTGATGGCTTTGCAGAGCATCTACACGGACGAATCGATACATCTGCTGAAGATCGCTCCCATCAACGGCAACTCTGGCTCTCATGCAAAAGCAGACGAGGAACAAGGAAAGGAGGATGTGGCCGATCCACATTCTTGGTTGCCAGGGTCAAAAATTACCTTATCCATATCGACCGATATCGAGACCGTTCAAGATGCGATACCAATACGATTGGCGGTGACGTTGCCGCCATTCTATCCACACAGTGCAAGACCGCCACAGCTGCAGCTGCTATCGAGGTACATCGGTGGATTCAGCGTGGATAGCAAGCTCTTCGGGGAGATACTAAGGGCGTTTTACCATCAAACCGAGGATGACAGCGTCGTGGATGCGGAGGAGGCTGCGGGCGCGGCCTGGATTGGAGGGAGTATGGATAAAGGTCTTCATTGGGCAAAGGGGGAAGTGGTGCTCTTTGAAGGAATCGAATGGGTGAAAGAGAAAGTTGTGGATTGGTGGAATGAGAAAGAGGCCGAACGAGTTTCTTCTGCCCCCGCTCCATCCAAGGCAGACACCACTCCAACAGGCACCAACATCACCACATTCTCCAACCCCAATCCAGCACCACCACAGCAACAACTCGAACCTTTCGCAGGCACCCTTTTTCAAACCGAATCCATCATCGAGCGCAAGTCCGAATTCATCGGCTATGCTGCCACCATCACCTCGCCTGATCAAGTGCCCTCGGTCCTCTCGCTCATCCTCTCTGATAAGCGGGTTGCGCGGGCTACGCATCCGATCATCAACGCGTGGGTCTGCAAGGCTCCCGACGGCATCATTCACCGGGATTGCGACGATGATGGCGAAACGGCGGCGGGCGGGAGACTTGCGCATCTGTTGAGCATTCTGGAGCTCGAGAATGTGATTGTCGTCGTGACGCGCTGGTATGGAGGGGTTCATCTGGGTCCTGATCGTTTCAAACTGATTAATAGGGCGGCGAGGGAGGCATTGGATCTCGGCGGGTTTGTCGGGAAAAACAACAGTGACGATGCGAGCAAGGCAAAGGGCATGGGCAAGAGGAATTCGTAGCAGGAAGGATATTGTAACAACAGAAACCCAAAAAAAAACCATCTTGCATTGCGAGAAACAGAAGTGCAACAGTACAACGAGCGATTAGAGAGACAGCGATACATCTATGGTCAGGTACAAGTACAGTATTCCTTTTCCTTCTTTCCCGGTTTCAATGGCCCATCATCTTGGACCCTGCGATTCCACCTTGGAGGACTCTGATGCGAACGTTTTCGCTAGCTTTTGCGAGGGTATCCTGTATAAGCAGCTCCGGGGTGGTTGCTCTGCTCGTGGCGATGCTCGACGCTTCCGAAGAGCTTGGAGTGGATCCGGCACTGCTACTGCTGCTACTGCTGCTACTGCTACCGCTGTTTAGATCTAGCGCATCGCGCATACATTCTTCCACGGCGAGCTTGTCGATTCTCGCCCCCCAGATAGAGCCAATGAATCCATCTGCGATGTTGACCTTCACAGGAGGACTCGCCAGTGCCAGATCGGAGACCGTCTTGGGATCCAGCCCAGTCACCGATCGCAAGTTCAAAGTTGGCCCACTCCTATGGACCTCTCTGGCTCGATTGGTGGAAATGTGAATCAGCGACTTGGCCAACTCTGCTCCACCCGCAAGCGGAAGCATAGCATTCCACAGCTCCAACGTCTCCAGCTCAGCACATCCCACGAGACCTTTGGCAAGTGCAGGAATGACCTGGTCAACAATGACGATGCTCAAGCCGACGATTGCGTTTGCATCGCAACTCGGTGGGACCCATCGTAGATGCTTGACCCTCTTCAAGCCTCTGATTGCGTTTTCGAACGCGCTTGCTTCGGTAGCGCGAAACTCGTCGGAAGTGAGGATTTCGGAATGACGAATGCTGAAGAACTCCAGCGAGACCTGTTGCACCGAGGGGCAGAGGGACAGAGCTCGAGAGGCGAGGAGGAGTCGATCGCGCAAATGATCGCGCGATCGGGACATGTGCGCAGCAGCGGTGGTGAAGGGTAGAGTGCCATCGCCTCCTCCCGGTACGCCGGGGATGTTGATCGTGAGGCTGTTGAGGGTATAAAGAGGGCAAAAGGTGTGTGCTCCCGAGGTGGGCGAAACGAAACGAGAGAGTTGATCGACAGAGTAGATGCAGATGGAAGAGTAGAACTTGGGTACAAAGAGGTCGTGGAAGAGCTTGCATGTCGAAAGGACCGAAGTGATGTTGTTGGAGCTCGGGTCAAGGTCGGTGATGTAGGCGTTGGCGATGAGGTGTAGGATCTCGGGTGGTAGCGAGACCAGCTCGAGCCGGCGAGCATTGATGTGGGACATGTCTGTAGAAGCTGGCAGGGTTGCACGATGCTACTATGGGTTGGTTCGGAAGAGACGAGCGCTCGATTGAGAGACACTCGGCATGGGCAGCATAGATGTAGCAAGGATGCGGTATCTAGCGGAAGAAGACGTTGGATAGTGATGGTGGTGGTACTGTACAAAGTCGGACAGCCTCGGACAAGATCCTCCCGCGCTTACCGTTGTTGCTCTTTTTTTTTTTTTGCTTGCTGGAGCATGGAGAGGGGCCCCAACCAACACCCACACTCGCCTGACCTCTCTCAGATCCAACTCTGCAACTTTTACAGGCACACAGCAGGTGTATCATCCTAGAGCTTATCAAGATCTGAAACGCTCTTCCTATCTTTGCTGAATTCAGGGTTTGTTGAACCTGCATCATCTGCCTTTCTTCGTGCATGCATCCTTTTTTTTTTTTTTTTTTTTCTTCAAAAATTTGGTCGGAGTCAGAGCGCGGAGAACAGCCAAAAATCATTTCTTTATCCTCGGACCGGCAAGGATTCAAAACACAAACGTCATTTCTGCGAGACATCCGATTTCACACGAATGCCCCTTTTTCATTCTGTTAGAGTTCGACTTGCTATGAAATGGGAGAGAAATACCGGCCGAAATGATGGACTGAACGGGCGCGTGGTCTTTTGCTTGGCGTGCACTGCCCTTTCCTTTTGGAGAGTTTACTCGAAGAATTAAGGCGCAGATCAACACAGACAAAGTGGGTGTAACTAATTGGAAAAGTGTTAGTTTCAGCGTGGATGCCTCGCTTTGCCGCCGACCAGAATTTAGGGGTTCGCAAGGCTGCATGTACTGTAGTACTGTATGTACTTGCATGCAACTCTACGTGCTCTTTTCCTCTTTTGAGCCGGAGCGTGGCTGTGAAGAGTGCTCTCTGCGACAACTATCATCACCACCATCTGCTTGATACAGGTGCTTGCGACGTTTCCATCATTAACACGACCCTCTGAAGCAAAGAGAACGAGCGAGCGTCACTTTCGGCTACGCCCTACAGGTATAAAGCACGAGGCTGGTCCCGTGTGCATCCATACAAGCACCATTTCACATCGCTCTACCAACTCGAGTAACGTTTCACCATCGACAATAACGATCGCCCTGTCTTTTAGTAGGGTCACCTCACCATGCCGTCCCTCATCGAGCGCCAAGCCACATCCGGCCAATCCCGTATCGACCCGACCCACGATCAGCGGACGACCATCATCGTAGCCTGCGTCTACGCCGTAGCCATCGTCATCCTTTGGAACGTGCCCATCCTCAACTACCTCCTCTACCCTTTCAAACTTCTCACGGTTGGATTCCACGAGTTCTCGCATGCGGCCGTCGGTCTTTGCACGGGAGCCAAGATCGAATCCATCACTCTGGAACCCAACGAAGGAGGTGCAACTCGCATGCGCGGAGGTATCCCCTGGCTTACCTTACCCGCTGGATACCTTGGATCTTCCCTGATCGGTGCAGCCCTGATCGCATGTGGATTTGACGAACGCGCCTCTAAAGTAGCCAGCATCGTAGTAGGCGTGTTCTTCCTATTCACCCTCTGGTGGGCGAGAAGAGACTGGCTCACATGGGTGCTCATCCTCGTCATGATTGGATTGTTCGTGCTCTTCTGGCTCGTTGCAAGCAGCATTGCGCTAAGATACTTTGTGCTTTTCATTGGCGTCATGAACTGTCTCTACTCTGTATGGGACATTTGTGACGATTTGATCTTTAGGAAAGTCAACGAATCGGACGCTAGCGCTTTCAGCAAGGTGGTCGGCGGCGCACCCCAGTTCTGGGGCGTCGTGTGGCTATTGATCTCAATAGCCTTCTTCGGAGCGGGCATCGTGGTCGGAATTCTGGCTTTCAAGACGCCAGTAGCCCAACAGCAGGCGAGCAACTTTTTGGACGTCAACCTCAAAAGGTCGCTCCTTCTTTCCGACTTTGCGCTTTAGAGCAACCAACAAACGAATCTAGAAACATTACGGACAATTTGACCAATGCTATAACTGTATGATGTATCTCGCAATTCTATCAATGTATAATGTATGCTCGGAGGTGTGCCACGATGAGGCTATTGGGTATATGGGATGCTGCTGGGTCTCTTAAGATCTACTTGACTAGCTCGTCAACATTGACGTTACTCGACGAGGCGCTGCTGTTGCTAGTCGAATTCGTCGCGCTCTGCAACGCTTCCTCCATCTCTTGGAGATGGTCAACGTTGGACCACTGCAACACGACACCAATCGCCTTTCCGTGACCAATATCGTTCTCCACCGTCCTTCCGTCCGGCGCTTGGATGGTATCCGCCTCTAGCTGCTTCTTGCCCTGTGGATCCCTTTCGAACTCGCGTGCTGTCTTGTTGATGACGTTTTCCAATTCGTGCGCCTCTGGCAGATTCTGCTCTTTAGCTCGAGCGAGCAGTTTCTTCTGCAATTCGTGATCGAGCAAAAACTGCGATCCTTGAACGCCAAGGTGTAGTGGACGGATGGACCAGTGTTGCTTTCTCGAAAGTGCACCCGGCGATATCGAAGATTCCGCAGAGGTGTAAATGATCGGGATGACAAGTTCGCTAATCGAGCAATTCCAGAAGCGACTTGGAGTGACGCCCAAGGGAACGAAACAGTATCGACCGGGGATCAAAACTTGATTCATCAACGCGCTTATCGCTGCTCCGTGAGAGACCAATACCACCGTTTCCACGTCATCCTGTTTGTCCGCTTGCGCTGCATTCGAGTTGGAGTTGGGTCGGGTGATGAGATCGTTCCAAAAGCTTGCCAATCTCTCGGAGAACGGTTCCATGCGTTCGATCCCTTCGGTGTCCTCGGGCTTCTTGGAACCGCCGGTGTAGACTTTGCCTTCCAACACGCCGAAAGCGCGCTCTTTGAGGCGATCATCGAATTCGAGTTCGAGGCTGGATGCGTGTGGTTGATGCTTGTGGATCGCCCGTGCTGTATCAGCCGCACGCTTTAGCGGAGAGGCAATGATCCGGTCGATTCGGGTGGTGGAAGAGAGATAGCGTCCCGTGATCTCGGCCTGCATTCGACCACGGCTATTGAGATCGGTATCGAGTTGGCCTTGAATGATGCGTTCGACATTCTCGCGCGTCTCGCCATGACGGACTATGAGAACGCGCAGTTGCGTTGGTGGCATGTCGTTGCTATGATCTCGAAGAAGGTCGTGGGAATTAGGGACGAGAAGGGGCGTGGTTGTGCGGAAGATCCGAAGTGGAAGAGGTGGCGTGTGGGAAGAAGTGGAATCGGCGTTTCTTCTCGGTTGGCCAAAAAGGTCTGTGCTCATCTCCCGATTCATTCTGCAATATCGAAGCGATGTGGCTGTCCTAAATGCGCTCGCCTGCACATCACCGCGTGCCGCCTCGGCTTGCGAGCTTGACGAAATTTCCATACACCGGAGTTTAAGCGATGCCGTCCCGCGTTTTCTGTGCGGATCCTTTCTCTTTGATCGACAACAAAATTGCTTTTTTGTTTTTCCTTTTTTTTTTTTTTTTTTTTTTTGGTAAATTTCTGGTGTCGACTGAAATCATGCCGACCACTTCGGCAAGTCTGAAATATACACTCCTGCCTTCCCGTGCTCGAAGCTCTAGCTCGAGCTGGTTGTGGCCTGATACGGTACACCAGCACACAAGCTCAACTATGTAGGGTGAGACTGAAACAGGCGCAACTGCCACTTCTGCTCTCTTGGCACGCGCTGTTGTAGATAAACTCAAGCTTACGCTCAAAGCTAAGAAGCGGGTTTGGAGCTCAGCGCAGAATCAGATCGGTTTGGCAGCATAGAAAGCACAAAGGTGCAAGAACGCCGAGAAGAGTGTGGTTCGACCAATCGAGGCTGTAGTAAGATTTGGTCCAAGAAACAAATGCAGACCTTGCCTCTCCGACGTGCATCATGCATCTTTGCAGCACGCGCTCTCGCTCGACCAGAATCATGCCGTTTGGGTAGCATGCCATTCGGTTGGCTCGGCTGACCTTTGCGGAACTGTTGCTCCGTCTGTCGCCGCCTTGGGTGATGGCCAGAGTATATGTATATAAGAAGAACGCTTGTTTGGTTTGTACACACATTGTGATCTTGTTCGACCTTCCCCTCTCGCCTTGTAGAGATCCCTTGCGAAGCATAGATAGACAGTATGCTCATCAGCACTCCTCGCAATGCTGCCACCGCAGCAGTGGTGGCCTTGACCACGCTCGCCTCGACCGCCGGTGCAGCCAACTGGACCCAATCTGCTTTGGTCCGTGGAAACGACTTTTTCACAGCTTTCGACTGGTTCACCGACGCCGACCCTACCAATGGACTGGTCAACTATCAATCTCAAACCAACGCTCGAGCTCAAAACCTCTCCTTCGTCGATGGCGATGGTCACTTTGTCATGGCCGTCTCCACCACCCCTGTCGCACTCGAGGGTAGAAATAGCGTCCGTATCACCTCGAAGAACAGCTACTCTGATGGTGTATACGTTCTCAACGTCACCCATGTCCCCACCGGTTGCGCCACCTGGCCCGCCTTCTGGACCGTCACAGAGGATATCAAAGCTTGGCCCATCGGAGGAGAGATCGACATTATGGAAAACGCAAATGACCAATACCCGGCAAACCTCGTTTCCGTCCACACCAAGGATTCCTGTACCATCCCAGCACAGTTGAGCGCCCAACAATCCGGCACGGTAGCCTACACCAACTGCTCCGCCTATGCACCTTCCAATCCGGGATGCAGAGTCGAGACGAACGGTACCTCCACCCCCACTTGGGGTAAAAAACTCAACCGTGCAGGTGGAGGAATCATCGCCATGGAACGATCCTTTGGAACCACCGGAAAAGGTGTACGAGTTTGGTACTTCCCCAACAGCTCTCCTTCCACCCTCCCTTCCGATTTGAAGCAAGGCAGTACGACGCTTAGCACTGATTCGTGGCCCAAACCAAACGCATATCTCCCCATCGCATCGTGCTACTCGGATTTCGCCGCCCACAAGATCGTCTTTGACATCACCCTCTGCGGCGATTGGGCAGGCAACACGTACAACCAGAGCGGATGCAATGCCCAGTACCCTGCTTGCAGCTACCAGGTCGGATACAATGGTTCCAGCTTCAACCAGTCGTATTGGGAGGTCGAGTCGTTGAGGCTGTACACGAATGGTGGAAGCTCGGCAAATGCGGCAAACTCTCCTCAGACCGCGGCGGATCATCAGAGCTCAAAGTCGGCCGCAGAATCGTGGCTGGTAAAGCGCTCTTCGGCATTGGTTTGGGGTGCAGCGGCCACAGTTGCTGCGCTGGCGTTCGCAGCAGCGCTCTAGATGAGACAGGCTGGTTTACATCTGCGAGGTTTACAGGGCCTTGCTTGGTCTGGATTGCAATGGTAAAGAACATTCTTTTTGAACCCAAGTAATTAAGTCGTGTGCCATATAGTTCTACTACGAACAAAAAGAAGTACCGCTCGCAAGTCTGCAGAGATGCACAATGAATTGCTCGCAAGAACAAAGATACGTGCCGCCGCTTTGCATCACAAGTGCATCATTCTGCCGATCGGAAATTTGTTTTCGAGGTCCATTGAAACATCGGGAGCCTCCGCACTCCACGAATCCTTCAACTCCTCCAAATGTCTAGCCACTGGTCCAGCATCGTCTTTGGTCAGCTGCCCGATCCCGTACAACACTAAAGTTCTTCGAGCGTTTTCCTTAAACATCGGAGACCAGAGTGATACGATCTGTTGTTGGTTCCGCAGCTTACCCGTCAACTTTAGCAACTGACGTGTCTTGGTCCCATGTCCATTATGACGCACCACCATGAGCGGCATCTCCCTTGGTCTAGCAGGTGGCAGTATCAGTATATCATTTTGGGACCTCCAGACGTTGTTGAGCGCGCCCCACTCCAATGATTCCATTTGAATGGGCAGAAAACGCATCTTGTCCATAAAGTAGTGCCTGTTGAGCGATTCCATGTTGGCACGGCTGTTGAGGTAGATATACACGCGGTCCTTTGTTTGACCTATGTCCAAGTTTTGTATCAGAGCCTTTTCCATTTCGCTTTGCCCTGCGATCAGGCGTTCTGTGAAGTGGGGCTCTTTCGACCATGGGATCATTTGCGGCGACGCATATTCCGGATGAAGGTCTTGAATACCCAACGAAGCGTCTCTTGCAAAAATGATTCGTGAAAGGGTGGGATAAAGTTCGTCTTGGGGCACAAATTCCAAATTGGGATTACCGAGCATCGTTCGCATGATGTTCTCCCACTCGCCAAGCTTCCTTCCGCTCCTCATCACCATTTCTGACCGGTCTGAAACTTCAGTAGGACCAGGGAAGACGTCTTCTTGAGGTGCAATACTTTGACCGATCGGGGCTTGCGCTGGAGCGCTCGAGTCCAACAACGCCGGTGCCTCGTGTGTGTCCCAATTGTAGTGAGGGACACTGTTTGTGCGTGCCGTAGCGACTATGGGAGGGGTCACACTCCAAATCGGGACAGGTGGGATGGGTTGAGCTGCAGACGCGGCAGTCCTTCCCATCTCTGAGCCTACCGCATCCGTGTACGGCTGCAACTGCTGAGCGAACCCTGGCGAATAGTGAAATTGGCCGATCGGGCTGCCGTGATGCAAGTACGAGTCCTGCGTCGTCGGTAAGTTGATCAAGCTGTTTTGCCGGTCTTGGGGGTTTGGCGCATTCGCATAGTACTGGTGAGCCTGATACAGCGGTGGCATGTGATGCGACAAGGTCAACTCATCGTAGGGCGTCATCGATGATCCGGCGGATGAATCTGCCGAGTCAAGCGATACATCCCGACTCAGACCATTGAGCGGATCGCTTTGCCACTGGAAGCCGGAAGCCTCAGGAGGCGTCCAAGGGTGACTCGGTTCTCCGACGTATTGATCGCCATATCCTCCAACAGGTCGTGAGAAAATTGGGGAGATCAAGCCGACCAGCACGGTCACGAGCAGGACTAAGATCGGTGGGTGGGATCCGAGATGCGATAGCATTGTTACGCAGACGGGATGAACTTGAGAAAGGAGAGATTCGTGAGTAGGTGGGGTGTCTAGACTTTGTCTATCTTTATACTGTAACTCTTGCGCTCGTGCCAAGAAACATGTTCAGTGATTAAGCGCTCCCTTTTTCTCCCGCCAAATGTACTTGACAACAGATTTCAGAATAAGCGATCAACAGAGGATGCCCTTCATTTCGGGTTCGGAATGCCGTCCGTTTGCACGGCTTCAAGCGGGAAAGAGTGAATGTCGAAGCGTGTTCAAAGAGCCGAACACTGCGATCACCTGTATTTACGAGGCTCGCTGCCGATCTGGCCAAGCGATGGAGGTGAAGGCCCACAATGTGGCCTCTGCGAATTGCCCACGGATTGCCATCAATTGCCGTTATCTCAGTGATGCACAGTTGTCGTGGGTGCTAACTCTCATTAGATGGCTAATCGTCCCACAGACCTGGCAAAGTAATTGCAACAAAAGGATGCCCGAAGCCGCGAAGAAGGTCCCCAGAAAATACTAGGCAATCAAAGTGGATGTTTTTCCGTGGGAAGGCGAGTGGGTCTTGACACGTCGCCACCCATAAACACGCCTCTCACCGCGTCGGACGATACGAAACTTGCAGTAAGTGGCGAAAATCACACAAACAATCAAGAGACTACGGAAGCAGTACGAGTGCATCGGCAGTACCAAAATGATGAACTCGGCACGCCACATATGCGTGTGAAAGGAGTAAGGGCGTCTTGCTAACTTAGTGGGGATAGTATTTTGTGAGGTCTTCAATCGCGCTGATTGGCCCACGTCTGAACTGCTTCCACTGGTTCCACGTGTGCCTCAGCCGATTGATTGCTTCAGCTTTATCGCTTTCGGCCAGCTGACCTAGTCCATACAGAACAAAAGTGTTATGCTTGCCCTCTTGCAGTATCGGCGACCAGAGAGACACGACATGGTCTTGACTTGCCAAGTCCCCTGCGAGCGATTTGACCTTCTTGCTATTCAAGATATCAGCATTGTGGCGCACCATAAGTACCGGCAAACCATCTTCGCGTGTTGGAGGCAGCACCAAAGTAGCTTGCTGGCTTGAAGCAATGTGGTCCAGCGCACTCTTTTCGAGGGTGTCTGGATTGACGGGAAGGAACAGCAGTTTGTCCGCAAAATATTCCTCGTTCAGATGCTGCATGTGGGAACGGCTGTTGAGGTATACAAACTTGCGGTTCGTATACTGACCAAGTGTCTCCTTATCCACGGCTGCTTTCCTGAGACCTTTTAGCTCTTCAAAGAAGTGTGGATGATGTGCGGTATAAGGCGATACATGAGACAAAGAAAACCCTGGTGGCATGGTGTTCGCATGATGATCTGCAGCGTTTTCAGCATGCTCTGCTATGTAGACGTCTTTATCTCTCCCTGCGCCTCGAAGCTGGATCTCTTGGCTACCAAGGATTTTCCGCATGGCATACTCCCACGGATCGATAGGACCATCACTGCCAGAGGCGACAGTGCCGCCAGCGTTCCCCAGAAGACGTACGGGTCGAATTTCAGTGATGGGTGGGTCGAAAGAAGGGATCGGTGCGAAGCGAACTGCTCTGACAGGTGGCAATGCGCGAGCTGGGTCAGAGCTGAAGCGAGATTTGACGTAACGGGGTGGGCCCATAACAGAAGCTACATTTTGCTGGGTGCTTGGAGCCTCTACAGCTAGCACAGCTTCCGCCGCTGCTTTCTCACCAGAGCCACCCTCCATTTTGCTGAAATCAAGGCTGGGAGTTGTCGGATAGCCAGAGTGCGTGTAATGGTCAGTAGTCGGTCCATGGTGGGCGCGAACTAGCGGTGCAAAAGTGCTGTCTTGATGAGACGAGGGTGCGAGGTGCGGCGGAACGTAAACGTGCTCGATGGACATCGAAATTGGTGTATGAGGAATCCCTTCCGACTGAGCAGGGCTCACACCATCGAAAAAGCCGCCTTGCCCTGCAAGCGCAGTATGCCTCTGACGTTGGAGATTGGTGTCCGGTGTCATGATCTCCTGCGGGTCGCGATGCTGTTCTAGGTGTGAAGCTCGCCAGAACAGTGAAGAGCAAGACAAGAAACGTCTCGCTGACATGATGACGTTTCAGCATCTTTGCGTGAGAATGGACAGAAAAAGATACCGCCATGCGCTTCTGTGTCCAGGCTCATCTTTATATTGTAGTCTGACTCGGAACATCGCGTTTCGACAACGGCTATTTCCAGCCCGGAGGGTCCATTGCATGCACCCTGCATCTCCGGCATGGCAGCACGCAATCGTCCGTCGCCAAAATCCCCCCTTTATCTGCATCAAACGGGTTGAATGCCAACTCAGTAAAATATCATCCACATTCCCCACCGACTGAATACATCCAAATGTCCTGTGCCCCACCTGTTTCATCCCTTGATCAATACCGACCTTTTCTTTTCGCTGCACAGTTCCTTGATCCGACTGTGATGATCTACTGTGCTCACGCAACGAGCTTGCAGCCGAGAACTGTACTTTGGCAGCACTACATATCAACGGTCGGTTTTGTTGCGGTGGAACGAAAAGGGTATTTTGAAGAAACTGAGGCTATGCTGAGATCAAAAATACGACAAATTGGATGTGCAACTACCAGTTTGAAGGTTGCGGTGGTACATCAGGGAGGAACGATGCACGACTTGTGCAAATGCCAAAGGGGAGCGCGCTTTCAACTAATGGATAACGTACTTTGTGAGGTCCACCATCGAGCTGATCGCCCCACCTTTGTACAGCCCCATCATCTTTCGCAGGTGTTCAGAGGTTTCCTCTACGTTGTGTTCCGCCAACTGCCCAATACCATACAGCACAAAAGCTCTTCGCCCGTCTTCATACATCATTGGCGACCAAAATGATACCAGATGGTCTGCGTTTCCCAGGTGTCCGGTGATCGATCTTATCCTCTGGATCATCTGGCGATTCTGGGCGTGTCGGATTGCCAGTATTGGCCAATCACCCTTCTTGATCGGAGGAAGAGTCACCGCTTGCTGCGTTCGCAAAAGCATGTGGTTCAGATTGCCCGGTGTGAGTGCCTTTGTCCGGATAGGAAGGAAGCGAAGTCTGCCTTGAAAGTAGTTGTTGTTCAGATACCGCATGTGAGCACGGCTGTCGTAGTAAATAAAGGTGCGTGCCTTGGTAGAGCCGAGATTCAAAGATTTGAGTTCATTTCTACCAAAGTTTTCCAACTGTCCAAAGAAGTGATCCCCTCCTGTTCTTTGTTGATGTAAATTGGACGTGAGAGTATCCGCATGGTGATCTGCGACATCGTCAGCCTGCTCTGCTACAAAGACGCGTGATTCCCGACCAGGCCCATTTTCAACGGCGCGAAGCCGTATCTTTGGGTTGCGGAGAATTGTCTGCATAGTATGTTGCCAATTCCTACCAATAGCTTGCTTACCCCTAGTCACAGAGACAGTGCCAGCAGAAGTTTTGTGACGCTGAAGGAGATCATCATGGCTATGTGACGAGACGGGAGAGGTACCATCCACAGGAGAATTGGATCCAGAAGCTGACATCACATCTGTCTCTGGAGAGTTGGGACGCGGCACGGAGTAATGGGGCGGCACCACAAAAGAAGGAGCAACGTTGCGGAAGGGTTGAGCCTCTGCAGTGGGTGCAAGTGCTGTTCTCTCTGGCCAATGAAAGACGGCCTCACGGCTGGGGTGATTCAAGTTTGGAATGGCTGGATTGCCTGATTGTCGGTAAAAGTCGGCAGCTGGCCAATATGGCACGTTGGCCGGTTGCAGAAAAGAATTTCCATAATGTGTCGAGGTCACAAGACCCGGAGGATAGTCAACGTGCGCGGTGGAAGTCGAAGCGAGTGAGTGAGGCGCTCCTAACGGCCAGCCTGGACTTAAACCATTAAAGGCACGGTCTAGACGTGCAAATCCAGTATTCGGAGGTGTCAAAGGACGAAAGGCGTCGTCGCGATCTCCAACAGGTTGCGAGGAAGCGCGGCTGATGAAGCTCACCAAAGCAACGACGCCCAACGAGGAGAAGAGCCTATAAAGTCGAAGACCGTCTTGCATCTTTGCGTGGGATCGAAACACGCCGAAGTTGAAGGTCATGAAGTAGTGCGTCTTTGGAGATAGCACCGTCTTTATACTGTAGCTCATGCGATCGTGTTTCATCAACGGCAGTTGCAAATTTCGAGGTAGAAGAGAGCTACTCTTTCATCTCGGACGTGGCAGCACTCAATCAGCTATTGTCTGAGAGCTCCAACGGAAGATGAAAGAGCAGAAGCTGTGCAAGCCTGTGGTGACGTTTTCCCCCAGTCCCACCCGCTGGATCCACTGAGCTGCGTGTTGGCGCTGGCTGGCACCATCTGCTGTTGTTTCCACATAATGACTCAGGGGCTTCAGAGTGGCTGCATAGTTGATTACTTCATTGCGGTACAATAATCGAAGGCATTTTGAAGACGCCCAGTGCACGGGAAAGTGGCTTAAACGGAAAAAAGAGATGCGAAATCGGCGTGAGATCGGCGGAGACAATGATGGGGCAAAAACGGGACGTGCTGGTTGAAACCTGGTCTCTCGAATTCTCATTCTGATTCTGTGATCGAACAGAGGGCATGGCCGTGGCATGTGATTTCTTCAGCTGAGAGGGCAGTCAAGGTCTCTTCATTTGACCTCGAGTTACCTGGCTTTGAGAACCTCTTTAGCCTTAGCCATGAAGTCTCCCGGAAAATGATCCTTGAAATAGTAGTCTCCGCTCAATCCTCTCGCCTTTCCCTCCCGATCTAATCTACTGAGGTGAAGGAGCGTATCCACATCACTCCGCCCGTTCGGGTAATCATATGTGGGACCGATGTCGCCACGGTTCAGCTGTCCAACTCCGTAGAGAACAAACGTGGTGCGACCTTTCATGTGCAACACGGGCGACCACAGAGATACAATCTGTGCTTGATCCTCAAATGCACCTGTGAACTTTTGAATCCTCGTTATTGCATCAGTTCCATCCACGTGGCGTGCCATGAGCACCGGCAGACCATGCTCTGTTCTTGGCGGTAGACCGACGAAATGTTTGCGAGCCTTGAACAGCACGTTCAGCTCCTCCCATTGGAAGTGTTTTGGGTCGATCGGGAAAAAATGCATGCGGTTGAGAAAATACTCCTTGTTCAGATAATTCATGTTCGACTGACTGTTCAGGTAGATGAAGAAGCGAGGATTGCGGTTCTCCAACTTCAATGGTACGATCTTTCGAAGCTCTGCCAGACTTCTGACGAAGTGCACCTTGCCATCCGAGTTAGATGACGGGCTCGGCAGCGATGTGGTGAAAGGATGGTGATCCTCCTCATGAGCTCGATCTTGGGCCACAAAGAGTCGAGACCCACCACGGCTCTCATCTTCGAGGCTTTCAAATTCTAGGTTCGGGTTGCCTAAGGCGCGCCGCATCGTGTCGTGCCATTCTTCGACAGTCGTTTGAAGCTGCGTAAGTGCATGAGACCGTCTATTTGCCTTGGGCTGCTTGGGTACATCGGGTTGCTTGAGCGGAATGCGTGAGAGACGGCTTGACTCGGCGTGAGCAGTGCCGGTAGACAGCACAAGGGGATTCGATTCTTGGTAGGGCCCAGTCTCCGAAACAAACGCACTCTGTGGTGCAATGAGAGAGCGCTGCTGATCGAAAATTGGCAACAGCTTGCCCAAATCGGCGAGAGTTTGAGACCTTGGCAGTGTCTGCGGCGCTAGCATCTCTTGTGGTTGAACAGCTACTTTATCAGGCAAAAGCGACGTCGATGTCGATGCCGAGCCCCAGCCGTGAGGTGAATGGTCCTCTCGTGACGGAAAGCCAGGCGAACAAGGACGAGGGAGGCTCCCATCGTGGCTGATCAGTGATCCAAATGGTTCGAGTCCTGCCGGTTGCGAGACGACTTGAGTATTCAGGCCAACAAGCGCCACGAGGATGAAGTCAAAGGCGCGTCCGAGGAGCAAGTACTTTCGCAGCATGGCTGATAGCACACTGGAGAGAGGCGATGTACAACAACAGGACATCTCAGGCCTACTAGGCGAGTCATACTTATATGCTTGTGTCAAGTGGGCCTCTCAGGAGCATGCTGAAATTGATGTTGGGATGAACAAAGATGATAGCCGGCTTTCACAGGCAAGGAAGTCCATACTTCCGAGTCGTGGGTACAAATATGAACTTGACTAGGCATGGTGGTTCGCTGCAGAATCACCAAATTGAACGGGCGATGCTGGTGCCTACCATCAGTATACTTTCACGCATTTCTTTTGTTCCCTATCCCACCGCATAGTCTCACCCACCGATGGGAGGTTGGTGGTTCTGTGGCGAAACACGGAGCATGATCAGAAGCTAAGATTACGGAAATGAAAGGAGAACAAAAGCCATCTCTATTTGATGCCGAGCTCGCTGATTTTCAAACCCTTTTCGGCCAGGTCAGCCGGAAACCCCCCCGGAAAATCATCCTTAAGGTAGTATGCTCCATCCCATTTGTTTTTGTTCTCCCTTTCAGTCTCTAATCTGTTGAGGTACATGAGTGTTCGCGTGTCACTCAGTATATACTGTGCGGGTACGGTGTCACTGCGATCCATCTGTGCAACGCCGTACAAGACCGCTGTCGTCCGACCTTTCGTGTGCAGTACAGGTGACCAAAGCGATACAACTTGTGTTTGATGCTTCAGCTCACCTGTGAATTTCTCGATGCTGCGCATCATCGGTGTTCCCTCTCTGTGTTGCGCCAAGAGCACTGGCAGACCGTGAATTGTACGCGGCGGTAGCCCAACGAATTGGTCGCGCTGGTAGAACAATCGATTCAGCTCCCTCCACCGGAGTTCTTGAGGGTTGATTGGCAGAAAATGCAGACGATTGAGAAAGTATTGGTTGTTCAAGTAGTTCATGTTAGAACGGCTATTGAAGTAGATGAAGCTGCGAGTCTGGCCCGGCCCGATGTTCAGGTATTTTGTGTACACCTTTTCCAGACCTTCCAAACGCCTTGCAAAATGTTGTTTCCCTTCAATTTTAGGGGGCTGTTCTTGGAGCGATGCAGTGACTGGATGGTGATCGTCCTGACTCGCTGGATCTTTGGCAACGAGGAGCCGTGACACAGGGCTAAATTCATCTGGGAGGCTGGTGAACTCAAGATTGGGGTTGCCGAGAGCCCGTCGCATGGAGTCTCTCCATTCTTCAACGGTGTCTTCAGTCTGCAGCATTGCTCGAAACTGTACAGGTCCTCTAGGTTTCCTGGGAGCTTTAGGTAGCTTGGGTGCTTTACGAGTGCGACGGCGTGAGGCAGTACGAACAGGAGCGACAGGAGGCGCAACGGGCTGAGATTCTCGGTCAGGCATAGTGGCCTTGGCAGGGTAGACGGGGTCGGTTTGTGACTCCCTGATGGGATGCTGATGAGATATAGCTGACGCGTGATTGGAAAGCTCGTCATCGGATCGAGGCACAGTACGTGTCTCTGCAGCAATATCATGAGCTTGAACAGCTACATGATCCTGTAAAGGAGTCGGAGGTCGGAGCTCCGGACTCCAGCCGTCAAAGGAGTGATACTCTTGCCAGTGGAATCCTGGAGTCGACGGGCTGGACAAGGCATGTCCATACCTAGCCGGCGAGCCTGGGGACGGAAGATCGTCTCCTGGGGGCTGTGAGTAGACTCGGATACCTAAGCAAGCGAATGCTACAAGGATGATGGCAAAGTCTTTTCCAAGGAGCAGGCTGTTCTGCATCGTGGCTGTACGGTGACAGAATAGAGACGATACACTCGTTTGGAGATTCTCAGGCCTTCAGTCAATTGTGTCTATATATCGCTGTGAGCATCCGATTCCCCAGTGTGTCACATTGAAGCTGATGCTATGGAAGCAAAAAAGCCCATCTACTTTCACAAGAGCGGGCGATCTCTCCGAGTCGTGGGTACGAGGGTGAATCCGACTAGGGATGGTGGTACGCTGCAGTATCAGGAAATTGAATGGGTGATGCTGGTGCCTACCATCTTTGACGCAGCTCCATTGTTCTCCTCTCCCACCGCATAGTCCCACCAACGTTTTTGCGACGGGAAGTTGGGTGGATCCTGGTACTCCGACAGGAAGTATGTACTGTGCAGTACAGTACCTGTCCGTCTTTTCAAATACATACCGCTAGCTCGTACTCCTTCTGGCTTGTCCATCGCTTCTAAACAGTCAACGGGTCATGCTTCGCATTCTTGCACATAATCTCAAAACCCTTGAGTACTACTGTATGACGCATTTGTTGGACAGTGCAATGGTTTCAAAGAGCAAGTGGGATGAATGGCGTGCTCACACCAGAATCTCGACAGGCAAGACAGTAGAGACTTGCTCAGAGAAGCACAACGCAGACCAATTACAAGGGACCTCATCTATCCTTGACGACGCTGAGCCCCCACCTGTAGCAATTTCACTGTTAGCCTTAATTTCAGGCAGCTTTCCCAATGACGTCGTAAGCTTTAGCATCTGTTGCTCTCTTTATGAAAGCTTTCAGGATGCTTTCAGGATGGGTCGTTTCGCCTCGTTTTTCTACGCCCTTCCAGCGGTACACACGTGATACATTGCTATACCCAATGTTTGATGTCCCCTTTCTCTCGTTGTATCGACTCTTCTCTTGCTGTGGCTCAGCTCGCTTCGGCTCACTCCGGGCAAAGGGTTGACACATGCGTCAGCTGTTGAATACCGAAAAATATTTGGATACGATTAGGATCTCAGAGCGGCGCAAAACTTGTAGAGGTCTAAGAATCGCTACAGAGGGAACAAACACATTTGTAGGAACAAATCTGCCGAGGGCCAAGCCAGCTATACAGTGTGCACACCGAAAGGTGAGGCATTTGGAAAATCCTCTGCAAAGTAGTAACTAGAAGAAAGTGGGAATTTGGTTTTGTCCCACGCCTTAGCCAAAGCATTGAGATGATCGATTGTCTCCAAAATTCCCGCTGCTCTGAGCTGTCCGAAACCATGAAGGATAACTGTCGTATGGAATTTGTCGACCAGAAGCGGTGACCAGAGTGAGACGATCTGATAGTCAGAGCTGAGTTTCCTTGTCGCTTGCTCTATTTGTCGTATGATCTCTTCAGAACTGTGGCGCAGCATGATCACGGGGAAGCCGTTCACTTCAATGGGCGGAAGAATCTTTGGATTCTTTCGTTCGTTCAGCTTGTTCAGCATGTCCTGCGTCAGTGCATTTGGTTCCAGTGGCAGAAAATCCATGTGGTTTTTGAAATACTTGTCATTGAGGGCCAATTTGTTTTGGCGGCTGTCCAGGTAGACATATCGGCGCTCTTGATCTTTTCCTGTTATCCCATATTGAATTGGAATCGTGGACACATCCTTGAGTCTGACCACGAAGTGCCCGACCTGCTGACCTCGATGTTGATCTGCTAGTGGTTCCTGCAATGCGCCTTGACTCCTCTCCTGGTCTCCTTGAAGGTCGCTGTAATGAGCAACAAAAATTTTACGATCATCAGCTGTTGGATTGACAGCCAAAACTTGCAAGGAGCTCCGTCCGGTAGCCTTTTTCAGACGCTCTACCCAGCGTTCGAATGTGTTCTTGTCGTCGAATGGTAGCGAGAGATGGCCCTTGTTGGATGAAGCCGGTTGCTGCCATGTAGGATGATTCGGTTGATGTGTGGAGTGTTCCATCGTAGTTAAAGGCATTGCAGAGCTTAAACGACTTTCTGAGGTAGAAGGCATATCCCCTGGATTGGAAACGAAGGAGCCGCCTTGGAAGTCACGTATATGAGCAAGCAGATCCCATAGGCGCCAAGAGGCGTCGGTTGGAGGCCGTTCTGCGACCGGACCGACAGTTGAGAATGTAGTCGTCGGAGCGTAGTTGAGCGCATGATGGGACCAGCTGAGGGGACGAACCGACCCCTGACCCTGATAATTCCAGGCAGGATTGTGTCCCAGAATGTTTGAGGGGTCATGAAACGGTGTGATGCCGTAGCTCTGCGAAAACGCCTGTTGATCTGGGGTCCAGGAGCTGGAAGACGGACTTTGGTGCCAATGGAATCCTGGTTGAGAGCTTCCTGATTGTCCAGACCCATGATCTGATGGTGAGTTACTTCCGGTTGGCCTCGAAGTGACGATGACGATGCAGGATATAATTAGAGATGTAAGCAAGGCCCGAGTCCACTTGAGCTGGAAGCGGAAGTCAGCCATCTTTGCCAAAACAGCTTTGTGCTAAATGAAACAAGCCCGAACCGCAAGGAGAGATAATATATATGCCTTTCGAGACTAGTAAGAGGACAAAGTAATGTTTCAGGTGCACGGCCTTGGAACGCCTCAGGGGTCAGCTGGCCTCGACTCAGTGCCATGGCTCAATGGGTTTCTCGGCATGAAGATGAAATGAAACAGGCAATATCACAGCCCTTGTGGTCCCACGATAACGTACGTCGCTACGAACTTGCTCATGTGCACATATCGTAATCCCGACTGAGCATCGCTTGCCCAAGACTATGAGTGAATGAATTGATTGCGGCAAGACCTGTGAGGCCTGAAGCTCGATGAGGCTCCCGGCCCGCCGTGAGGGAGGCCGGTCGAGCGCTAAGGCGAGCGGCAAGGACAAAGGGAGGGCATACAGGGTGGGAAGAAACAAAGCTTGTCCGCTAGGCGAGGCCTAGCGAAGGTTAAGAGATGATGGTACTAAGGAAGAATGACAAAGGACGAAAACATAGAGGCATAATGAAGTGGGTGACGTGGCAAGCTCTGCTTGCCCAAACGCTCTCGCCCTGTCGCACGAGTTGCATGAAGTGGGGCATATTATACAGACCTGTGCCGTACAAATAGATCCTTCTAGATCTATGTGGTCCTGCACGAGCAAGAAAAGGTGAATGCCCCTTCTTTTAACATCGCTACGAGCGAGCTACCAATCGCACATAAGTTCGCACCATCACAGAGCTAGGTCGAGCCACAGGCATAAAACAATAGGCTTAATTCAAATGGGGAACTATCTCGGCCAAATTGTAAGAAGGGTGGTACGTATTGTGTGGAGTTTCTAAATTGAGCCTCTTGAGGTGCTTCTGGACCAGGAAGATGTCGCTCTGTTTGAGCTGCCCGACTCCATATAGCACAATAGTGTACCTGCTTCCATCATAAAGGACAGGAGACCACAGCGATACGGTATGTGTGGTTTTGTTGACACCTGTGAGCTTTTGAATGTAAGATACGAGCCCACTCTTTGGTCCATCATGACGAATGAGTATGAGGGGCAAGCGACTCCGTCCCTGTGGCGGTAGTACGAACTGCTGCACATGTCTTGCATACAGTGAATCGAGGTCTCTCCAGCTGAGGAGCTCCTTCTTGATGGGTAGAAACTGCAATTTGCGGAGGAAGTATTTGTCGTTGAGAAAGTCGAGCTTTTGGCCGCTATTCAGGTACACATAGATTCGATCCCCCGGTCCGCCTCGCTGAATATCTCGAAAGTTTTCTGTCCGGAGAGGAGGATATAAATTCTGCAAGAAATGCGAAGTAGCCCGTTCATAGGGAGGTGTCCACCTTGACCCGTAGCTTAAGGGAGGATAATATCCATGTACGGCATCGTGAGTTCGACCAATGAAGACTTGGTCTTTACTCATGTTTGTCATATCAGCTGCAGAAAATCGCAGGGTTTCCAGATCCAGTGCTCTTCTCAAGGCCTTTTCCCATTTTTCTCGCTTTTTCTGACTACGATCAAACACTCTCATGATCCTCCGATAGTCGTTCAGGCTTTCCCACTCCGGCTCTGGGTCAGAGGTACCCTGGATGTTATCCACCATCGTGGTAAGGCTGGAATGAAGGAAACGTGCCGGTGCATGACTTGCTGATTGCCAAGTGGCTGGCTCGCGCGAGGTGTTATCTAGGGAGTCAAGTTTTCCGGGGATTTCGTCGCCATTCGATTCAAATACGGGCTGAATCCGATGGACAGGGTGTAGATCAAGCTCTGAGCCGAGCCATCGCTGTGCTTCCTGATCGTGATGCTGCTCACGGAATGGCAGTTCTGAGACTTCATCGCTTGGACGAGACAAAGAAGAGGACCCATAAGTATGCCAAGATCGTTGCGGTATCGAGACTTGTAGACCACCATGACTACGTTCATAGCCAAGAGGCAGTCCTGCTATTTGTTGCTGAGACAGCCATTCCGGAGGCAGATTGTTCGAGAAAAGCTGAACCTGATGCGGTTGGACTCCGGAGTCTTGATGTTGGCCTGGCGGACTTGCAATATGGTGAAAACCTGGAACTAATTCTGGTCCTAAGGCTCGATTTGATGCCTCTAGAAAGCTTTGCCAAGCGGATTGCCTGCTCAGGAAAGGATAGTGCTGATCAGGAATATTCAGAGGTACATTTTGATCGGCATTTCCGCTCCTTTGAAGGTGTGTTTGAATCGGCACTGGTCCTGGGACCCGTAAGGCCCCTCTCTGAGCATTCGGGTCTCTGCTCGACTGGCCAGATGAGCTCCCTGCAAGCTGATGGATGCCGGATGGTTCTGTGGCGAACCAGTCTTCGTGTGGCAGCTCGAACGCGTCACGACTGACGACAGGCGAAGGATCAACAATCCAATTCGTTGGAGGTCTGGAGCTGTCGCTCAGATCGAGTTGGGCCTCGCCGCCGTTCCAGCCTGCGCTTAGATATAGACCACTTATATGGTCATGGTCGCCGGTAGGAAGTTGCCCAATCGACCAGTCATTAAAGTCTTCCACAGGCCTCGACATGGCGCCTGCAACGAAAAAGGAAAGTAGCAGCAGCATTAGCTGAATTCTGGCGAAAATGTGTGCAGACATGCTAATGTTGATGAGAGAGATTGCAAACTACACTGAGAATCGTTGAGAGGAAGACTTGGGTGAGGATGGGCCTGATGTCCTCGCCGGTATGACCAACTTTATAAACGCTTAAAGTATCCTTCAACGCCTTTGAGAAGGCTGTGTTCGCCTCAAAGTTCGGCGGGAAGCAACAGCCGACCTTCATGTGGCTTGCGAGGAATGGTCACGACCTGCGCTCGCCGAAGCTTCACCGACTATCTCCATTGAACTAGACCCGCTCCAGTCAGTATGGGCGGGCAGCCACCTCCTGACGCCAAATTTCAGTGAAATGCGCCTTTTCACACGGTATTGGAACGCCCGAGTGACATCGAGGCGTGGGTAGTCCCGCTAGAGTGATCAGGGTCAGACATGGATTGTTATAGACACTGGTGTGCATTTGAGCCGCGCTACAGCTCTACTGATAAGTGTAATTACGATAGCAAGGATGAACAAGGGGAGGGTGAGAGCAGAAGCGATGGTTGGGTGACAATGCCAAGGCTTGGAAAGCTACTTTGGAAGACTGCCAGATAACTGCTTGCCAGAAAAGCGATCGATGTTCTCCTTGAGTTGCTGCAGATATTTATTCACCTCGTCGAGATCCTTTGGTTTAATGTAGCCTGTTCCAAAGTGATAGACAACGCGGCTACCGCCAGGTTTTCGACCCTCTGCTACACCCCAGAAATTGTACAGGGTTTCTCGGTTGAGGCTTGTGTCACGTAGCAAACGTATCCTCTTACCGTCATGGACTGTCATCCGAACGGTGTTGACGATGCCGCCACCACCATAGGCCTCGAACTGAAAGGGTGTTTTCAAGGGAAGTACCCAATTTTCATACAAAGCCGAACGCTTCATGTGGTCAAGTGTAGTTTTAGGAAAAAGCGTTGGGTGTACCCATTGCAGCTTGCCCCCAAAGATCTCTGCGTTGATGAGCTGACGTTCTTCATCCGGTATTCGCAGCGGATAACGGACTCGAGCCCCATCTTCCCTGCTTATTGGAGGCACAGTCCAGTCCAGACCCTTGAGAAGGTCGGGCTCGACCAGTCTCAGGTGGTCATGGTATCTTCTTAGCCTAGCTTCATCATTCAAGACACTGGCAGCGGGCCCAACCAAGTCATTTTTGCTTGACGTGCTCTGGCAACGGACCCTTCAGCCTTGGAGTCACCAACAGTACTGAACAAATGACCGCTCGTGAGGCCATGATGGGGCTTTGACGTTGAGCCAGTCTCGGCTGCGGGCTGAAGGAGATGGGCTGAGCTCGGCTGAGACACGGTGACATAGGGTGGCGTTGGACCACCCGATGAGAGTATTTGTACGAGTGAGTCTATCATGACCTGATCCGAAGGACTATTTCGAGGTAGTGATCTTGGCGGAGGTGTCAATGGTGCTTGGAACCAATCACGTCCTGGCTGGAAGGCTGGAGCAGAGAGCGTTCTTGGAGGATCATTGAAGGTCCGTACGCTTTGCGAAACTTCATGTACGTGTCGGTTCGGCCACGTCTGGGACTGAGGCGGAGGAAGATAGTGCTGAGAGAACAGTTCCATTGGATTATGATTCGGTTCCTGCTGCTGATAGTAAGAGGATGTAGAAAAGCGATTGTTTGCTGGATCATCTATATGTGGTGCGATGTCATTTGGCAAAGAATTGCTTGGGGACGAGGACGGTATCCATCCCCGTCCCTTCTCCGAAGACAACCTGATGCGTTTTTCATTCTGATTCCCAACAGGTCGTGAGGAGACATAGATGTTGAGGATGGAAAAAATCAGACAGATCATCCGATGACCGAAGCGAGCTTTCTGCATGGCATGAAACGCTTCTACAGAACTGCGTGCAGATCGAGGGAAGTCGAGATCGCTGTAGGTCTACCCTCTTTATCTCCAAACGTGTTCTAGGTACTCAGTCCCATCGTCAGCGCACATTCCACGTCACTCATCTCGGATCCGACTGACTTGTGCTTGCAAGGGTGACTTTTTAATCTACGAAAGCTCTCCGGCGAGTCATGAAGGCCGATGACTTTCGACTCCACCAAGCCACTTTCTTGGCTTCATTTGAACTCGCGTTCTCGCTATACAATGCTCTTTACATTCTTCTGCGACTGCTATTGCAGCAGAACTAGGGGTTATTTGGCTGCCAGTGAGGCACATCCATGAGCACGGACATTCAGGCGGTGACTGATTTGTTCGGCAGATCTTGACAGCTTGACGTTTTTTTATTACTTGTTAGACCGAGATTGCTCCTTTTTTTTTTGCCTCGGCACCATCTTTGTTTCTGAGTAAAGGCCGGCTGTGTCCCGCGGACCCTGGGCCGGCAATGCGCGACTTGGTGTGTTGCCGAAAGTTTAAATGCGAGCACGAACCATCCTTCTTTACACTTTCCTTTCTCCTTACCCTCCCATCCCCTACATTCTCACATCGCCTTCCCGACAAGCATCGTCATCATGTCCCTGTTGGCTGTTGGAACATTTAACACAAACGAGCTGTTCACTATCCGCTTCGATCCAGAAAACGAGAGCCTCGAGCTGCTCAACGTCTCGGAAGCCAAGGGCAATCATTCCTGGCTGTCGACGGCTACCATTCCCAGTACTACCAAGACTTCTGCTGCTACTGCAGAGGCACCCACCCACCTTTATGCAACATGCTGGACGCAGCCCCCAAGCGTTGCTGCCTACCGCATCCATCGAGATGGCTCGAGCGCATCTGCTCGGTTTGAGTTGCTCAACACCGCCGAAACGGCTGCGAGGTCAGGCTACGTCTACGTGGGCTTTCCCGCAAAGGGTGTCCACCCTGTGCTCTACACATGCGGTGGGCCAACTGGTGAGGTCGTCGGCATCGATTCAGACACTGGTGCTTTTGATTTGATGGGAGCTAAGCACCACGCCAGCATTCCGTCGGAAGCACCCGCAGACGGCATCACTGGCGTTGGATCTGCCGGTCGCATCCAAGAAATCGATTTCGTGACCGGAGAATGCTCCATCCCCGGCAAAACACTCGCTCAGACCAAAGAGCTGCAACGTAAAGAGGCACTAGCCAACTCGAAGGAAGGCGATACCGACTCGGCCACAACCAAACTTGATGCCTCCGGTGGAAAGAACGCAATGGACTTTGGCGGCCTTCGTCACGGCTCGCACGGTATCGACCTATCTCCAGACGGAAGCGTCTGCTTCGTCCCCGACATCGGCCGAAACTGCGTCTGGACTATGGACGTGGATCCCACCAATGGCGCGTTGAGGTTGGGCGAGAAGAGCATCGCCCCACGCAAGAACGACGGCCCACGTCACACCATCTCGCACCCTGGTGGGCGCTACATCTACAGTCTGCAGGAGCACAGCTCGATGGTTGACGTGTTTGAGCTGATCAAGGATGCACAGGGTACAAGGCTCGAATGGAGGCAGGGAGTCAAGATCATCCCACAGAGCGACGACGAGGGGCTCTACTGGGCCGATGAAGTTCGTCTCTCTTATCCCGCAGCTCACTCTGATGGCGAGTACCCACTCTATATGTTCGCATCCACTAGGGGACTTGCATCTGAGACAAAAGGGTGGGTCGCTGTCTTTCAGCTTGACCGACATGGACTGGTGGTACCTCGGGGGCGAGATCAGAAGCATGAACTCGGTGAGGCACTGTGTTTGTGGCAGACGCCAACATCCGGTGGGTGGGCAAACGCTATCGAGCCTGCGCCCACTCTTTTGCGCGGGACTCGTGGAGACGCGCAGTATGCAGTGCTCACCGACAGCGAGGTGGGTGTAGTACGCATGTTGCGCCTCGACGTTGCAGACGCGTCGCAGCCGCATCAGGTCTCGATCCATGAGGTCGCCACCCTTGACCTTGGCAACGATGCTCAAGGCAAGCTGAGAGAGGCTGCCACAGCAGTTTGGATATGATCCCGATTCATTTGTACACCTTTGACATAAACAATCCACCGCACCTTTGGTGCATATGTCACAACATTGCTGTTATCCACTCGACAAATCTGCTTGCAAAGGTTTTCCTTCTTCAGGCCTCTGAGAATTTCTGCACAATAAAAGAAGGCAGGAGGCGCTTCCAGTAGCTTTCCACCACTTATCGCCCTTCCATCGCTCATCGAACAGAGTCTGGTCTCGTCAGCATGTTGACCTTACTCGCCAAGGTGCTTTTCATGGCGTCGCTGCTCGGGCAGCACTGCGTCTTGGCAGCTCCTATGGATCCCCATTGGCCTGGTGGTAGTTGGCCTAATCCTTATGGTGGTTGGCAACAACCCGATCAGCCCGCGTCTCATTCTTACGAACAGCCAAATACTTGGGCTGAGCGTTTCGGTATTGACGCGGGCCTACAGAGCCAGCCCGGATACCAGCATCCTGCAACCCTGTATCCATCGAATCAGTACCCAGTGAACGAGCACTTCACTGATTATCAAAACCAAGCGCCGTATCAGTACCATCAAGAAGAGCCCAGTGGTCACGATTGGAACGTTGCCCATACAGCTGGGCCTAGCTACCCTTCGCAGCATTATCCCGCCTCGCAATACGTTCCAACTTCGCAACCTTCTGCCCCACAAGAGCTTGCTCCCTCCCCGGGTCCTCCGGATGAGCAAGCGTTCCTGAATTCGCTCTTGGAAGGGCTCGCACAATCACAGGCTTCGCACTCTTCTGCCTCGGGTGGACCTCCTTTCTCCCCACTTCCTCAGGAGCAAAATGCATTCGTAGATTCGCTCTTCGACAACTTTTCGCCCTTTCAGGCTTCCTCCGCCTCGCATGTCCCCTCTCGCTCCCCAAGGCCTCATCCTGAGCAAGCGTCCGTTGATTCAGTCTTAGCAGGGCTTCCTCAGAGTGGGCACGTTGCAGAAGAGGTTGAACACGACCGCTTTGCCCCTGTGCCATCTGGTCAGGCGACTTCTGAGCTGGCTTCTAGTCTTGCTTTGTCAGCTGAAAAGGACTTGGAATTGATGAAACGGAGCTTCTTGTCTAGAGAGAGGAAAGACTGGCCCGAGCCTCAAGCGCTTAGCAAGCTTCGCTACTTAGACCGATTTGGTTCAGTCATCGGGGCACACTTTACGGTGAGGAGTGACAAGGACCAGAACGCGCGCGACTTGATTAACCGCAACTTCTTCAATGGACATTTGCAGTGGTTTGACACCGAACTAGTGCCTTTCTTCGGCGATCTAGCGCGAAGATCTCCGTTTAGACACTACAGTCGTGAGCTCTACATTGGCCCCTAACCCCAGCGTTGGGGAGTTCTAGCTTCCAGCACGTTTATATGGTAGAGCACAATGTCATGCAGCTGTTTCAAGTGCGAGGTATCGCTGAAGGCAAGCCCTTTTATTCTTTCTGGGGACTTCCTGATGGGATCGAGCCAGGTCGCAGAAAACACCGTATGTACTTTTTTGGTCTCGGTTTTCTTGACCCAGAATCCAACAAGCTCGTCGACGCTTTCCACAGAATTGGACCAGCAGAACAAGCCATTCATGCCCATGTCCTATAAGGGTCAAAATTCAAGTCAAAAAGGTTGAAAAGTCGGCATCCGCACGATGCAGCATACCTGCTTCCAACCATCAACTCTGCTCTAACCTTTTGCAAGGCGCAGAGCGCAAAGCACTTCATTCGTATATATCAACTGCGGTCATTCAAAAATTTCATTCCGTAACATAGCGATGGCGAGGCTGATAAAATGCAACGAAGGCAATGAAAGTGATCTCTGAGAAATTTGTCCTCTGTCGTCTAGAATGGGAAGTACGTGGTGAGACCCATAACGTCTTGGGGGTCGAACTGCTTCTTGAGCTGCGAGAGACGGCCGAGGTTGGGTCCGTAGAGCTGCGAAGATGGTGTGCCGGAGATGGCGTAGTTGGGGTAGAGGTAGAGATTGTCGAGGTTCTGTCCTTCGCTTCGTGCCTGAGCGGTGATCTTTTCGGCAGAGGCCTTGATTGCCTTTGTCCAGAACTCGTCCTCGAGCGGGTTGGTCCACGCAAAGTAGAGGTTGAGTGGGAGCGCATTGGTCTTGTGTGGCCAAGCGGCATCCTCGGCAAACTGCGAGTAAGGGAGGAACGGCTCGACGTCGTACGAAATCAACGTGCCGCTGTGAAGGAAGCTCTGCGAGCCGTAGTACTTGAGCTCGCTGACGATGAGATCGAGAAGAGGCTTGCTATACTTTTCGAGCGAGACGGTGTGGAAGGCACCACGCTGACCGCCTTGAAGGTCAGAGGGGGCACTCTTGACGAGGTCGAGGATGGAGCGCGTCTTCCAGTCGTCGGTGAATGCACGGGCCTCGGACTTGCTAAATTGCGGGAAGGCGTCGGCGGGAGGTGTAGGTGCGTCGTAAAAGGCAAGCAGAATCACACCGGGCTGTCCGAGAATAAAGTTGAAAGTGGGAAGAATCTGAGCCTTGGGATCCTTGCTGTTGTTGGAAAAATCGAGCGTGGCGTTGACGATGTTGTCGACCTGATCGGCAGTGTAGGTGCGCAAACCACCGTAGACCTGACCCTGAGGTACAGTCTTGAGGCGGAAGTTGTGGATGATACCGAATTTGTTTCCACCACCTTTAATGGCCCAGAACAGGTCAGGGTTCTGCGAAGCCGAGGCAGTGGTCAGAGTTCCATCGGGAAGCACGAGATCAGCCGAGACGAGCGTGTCACCAGTGAGACCGTACTGGTTCGTCTTCCAACTGTATCCACCACCACCGGTGATGAATCCACCGACACCGACACCCGAGACACGTCCACCGACGACGGCAACACCAGTTCCCTCGAGACCCGAGTATACATTATCCCAGATGTTTCCAGGGCCGACATCGACGGTCTTCTTATCACCGCTCAGGTTGACCTGCTGGAATTTTTGCAGGCTGATCTGGACACCGGGAGTGGAGGAAAAGCCCTGGTTGGAGGCGTGGCCGGCGGCCTTGACGGCGAAACGGATGCGCTTGCTGCCAATCACCTTAATGGCAGCCGAGATGTCGGCGGGTGATGCTGGTACGGCAACACATGTGGAGAGCTGGGTCGACGAAGACATATAGTGCTCAAGAAGGCCGAGGTAGGAAATGTCGAGCGGGTAGACGACCTTGCTGCCCTGTGTGGTCATGGCGCTTGCGATGGCCTTGCAGGCATCGAGCTCTGTACCGTTGACGGTCCGCTTCTGGATCAAGAAGCCAGGCGCTTTCCTGTCCAGCGCGGCTGTCCAGTTGAAGAAGAAAGCTAGGGCCACGGCAAGGCCAGACAGAAAAGGGAGCGTCACCAGTATGCTCCTCATCGTGAGAAAGAAGTGGGGTGGAGAAGGGGATACGAGGTCCTGAGAAGGAAAGGAACAAGGGACAAGATACCATGTTTGGCATTGTTGATCCAGGGGATGTCGTCTTTATAGGTCTTGTCGAGGAGCAGTCTGGACAGCGGAGAAAGGCCTTGACGAGGCAGTAGCGCAAAATACTAGAAAGAATGTGAGTGTGAATAGCACCGGCGCTTCTGGGCACTGAGAGCACTAGAGAGGGAGCCGATATGAGAAGAATTCCAGACCGCAGTTCTTGGGACGCCGTTCATGAAAGTGCAGAGCTCGGACCTGGAACGCAGAGTTGGACTCTACGAGAGACTAACTCCTTCCAAACTAGAACCTCGAGGTGGGTTTTCAGGAGGATCATTCGCCAATGAAAATTAGCTCAGTCTCGCTTAGCACCAAGACGCAGCCTTGTCTCCATCGTGATAGCTGTCGGGAGCGGCTGCAAAAGCGTTCGGCTCGGCTTGGGGGAATAGTGGACAACAGAGAAAGATGCGGGCCAGGATGGGATATTGTCCCGGGGCATGTTTCGCAGAATGCGACGAGGTCACCTGGAATTTCCGACGGCTTTTCACTGGGTGTTCGGTGTACCATAAGCGCAGTGCTTGGATAGTGCTGAACGGAAAGAAAGCCCCGCATCATGCAAAAGGGCGAAGCACACGATGCTTTACAGGTCATGCCAGGTACACTGAAGGTCATGCACCAGCTAACCGAATTCAGCTGTCTTGTAGGTCCTCGTTACATGGCGCGGAGCACAGAAGCCGTGTGCGACACGATCATCTTGCTAGCAAAGGCTCACGGACCTTCTTGCAGATCGCCTTTGGTCTGCGTCCTGCCAGCGGCGTCGTAGCCTGAACTTGAAAAGGAAGCCAAGGCGCCGATCCGTCGGTAAATAGCTCATACATCGCAGAGCATCACGCAGGCACAGGGAATGCGGCCCTCGTAGTTGGTTGCTGTCCAATCAGACGAGACCAATGAATGGTGTTTTGTTCTGTTCCTTTCCGCGTGCAGATTTACATCTCCTGACATGGCTGTCAATCTCAAGTTCCTGCTCTCTTGCTCCTTCCGTACCCCTTTTTTTTGGGCTGTCTGGCAGAGGGATCTGAGCCTGTTGGGGCTGCGATCGCTAACGCACGCTTGCTGGCGTCTGCATTTTCCTTCCTTGTTCCGCCTGTTTGTGTGTGAGCTTCCTTGTTTGAATGTAAACTCGTTTGGGCTCGGCAAAATCATTCATATACCGGGAGCCGAGCTCTGTGCAATTTGACCCTCTTCCTGATCCTAAACACAAGGTCTTCCGCTCGTCTTGGAGAGAAGGAGGCAATGCTTCATTCCAGGATGATGTCAACAATTGTGCGAAGCAAGGAGGGTTGACGATGAATCAGAGACATGGCATCGACGCTAGTCGGACCACACGGCCAACAAGATCTTGCTTTTTTTGACTTTTTTGGCACCTGTGCCACCTGGCAAACAGCAAACATACAGTAGGCCGATCTGTCGGTTCCAAGATTTTCCCACCGATAGCCGAATTTCCGCCGCACTCTTTTGTCGGAGTTTTGGCGCGTTTTTATTTTAATGTGCCAATCAATCCCAAACAGAGGTGGAGCCGCTCTGGAGCAGCCACCGAATTCCTGTAGCTGTTTGGGTCACACTGTCAAGAACGAGGCTCTTTTGGCAGCACTAATCTGTTGAACTGTAACTTGGCGCTCGTCCCTGACTATCCGCACAGAGAAAGAGAGAGAGAGAGAGAGAGAATGTGTGTGTGTGTGTGTGTGTGTGTGTGTGTGTGTGTGTGTGTGTGTGTGTGTGTGTGTGTGCGTGTTTGCCATTGTACAGTACTGTATGCATGAGCTTTGCTTGGCTTGACCACTTTGTCACTTCGCTTCGAAGCTTGATGAAGCGGCGGTGCGGAGTCGGAATCACGACTTTCCAGCATCAAAGCTTGTGAAAGGGTTGTCCTACAATCCAGAACCGTTGACTGCAAAGCTGTTTGCAACTCTGTTCGACTTTCCCCGTGTTGCGTGCCATTTTGCTCGTTCAGTGAGGAGCTACGATATTAGCTTTCCGAACTGTGTAGCTGGCACAACACGCTAATGGCGAAAAGCATGTGTCTGTCACAAGTCACAGCTGCTCGGACCGTCGACCATCGTGGTTGTGCATTAGAGGGCAACAAGGACCACTAAGATGGCCCAGGGGCCGCTGTCGGCGTACCTCTTTATTGTGGGGTGCAGATCATCGTGGCGCGTTTGTCCTGGACCCTTTTCCTGTTCAGGAAAAGGTCGTTGAGCTCGTGAGGACTCAGGGTGTGCTGGGCTGAGCTCAACTCCAAACTTTTGGCTCTAAAAAGCAAGCGTGCACCTCGCCTAAATTGGATCTTTACCGAGGCTACTCGGCAACACTCTAGCTTCTCTTTCAAAGTACAGTAGCCAACGTGATCTCTGCAGAATCCAAGTTCGAGTCCGTTCACGAAGCAAGCTTATTGCTTCGCCTTTGTCCAATCTACTCGCGCTGGTCCCCGATGCCAATTGTGGACGTCATGCTGCACACCGATTGAAACTCGGATCCTCGTCCCCAAGCTTGAAGGACGCTGATCCATGATGTGTTTTTTTTGTGCGTGCTGGAAAGTGGTATATTGGGGAATGCAAAGTGGTACAGTATGCAATAACGGATCACGTGGTGTAATCGCCATGGAGAACAATCAATTGGTCGCAGGTCGGTTCCCTACGCTGTTTGCCTCGTGAAAAGCGATCCTGCGCGGCGGTGGGCCTCCAGTGCTAGGTGTTGGATCATGCGGTGTCTGTGGAGGCAACGGAGGAGCGGCTATCGGGCTTGCTACTTCAAGCGCAGGGGAAGATGGATCCGCGGAAAAGGACGACGAAATGGAAGCTGGAGGAAAAGTAGCTGTGGTAGCAGCAGCAGCAGTACCAGATGCTAACTGCCCGCGTGGCCGATTCGTCGAGCTCGTCTGAGGAGGAAGCATAGATGTCGTTGACATCGCACTGAAGCCAGACAGCGTCGCTGCTGCTGCCGATGTGGACGAATTGGATGAGGCTGACCACGGCATAGTCAGGTCCGACGGAATTGCGGGATCAATTTCCGAGGAGAATAGATTTGGCTGTCCCTGACTGGATTCGGCCCCGCCAACAACTGAGAGCCCAGCGTCTGTACGCTGCCTGTTGTAGCTCGTCCCTTCGGCAACGCCATGTTGGACCGAAGACGCAGCATGCATTGGTGCTGATGGCGACGTGGAAGCAGGAACAGTCCCGCCTGTTTGTGTTGGTATGGGCGGTGAACGTGCCACCCGCTTGGAGCCTTCACCCTTGAATGGTACAACTGGGGCAACGACCACCTTTTCGAGCCTTGCCACATTGTCTAATCGGGCAACTTCGTTGAAACCAGTACGTCGCCAGAACGACAACAGCTCGGCACGATTGGCATCGCTCTGCGTGTAGAGGTGAGAGAAGCCAAGCTTGGACGCTTTCAGCTCGGCCGCGCTCACGAGCCATCGCCCGATGCCTTTGCGCTGCCACATCGGGTCAACGCGCAGGCGTGACAGGTTGAAGACCTTGTCAATGCTGCGACTTGCATAGCTGGGACCAAGTGCTTGGTAGATTTGTGGCGTCCAGATGAGCGAACGCAAGGCAATGGCTGCGATGATATCTCCCGTCCCATCTCCCTCTTTGTTCTCCGTCCTGCGCCTAACGACGTAAAGCGCACCACGATTGCTGTGAGAGTAATGGCTGTCTTCGGGCCTGAGCAAAGAATCGAGATCAGCAAAGGTGTTAAAGCTGCTAGGCTCGCTGGAAGCATTGATATCGGAGGACATCAAGAAGGACCTCGCAGCTTGCGTCAATTTTTCGAGTGCTTGCCGGCTCGCAAGGGAGGCCCCTTCGTCAAGCTCGCCATCGTCACTATCGGACCCTGAATCGTCCCCTGCCGCAGCCGCAAGATCGTTGTTATATCCGGTCGTCCCTCTTCCAGTATCTCTCCTCTTCGAGCTGGATGCTGCTGAAGCTTTGGCTTTGCGTTTGTTACGAGCAGCAAGGTTCTGTGCACTTCTGTCGTCGTCGTCGAGCAACAGCACAAGTTCGAGATGAGACAGATGCGCAGGTCGCAGCGAGTCGAGCTCCTGCTTCTCTTGCTCCTTGAGTTTGTCGGCGTTCGTCTTTCGACCCGTGCTGTGTCGCTGCTCAAGGCTGGCTCCAGTCTTGTACATTTTCAAGTTGCGAAAGAAGGTGGCCCTCGACATAAGACCATGCTTTTCGATCGTCTCGGCGCTGATGTCACCCGCTTCGTAAAGCTTACATAGCGCCTCTTTGAGGTCGGCGCCGATCTTTCTCCTCGGCATGCTGGCGGTCACCCCACCCGACGGCGGCTGTAGGAAGAGGGGTGGTCTTGAACTACTGCAACGACAATCGGAAAGCTCCTACACTTTGCGCGGTCGTCACAGCTGCAGCGACGCCAGCCCCAAATCTGGCAACGAAGGTCTGCCGAAGCGCTGAAGCTGTAATGCTTGCAGAATCGTGTTGGTCGAGTATGGCGGCTTGCCAGGGTCTTGGCTGTCACAGGATCGAAGTGGTCTCGTTGGAGGTGAGATGGTAGCGCGTATCGTGCGCCAATGTCGAAAATTGAATGACATTTGATTGCAACACGTTGAAAAACTGAGCCAAATCTTGAAATCAGGGTCCAGCTTTCTCGTCTTCGGAACCGAACCTGTTTTTGTCGGAGAATTTCCCGTGACTTTTTCTTTTTATGGCCTTTCCTCTGTTTCTTCTCAGCACTTTTCCTTGTGGCAGAGACGCAAGCAACAGAATCGATCCTCAACCATATTTGTCCTGGCTTTCCATCATTCATCCTCTATAACAATCACAAGGCGTATCGACGGATCGTCTGTTGGAGCGCAATGGTGACGTGCTTTCCCTCCGTGGAGGATCCTGCCTCGATCGGACCTCTTTACATCCTCCACTTTGCAACGTCCAACCATGCATTCCGCCTGCCAGACTTCCTCGCTGCAGCCGAGTACCTTCGAATTCCCTTCGCATTCGTACCTACACCCGCCAAGCCAGTGCTAGAAGAGAGTCGCAAAGCTTACGACGCTACAGACGAAGCTTCCTCATCCAGCTACCGACCTGATCTTCGTCGACCCTTTGCGCTAGCTCACCTGCCCAACGATGAGGCAGCCGTCAACCTGTTGCGACGTTGCGTCTCGCTTCGCTCTATCTGGGCTCACTGGTCGCACGGAGGCAGCTATGAGGAGCTCCATGCTCGCAATCAGGAAGACAGCAGCCGAGCCCTCTGGACGCCCTACGTAGAGGAAGCCGACTGTCCCTCTTGGAAGGCACACGTGTTCTCGTACAGCTATACGATCAGCGACAAGCGCAAGATCGACATCATCCAGAGCTTCAGCTACATGGACCTCAAGGGACGCATTCAGCTCAAGAATCCTTCGATGCGATGGGGTGTCATGGAGGAATTTGTCGCGCAAGAGCTGTGGCCGAGCCATCTGCGTGATGAGCACAATAATTTCCCCGGCGCGGGCAAAGACACCGACAAGGTGGAAGGAAGAGAGGAGCTCGGCGACAAGGATCCTCGGCTGGTGCAGATCTTCCTAGGCAGGCGCATCGACGTCAAGGCGGGTCCCTTGCATTCGGAGAAGGCAGCGCCAGCTGTACCGAGGAAGTCGAGCGACCCAACGCAGGAAGGTCAGGTAGGACTGGCAAGGGATCTGATCGAGAAGCTCAACCTCAAGAAGCGTGTCTATATTGGCAACACTTCGATGGAGTCCGAGATGAGTCTCTTGATGGCCAGTATGGCTCTCGCAGGACCAGGCAAGCTCATCTACGATCCTTTTGCGGGTACCGGATCGATGCTGTACGCAAGCGCTGTGTTTGGTGCCATGGCATTCGGCAGCGACATTGATGGCAGACCAATGCGTGGCAAGGAGAACATCAGCGATTCGAACAGCAAGACGGGCATCGTCAAGAGTGCTACACAGTATGGCGTTCGTGATCACATTCTCGATACCGTGGTGTTCGACATGACTCAGAACCCGTGGCGCAAGGATCTCCTCTTCCCAGTCAACGATGACAAGCGATCGACGCAGACTGACAAGCGACCGACAGGTGTGGTGGACGGCATCGTCGCGGATCCTCCTTACGGTGTTCGAGCTGGTGCCAAGCGACTCGGCAAGCGAGACCCGGAGAAGCAGAGGACCGAGGCGTATTGGATGCCAGACGGTCTTGGCCCTGGTCAAGGCTGTTGGTCTCACGAACGCTCCGACTACATTCCGCCTACCCGACCCTACCATCTCGAAGACCTGGTCAACGATCTGCTCGACTATGCCTACAGCCTGCTGTGCGACGGTGGGCGACTCGTGTTCTGGCTGCCATCAATGATTGACCCCGAAGAGGACGAGGAGAAAGACGGCGAGGCAAGCTACACCAAGTCCTCTGCCGCCATCGAGAGGTCAGTGAGCATCGATCTGCCGCAGCACCGACGCAAAGCGGGTGAAGGACGCATGCGTATGATCCACTACTCTCTGCAGGACTTTGGACGATGGGGTCGTTGGCTCATTACGATGGAGAAGGTGTCGCCCGAGAACGACGTGGACGACGAAGGTCTGCGTGAGCTGGAACAGAGGATGGGCGAGTTGGGCAAGAATAAAGACGAGCGTGGAATCTACAAAGCCGACCGCGACCCGCTCGAGTTCCGTAATCGATACTATCTGCCGCGCGTTCAAAGGGCGGCACAGTAGGAGTTGTATGATTCAGAAATGCTCAATACTATTACCATTCACCTTGTGAGTCGGAAGATCTGGTTGTGTCGGCTGATCCGAACTTGGTGTGGATCGTGGACTACAGTCACGCTGGATTGAGAGTGGATCGGACAAGCCGATGCGTGAGCGGCTTTCCATACTCGGAGAGAGCTTCTCACCCTTCCAACGGTCGGATGACCCCGATGAAACAGCGAGCACAAGAGGGACGAAGACTGCGGTCTGTGACGAGCGAAGCCAGGCTTGTGATTCGTTCTTCCATGGCTGGTCCGATGTCATCCGACCGAATACAGTCGGCATGTCATTTTGCACCTGTGAGTGTCACACTGAGACGTCGCCTCTGATGCATGGACAACATAAGGGGTGGTACATGATGTTTGCGCACGCCAATCAACGCAGACGAGGGCCATTGTTTGTACCTGCTTTACGATGTAGGGAAATTCCTCACTTGACTTCTTCCACGGCGAGAGCTCTTATCTGAGTGTGACACGCTTGTGCGAAACGCGGACCCTGAACAAGATGCAAAACTGAGATCTACTGTACCTGCTCGGACCACTGCGATGCACTTGCATTCGATTCGGTGTGAGAGTCTCGTATGACCCTGTCCACTCGCAAATCCCCTCCTTTCTTTCTTGAAACGCCCAAGGCCATCGTGATTGGTTCACAGGCGAGAGAAAAGAGCGGGAAAGGGAAAGTGACCGGGACAAGCGGCCCACAAACATCTTTCGACACGGCAACCAACAGCGGCAAGTCCGGCCTTTGCACTCTTGTGTCAACCGTGGGGCTTGATCTCTCGGCCCAGCGGTTGTGCAACTAGCTATCACCTGTCAGCGTCTTCGGCAGAAATGCCTTTTCAATTTCAAAAATCAAAGATTTCGAGGGCGAAGCGAGATGGCCGCGTGGGACACGGGCAGCTGCCTCGTGGTACTGTGTGTACATACTGTACAGCCCGCCACTTTTGCCTTCCCTTATCACGGAGCCCAAACACGGGGCAAAAAGAGAAGCCCGCCAGGAGGCACTATCACCGTCCCAAAGCAGCGCTCAATAGAAAGGCTGATTTGCCTTGCTATCGACCTCGGCGGTCCCAATCACAGGGTTACAAACGAAGGGTGCATTTCACAATAGGTCCTGCCGCTTTCTATGCTCCGCGAGACCTGAGGTTGTGCATGGGTCGAAGTATGCAGCACAGATGTGCGTGGCTCATGCTTTTCAGAGCTGCATCGCAAAGTGAAAATGGCGAAGGTTGAACAAGAGTATTGAGGCAAAGGTAATGCTTGAAGGTGCACCGAGCGGATGCTGGAATGCTTTCTTTCGCACACGGGACATGAAAGTGTGCTTTCCTACTGCAGGTCCGCCGCATTGTGTAAAACAACATGACAGACCATTCGGCTTCCTTCGTTGGTCGACCTCACTCAGACTGCTAGAGAACGATTCGTAGCATGGCCTTGACCAGCACAGGAATTGGTCGAGACACTATCAAAGAAGCGAGATTCGTTTTGTGGTCATCGTGGAGCAGATCTTTGGTGACAAAGCGAACTCAAAACAGACTCGAGGGACCAAACCCCCTTTTGTTAAGCAACAGGGTCTTTGCTGACTTGGTCGAAGACTTTACAGGCTCGTGCCTGACTTTGTTTGCACACTCTGTTTGCCTCGATCGAGTCGAGCGGGTCAAATGGATCCCGAACCTAGAGAGTGAGAAAAGTGTCGGCGAACGAAAGCGAGAAGTGGAAAAAAAAAGTTAACACCGCAAAATTTGTGAAAAAGACAAAGTTTTCGAACTTTGGACCTTTTCACCGCGATCTGAAGCCGCATTTTTTCTCGCTCTGCACTTCGTGAGTGTGCCACTCGAGTAAACAAGAACAAGACTGCTCGAATGCATGAAAATTCTCGCAAGGAAGCGACGTGCAGCGCGAGGGCGCAAAAGAGCGAACCAGAAAGAGAAGAGAAAAAAAAAGTGTCGCGGCGGTTGTATAGGGTGCTACTGCCTTCATCTTGGATAACCCAGATCGCATTCGCTGCTGCTGCTGCTGCTGCTGCAGACCATTCCTCCCTCAGCCAATCCCAAGCCTTCAACTCGACGCAGCGCACAGCACTGGCAGCCAAGTTTCTTACTGTTCCAGCGAGTGATCGCGTCCCCGTCTCTTTCGACTTCATCGCACTCACACACATCCTCACTTCCCCTCTCCCGAAAGCTTCGCTGTAACCCCCCGCGACCGGACTCCAGACCGTCTCTCTCTGTCTCTCTTCAAATATCCCGTCGTCTGCCCATCATCCGCTCCATCATCTCATTCCCCACCATCTCTCGCCAGTTCCCACAATTGACCACGACCAACCTCGTTTTTCGCTTCAAGGAACCCAGCGTATTCAAAGCATCAAGCGGTACACGCTCCACAGTGCAGCAGATCTGCTATCTAATCTCTGACAGGTAAGTTTGGCACCAAATCGTGCCGTCGATGTGACTCTTCTCGTTCGGCCCTCAGATTCAGCAAGGAGCTTGTTTCCAATATCTCTGTTCCGCTTTCGTCAGATCGGACCAAGGGCGGCTCTGCACAGCTGGGATGGACATGTGGGTAAATCCGTATCAAACGGTGCATCCAGCACTCACGGGCGGCTAGCGACTGCAATGCGTTTCTTGTCTGCTGCTGCTGCTGCTCGTTCCGAGAGGCCAGGCGCAAGAATCTCATATCTCTGCTGTCTGCGCTGCACATCCAGCTGATGGTCGGCAGGGTCTTGCGTCTGTCTGGATTAGATTACCAGTGCGGGGTAAGCGGGGAGAAGCCGGTCATGACGCTGCTGCTGCTGCTTTTGACAGGTCTCGCCCATTCGCCTGCCTGCATTGGGTTCCGGTATATGACCTGGTTCCGTTCATATTGCACTCCGGCTTGGGAAGTGGCGACAGAGCAGATTTTACGAGAGTTGGACCGCGGCAAAATTCACTCACCGAACCAACCAAAAAAAAAAAGTTTTCGCGAGTTGAGCCATGGCACAACTTCTCCTCCTCCTGCTCCCAGTTGCCTGTTCCTGTCCCAGTCCCGTGGTCTTCCTGTCTCCCCCTTCCCTCTTGTTTGTTTTCCACAAGACTGGTCGCCTGTGCCTCTGTGCGCCAAATATGCCCGCATGTTCGGTTTGCCTTTGCTTCATCTATCTGCTTTCGGTCTTCTTCTTGGCATCCCTTGCGGGCATTTGGGTGCAGATGTTTCGCATCTCCTGACAGTCTAAGGCGGCTTTCGCTTGTCCTCTCACAACTCATTGTCACACGAGCGGTGCATGCATGCTCCGAAACACTCCGCATCGTGGTCCGCTGATCGGTCGGCTCCAATTCTCCTCGATGTGAGCTCCGCCTTCAGCATCAGAGCGTCATCATGCCTGCACTAGCCGCTCGGCCTTGATAGCGTCTGCTCGAGGGTTGCCATCACCTGAGTTGGCTGCCCCGCTTGCAGGCTGGGGTCGCACCCTCATTTCCAGTCTGTTCATGATCGGCTTCATTCTTGTTCATCGTCCCACTTCCCTCGGTTCCCTCGTCCTTCATCAGCCCTAGTGTTCTTGTTGTCCATTCATGCTTGACCTGCCCATCTGATCAGGGACTTTTGTCGCTCCTTGTACTACCTCCCCTGCGGACTCGATCTTCATACTTAACACCCTCCCATACCCCACATCCCGCTTGGACCCTGCCCACCACCCTTCCCCTCCATCAACGTTCCGGTCCATCGCCCATGCTCACCATCATTTCATTTCGCTAACCTTGTTTCCACATCTACGGTCCTCCACCTTCCTGCCTGTCTGTCTGTCCCTCCCACCTTCACACAGGCTCAAGTCAAGCACACCAACGCATCACACTTAGCAGCATGCCGGCTTCGATATCATCCAAGTCCTCCGGCGACGTCAAGGCCGAAAAGGTGCCTGTCACCTCTGCCAACGAGAATGGCGCTCGTGTCAGCCACCAGCCTGCCGAGCTGGTCAACGACGACGATGCCATGCTCGCTGCTCGAATGGGTCACAAGTCCGAGTTTGCTCGAGAGTTCAAGAGCTTCTCGACCATCTCCTACGCCTTTGCCATCATGGGTCTCGTCTCCTCGGTCGCTACCACTTTCAACAGCCCTTTCACTCTCGGCGGTCCCGCTTCGACCGTGTGGACATGGTTCATCGGCTCTTGCTTCAACATGACCCTCGGTCTCTCGATCGCTGAGCTTGTGTCGGCTTATCCCTCTGCCGGTGGTCTCTACTCGGCTTCGGGCCTCCTCGTCCCCCGTAACCAGCGTGCCTTTGTCGCTTGGCTCACCGGATGGCTCAACTTCACCGGTCAGATCGCTGGTATCGCCGGTACCGAGTACGGTCTCTCGCAGATGATCTTTGCGTGGGCCTACGTCATCACCAACGGTCGCTACGTCGCTACGACGGGTGCCACTGTCGGTCTCTACATTGCTCTGCTCGCCCTCCACGGTGTCATCAACTGCTTCGGTATCAAGACTCTGGCGCGCCTCACGTCGTCGTACGTGATTGTCAACCTCGGTATCACTTTCATCATCATCATTGTCGTCCTCGCCAAGACGCCTCTCGATCAGATGCACTCGGCCTCGTACACCTTCACCGACGTTGCCAACGGGAGCGGCTGGAGCAGCAACGGACTTGCCTTCCTCTTTGGTCTCTACTGCGTTCAGTTCGTCATGACTGACTACGATGCCACTGCCCACATTTCCGAGGAGGTCTCGCGCGCTGCCATCGCCGCTCCAGTCGCCATCGTTGTTGCCGTTGCCGGTACCGGTGCTGTCGGTTGGGTTCTCAACATTGTCATGGTTCTCGTCAGCGGTGACGTTGCCACTCAGGACATCTTGACCTGGCCAGGAGGACTTGCTTTTGCTCAGATTCTCTACCTGCGAGCTGGTAAGGTCGGATTCCTTGTCATCTGGCCCTTCGTCTGCTCGGTTGCCTTCTTCGTCGTCACCACTGCCCTCCAGGCCAACGCTCGTTCGTTCTACGCCTTTGCACGAGACAATGCCCTCCCCAGCTTCTTTGCCAGGGTCAACAAGCGCACCGGTACCACCGTCAATGCCGTCTGGCTCGTCGTCATCCCCTGCATGGCTCTCGGCTGTCTCTCGTTCGCCTCGTACACCGCCGTCACCGCCATCTTTGCTCTTGCCGCTCTCGGTATGGACAGCAGTTACCTGGTGCCCATTGTCGCTCGATGGATCTACTGGGACCACCCCGACGTCCAGTACAAGCCCGGACCGTTCTCGCTCGGTCGCGGCTGGCTCGGCAAGACTGTCAACGGTATCGCCATTCTTTGGACCATGTTCGAATGCGTCGTCCTCTCGATCCCCACCGTCCAACCTATCACTGCGATCAACTTCAACTACTCGTGGGTCATCATGGCCGGTGTTCTCTTGCTCGCCACCGTCTGGTTTGTTGTCTTCGCCCACAGGCACTACAGTGGCCCTCGCAGCACGCTCACGCCCGAGCAGCAGGAGAAGCTCGGTGTCATTTCTCGTGACGAGGAGGGCATCCACCACTAAGCGCTAAACCCCCCATACATGGTTTGCGTAGATCTAGATCGCATACATTGTATAGATCGATTGCTTTGCTTCCTTGCTCACATTTCACAGGAGCAGAGCTAGCTTGTCTGCCAGCTCGCTCAAATTTTTCCGCTCTTTCGCCCTGTTCATATACCACATTTTGCTCGCTCATCCTGGGTCACCGATACAGTCTCACCATACACACTATATATGTTTTCATCACGGTCCAAAAACAGGGAATGGTCCCTTGCAATGTCAGCTGTATCAAAGGAAAGTCGCCTCAGCCGTACGTGTCCGAAATGTGCCATACTGAGTATTCGGTACCGTCTTGCCGCTGGAGTCTTTAGGGGCCGAGTTGAAGGATGGCGGAGAAGGCGATGGATTGTTAGTCGAAAGCAGGATTGAACTCCTGAATCGGGGAAAATTGCAAAAACAAAAAAAGTGGCTCGGAAAAGATACCAGAAAAAAAAAGGGAAAGACAGACAACCTAAAGGCAAGTGCAAGACGCCGATTCTCCTCCTATGCGCTCCATAGCAACAACGCACACTGAGGTCATTTCTGAGCAACGTGTGCTGGAGTGGAGGCATGACAGTCCCTTTTTTCCTGCATCTCGCGCTTTTGCTTAGCATTCACACACACAACCCTGCTTCAATTCCTGTTGTGCTGACACTTTCTCAACACTTCGGCAGCGTTCCGATTGGAATGGTGGTTCTTGCGAAGAAACATAACTTTCTCACGATCCCTGTTGAGTGGTTTTGAATGGAGCTGACCCGAAAGAAGGCACTCGGCAGAGCGAGGGCAGTGGAGACTAGCGCGTGATAAGATTCGCATGAACAACCTATCGAAGGATCGATTGCTCGTACAGTAAGTGGCTTGCGTCGGAGAGTTTCTCCGTTGCTATCTGCTTCACTTCTGCTGTGTGTTGGACTCAAGCTTCTATTCCTGGTCCTTTTCCCTTCAGTTGGCGGAGCGTGCCAGCGTACTTTTGAACCCTCTCCCTGTCACACTCCCTCTCTCATTCACCTTTCTTCGTCCCTGATCCGGCTGCTCGCACCTTCCCTTCACCCCATCACAGCGCTGCTCCCCAACCCATCCCGTCGCTATCCTCTCCAACATGGCGGTCACTACCGTCGGCAACTTTGGCCTATCCGCCATCGTCAGCTACATCTATCAATGGATCCAGATCCTGATCGCCTACGCCTTTGCACCCAAGCTTCCCGAGCAGCAAGCCAAGCAAAAGCCTCTCGGCCATGTTGCTGTCATTGGCGCCGGCATCACCGGTATTTCCACCGCTTCCCATCTCATCGGACATGGTTTCGAGGTGACCATCTTTGACCAAGCCGAAGAGATCGGTGGTATTTGGTCTCGCGTCAACTCTACCTCAGGACTACAGATCAGCTCCATCATGTACCGCTTCCACCCCGCTGTCAAGTGGACCCAGGGCTACCCACACCGAGATGAGATCCTCAAAAACACAAAGAAGATTTGGAAGATGTACGATTTGGATAAGCGCACTCGACTCGGCGTCAAGGTCGAGAAAGTGACCAGGCATTCTTCGTCCACCGACCCGCATGAGCACGGACATGCTCGATGGGTGATCAACGGCAACGAGGATGAAGTGTTCGATGGCGTGGTTGTCACTACTGGTACCTGCGGTAAGCCGAAGAAGATGGATTTGCCCGGAGAAGAAAAGTTCAAGGGTAAGATCGTTCACTCGTCGCAGCTCGATGGACTGGACTGCAAGGGTAAGAAGGTGTTGATCGTTGGAGGAGGTGCTAGTGGTATCGAGGCGCTTGAGCTGGCGGTTGCGCAGGGTGCTGACCGCCCTACCATCCTCGCCCGCAGCGACAAGTGGATCATTCCGCGCAACACAATCATTAACTGCGCCCTTGCACTGCAGCCCTTGGGACGAGAGACCTGGCTCTCCTTCGTCCCTGAATTCCTGCTCAAGAAGCTGCACTACCGCGACCTTGAAGAGAAAATGGCCCCCACTCAAGGCTTCTACACCGGCACGCCCATCGTCAACACCTCTGCCTTACGTCACATCCGTCACGGAGAAGCCGACTACCAGCGCGGCGACGTTGTTGACCTCGACGAATCTGGGATTGTGTTCAACCTTCGCAAGCGTGGTCAGAAAAAGGGTACTGATGGTAAGAAGACCCACTTTGACGCAGACATCATCGTCGTCGCCACTGGCTTTGAGGTGCCCTCGATCGATTTCCTCCCCCAAGATCTTTTCCCCGAAGACTACGTCAGGCCCAACATGTATCTCCAAGTCTTCCCCATTGAAGACTGTTCCGTGCTCTGCACAAACGCTACCTTCCGCAACGCCGTGGGAACGGTCGGTCATATTCACATTGGTATCATGGCACGCACACTCATGCTCTTCCTCATGGACAAATCGACCCGACCCAAACCTCGCGACATGCGCCTCTGGGTCGACCTGATCCGATTTATCAAGGACCGAGCCCCCGGTGGACAGCTCGACTTTTTCACCTACATGGAGTTGTGCATCTGGTTGGTGTCGTTCTTGTTCTTCCGCATCAACAGGTTGTACTACTTCTTCTTTGTCACTTTCGGCTGGGGATTCTGGAGCCGAGAAGGTAAAGTGGACAAATCGGGAAGACTGGTCGGAGAGCCAAAGTTCCATCTGAGCATCAGTAAGCTGGTAGGAAAAGGTCCCTCGGCAAAGTTCCTCAAGGATAACTGATTTGCTCAAGACTCAAGAATTTGCTTGCCTTCGGACTTTTTCTCTCCCTCTGGCTTCGACTCTGGACCATTTTGGATCGTTTATTTTTGGAAGTGTTCTATAGGTTGCATAGATTCGCCATGTTGCTCTCGGCGTTGCTGAATTGGTGCCAGGCACTCGTGTCGCCATGGCTCCACTGGGCTATTGGAGGTGCAATTCGGGGATTCAGGGGTCTTGTACCGCGGTACAGAAGTACTTCTGGTGTTCTCGCTCCTGTTCATGCGGCGACTCAGAACGGCGTCGTCCATCTGTTGAACTAGAGTTTTCATCTATCCCTTTCCACGGCTCGTCGTTCTCCATCCCTCATTCAATCGCAACCCTGTTCGTGCAAAATCCTGAACTCCAGCACACATGCTCTGGAACCGAAAGCGCGAAAACTCATTTTGAGATGACAAGGGAGCGTCCGTGGATATTACACAAGATGACATAGGAGTACGTGAGAGCCAAATCCGAAAAGAGTTGCTAGATAAGTTAGACAAAAGCAAAGACGGGTAGAAATATGTTTTAGTGCTTGCCCTCGCCCTGGCTGATCTGGACCTTGATGGCGGTCTTTCCGTCCTCGCCAACGCCCTTTGTTGTGACCTCAAAGGCCTTGATGGCGTCCTTGAAGAGGAAACGGTGGGTGACCATCTTTGTGACATCGATGAGACCAGTGCTGACGAGGTTGATCGAAGTCTTGTAAGTACCAGCGCCGTAACGGAAGGAGCCAGTGACGTTGATCTCCTTGACACAGACACGGGTGATGGGGAACTCGACTTCAGACCTGCCCATTCCGACCTGGACGAAGCGGCCCTTGGGGCGGAGTGCCTGGATACCCATCTGAATGCACGGCTCGGCACCAGTGCACTCGAGGACGAGATCGAAACCTTCCCGGGCGGCAACGTCGTCGCCGAGCGACTTGATGAGGTCCTGAGCGTTGCGCATAGCCGAGTCGATCTTGGACTCGCCTTCCTTGGGGAGCGATGGCTTGAAGGTGGAAGTGGCGCAGAACTCCTGAGCGAACTGAAGCTTGCTGTCAACGACGTCGACGACAACGACGCGCTTGGCAGAGTAAGCCTTGCAGACGGCAGCGTTAAGGAGACCGATAGGACCAGCACCGAAGACGAGGACGTTCTCCATGGCCTTGACCTGACCGCGCATAGCAGCCGAGTAGACAGCCACGGAGAGAGGCTCCATCAGCGAAGCTTCTTCGAGCGACATGGTGTCGGGAACGTGGTGGGCAAAGGCAGCCTGAATGTTGTAGTAGGTGCAAAGGGTACCATCGTAAGGAGGGGTAGCGGCGAATTCGAGGTCGGCACACTGGTTGTAGTCACCGTTCAAGCAGACGTGGCACGATCGGCAAGGAACACCAGGCTCGAGCGCAACACGATCACCGACTTTGTGGGTGGTAACGCCTTGACCGACGGCGGTGACGATACCGCTCGACTCGTGACCAAGAACCATGGGCTTGCGAACGACAAAGTCGCCGATACGGCCGTGGTGGAGGTAATGGCAGTCCGAGGCGCAGAGACCAGTCTGACGGATGTTGACCTGAACCTGACCAGGCTTAGGAGCCACAATGGGACGGTCTTCGAACGAGACATTCTCGATCTCTTGGAGGACGAACGAGACGTTGCCCTCGGCGGGCTCGGTGGAGAGCGAGTTGTTGGGGGCGACCTTTCCGGGCATCTTGTCAGGCGAATCTATGGGGGCACTTGGGATGTGGAAGGTCAAAAAGATGGCGACGACACTTGCAGGGATATAGATGAAGTCAAGAAAGAGGGGGAGGACAAAATCTCTAAGCTTGCTCTTTATGGAGGGACAAGTGCTCGGCAATCACGCTTGCCACTTTGAGAGAAAGAACAAGAAGACCGAGAACAACAGATGCCTAACTGTAAGTGGACTCGCGGGGAACTGCACACTCCAATTTCTCGGAATGCAGCCGCATCCTTGTCGAGTGTCGTATGCAACAGCACAACACAGGCACGGTTCATTCTTTTTCCAACGCAGCGAGAAAAGAAGAAAAATAAGCTGCATCACAACCAGAGGTGAGATTACCGGTCGACTCACTCTTCGGCCGGTCGGCAATCTTTTCGCCGCTCCATTTCACCCCGCACACCGGCAAACTGGTCCATTCCACTTTTTCTGGACCGTGGATCTGTGTGACTTTGGCTAGAGACTGAAAGCTATCCTTCTTCTGTGGCCTTCCGACTCCGCTCAGACCAATTGTGTGTCTGCTGAGTTGCACCGCAATGTATCGTTGTGGTGTGTCTTCCGGTTTGTCACGCTGTGGTGAGAATCAATTGGTCTGCAAACAGCGCTGTGTCCCACGCCTGATTAAGTCAGCTCGTCGGATGTGCCGTTCCAGCTTCGTTGAAATCATCGGCTGGACAGCAACTCGACCGTGACTGTTGGTCAACTGTGGCTGCCATCCTGCGAGATTTCTGCCGAGTCGCGTCACGTCTCACAGCTTCCGCAATCCGAAAAAGCACCAAAAAGTGTCTCTTTTGGACCCTGAAATGTTCTGCGAGAAAATAGGACTCGACCGACTCACCATGCTACTGTAACCAGGAAAAGGCCAGGCTTCGGAACTGCCGCGCCCACTCCACCACATACATCGACGTTCAGGCTTCCCTTCCTTAGTCACTCAATGCACTGACATCTCGACTCAGCCCCAGCTCATGCCCCAACAGTCAGGCTAGTCGCATTCAAGGGTCGCAACTCCAAGACCGACCATGCTGCCACCATCTCCATCTCGGCCTTGACTTTTCAGCGCATCTCACACTCAACGCACGGGCACGATCAACATGCCAGAGGCGATAACTTCGCATTCAGACTCTCATGATGAGAAGCTGCCCACCGATCCTCTCGAGGCGCGGCTTGCTCTTGCGGAGAAAGAGGTTTCCATGGCGCTGGATGGCTTTGACTACGACGCGCTCATCACAATCGCCTCAGTTGCTCTGAAAGCTAGCTCCAAGCTGACAAGCAAAACAGTCATCAAGTCTCGCAAGAACCTGTTTTGGGCTCGATCGCATGCCTATCACCACAAGGGTATCCACGACCTAGCACTCAAGGATGCCCGGGCCGCTCTCAAGATCGATACCTCAGACCCAGCGTCCTACATTCGCACCGCCGTCATGCTCAAGAATGCCGGACATCAAGCCCAAGCTGCGAGCTGTCTGGACGCAGCCGTGGCCATTGCTGACAAGTTCGAACAGTCTGCCAAGACCTTGTGGCTGCGCAGGATCGACAAGCAGCGCAACAAGCTGTTTGCTTCCTCCCAACACCCCATCGACCGTCTGCCGACCGAGATCCTCATCGAGGTCGCCCAGCATCTTGGAGCGGATGATAGAAGCAGCATGAGCCAGACCAACCGCAAATGGCACCACATTCTCACATCCTCACCCAGCCTTTGGACATCGATGACTGTAAAGATGCGGACAAAACGTTTGTCCGAATCCAAGGCTGCCGAGTGGCTCGACCACATCATCAAGTGTGCAAACAGATGCAACAATGGTCTGGAAAGAGTCGAATTTTCAGGGTCGTTTCCAGGTGTCCTGCTTGACAAAGTACTCTCCATTCTGCGAACATCTGCACCCACGCTCGTCCACATCGCGATCCCCACTTCGAGACAGCAGAGGTGCTACCAGCTTCTCTACCGATACTGCCCACGACTCAAGTCTCTCGAGCTACGTTCGCCTTCCGACATCACCATTCAAGCAAGCAATGCGAACAATGTGCAACAGCTCTGTCGCCATGAGCCTATCGATGAGTCCGCTGAGGTCAACAACGAGCGGTTTCAGCTCGAGACCTTTCGCAACTTGGACAACAATGCTCAAGCTGTAACCCTGAGCCTCCACGCGCAGAATCTGCGCTTTTTGCAGGGACACTTCCCGTCGACATCGGTCATCGATCATATGCTCTTCCTGAATTGTCTTCGCAACTTAGAGGAGTGGGATGCCGGATATGGCTGGGAAACGACAAAGTCTGACGTAAACGATCGTGACGATCACCCAACCGCTTCCGTACCATGCCCAAAGCTTCGTAAGCTGGACAACTTTTGGTTCACCGAGGAATACCGGCTGGTTTGTCCGCAATTGCAGGAGCTCGACATCAAGTCCACCGGTCTCCCCTCTGCTAACGACTGGTCTGCGGTAGAGCTGACAAGGATGCTCAACACAAGCCCGTTGCTCCGAAGGCTCAAAGTAAGAAGTGGCGGACACACTCGACTACCGCGCGACATGCAACAAGCGTTCCGAGCCCTGCAGCATCTCGAATATCTTGAGCTCGATTTCTCAGAGGCGACAGACTACATTTCGGATCTGTTGCTGCCGAAAGAGATGAGGCATGACCACGCGAGACAGCAACTCGACTTCCCGTTTCCCAAGCTGCAGCATCTCGTTCTATATTCGAGCAAAACGGACCTGACAAAGCTCGCGCACACCATCCTGGTTCGCCAACACTTGCGAAATGGGCAAAATCTACCCACTGCGAAATACTTGGCTTCGGAACGGCTCAGAAATCCACAGGAAAGCGCTGCGGCGCCGAGCATCTCACCCTTCCAGCGGGGAACAGCGTCAAGCACCCCAACTCCATCGTCACCTAGGCGAATGCATGGACCCCGCCTTGATGAAGAGGAAGCACAGAGGTGCTGTCCACTGGACAGACTCGAGCTGCGTCGTCTTGTGGAGCTTCCTGCACACGTCGAGCAAGCACTGCGCTCTGTCGTTCCAGAGCTACTCTTCGAGTATGACCCGCTCTAGCCTGGCTATAGCTACCGAAATACCTACTTGGCCTGTCATTCTTGGCGACCACAATGACAACTCTCAGCATAGTTATCTGCATCTGTCGAGTCAACGTCAACAATCAGTGTCGTAATTTACAGTATGTAACTCAAGCAATTCTCACTCGAAGTCACATCTTGTCTGATACCCGTGATTCTATGCCGTGATGGAAATGTGGGATGTTTGGCTCCATTCGCTTTACTGTCGAAAATGTGCAGAACCTTGCCGTCTTCGGGCCTTCTGGAAGTTTCGCTTCCCGGCAGAGGCGCCTAGTCACTTACGACAAGACCTCTGCTGTTGCTTTTGAGATCTGCATTTGAAACCAAACTTTAAGCTGATCCGTCACTTTGAATCGTTCAGCCAAGAACGGATATCCTCTGAAAGATCACACTTTCCTGTGACAGCAAAGTTTCCCACGTTTTTGATGAAATCGCCGCTCATTGGTGAGTAGCGCCGACTGTTGTCCGGTCACGCCGAAAAAAACGTTAGGACTGCGCAAATGAAAGCTGCGCTCGCACGCGAGCACAGAACGCTTCTTGTACAGGCCAGCATACCATCAGTGATAAGGATGACTTTCACTCGTCGTTCTAGCGCCTCCTTCTCATTGCTGTCTCGCTGCAGTCTCGGTGATTTTTCCCAATTCAAGGTTACCGTTCCTGTTGAGGCACAGATGATGGGGCCGCAGAAGATTCTGTTACTGATCAGATTTCGTAAACAATTGTCACAGTGGCCAAGCTGCGTCTTACAGCGGCCACGAAGCTCCAGATGACAATGTGGGCATTGGCATGGCTCACTAGGCTTACAGCGGTAGCCAAGCTTCTATAAGTCCCCTCAAGAGACTGGCATGACTCGTTCACTTCATACCAGCGCGCGAGCCTTGGTTGAATGGCAACGATGGTCGTAGGATTCTACTCAGAGGATATCGCATCTCACTTTCGCACCGCCGTGGCGCTCATCGAACAGGGGCAACTCGAGCAGGCCAGGGATTGCCTTGATTACGCCGATATCCTTGCTACCAAACTGAACTATGCCGTCAAACAACAATGGCTAGATAGACTCAAGACTCAACGTGTCAAGCTTCATCTTTTGACTCCCTGTCATATCAACCGTCTACCCAATGAGCTCCTGGTCAGCATTGCTCGTTTCCTCGACATCGGCGACCGGCTGGTCATGAGTCAAACTTGCAACACGTGGCGTGACATCATCTTGACAAAGCACCTCTGGACAGAGCTTGTAATCAACATCAAGCAAGGCCCAAACACTGCCACCAGTCTGACTCCCCGGCAAGCCGAAAAGTGGTTCAAACACATCAAGATATGCGCTCAAAAGTCTGGTCATTCTCTGGAGACGGTTCGGATCGGTGGTCCCTTTCCGCAAGCATTGCTTGTGCCTGTACTGTCTATTCTGAGACGTTCAGCACATAGCCTGACCTTTATAGAGCTCACAGCACTCGATCAGGAAAGGTGCTATAGCCTCCTTTATCGCTTTTGTCCAAAACTGGCCACATTGAACGTCCGATGCGCTCGACCTATGCCGATCAGCGGGACTCCTAGTCTGAAGGTCAAGGCAAGACTTTTCGAAGACTCACCCGAGAACGTTGATGTTCCTTTTCTGCTGGAACGCTTCAGCTGTGATCCCAGAATCAAGCATCCAGGCCTTGCGAAACACATGTGCTGTCTCCGTGTGTTGGACAACTACAATCCGTACACAGAAGGCACCAAACGTCCTGAGCCTGTTTCCGGCCAAGTACTTACGCCAATTGAGGCTCAAGACGACGAGCCCTGGTCACGCATCGCCGACTGCTTGGAGAAGTGGTGTGTAGGTCCTCATTGGCCTTCGAGCGAGATACTTGCTGCAGCAGCTGAGCGCGAAAGCCATCTCCGCTACTACCAGCGAAAGCTACCCGTCAAGGTGACGTTCACCAAATTGGTCAAACTGGAAGGTTTCAGACTGGACCCAAATCTTCACTTCAAGTTCCCTGAGCTGCGAGAGCTTCTTCGGCTGGAGGTAGGGAAGGGGCATGACCATGGTTTTTGGTCAGAGGAATTTGGAAGAATTCTTGCAAGTAGCCCCTTGCTCAAAAAGATCGATGTGAAGCTGCATGATCGTCAGTCTGTTCAGAACGACTGGGTCATGGCACTTCGTGGCCTACAAAACGTCGAGGAGCTCATTCTAGACATTTCAGCGAATCCAAGCATCGTACTCTTGCTCCTGCTCCCAAGAACAATGGAAGATGCGATGGGACAACTCCAAGTTGACTTTCCATTGCCAAAATTGCAGCGTCTCACTCTCACGGGATGGTTACCTGACGCAATGAGGCTCGTCAAGATCCTTGCAATGCGTAACAAATTGAAGGATGGAATGTCACTCTTTGAGGCACGTGAATGGACCTTGCACCGTCTCGAGCCGGTTGTCCACCACATGCGATCAGCTGCCTTCTCCCACGAACAAAAGAAAGACATTGCACCTGCATGGCCACCGCTGACCACGATGGAGGAAGATCCAGTCTTAAAGGTCGAAGGCCCAGAGAGGTGCCGCTCGCTCGAGGTGATTGAGCTGAGGAAGCTACGCTACTTTCCAGTGCAGTACGAAAGAACGCTGCGAGAAATTGTCCCAAAGGTCATCTTGGATGTAACTTACCCGGAGCCTTTTTTTCCGTGAATTGGTCACAGCATGCATCCATAGAGCGACGTCGAAATGCTGCCCGCCCCTAACGAAGTTTCACACGTTAAAAAAAAGACAAGCAAGATCGCCACATAGCAATTATATCCATCAAATGTTCCGGAAGTTCTCTCGTGTCAGCCGTGTGTGTGTCTTCATCAGCTCGATCTAGCGGAACCCTCTGGCTTTGACACCACGCATAGCAACACATCGTCCGCACACGACCAGAACGAATCTTGTCAGAAAGCCTGCATTGCAACCCTACGAAAAGCCGAGTGTTCACCTCAAACATCCTCCAGACGCTTAATGACCGAGTTCGTATACTGATCCATTCCCCCTTCGAGTCTTTTCAACGTTCCATTTTGGAGCAGGTACGTTCTACCGGGTTCCTTTGCTGGCCTCTTCATATCTGCTCCTGCATCATCGTCATCAAAGTCATCGCCATGCATGCCCTCCGCCGCATCGTCCTGGTCAGCGGTGGGGTCGGGTGCGAGCTCGATGATGCGCTTGACCGCGTATCGGTCGTGGCTGACTAGCAGTACTGCTCCAGTATAGGCCTGCAGTGCGTCGACGAGTGCGTCGATGGTATCGCTGTCCAAGTGGGTTGTGACCTCGTCGAGGATGACCAGATCGGGACTGGGCCACATGACTTCTGCCAGGCCTAGTCGGACCAGCTGTCCACCGCTAAGACCGGTCAAGGGGATCGTGTCGGCTGTGCGACCTTTGAGTCCGAGTTGACCGAGGAACGATCGCGCGCTTGCGTCTCCTGCGTCTGGGAATTTTTCCGTGAAGTGGGCCAGAGCGGTTGTCGGCAGCGTAGAGAGAAGTTCGAGCGTGTGCTGTGCGTAGATCCCAATGCTCGCTCTAGGGTGTCGCTCCACAGTGCCCTTAGAAGGCGTTAGATTGCCAACAATAGCATTGAGCAGCGTAGTCTTACCATGACCGTTAGGTCCCACCAGACCAACCCTTTCCCCAGGCCCAATCGTCAACCCCACCCCCTGAATCGTATCCCTCTCATTCCCAGCATACCGCACACTCACCCCATCCAGATGCACCAAGCTACCCGGAAATCTCAACCCCTCCGGATCGGCAAACGAAAACTTCACCCTCTCATCCAACTCGTCCACTTCCACCCCACCTCTGCTCGTCAAATGATATCCAGCTAAATCTCTATTCAGCTTGAATTTGTGTCCTTTGCTATTCACCTCTAGACCCCACCGATCGTCCAATTTCTTCTGTCTCGATTTGACCATGCGCATCTTGTTGTCGTCTCCGCTTTTTTTCGCTGCTTTGGCGGCATCTGCGATGGATTTTTGCACCGCGGCTTTTTTCTTATCCAGCAACTCTTGCTGTTTCAGCTTATGGATCCGGTCCTGGCGAGACTCTCGTTCGTAAGTGGTGAGGTTACCGTCAAAGTAGGAGAGCTTTTCTTTGCGTAAGATGATGAGAGAGTCTGAGATGGAGTCGAGAAACTCTCGATCGTGCGAGACGGTGACGACAGTGTGTGGGATAGAAGCGATGAAGTGCTGTACGAAGAGGACCGCGGGCAAGTCGAGGTAGTTGACCGGTTCGTCGAGGAGAAGGATGTGCGCGGGTTGGAGCAAAGCACTTGCGAGAGAGGCACGGGAACGCCAGCCTCCAGAGAGGGAAGAGTAGGGGGCATTGATGCGTTCGTTGGAGAATCCAAGTCCGAAAAGAATCTTTTGAGCCCTTGCTTCGGTGGATGTCGCGTCAAAATCGTCGAGTTGCGCTTGAGCTTCGAGGAGGAAAGAGCCTGCTTCTGTGGCCCATGTGGAAGCGGAATCCGGGGTGATGATGGCAGGTGGATGAAGGGCGGTGTTCTCGGCAGTTTCGAATTCTTTTTCTGCTACGAGGAGGTCTCTGCGAGCTCCGAGGCCTCGAGCACCAGACCATTTTACCGCCAACTTTCGTGCCTCCCTCAGGCGTTCCCTCGCCCTCTCGAGTTTCACCTTCAACACGGCATCTCTGACCTCCTCCTCTTTACCTTCTTCCAATACTCCACTTAGCAATTTGCATTCCTCCACCGCACGTGTGCGCTCTACGTCACTCCGAATCACCACGCTCAACACGCTCGCCTCCGGATCTTCGTCCGCAGCACGAGCATTGGTCAACTGGCTAACGAACAAGATCTTGAGCGTCCTCGGTAGACCTGGTATCAGCTTCTCTCCGATCGCTGTGAGCAATGTTGATTTACCAGCTCCATTGCGACCAATAAGCCCGTAGTGCACACCGGCCTTCAATCGCAGGTGAGCATCCGAGATAAGATCCCGACCGGCAAGGGTCAAGGTGACGGATTTCAGGTCGATCTCGAGAGATCCAGTGTCGGTGCAGTCGAGGTGGAAGCGAGACTCTTGGGATAAGGCGGTGATCAGACGAACTTTGGGGTCTGGATTGTCAAGGTATAGGTCCGCGGTTACGGCTTGGGAGAGCTCGTCATCAGAGTTGGCCGACTTTTTGATGGTGGTGGTGGTCTTGGAGGCTCGTTCGGCTTTTTTGGCTTTCTTGTGGGTGTCTTTTTCGCTTGGAGTTGCTGCACTGCTGGGCAGAGTGGCGGTGGTGGCTGATGAGGAGAAGGCTTTGCTCGATGTTGATGCTGAACTGGATTCCTGCGGCGCTTCTTCCTCTGCCGCTGATGCAGCAGGTGCGAGCTGAACAGCGAGACATGCCTCAACAATCTCGAGTACAGCCTTCTTCCCCACTCCGGCATCTGTCAGCACCGGCCTGAGCTTCTTCTCAAGCACCAACCTCCTCTCCTCGCTCTTTTCTCCTGCAAAAGCAGCGTGCTCCTGCAAAGCCGCTTCGAGCTTGGGAAAAGTCTTGAGCGCACGAGTCGTGTCCACGACCGCTTTAGGGATGGTTTGTAGGTATGGATTGATGTCGATTGTCATCTTGCGTATATTTGTCTATGTTGATAGAAAAGGAGAGATCTGAGCGAGGGACATGACCTTCTTATATCTTCATTGCCAGCGATGCCAAGATGCAGATGACGACGAGGTTTGCTCTTGAGGCAAGACACCGAAAGCAGAAAGCAGGGTCCACACTGCATGACACACGGTATTTGCGGCGGCGGCAAAAGACAAAAATAAAGCCTCACACGACTCGACGCAGCGTTGCCGATTTCCGGAATCCGAACCCAAAACTCCCTCGCTCCACTCAGCGCGCTGTGGTGAGGTTCGAGTCATTTTCTCCACCTCGGCCTCCGGAATCCGACGTTTGCAGTGTGGAACATAGCCGAACGAGTCACTTTTCGCTTCACATCTCGTCTATGTGGTTTTCAATCGATGCTACAGTCGATGTACAATTGCATGCTGCTACAGATACAGTACTGAACAGGGGTGGACTGTGCAAGAGCGGATCAGCTGGGGTTGGAGTAAATTCGAACAAGCATCTGCTTCATCTCGAGTCTGCTTTCTCGGCGTTTCACCGCAACGTCCGCAAACGTCGCCAAAGCCGACCCAGCTGGCATTTCGACTTGTCTGAGAAGTCTTGCCCGACTTCCATCCCGGACTGATGCCAACATAGACGAAGAAATATCGCTCTCGTCCAAGGGAAAAGCCAATGTGAACAGGGCATCGTTTGTCACCCGTCTAAGCCCATTCCTTGATTCAGCCTCGGCGAGGACATATACCTCGCAGGACTGGACAAACGTTCTTACCACCACAGCGGTGAATGTCATGCTCTCTCCCACAGCTACGGCTTGTTCGAATTCCAATCCGTCCAACGAGACTGTACCCCACCTTCTCCCTCGTCCAACATGGCGAACAGACAGCAGCGCAGCTTCCTCCATCCAATCCATCAGCTGTCCACCAAAGAGAACGCCGACCGAGTTGGTGTGTTCGGGGAATACGAGGTGCAGCGTACGTGCCATGGTTTTGGCGACCTTGATAGGTTTGGTGAGTTTTGAGGCAAGTCGGGCACGGGTGAGATCATGAGCCATATGCGTCTTGATGGGCGTGTTGGTGGAAGACTGATCGAGGTCTGTATCCCCCTCGCGCTCTTGGGCGGGTTTGAGCGGTGAAAACACGGATCGACGGCGCGCGGTGGCTGGCGTTTTGGGTGGTGAGAGCGATCCATGCTCACCTGCTACAGCCAAATTGGGTCTAGCGGTGAGAGGCGCACTCGGTGAAGGGAGCGGTATCGACCCAGACTCTGGGATCTTGGTCGCAAATAGCGAGGTGGACGGGAACGCATCAGATTCGGCAGCTTCTTGTTCCTGTTCGTTTGTGATCTGCTGCGCTAGCCTCTCGACCACTTTAAGCGGATGCCGGATGGGGATGTCTCCAGAAAGATTAATCTCGACCATCCCCTCGTCGTGCTTGATCGTCACCGCGGGATCCCTCGAGACATACGCCTGCACCACAAACTCCAATTCCAACGCTTCCAGCTGACATTCTTGCGCCGTCTTTGTCCCCGGCATCGCCGAAACATCACTTCCCACTGCCGCAGACAGCAAATCAGCTGCTTCGATCTTGAGCCTGCCCGGCGTCCAGCTTCCGGTCTCTGCCTCTGCAGGGCCTCTCCATTTCCCACCGGTCCTTGAAATCTCTTGCACTTCTTGCTTCAGTCGCTTCTTGACTTCGGTGGAAACGCCATCCCTCGCTTCACCTTTTTGCGCGTTTGCGATGCGTTTGGCACGTCGACGACCCGCGAGAATATGTCGTCTCGCCTCTAGTGGCGTCCTCGGTAGCAGTGGAGGGAGTTGCGGCTTAGGTGCCTTTGGAGGTTCGCTAGGTCCGGTGAGCAGCGATGTGATGCGGTGCCAAACAGAGTTTGGTGCTAGGCTTTGACGCGAAGCGAGACGGACTCTGGCTGGTGGTTGAGAGGTTGAGCTGGATGCTGTGGAGGTGGGAGAGCCAGAGATGGCGACAAAGGTCATGTATGCGTGGCTGACGTATTCGCGAGCGCCGGTGCGTGGGTCCTCTTTGACGACGCGAACACCGACTTCGAGACTGCTTCCCCAAGCACGGTTGACTGAAGCTGAAAGATGAACGAGATCGCCAAGGTAGATGGGAGCTAGAAGAAGCACCGAGTCGACGCTGACGGTGACACAGCTGAGCTCGGCGTGCTTGCGAGCAGATACACCAGCAACAACGTCGATGAGCTTGAAGAGCGCACCGGCACGAATTTTGGGCAGCGCATCCGAGGTATCGTCTGACGATTCGAATGGGGAGCGGTTGGTCAGGGAGGTACCAGAGTGGAATGCGTTGTCGCACATCTCGATGGTGATGGGGTATGTGACCTGCACAGTGCTCTCGTCGGTCGTCTTGCCTTGCTTTGTGCGTCGCTCGTTTGCATTAGAATCATTGGGTCCCCGTAGTGAGCCTGCACTGCCACGTCGGCTTTGGATTTGTTTGTTTGCGCCAATTGCACCATTGCTCGTAGAGGTATCGCTCTGCATGGCATGCCGAAGATATGCGGTTGCCACATTCGCCCCTGATAAGATCAAGAAGAATGCACCAAAGGTGACAATCCCCGCAGTGTAGAGCTGCGATGCACTGGCATCTCTCCAAGTTGGCGAAGCCGTCATGAGATGCGGCTCCTTTTGACCCTAGATAATAGGATAGTGATGGCAGTAAGCCAAAAACCAAAAGCGCTCGAGCGCCCCTCTTGAGTTCCAGAAAGCGCGGTGTGTGGGAGGAAAAGAAAGGCGATTGATGATACCAAAGTGTGGGGATGCAGGGTCCTCTTGTGTTTCTGCTTTGTTCGCTGCCGCAAGCGGTCATTTTGCTTCGGATTTCGGTCGGCGACCAAAGAAGACACAAAGGTAGGCCTAACATGCTAAAATTCTAAAAAAGGAACGCCAAGCCTTGATTTGCCTCGTGCTCGCTGATTGGCCCACATCTCGAAGAAGAGAATCGGCAACTCCGCCGCTAATCAGTGTGCATCGGACTATCCCCGCAGAGTGTCACAGTCACAGCGACACAGTCACAGCCCCAAGGACGCTGTGACTCTTATCTGGAACAGCCGACACCTGGCCAAAGTCAGCTTAATCGCGCAGCAACCACAGCAGCAACAACGCCAAAATCCATGCTGAGTCGGCCCGACTGAGTTTTTTTCGCCTCCACGCTGCTCTTGCCTTTGTGCCTGTCCCGATGAGACTAAGCGAAAATACAGCTTAGACAGTGTCACCCTTTTTGGCTCAATTCAAACTCGACAACCGCTCATGTCAGAGGAGGTGCGAGCGAGCTCTTAACGAGGACGAGAAGGAGGTGCGATATGCTCACCCTTTGACTCTGCCTCGACCCCGCGTCCCCGTGCCTTGATCTTCACAGTCCGCTATCTTTGCACTCAACCATTGTTGTTCACATGACCACTCTGGACTTTGCTTTGACCGACCTTCGACACAAAACAATCGTATCTTTGAGCATCGGTGAATACGCTCTCTTGCAGCGGAGTCTGAGCCTGCGGTTGTCGTCCTAAGTATCGTTTACGATACGATACACAAAGTTGGAAGGCACATGGCACAGACTTATAGTAGCGTGGCGCTCCTTGTGCTCGGCTGATAAGCGCTACTCTATCCCATGCATGTTCGCTCGAGCCAGCATAGATCGAATTCTCCCGTGTGTGTGTAACGGGTCCAGCTTTCATTGCGCTCCTTCCTTCTCATTTCCTATTTCATCCACGACGTCCCCTGCGACCATACCACTTCTCCCTCTCCACGACAGCAGCTGCCAACTCCACCGCAGTCGGGATCTCTACCATCTTCTAGAACACAGAAGCCACTCAAATCGTGGAACAATCCACCCTGGTGGACAACCTACCCGCGATTTCATTCGACTCATCGAAAACGGCAACATGTCCGAAATGAAAGCGACCACGAGCGTCCACTCGGTCGTTTCTGCAGGCGCAGGCGCCGACGCCCACCTCGCCTCGATGGGCTATGATGCTCAACTCAAACGTAATTTGAGCATGATGACCATCCTCGGTCTCAGCTTTTCCATCATCGCCGCACCTTTTGGTCTCAGTACCGCCTTTTCGATCGCCCTCACCTGCGGTGGACCTGTCACCATCCTTTACGGCTGGCTCGTCGTGTCACTCATCTCACTCTGCATGGCTGCCTCGCTGGCGGAGCTTTGTTCCATGTATCCCACCTCCGGAGGTGTCTACGTTTGGGCCGCTTTCGTTGCGACCAAGAAATGGGCTCCGCTCACATCCTGGATCGTTGGTTGGGTCTCTCTCGTTGCTAACTGGACACTCTGTCTCTCGATCAACTTCGGTGGGGCTCAATTAATCATGGCGGCCATCTCGCAGTTCAGGAACAACGAATGGGCTCCCGAAGCCTGGCACACTATCCTCACTTTCTGGGCCTGCATGGTTATTGCTGCCATCGTCAACGCCTACGGTGTCAAGTACAACTATCTTGACCGTCTCAACACGCTTTCTTTCTACTGGACCGCCGCAGGAACCCTCATCATCGCTATCACCATTCTGGCGCGCGCCAAAGACGGCCGTAAGGACGCCGAGTTCGTCTTTGCCGGCTGGGAGAACACCAGCGGCTGGCCTGATGGATGGGCTTTCTTCGTTGGCCTTTTGCAGGCGTCTTACACCTTAACGGGCTATGGCACAGTCGCAGCTTTGTGCGAGGAGGTTGCAGAGCCCGAGAAGCAGGTACCCAGGGCCATCGTTTGGTCCGTAGTCGCAGCGAGCATCACCGGATTCGTCTACCTTATTCCCGTGCTTTTTGTTCTCACTCCTGACGCGGCTGCTCTGCTTTCTACTGCTGCTGGCCAACCCATCCCCGTCCTCTTCTCCCTCGCCACCGGCTCAGCAGGAGGAGGCTTCGGATTGCTATTCATCATCCTTGGCGTCTTCACCTTTGCCGGAATTGGATCTCTAACTGTCGCCCTCCGCTGCACCTGGGCCTTCGCACGAGATGGCGCCATCCCAGGCAGCAAGTACTGGTCCAAAGTCAACAAATCCCTCGACCTGCCCCTCAACGCTCTCATCCTATCCACCGTCGTCGTCTCCCTCTTGGGTCTCATCTATCTCGGCAACACCGCCGCCTTCTCCGCTTTCACCGGTGTCGCCACCATCTGCCTGAGCATCAGTTACGGCATCCCCATCGCAGTGGCCATGTTCAGACGGCGAAGCATGCTCAAGGGCGCCCCCTGGAACTTGGGCCGATTCGGCTACGTGATCAACATGATCACCTTTGTTTGGATCGTGTTGGCTACGGTGCTGTTCTGCATGCCTACAACGATGGAGGTCGAGGCGAGTACGATGAACTATGCTTCGGTTGTATTTGCCTTCTTCTTTGTGCTTAGTGCAGGATGGTGGTTCGCTTGGGGTAGCCGGCATTATGTTGGCCCGCTCGGTGCTGTTGCGGATGAGGCCAAGGCTGCACACACGCATGCGGCGGCTGCGGATACGGTTGACGCCAAACCGGCCGTAGATGTCGCTAGCCACAGCTCTGAGGAGAAGTGATGAAGACCTCGTAGTCTGTTGTATCAAATCTAACTTTGCTTTCGTCTGCTCTCATGTACGCTACCACAATACCACTTGATCATGTGTCTCTCTCCTCGAACTCGATTGTGCTGTAGTGCTGGGAGAACAGGTGAAATTGCAACGTGACAAAGATGGGATGAACGTCTAGTCGCTGGATGCGAACAGAACCTGACCGCGATGTGTGAGAGATGCGAAACCGGAGCGCGAGTCGACTTCGTCTACCGATCTGTCGTATCGCGATGGCCGTGGAGTAAGTCAGATGTAACATTGGGCAGATTCGTCAGTACAGGATGCGCAACTGGAAAGTGGGCCAAGGGGGGTGGGCGTAACGTACTTTGTGCGCATCTCGCTGGCCCAGGTGACGTTTTTCAACGGAGCTGCTGTGAATGCGATACCGAGGAGGATGACGATGAACGAGACCAGGGTCTCGAGGGTGATCTGCAGGTCAAGAAGATAAAAGAGGGTTAGGTGGTTTAGTTTGACTGCCACGGCGGATTGATAGAGCTATGTGAGGGAGAGACTTACATCGATGGGCATCGATTTGGCTTCTGCGCCAACAAGTCCGAGCGACTTTCTCAATGAGAGATCTGAGAGAGAGTCAAGGTAGCAAAGTTTGATGGTAAGAGCGGTGTTAGCAAAGGCTCAGGTAGTTGCTACGGCTTTGCTTCTACGGATCTAGAGTCAAACTTGACGAGGAGACTTACGCTCATATGTCGAATATGCGGCGTGGAAGAAGACGACTGCAAGAGGTACGAAATACGGAGGCGATCCGAGTCGGTAAATGGTCAGCTGGTGTCAAAAGGGTGTCTGGTCTTCGTTGTCAGTCGGTGGCCGGAATAAGGTGAGGACGTACGAGTGCCGATCGTAAGAAGTAGTTTCCCAGTAGCAGTCATGGTGGTTGGCTCTGCTTTATGATAGATGGTCTTACAAACCGATTCTTTATGCGAGGGTGTGCGGTTTCGTCCAATGATGAGCTTGCGAATGTTGGCACGAAGACAAAACAAATGACATCGAGAGAAGCTAGAGATATCAAGATGCGAGAAGTGTTGGTCCCAGCGCACACGCGAGTTCTCTGAATCGCATCGGGACCAAATTCCAACATCCCGATCGATGAGAACCCCCACTTCGATTTTTACTTAGCCGAATCTTCAAGACGTCCAGATCGGCACTTCGCATGGCCTTGCGTAAGCTGCGTCACCGCTACCAACTTGGTGCCTCTTGTTGCTTCTTTTTTATTCGCAGATGCCGGCTCTTTTGGCATGCATTCCTCTCGATGGAGGCTGTACAATGGCAGACAGGTTCTCCATTTGGCACCTGATGGCCTGCATAGCTGCTTTGTTGATAAAGAATTTACGTTGATAGATGGCCTCCACTTCGAGGTGTTCTTGCCTTTCATCAGGGGAGCTTCGTTGTCTTGCTGTTTCCTTTTTGAGAGAGATCTTTACCTTCCCCCTCAAGCTGACTCGGTCTCCTGGGGCATCCTATCGAGGATAGAAACTCATAACACACCTCCATATAGAGAGCCTCACACAAGCTCAACGACCACGCCCCACATACAGAAACAGATCACTCCAACATGGCGAAGTCAGCCCGAGTCCTATACTGGTTCCGCACCGATCTCCGGCTGCACGATTCTCCAGCCCTCCAAGCCGCATTGGATCTCAAGCCATCCGTTTTGTTCCCGGTATGGTGCTGGGACCCGAACTACGTCTACAAGCACCGCGTGGGCATCAACCGCTTTCGCTTCCTTCTGGAGTCTATGAACGCTCTCTCCGAGCGCATTACCGCGACCCAATCCAACAGCCAGCTCCTCGTTGTTCGCGGAGAGCCCACCGAGCTCCTCCCTGAGTTGTGGAAGCGATGGAAAATTACCCATCTGGTCATTGAGAAGGATCCCTCTGCCTACGGCAGGCGGAGAGACAGATTGATTCTGGAGGCAGCAAAGAAGAGTAACGTTGAGATGCTTGCTGTTCAGGGGCACCATCTGTATGATCCGGAAGAAGTAGTGAAGAGGAACAAAGGCAAACCGACCATGGCAATCAGCACGCTGCAGAAGATCGTGGCGGATATGGGGGATGTTCCCAAACCTATTGATGCGCCCAAAGATCTTCCATGGCCCAAAGTGGAGGGCTCGAAGGCCAAGAATCTGAAAGACGTGCTCAAGGAGCTGGCAAAGAGTCTAGATGGCCTTCCCCACTATACTGGTAAGGGAAGGGAGGGCCCTGAATCTGTCGATCTCAACTCAACCCAACTCGGCGGACAACGAGATCAAGAAGTGACCTGTTACAAAACCGTCAATGGCGAACCATCCGACCTCTTCTCCGTTCCCACCCTCGAATCTCTTGGTATGGACGCCAACAAGGTCCGCGACACGATCAAAGGAGGCGAAACTCTAGCCCTCGAAAAGCTCGCCAAGATCTGCAAAGACGCCGAGTACGTGGCCACCTTTGCCAAGCCCAAAACCTCCCCGGGTCAATCAGCAGAAGACCCTTCCACCACCCTCATGTCGCCCTATCTCAAATTCGGCTGCCTCAGCGTCCGCAAGTTCTGGTGGGACGTCGAAGAGGCCAAGAAAAAGTATAAGGGTGGAAGCAAAACTGGCCCACCGGAGAATTTGAACGGACAGTTGCTGTTCAGGGACATGTATGCATGTGCGGAGCATGCTATCGGCGATTCTTTCCAGCGTGTACGCGGGAACGAGGTGTGCAGGTATATGGATTGGTATTTACCCACGCAATATGACAAAGACGGGGAGCCCATTCTCCCACGCCCGCCTGGTGATGCTGTGTCGGAAGCTAGATTGTCGGCATACAAGATGGGTCAAACGGGATTTCCTTGGATCGACGCTCTCATGCGTCAACTCAGACTTGAAGGATGGATGCACCACCTTGGTCGACACTCCGTTGCAGCCTTCCTTACCCGTGGTCAATGCTGGATCTCCTGGGAACGCGGAGCAGAGATCTTTGACGAGTATCTCATCGACTGGGATCCCTGTTCCAACCCAGGCAACTGGATGTGGTTGTCCTGCTCAGCATTCTTCACCCAGTACTTCCGCCTCTACGGCCTCGCCACGTTCCCCGCCAAGTACGACAAGACCGGCGCTCTCGTTCGCAAGTACTGCCCCGAGCTGGCCAAGTTCCCCGACAAATACATTTATGAGCCGTTCAACGCTCCCCTCGACGTACAGAAGAAAGCAGGGTGTATCATTGGGAAAGACTACCCTTACCCGATGCTAGATGAGAAGGAGACCAAGGGGGAGAATATGCAGAGGATGAAGATCTGCTATCAGGCTAACCTGCATGGAACGAGTAAGGAGGTGCTGGATGGCAAAGCGGATGATCTCTTAAGGAAGAAACACGGGTTCAAGGAGCCGCCGAAGGAATTTGATTGGAAAAACAGGCCTGGTCAGAAGATTCCAGATTGGGCTAAGGCACCAAAGGGTGAAGAGAAGACGACGGGGGGTGCACCTGATGGGACTAACGGAGGCTCGGCCAACAAAGAGGAGGTTGAAGCGGATGGTGATGGAGACGATTCGGACGATGTGGTTTATGAGCAAGCAGATGAGCAAAAGGAAGAGAGGGACACGAAGAAGCGCAAAGCTGCCGCAAAGGACGACGCGAAGAACAAGAAGAAGAAGTGAAACATCACCACGACCACACTCTAGACTTTTAGAAATCTCCTCGTTTGCTCGACATGTCCATCTAGTGAATACACCCTTTAGAGCTCTTCTGGTCTTGCTGTGACCCGGAAAATAAGCGTGCGAAAGCGGAAAGTGAGAAAGATGTGACGCCCGTATCTGTGCACACCACACTGCAAGCTGTTTGTGGCGGCTCAATCGAAGGCGACTGTTTGGGAAGGTGGTTCGTGAACCGGATTTGGGGGTTTGATCTAGGTCGAGGAGGGTTGTGTTGAGTGTCAAGCAGCCTGCGTCTCGAAACTTTCCGACGCTGTGAGGTGATGAAAAGCAGCGAAGGGACGGCTGAGAGTGGCTCTATTCGCTTGACGTCTCCTGTGGACCATATAAACGGGGAAGGGGTACGCAATCTCACCGTTTTCAAAGACATTGAGAAGCGGCTGACATGCACAGTCGGAATGGCGCACGATGTGCTATTGCGATTACTGTACATGTGAAGAGCAGGTGTTGTTGGGTATATCTATCGGGTGGCCGTTAGAGGTGCTGCTGTTCTCGCCGCTGTGTTGCTTGTTGATGCCGTTTTTGAGGAGCCGAAGACGATACGGTCGATTCTAGCGTCAAACGTCGCGCTTCTAATCTGTCGACATTGGACTGGCTGACCTGCCGTCTGTCTCTGCTCCAGCTCCCTCTGCGCCCTTCCCGAGTCGTTCTCCTCGTCTGCGCTCTTTGCAAAGTTTGTCGGCGGCAAAGAGTGAAAAGGATTCGCAGAGTACTTTAACCAGGCCGAATAGACTGCCTTAAACAACGTCAGCATGTCAATATCCCTCACTGCATGATCGGTCAACGACAGCATCAGTAAGAATCGCAGCCGCGTGCAGCTCTGAAAGCCATAGATCGCCAAGTCCTCGAGCGTGTATAGCAAGCCGAGGTACTGCTCGGCATTGGTCCGTGAAGAAGAGGCGCTGCGCTCGTCCATTACGTCGAGGGCTGCATGTGCAAAGTAGTGGTAGCGGAGGTCGGCAGCGTGAGAAGAGGATTCAGATGTGGATGAGCCAAATTGACGCATGTAGATGGGGCCATTGCGCGGAGAGATGATCGCTAGGGCTTGCTGTGGTGGTGTAAGCAGGAGGGAGTCAATAAAGGGTGATTGCAGAGGTTGATTTGCGCAGGATGGATTGGCTTACTATTCTTGGTGTTGAAGAGGACATTGTGGGTTACTAGCCGTAGGTACAACGTTCGGGGCTCGGTGGCCGATGTCCGTGCTCGTCCAAGCTTGATGATAGAAAGAGTTGTAAGACGAGATGGTGGCAGAAGATGGTGGCTTGAGCGCGCGTTCTTTGTGATGGTGGAGGAAGAAAGTTAGGAAATTTGGAACTGCAGCACACGCTCAAGAAAGGCGGCTACGCCTAATGGTGGCATAACTACTGCAGCGTCAGGTGACTTGAATTAAGTTTCCATTGCTACGATGCTGGACAGCATAATATGGTAGCAACGCAATATGCGATGGTGGTGAGGGTCAACAAAGAGCAATCAAAGTGCCTCAAGAAAGCACCTTAGCTGATAACGACGCTGTTCGATGCTTGGCTGGACTCGTATCTCTGAGCCCGATAAAAGCGATATCCAGCAAGCCTCTGCGTCACGAGGACAAGAAAAAAGAAGCCGCAGGAACGCTCTTTGTCTGGTGCAGATACGGTCGAGCCACTCATGTTCCGAGAAATTGAAATTTTCTGTGCCCCAAGACAAGAAACAGCGGCTTATCTTTGGCTTCTCAAACTGTCGTCCGATCTTCCTTCCTCCCTCCTCTTCATACCATCACTTCCACCCCACGCAACATAGACAAAGATGGCCACCGCAGAACAGAAAAAGTTCATCTCGCAGATCGACGCCAACAAGGCTGGTCTGATCGACCGTCTTGCCAAGGCTGTTTCGATCCCTTCGGTCTCTGGTGATGCCGCTTACCGCAAGCACTGCTTCGAGATGGCCGACTGGTTGCTGGCCGAGCTCAAGTCGCTTGGTGCTACTGCTGAGCTCAAGCCTCTCGGAAAACAGGTGCTTGACGGACAGGAGATCGAGCTGCCCCCCGTCATCCTCGGAGACCTCGGCAAGGACCCCAAGAAGAAGACCATTCTCGTATACGGTCACTTTGACGTACAGCCTGCGCTCAAGTCGGACGGTTGGGACACGGAGCCTTTCGAGCTGATCACTGACGAAAAGACCGGCCGCATGTATGGTCGTGGATCCACTGATGACAAGGGCCCTATCCTCGGCTGGCTCAACGCCATCGAGGCCCACCAGCAGGCCGGAATCGACATGCCCGTCAACCTCAAGTTCTGCTTCGAAGGTATGGAGGAGAGCGGAAGTGTCGGCCTCGATGAGCTCATCGCCGCTGAGAAGGACTCGTTCTTCCAGGGTGTCGATGCCGTTTGCATCTCGGACAACTACTGGTTGGGTATCCAGAAGCCCTGCCTCACCCACGGTCTTCGTGGTATCGCCTACTTCAAGCTCGCCATCTCTGGACCTGCTCGCGACCTGCACTCGGGTGTCTTTGGTGGTGTTGTTCACGAGCCCATGACCGATCTCTTTACCATCATGTCGAAGCTCGTCACTGCCAAGGGGGAGATCCTGATTCCTGGTATCAAGGAGCTCGTTGCACCTCTGACCGACGAGGAGCGCAAGCGATACGACGTTATGGACTTTTCGCTTTCTGACATCGAGGGTACCACTGGCAGCCAGACTACCGTCAGTGACGACAAGGCTACCGTCCTCATGGGCCGAATGCGATACCCCTGTCTTTCGCTGCACGGTATCGAGGGAGCCTTCTCCGAGCCAGGCACCAAGACCGTCATCCCCGCCAAAGTCGTCGGCAAATTCTCGCTCCGTCTCGTCCCCGACATGACCCCCGAGAAAGTCAACGAGCTGGTTACCAAGTACGTCAATGACGAATTCGCCAAGATCGGCAGCAAGAACACGATGAACATCACCAGCGAGCACGGCGGCAAGCCCTGGTTGGCCGACCCGAACCATTGGAACTACGAAGCTGCCATCAAGGCTACCGAGACCATCTACGGTGTCAAGCCCGACCTTACACGTGAAGGTGGCTCGATCCCCGTTACGCTCACCTTTGCCGATACGCTGCAGAAGAATGTGCTCTTGCTGCCCATGGGAAGGAGCGACGACGGAGCTCACTCGATCAACGAGAAGCTCGACATTTCCAACTACATCGAAGGTACCAAGCTGCTCGGCCTTTACCTGCACGAGGTTGCTGCCATCAACTAAGCGCTAGACTTTAGCTCGCAATGAAAGTTCTGTCCCGGACATGGTGTGATTGAGTCGTGACTGTGAAGAGCTCGTTGAATGATGCGAATCCGCTCAAGTAGCCGCAAAGTGAGTAGAAGGTCTGCTGCAAGCACGCATGCTCCTGTGTGGTGGGCTGCGTTCCGAAAATGCATCCTGTGCGGGTAAGTTGCAGCAGCATACCAAGAAGGAGTGGCGGAAAGCGGAGTGTGGGTTGACCTCACGAAACAGGCGGACGGGAAAGGCCAATTTGCCCGCTGAATTGGCCGTCTATGTCTGAGATAGAGAGCAAGACGACGGCCGAGAAAGCGTCGACTTGCAAGCTTCCGCGGTCACAAGGGCATGCACGAGCAAAGCTTTGTCCATGTGCTCCCCTCTGTTTGAGCAAAGATCGTGTGAGTTGCCGACGTCGCTCGAAGCTCGGTCGAACCAAAATCAAACAAACAAAAGAGAGGGTTCAGTACCATCTTTGAGCTTTCCCCCACTTCGTTTGTTGCCTCTTGTCTCTATCTGTGACTTCGGAGAGGCGCATGTGGGAGTGGAGCCAGAGAGAGAGAAAGGTTTCTCGAAATTTCAAAAAAGCAGGACCCCACCGAAGCGAGGAGCTGTAGACACCTCGCCGTCTGCAGCTCAAGATTTATCTCTGCCAAAGTCCAGGCCCATCCAATCAAGTCCCGCCTCGATTTTGATAGTTGCAGCTGAACCCCACACACAACGCACACAACTCGCAGCAGAGAAGCCTCACAAAGTCGGAGTCAGGCCTTGGCACATTTCGAAAACACAACAACACACACACGCTGTTGCACTGTCACAATCACAATCAATCGCTGACTAGGCGGAATTGGTTTGATTGGTTCGTTCATCCCCGCCTTCACCTCCTTACACCCCGTTCGGAATCTTCCGAATCTTGGATTGACCAACAGGAAAGGGAACAGGGAAATCAGTGTAGAGAGGCGATCCCAGCGTTTCCTTTCAAACCATCACTCCATCAACAATACCCTTCGGATCGTCCGAATTGGCTGCAACACTGATTTCAACGACGGGTCAGAGTTTCCCGCCCACGGTCAAACTTACTTTATCAAATCGATCCTACTCAACACCTATCGCTGGACAGTTAAAGATCGGATCCACCCGTTTCGTAGAATGCAGCGCACCTAAGACGACATGCCAGCGCGTACCAACAACAAGAGCATCCCCGTGCCCCGCGACGCCGCTCGCGCCAGCTCTCGCGGTCGCGGCGGCGGAGGAGGCGACAACCAGCAGCCAGCATGGCGCAGCAGCCTTGACCTCGTGTGGTCCTACTCGCGCTCGCAAGCTTTCTACGGCAACAATATCGCTACCTCGCCTTCCTTTGTCGAACGACGCTGGGCTGGGCAAGACCTCGAAGAAGGGGATAGCCTGTACGATGACGATCAGGAATACATTTCTGGAGACGAAGAGTCCGAATATGATGGGAGCACATCACACTCAAGATCTGGGACGGATGCGGATACAGATGCTGACACGGCTTCGATGGCGAGCGATGCGAGATTTGAACCGTCGGACGAGTTCGAATGGGAAGGCGAGGCGCTGCCGCCCAACGCAACACAGAGATCACGCAGAAGAGGCTCCAAGGCGAGAGACAGGAGGCTGGAACAGCTGGAGAGTGCCGATGAGGACGAGAGGAGTCGTAGCCGCAGCAGAAGTCCCAAGCGCTTAGCTGGGCCAAGGGAAAGAGCGTCGAATAGCAAGCTCAATCCCAACCGCATTTCTACCGCTTCCGGTGTCTCGGCTGCCGGTGGCATCCTGCGAGACCCATTTGCGGAAGATGAAGCTGAACAAGCTCAGCACCGAGGCAAAGACTCGGAAGCGACTCCGTTGCTCTCGCGCACTCGTGCATCGGATGCCAACTTGGCAAAGAACAAGACCAACTCGTATGGTGCACTCCGGCGAGCTTCTGAATCTGGTGCCGTTTCAGCTCGATCCGAGTCGGCCTATCAAACTCTGGAACTGGGCAACAGCACCTTGCTACAATCGTGGTTCAATACGGTCAACGCACTGGTCGGAGTGGGAATCCTCGCTCTCCCCCTTGCTTTCTCGTATGCTGGCTGGATCGGCGGAACGGTCCTCTTCCTCGTCTGCGGCCTTCTCACCAACTACACCGGCAAAGTGTTGGCCAAAATCATGTCCAAGGAACCCTCTCTTCGCACCTACGCCGATATTGGAAGCTACGCCTTCGGTCCATCCGCACGCATCCTCATCAGCCTCTTCTTCTGCCTGGAGCTGTGGGCTGTCAGTGTAGCCCTCATCATCCTATTCGGCGATTCAATGGCAGCCATCTTCCCCGAAGTCGCACCATCCGCATTCAAGATCCTTGGCTACTGCTTGGTGCTCCCCACCGTCTTCTTACCGCTCAAATTCCTCTCGCCCATCTCGGTCATCGGCATCGTTTCCACCTTCACCCTCGTCGTCGTTGTAATTTCCGATGGGCTCATCAAACGAGATGCACCGGGAAGCCTATTCTCCCCCGCGCCCACCACCTTGGGCCCACGCTGGGACCGCCTCCCCCTGAGCTTTGGACTTATCATGTCCGGCTTCTCTTCGCATCCCATCATCCCTTCCCTCGTACGCGACATGAAGGATCCCACCCAATTCCCACGCATGCTCAATCTTGCCTATGTCGCAGCAACCATCCTCTACCTCAGCATGGGAATGGTTGGCTATGCAATGTTCGGACTCAACGTCTCGGATGAGATCACCAAAGACCTCGCACGCACGGAGGGTTTCCTGGTGGTGCTGAACAGGGTAGCAATCTGGTTGATCGTCATCAACCCGTTGTCGAAATTCGCACTTGCGACTAGACCGATTCAGACGACGTTCGAGATTTTGCTGGGGATAGATGATCAGACAGCTGCACGTGTTGACGCAAGCAAGATGGGGAAGGGGAGGAGGAGAAGTAGCGCCGCGAGGTCGATCAAGGCACAGTGCTCGAGAGTGGAAGAGCAAGAAACCGCAGACCAACACCTGACGACAGAAGCTACAAACACGACCCTCTCCATCTCACCCAACAACGCCAATGCAGGCCGAGTATCATTCGCCACGCCCACCACAGCACCCTCCCACACAACAGATCACCACCCACCAGAGCTCCACGCTACCTCTGAAGCGGATCCGCTCTCTAACTCCACCATCTCCCTTCGCGCCGCCGCCTTGACGAGCAAATTCAAGCCACGTACACGGCACAATTTGCAGACGTTCCTCAAAATCGCCATTACGGCATTGATCGCCCTCACCGCGGTAGTTTTGCCCGGGTTCGAACAGGTGATGGCCTTTTTGGGTGCCTTTTTGGCTTTTGCTACCTGCGTATTCGGACCCCTTCTGGCCAATATGAAGCTGTTCGGTGCGGAGATGAGGGGTTGGAGGATCGCTGTGGATGTAGGGATCTTGGCAATGAGTGCCGTCATGGCTGCTACCGGCACTGCTTGGGCTTTCTTCTAGAGTAGATGGATCGTAGAAGAGCTCAGTCGTTGAGAAACGAACTGTATGTCGTCATGCAATTCGAGCACCCTCTCATGCCTCAGATGGATGCCGTGATTCGAGCTTCAAAACGATGCACGGGCTGTGTGATGACAAGCATGAACGAACGTCCTTGGCTGCCCTTTGTTGGGCACCAGGATGAACCTTTATTGAACGGACAGGAGTGATTTAGAGTTTAGTATGTTCCAATCCAGCCCAGCGTCTCAGTAGCGGAGGGCTGAGCAAAGGCATATTCGCCTGTGCCGCTCCCACGACTTGACTTGGTCCAGCCTCACCTTCTCTGCCCGCCAAAATGCCACTCGGCGAAGTGTTGAAAAGCGCATATCGCTGTTGCTGCATCAACAACTGATGAATTTGCATCCTGACCGCGTGCAATCCGTGTCGTAAACTTGCCACTTCTTCCTGTACCCTTCCTGCATCGAATCCGGCCTTGACTGCCGCGATGTGGCCTTCTTCCGTGCGCTTGTCTAGGCTAGAGAGGCCGGAGGAGAGTCCGGCGAGGGTGGAGGTTAGGGAGGAGAGAGCGCTGTCGAGGTGGGTTCGGTCTAAGAGATGGTCTTCGGTGGTGGGGGTGTGGGATGCCGGGTAGAGGTTGCTGCCAGGTGAAATGGCTGAAGGTAGGGTGGGATGTTCGAGAGGGGTGTGGGTCGAGGTTGAGCCGCTGCGACGGGTGGTGGGGATGGTGTCGAGGTACGAAGGGCGCTCACGAGATGGTGAGGGGGAATGACCACCGAGTGAGGACATCATCGTACTGGTTGGCATGGACCTAGCCGCAGCCGGTGGTGCCAAGTATCTCTGCAATGACCCAACCGCATCTTCAACTGACCCAACCGCCGCCGCTGGATTCGCAAACCTCTGCTGATGCGAGCCCCGCCCGCCCTCCAACTCGCCATACTGTCTTCTCGCCCAACTGGCAAGATCCACACCACCCCCCACAGCAGCACCCGCACTTTGCGCCCTCGACTGTCGCACAAAACTCTGCTGGCTCAACGATCGTTCCCAATTCTGCGCATCCAGGGGGAACTCATCCCACTCTCCATCCACACCAACTTGCGACCCCCTCGCCCTGGCTTGGTCCAGATTACTACCGCGAAGCTCGCCAGCAGAACGATACCAGCTGCCCAAGCTGTGAACGCAGTCGTCGATTCGGCGCGCTTGACCCTGCTGTCGGGTCTCAAGGTCTTCAACCCGGGTCTTGAGGGCAAGATTTTCATCTTTGAGCTGGGAAAGATGCTGCGTGAAGATATGAAAGAAGCCTTTGAGTGGCTCGAAGCGGCATTCGTCCTCGAGATGCGTTCGGTGCGTGCTTTTCCCAGCAGCATCTTCCGAGCGCTGAAGACGTCTCCTTGGACCGATCCAGTCGCACCCGAATCCAGCATGTGGGCACATCACTGGCGCATCCTCACACTCGTCAGCAACATGCCCCGACAATCGACTCTTGATCGTGTCCAATCCACAATACTCGCAGCTAGCCGGTTCTGGGGAACATGTTTCCGCATGTCCGTCCATCTCATCTGCGCACATGATCGCATCACACGTGGGACAAGAGACTTTGCGCTTCGGACAGACGATGCCATGCGAAGCCCAATCCTTGCGCATGACCTTGGCCGAACATCCGCATCGCTTGCCCTCGTTCAAATTCTGATCCACGTACTCGTATGCGCAATCTGAGGAGACATGACCGCGAAGCAGATGTCTCTCGCATTCATATTCGCACCCTTTGAAAGCGTTTGGGCAGCGGACTCGGAGGGTGTCCACCATGTTCTTGATGAGCAGTGCTGTAGGTTGAAAGTCGGATAGCTCGACTCGGGTGCGACATGTTGGACAGCGCTTGTTGGCCGCTGCCACCAGTGGGTCGTCTTCGCCGTCGACGGAGAGACTGTCGGATAACGCGGTGGTGATGCAGTGTTTGCAGAAAGTATGCGAGCAGAGGGACGATGCATAAGGATCCAGGAATGGGCCCAAGCAGATGGGACAGTGCAAAAAAGCGCTTATGCGTGCATCATCGTCGACATAGTCAAAGCAGTCGCCCGTCGTCCAGGAGAGTTGCTGCAGGCCGCTACTCAGGTTGCTGGCATCCGAGCGCTGGCTTATGGAAGAGGTGGCACGCGGGCGGATGGGTCGAGAACGGCCAGAGCGGGTGCTAGAGGATCGCCTGCGAGACATGGTCGTTGAGCTAGGTCGTTGTTGTTGTTGTGATGGTGCTGTTGGACCCGTGCTCGGGCCGGCTTGGGATGACTCTGGCATCGTGAGTGGTCGACGCCTTCTTGTGGTAGACGGAGCTTGGTATGAAGGTTGAAAGGGATGGTCGTGTGAGTGGATGTGGATGGATGGAAAGACCGACGGCGAGTAAAAGGCTTATCGGCGATGCACACCTTTGGCAAAGACTGCAGCAGATGCGGGGATCTGTTTTTTGGACCCTTGTTTGGTGTGAAAGCCGCCGCGCGTGCGGAAACCACTTCTGTTATCATACGCGACCTAACATTAGCCTAAATTCGCTCCACAATTGACCCGAATTTCTCAAATGTCACATGGCGCGCAGCAAAAGATTGGCTGGCTGCACGCTGACGTTTGAATTGGCACGCTCTGCAGCAAAACTTAGCGCTTCCACTCTTGCTCATCCGAAGCTCAAAGCTGTCAGCATCAACCGGCACACAGCCTTCTGTCGCTGTGTCACCTCAAGTTGCCGACGTTGCTTCCCGAGCAAACATCGGTGCTCTGTGGAGAGATGCAGTGCCAAGACAAGCTTGCACGATGCCTCTCCCTCTCCGAGAACGTCTCAATGACGTTGTCTCCCAATGCTAGCTTGGCAACCGGCGTCTTTTCGCTGTATCGCCCCTCACTTTCTTTTTTACCGTGCTTTGGATTTGGATGCAACGTGGCGACGAGGCTTGGGTTGCTCACCTCACTCTTGTGGCTGGCTACCTATCGCAATGATCGTGCTTGTGTGGAAGACGAACTGGCTACGGAGGATGCTGCTGTGTGTTGAAATACCACAGAGCAAAGGTGAGGGAGAGATGGCTCGAGCGACAATTTTATGCTGACGATGAATAGGATGAGAACGTTTTGCATCGGTCTTTTTTTGTTTCTGGCGTTTCCCCCTCGCATATTTCGATGATTGATGAGTGTGCCCAAACTTGCCGTCTTGGCTTTCTTTCCTCTGGAGTTGGTTCGAGCGTCCGATCCTCGCTATCTCTGTCATATGCACCCTTGCGTTGTCGAATTGAGCATCCTTTCCTCTTGCGTGCCAGTCTGGCTTGTCTCGCTGGACTGTCTCATGCCGTCCTCTTTCTTCGACGCCGAGACTTCGCTCCCATATCTCGTCCTGATTCGTCTATCTCCTCCTTTCCTTCTCCCATCATCACGCTGGGCAGACAACGCCGTGATCCATCCTCGACCTACACTTAACCTAGCCTCTTGAGAAGCTAGCTCCATTCAAATCATGTCGAGCCACCATCCCGGCGAAGGCTGGTCGGAGCGCAACCCTGTGCCTACGGTCCAAGGCTATCATGCGCAGGAGGAAGAACGCCTGCGTCAGCAAGAAGAGCGCATCCGCCATCAGGAGGAGCTTCGTGCGGCTACCGCTAAGGACAACGCCTCCAAGCTAGCCAGCAGCAAAGCTGACGAGGCTGCTCCTGGCGCTTCTCTCTGTGCTGCTATTCCCAACAACAACAATGCTGCCACTTCAACTGGTGCTGCTCCTGCTATCGAGGGCTCCCTTGATGGGCTGAGGCAGCGCAAGAGCACCTCTACCGCCGATGGACAGACCACGACTGGTACCACCGGTAGCGCTGGTGCTGGTGCTGCTGGTCGTGACTCTACCACCTCTAAAGCCCCTCGCGAGGACAATGTCCACCAGGCCCCCGGCGGAGGCGCTGAAGAGAAGGAGCGCATCAAGAAAGCCCAAGCACCCAAAGGCAAAGCCAACGAGTTCGAGCAGAAGGGAGAACGCATCGTCACTGACCCCACCACCGGTGGTGACGTTCAGATCCGCGATGCCTCCGAAAACGCAAAGATCAACCCGGACAAGCTCGACTCGCGCTATGGTCCCGGCTTTTCCTCGCACATCCCAAAGGATTCTTCCAAGCATGACCCCCTCCACACCTCTCCTAACCCCGCCGAGCCCACCAACGTCCTGCTCTACCGCTTCCCTGAACCGGTCAACAGCGAGGCGATGAAGCGCATGCAAGCCGCCTTCAACCAGCTCGCTATTGGGCTGGGTGCCTGCCTCGCCCTGATCTGGTTCTTCTTTGCCTTCGGCAACGGTTGGTGGAAGTTCTTCTTCCGCACCTCGGTTCTGCTGGCTGTCGGCTTCTGTGGCTGGACTGGCCTCCATTTGCAGAGCAGGAAAATCGAAAAGGAGCACGAAGCTATCCGCGCTGAAATGCACAAGCAGAGGGGTCAAAAACTCTCCCCTCCCATTCCTGAATCCGTCGAATGGCTCAACGCCGCCATCGCCTGCATTTGGAAGCAGATCAACCCGGACATGTTTATCGGTATGGCTGACATGGTCGAGGACATTATGCAGCAATCCTTGCCCGGATTTGTGGACGCCGTCAAGATCGACGATCTTGGCATTGGTGACAACCCGTTCCGCCTCGTGGCCATGCGCGGATTGTCGGATATGATGAGCGATAAAGAGTACCCTCGCGAGGAATGGATCACCCAAGGCGAAGAAAGTGCTGAAAAGAAAGCCGACAAGGCAGAGAAGAAGAGTCAGGCCCAGAAGGAACTCGATGCAGCCGAAGATGCTGATGGTGACGGTGTCGCAGATGACGATGAGAGCGGTGACTTCCTCAACTACGAGGTTAGTTTCAGCTACAGCGCTCGACCCGGTCAATCGAACAAGGACAGGGCCAAGAACATCCACCTCATGATCGAGTTCTTCGTTGGAGCCTATGACCTCTTCCAGATCCCCTTGCCTATCTGGGTCCAGATCGAGCACATCTCGGGAACCTTGCGATTGCGATGCCAGATGGTTCAGCAGGCTCCTTACATCCGTAACCTCACTTTTACCCTGATGGGTGTTCCCAAGGTCGAGATTTCTGCTATCCCCATGCTCAAAGCCTTGCCCAACGTCCTCGACTTGCCTCTCATTTCCGGCTTCGTTCAGTCCTCCATCGCCGCTGCAGCCAACATGTATGTCGCTCCCAAGAGTATGACGCTCAACATGGCTCAGATGCTGTCTGGAGATGGTATCAAGAAGGATACAGACGCAGTTGGTGTGCTGGTGGTCGATATCGAGTACGGCGAGGGATTGAGTGCCCAGGATGCCAACGGAAAGAGCGATCCATACGTCGTGCTATCGTTCGCCAAGTTCGGTCGCCCCCTCTACAGCTCGAGGATCATTTTCGAGGATCTCAACCCCGTTTGGCAGGAGACTGCTTTCCTGTTGGTTACCAAGGACGACATTCGTGCCAACGAGTCGCTTTCGATTCAGCTGTGGGACTCCGACGCGCGCACCGCCGACGATATTGTCGGTCGAGTCAACAAACCCATCAAGGAGCTCGTTAGGGATGCCAACCACCCGCAGGACAGGAAGGACAAGCTCATGGGTTTCGAAGATGCCGACGACATGCCTGGAGAGCTCAAGTGGAGGGTGGCTTTCTATGAGAAGGCTGATTTCAACAAGGCTCTGGTGCCCAAGAAAAACGAAAAGGAGATGACCAAGGTCGAAAAGGAAACTCAACGAGAAGCTTCGGCTATCGACACGGATGACGAGAAACTGGCCCTCCACTGTCCCCCTGACCCGCAGTACCCTTCTGGTATCCTCAGTATCATTGTCCACCACATTTCGGGACTCGAGAACCGAGACGTCGAAAAGGGAGTCATGGGCAAGGAACGCGAGGGATCGTACGGTCAAGACGTCGACGCCAAAGCTGGCGAAGGCAAGGCCCTCCCCAGCGGCTACGTCGAGTTCATCGTCAACGACGACATTATCTACAAGACTCGTGTCAAGCAGTACACCAACATGCCCTTCTACGAAGCTGGTACCGAAACCTTTATCCGCGACTGGACGCGTACCGAGGTTCGCCTCGCCGTCCGTGATGCCCGTCTGCGCGAACACGACCCCATCATGGGTATCGTCTCGATGGACTTGACCGAGGTCTTTAGTGAGAGCTCGCAGGTCACCCAGTCGTTCTCGCTGCAGGACGGTGTTGGATTCGGAAAGGTTCACTGCAGTCTCGTTTTCCGCAGCATCAAGGCTCAACTTCCCAAAGCTCTGCTTGGATGGGAGACCGCTACAGTTGAACTGCTGTCGGAGATCACCATCGAGGGCGACGAGAAGCTCAAGGCCAAGAAGATCAAGGTTTCTACCGGTGACGATACGCAGAAGATCTACCCTGGTCAACACATCCCTGATGACGTCGAGACGCTGGTTCGACTTCCCGTGTACGACAGGTACAGTTCGATGCTCACCTTTGATCTTGGTGGAGGTGGACTTTCGATTGGGCCCCTCGGCTCCAAGCCCGACGCTGTCGCCGTCGCTGCACTTCGCGATCTGCCAGATGGCGAATCCGTCGACCTCGAATTGGATCTTATGGCAGGCGACAACCTCGGCACGCTCAAGAGGAACTACATCAACGAACAGACGCACAAGACGCACCCTTACGAAGTCGTCGGTAAGCTCCGAGTCAAAGTTCGCATCGACGCCGGTCTCGACGATGACCACCTGCGTCTGGTGGAACACTCGAGTGGACGCAAGGACAGACACGAGTTTGACGTCTACAACAGGTTGGAAGGTATGCCCAACCGGGCGGTTGAGAACGCCCATGCCAATGATGATGGTGTGATTGACAGGAAGGAGCAAAAGCAGATTGATAGGAGTAAGCGCGACGCGTTGCATTCGAGACATCGGGGTGCGATGGGTTACGGCGGGGCTAGGACCGCAGTCTGGGCAAAGGACGGTATTAGAGATAGGATCAGGAGGACCACGGATAAGATTCGTGGCAAGAAGGGCAGGGATCAGACGATCAAGTCTGAAGCCTAACTTTACTCGATTCTTCCAGCTGTTGATACAACTCCCGCCGCTTTTTCGTTCTGTACGCCGTTTCGTAAGGCCTTGACAAAGTTTGTTCCGTTCGTGATCGTGTTCTCAACTTGCTCGCAATGCACAGTTCCCTTGTCGTGTACAAATTCAAGACCTTCGTGGTACATGCCGACCTATCGCCTCGCAATCAAGCGTGTGACTCGACCAAACCTCGCCTATCCATAACAATCACAACTGTCGATCCCAACCGCGCTACGATGTACTTGTCTTGATCACACCGAAGGACGGACGTAACGGTCGGAAACAGTCGATCGACCATCGAAGCCTTGTTCTTATCAGTTCCGATACCATATGACTCGACAAGGTGGCATCTGCACGGAAGAAGCACATGCGTGTCGTCGGTTAAGTTAGACCCAAAGTTGCTTTTTGACAGGCACCGAGTCGGAATCCGGTAAGCGAAGTCGAAGAGCGGGGTCGGAAAAAAAGAGACGTGAAATAGAACTCGTCCATCTTGTTGTGCGGAAGGATGTGTTCCGGCTCAGTTGTTTCCCAACACGCTTCAGGCTGCAAGCTGGCAAGTTGCTTGGTTCCGGCGGATGTGGACACCGCACCGTAGGCAGTTGAATCATATCCTAAAAAAAGGAATAATCCACCTCGGAGCCACCCCCCGTAGCCACCCCGGGTGGCTCCAAGGTGGCTCGTCATCAGAGCCACCTACCCCGGGTGGCTCTGAGGGGTGGCTCCGAGGTGGATCTTCCACATAGGTTGGCTTCTGCGGTGGGTCTGAGACCTGGGACATGCACTGTACTTTGATTGCACATACACACGAACCATGAAGATTGAACAAGTACGATTCGATTACGAAGCACGGAGAGAGGTGGGCATCGAGTATGAGGAACTGTCCGAGTGACGATGTACCGTGAAGTCAGTGATTGTGTCCTCGAGCGAGCCGCAGAACAAGGTTCGAGACAGTACTTACATTGAGCAGTCTTCTCTAGTCTCCTAAGGTCGCTCCTCTAGTCCACGTAGTGTCGTCGCTGTATGACAACCGAGATGTTGTAGCCGGCGAAGATGGGATAGCTTAGTAGCGCACCCATGTACGGGGTCGGCAGGATCGCATCTGACGGATGAATGGACACGGCCAGGCCGATTTGGCTAGGTACGTGAACGAATCCAATCGTGGGAGGGTACAGGTCGTGTGTGAGCTTGAGGTCCTTCCAAAGATCGACGACACAGGTGCGCACGGTTTGCCAGAAGGTCTTAGCAACGTGCCTGGCAACGGTGGTCGGATAGTGAGGCTGCGCAACGACGTGTGTGGGCAGCATAGGCGTGCCACGGCGCCTGAGGTTGTGGAGTGGAAGAACCAGCATGCTGAAAACGTGAGTTGGACGAGGTGAGGAGCGTCGCAAAGTGAAGAGCGCTGGACGAGGTGATGAGCGCTGGACGAGGTGATGAGCGCTGGATGAGGGTTAGAGCGCTGGACGAGGGTTAGAGCGTGAACGAGGTGAGGAGCGGAGAGATGGACGAGGTGAAGAGCGTCGCAAGGTGAGGAGCGCTGAACGAGGTGAAGAGCGCTGGACGAGGTGAGGAGCGGAGAGATGGACGAGGTGAAGAGCTGGACGAGGTGAAGATGAGGAGCGAAGAGGCGAGGAGCGTCGAGTCGAGAGGAGCAAGCTGCTGCTGGTGGAGGCGGATGCTGGAGATGTCGGTGTTGAAGACCAAAGGCCGCAGAAGATGCGGAAGCAACACGATGCGGACAGAAGGCCAATGGCGAGCAACCAGACAAGGTTGAGCTCGTCCATGGCTTCATTACGTTGGATCAACGCGCAAATGTCTCAAACTGGCTTCAAGCCAAGGAGACGCCGTCCGTTGACGGAGAAGGGCACTACTGCGAGCTGCGAGTTGAAGCAATCCAAGTCAACCACCATCTCCTCCCCATAGTCGCCTCCGTTGTCCACCGCGAGACGAATTCCAAGGCATCGTAGGAGATCTCGACTCGGATGACGGCCCCCAAGCGCGTCAAGAGCCACCTCCGTAAGTAAGCGAACATGCATGAACGTCTGAGCAGAGACGTCAAGCGCAGTCGTGGAGAGACAAATGGCCTTGGTGAAGATCCAGAGAATCTTCACTGGCCGCAGCACACCGTCGACGGACACGAGAACCCAGCAATTGCGTCGATTGTCGCGACCACCTTGTCCCACCCCACCGACCTTGACAACACCCACGCTTCTATCCATGGTCGCAGTGCGGATGAAGTCGGCACGAGTGTTGAGGCGAGCCACGCTATTCGGAGCCATTGTATCCCAGTAAGGAGTGTGGCGTGGCGTGGCAGTGTTGATAGACTGGGCGGTGGTGGTGGTGGTGGTGGCGTCAGCAGTGGCGTTGGGGGTGGTGTTAGGGGCGGCAGGTGAGCTTGCAGAGGCCTCGGCACGGCGATTGAGGTGGTCTAGAAGAAGACCAAATGTTGAGTTGTCGAGCTTGTTCTTCTTCAGATGAGTATCCAAAGAAGACAAGTTGGAGGGATAATTGCCCTCAATCGACTGCAGAAGCCTGGTGTTGAAGAAGGGAACGCTACTTGTAGAAAGTAAGCGCCTCAGCTCAGATCTCTGCGCGCTGTTGCGCATGATTGTCGCTTCGAGCATCCCACCTTTGTGCCCGCTTGTGGGAACTTGGCCCATAAGGCCGTTGAAGCGTTCAAATGGTAGCGAGGAATAGTGCCGTGGCGATCCAAAACGTCGTATGAAGTCTGGAAGGTGGGTAACGTTATGGTTGTTAAACGTTAGCCAGCCCGGTCCCAGAAGCTGGCTCTGACTGTGGTTGTATTTGTTGATGTAGTCGCCAAGCTTATCGACTTCGTCACTGTCGAGATCGCCACTGATGAGCTCTACAATGCTGCAGAGCAGCATCGCTGACTGGAACACGTTCCTTACACGCTTCTGTCCGGCAAGAAGCGGTCGATTGGTGGCATTGTCCGCAGCTTGAGGCCCAGCGGTGCCCTTGTCGGCGTCGATGTCTAGAGTGACATCGACGCTTGTACTTGGGACCGCCTGGTCTGGGTCTCTGCGCGTGGTCAGCGAGAAGGTGAGCTCCTCGTCGTCGTCGCCACAGAGAGAAGTGCTCCAGAGTTGCATAAGGATGAAGGGAAGCAACACTCGGAAGAGCACCTCCCACTGCTCTGCGGTCGGATTGCCGCCGCTCTTGCTGCCAATCTGCCTATTTGGACCGTAGATATTGGTCGGGAGCAAGGCGTTTGCAATGACAGACTGCGCTTTGGGCAATCGCTTCCCGATCTCGTTGCAATGCTCAATCAGGAAGCGATGCCAAAAGCGTTTGCACAAGCCGAGGTGTACGGCGTGCATGATGTCTGGTGGGCAGCTATCGACGGCATTGAAGTAGGGTAGCCTGTCGATAGCCACCGGTCGAAAGCCTGCCGCCGTCCTTACTTCTGTGGTCCTGCGACGCATCCTACTGATCAGGCTACCGCCTTCCTCTTCCTGATCCGTGAGGCCGAGCTTTTCGCCTTGCTTAGGGCAGTAGGCGCAAATGGTGCCCTTACGGTATTTGAGGGCAAACCCGGCAACTTTTGCCCGGGCAGGTGTGTCGGCAACAACCATGTTGAGGCGTGCCTTGACGAGCTCGCCTTGGACCGGATGACCAAAGGTCTTGAGGACCTTGCCGCGAAGATCGAAGTCCAGAAGCTCGTCAACGATGAGGTCGAGAAACTTCTGCAGCCTTGTCGCCGACGACTCTTTAGGACCAGGCAGCAAGCCGACAAGGTGGATGCCAAGGCAGCGCCGGTCATGAGTGGTGAGTCGGGCAGGCAGATTGTCGATCCTCAGCAGTATTGCTCCCGTCGAATGCCATTCGTGGAACTTGCCCTTCTGTGGACCAAACCAGTCAACCGAAAGCGTGACCTTGAGGTTCAGTCCAGCTGCGACAAACGGAGCATGCTCGTGGTGGCATCGACGTCGGCATTCCTCTGCACCGCTATCGCAGTCTTCCAGCCAGGCTGGCCCGGTGATAATCTCACCGTAGCGCCGCCGATGAGCCGAGGTCCCACGGTTGTGTGTGGAGCCAGTTCGACGATGAGTCGTGGTGGCAGCGCTGGTAGAGTCGGAAGGGGCAGACGTGGGAGCTGATGCTTCTTCAAGCACGACCATCCAGTCCTTCAATGAGTTGTAGTACTTGGGATCCATCAGCACGTCGGAGAAGATAGATTCCAACGTGCGATGGCAGTACAGCTGAGTTGGACGGTGGGTTTGCTCGTGCAGAAGCTGAGCACCGCAAGTGCATTGGATGGATGGAGGCCTAGGAAGATCAGTGCCGTTCCACAGCGTCAGCTCACCGCAATGCGGACAGACAAGGTACTGTTCGAAGTCACTGTGCATGCCAAGCCGTTGTTGCACTGATGCAGGAGTTACGAGCATCGATAGCGGCGGTGGAGGTAGTGGCGGAGGCAGCAGCTGCGATGACGACAAACGTTCCCTTTGTCGATCCAGAGAGCTAGGCCCGAAGCAACCAGAGCTTTGAGATGGAGGACATGACTGGGACAATGAATCTTCAGCTCTGTGCACTGAAGCTGGTGGCGGTGGCGAGGGCTGGGACGGTGACTGAGGAGGCGGCGGGCAAGGAGGGGTAGGGCAAGTCAGAGAATTGGCATCGACAGCAAAGGCGCAAAAGCGACTCAAGACATGCAACACAAAAGTGAGATACAGTGTCGCCATCGTGTTTGAGAGTCCGTGGAACGTCATGAGGTACATGACGAAGATGTAGTTGACCATCGCAAATTGGCCACGCTGCTGCTGCAGTGGGTCGACGATGGTCTCTTCCACGGACTCGATGGCGTGGTCGGGTTGTCCTGCGTTTGAATCGAGTAACAGAGCACGCACAAGCGAGAAACGACTGGCCTGCAAAGTGACAGATAGATTGTCGTCTTCGATGGAGGCAGAGGCAGTGTCTGTGGCGTTAAATGCGTCTGCTTTGTCGATACTTGCAAAGTCTGTGTTGTCGAGGCTGCTCACGGCGTCAGGCAAGTCTGGAAATGGAGGCAGAGCGTCACTGATGTCAGCGTCACTTTCTTTGGCCTCCTGATCCGTATCGCCACCGTCGGAGGAGTAAGCAACCAGCGCATTGTCAGTGTCGGCTTTGGCAAATGGGGGATTGCCTAGGCGCCGCCTCTTCCATTGCTCCCCTTGAGCGTCAGGCTCTGATTGAGCGAGTTCAGCCGGAGAAGGGAGGAGAGAGATGGGCGAGGATGGTGACGTTGAGGTTGCTGCTGCTGTTGCTGGATGAGCTCAAGACACAACTGCCCAAGAGGCCATGCTCGCTGTGCGACGTTGTGCTTTGGTTTGATGCCACCGCCATTGCTCATACGTGACGACTCTGCCGTCCTCGCCACAGTCGTGACACTTGCAGAGTCTGGGCTTGTGGCCCGACCTGCTAGGTGAAACATTGACCATGGCAGAGGGGTTTAGGACGGCGAGAGAGTCGAAGAGCTTGTTTTGGTGAGGGGTGGCAGCAATAGCGGACAGACAGCAACAACGAATACACGGCGAGGTGCCTATGAAGGCTTCCACCAAGCAATCGGAGGATTCGCAACGACGTGACTGGACGAGAGCAAAGGCACCGAGGTAAGGAAACAAGAGAATGATCATTAACCCTGTGCTGCCGTCGACGGTCAATCAACGCCGTTGGTCGTCCAACAAAGCTGTTAACTGGCGGAGGAGCGGGGGAGGGAGGGGGGAAGGGGGGGGAAGGGGGAAAGTCGAGTTTTGGGGCTTGAACCCTAGGTCGTGCTGCCGCCAAAACAAAACCAAGCCAGAGAGCGACCAACTCTCCTGGCGGCGGGGCCCCGGCGGATTGGGGTTGTCGGTCTACGACCAGGACATGCACCTGCCAATCGTAGATGTCTTTAACGTCCGGGATTAAATCGGACGGTGGCTGTTGAGGGGGGGCATGAGGCCTGATTTGCCTCAAGGGAGCCACAGCTGCACTTGTGCAGCAAACAGGAAGTGATTGAAGATATTGCGAGGGAAAGGAGAGGGAACTGGTTGGATGGCGAGGAGTGGATGACCAGCAAGTCCAAAGACGGGAGGAGAGGTTGGATAATCTTGAGCGTTGATGAAGTTGAGCGACTGGTTGACAATCAACCTTAAGCGTTGATCAAGTGAGTGACTAGTTGAGACGGCAAGACCTGTTGGACTGTCGAGCGAGGCATGCGCGCCTGTGGCTGAATTTGAGATGGTTCTGTATCGTGAGACAGGTTGGAGAGAGGCGCTGGGGTAAAGTTCTGGCTGCGAGCCTGTTATGGCCGGCTCGAAACGGCAAAGAAGGAGAAAAGGGGTCAAACGGTGATGGTGATGGTGGTTGAGGAGGTCGGTGAAGGTGATGATGAGCTTGGTCGAAAACAGATTTGGCTAAGTCAAAATTAAAAAGATTGCTGCGCATTGTTAGATTAGCATTATGTAATCATTACACGCCTACTGGCCTGACCAATCTCCGCAACAAAGCGCTATAGCCTCAGCCACGATTCATCTTCACAACCATCAGGCCTCTTTCCTTCAATTTGACAATGGATCAGGCTTTCTTTCTTTGGCTCGACGCTGGACACCTCCAAATACGGCTCGAACAAGACACATACTGGGCGCAACTTGAGCAAATTTGATTCACAGATGCGATCACTTCAAAGTAAGTACATTGACTAGGGTTGTGATTTTGCAGGAGGTATTAGGGACGACGACGACGGCCTCGGGGTGGATGGCTGCTGGGACCAGCCTCGGCGAAGTGTTCTTTGCCACGTCCCGAGTGCACAACATTGTCGTCGTCAGATTCATGGTGGTCAGCTTCGCCCTCGCTTGGATCGCGGTCTTGGGTCCCAAGGAAGAGGTTGGAGTCTTCGCTTTGGGACAAGACGCGATGGACAGGATAGGGCGGGTGCTGGCCCCACTGCTCTGCATCGTGGATGGTCGAGCTGCTGGGTCCGGGAAGGATCGTGTTGCGCGAGACCTCCTGGACGGCTGATGGAAACAGTCTCAAAAACTCGAGGCTGACCATCCAGCGTTCGATGGAGCTTGGCAACGGCTCGACTTGAGATTCGAGAGGGGGATAGCTTACGGGGGAGGATCCGAGTCTTTGCCTTACCTGGCTGGATGGTAGAACTTGCGCTAACGCCATCGCTTCCCTCCTCTTGTCTGTCTCTTCCAGGGCCTCGTGCAATTCCAGCGATCTCCAGCAGGGAATCGTTTTTCGCATCGCTCCAGTGCGACTTGCGCCACCACCGACACCACTGCCACCGCTCACATCACCGACACCGCTTGCACCACCGCCATGACCTGCAAGACGATTAGTAAGTTCTTGGCTCGACTCGTTTGGTTCCGTTTCGGTCTCGTTGCTCGTTGGATTGGTGGTTCCGTTGTCCGCCGCATCAGCTGCCTCAGCGTCAGTTACCTCCGCACTAGCCGCCTCTGGGATGGCGAAGTTGGTGCGGTGGTACTGACGCCACAGAGCTTCATCACGAGTCAGGACAGCAGTGCGTTTGTCGCACTTCTTCTTGACTCAATTGATTCTCCTTCGGCGGGCATCTCTTGCAAGTTTGCGGTCGGGATCGCTGGCGTCGCGTTGCTGCGTGCGCCAATCCTTCATCATCTGTTGAAGGGAGGCGAGGCAGACTTGAACAGCGGTGTCGGGATGCCCCTCATCGCCGTCTTGACGCAGGTCTTCGATTCGTTTTTGGAAAGATGGATCTTGGCGTGCCAGGTTGGAGATGATGTCGGTGACGAGCCCAGTATAGGCTGTTGCCGACTTTGACCAGTCAATTCGAAGCACTGGAGCGCCATAGAGGGCAAGGGGACTCGATTCGAATGGCGGCAATGGGTCTTTCTGCCCAAGGCCCATTTGCTTTCGAAGCTCTCTCCGAAAGGGTCCTTGTAGCTCCTTATTCGGCTTGATGCCTCCTCCGCCCTTGCGCTGCGGATGGAGGGGAGGCAACGATGGCTTGTTGGCGTTGGCGGCAAGCGTGCTAGCTGGGCTAATGCGCTTTAGCAGTGCATCTTGCCAGTGCAGGGTCTGCACGATGGTGTGCCGGTCGGCCTGGCTCTCGGCAAGCTTTGTCTCCAGTGTGCTGACTTGTTCTTGGAGACGGCGGAGCTGTTGGTGGACTTGGCTGTTGGATACGCCTGTGGGTCTGTCAGCTGTGTTGTTCTGACTGTTCTCGGCCAAAGGATGCGTGCCATTGTTCTCGGCCAGAGGTTGCGCGCCAGAGTCAACAGCAGGGAAAGGAGGAGCTCTCGAAGCAATCTCGGGCAGCGACTCAAAGAATGCTGTTGCCTCTTGAAAGTCTTGCTCGACGACAACCATTGACTCCGAAGTGCAAGCAACAGGTGAATTGGCCTCGATCGAGCTCAAAGGCGAGCTGTCCGGCGGGTCGTTTGGCAGCTCGATGTTGGCCCTTGGTTGCTTTGGCGCCCTGGATATGGCTTGTTGGTTGTCGTTCGCTCCTCTCCCTCTCCGTGTTGATTTTCGGACTCTTTTTGGCGGCATCAGGACAGACGGTTTGGTTTGGAATGTTCCGTTTGCATGGATTGATGGTCACAAGAGAGGATGGTTTGGCATCGCTTGAACATACACACTCGTGTCTGCCGGCATCCAAACTTGTCGACCGGGACTTCAAGCAGGCAGATGGCCACTCTAGATGGTCTCAAGCAGCTCAGGTGGCTCGTTTGGCTATTATCCACGGCGTTGAGGCGCTGAAACTGCATAGCTTGCTCAGTCTTGACCGATACGAGCCTCATACTGACTCAAACTCACTCTTTTGCTCGCCATCAGCGCTTCCACCACCATCTCAAACTTTGCTTCGAGGCCAGCGACTAGCCAGATGACTCATCCTCGATCTCGACGGTGTCAGCAGGCAGGATGTGCAGGCACTGTGGCAGTGTCTGCTCCAACTCGCGGGACTCCAACTCGCGGGACTCCAACTCGCGGGACTCCAACTCGCGGGAGAGGGGCCCAAGCGCGCTCAGTACTTAACCTGCGCGCATGTGCAAATTTCTCTTTCTTCCCGACTCCATCCATCCATCCGCTCACAACCTTGCCACCCCATCCATCCGCCCATTTTCACGGCCTCCCCTCACCATTAGTCGTAAGTGCTGGTCTCGAGTTCGAAGTTGCTGTTGTCGCGTCTTGCTACTTTGCAGTAGATCCGCTAAACATCTCTTTCTGTATGTCTTTCCCACAGCGAGGAGAGGGTATTTGCCATCACAGGCCATGCTTTCTCTTCGAGCACCAACTTCCTCAGGACCGCCGCCAAGGCTCTTCTCGCCCGTGGCTATGCCACCACCGTCGCCGAGAAGGCTGCCACTTTCGATCGACAGCTCTCTCTGTTCTTTTGTCGAGGTATTCAGCATTTCCATCCACTGTTCGCGTCTCGTCAAAGGCATCCTGGCACACAAGCGCAGCGTGCAAAATCAGCATCTCTCAACCACCACAACGACCTATTCGTCCTTTTGCTGATCCTGCTGTTGCTGCTGTTGCCGACGCCTCCGCTGCAATCTACATCTGTTCCTCCCTTCGACAAAGCATCAGGATCTCGCTCTGCTCCACCACGATTCGTATCTTGAGTCGAGATTTTTTGGTCACACATCAGAGTTGATCAGCACCTCGGAGCATCCGTGTCTTCGGCTTTCTACAAGGAGACAGTCCTATGACGACTCGACCGTTTGGAACATCCGAATCTCTCTGATCCGCATCGATCCATCTTGAACTGCGTCGTCATCCACATTCCATCGACTTGCCCAAATCCGACGCAAGACTCAGCCGATTCGCTTCCCAAGGCGCACACTTCGACACTCTGGGATCAGTATCTCGACGCAATTCCCATTTCGAATCGAATCGACTCGGCACGTTCCTACTGACCTCGCAACAGGTCCGTTCAGGAGGATATGGCCAAGTCAAAGCTGCCTCGCTCCACGCCAGCGGCGCGCGGTGCAGCCGTTGCCCCACCCAAGCTGGCCAACGCTGCTCAGCACCAACATCCTTCTCAGCCGTCCACACCAGCTCCCATGCAGCACCCCAAGCAACCCGTCGCCGGCGCATCTACGCTGCCACGATCAGTCTCCCCCGTCTCCAATCACAACGCAGACACCGCTGCCCTCTCTTCCGCCAAGAAGAAGAAGAAGAAGTCCAAATCCAAGGCAAAGGATTCAGACTTTATCGACGATCACGAATACGACCTTCAGTCTGCGGCTGCGCTCGGCCAGCGTCCTCGTTCGCCTGCTTCGCTTGCGGCCAGGGCACAGGCACAGGCTCAGCTCTTGGCAGCAGCAAGCGAACTCTACCGAAGGATCGAGGGCGACGCGCAAGAGATCCCCGATGACGATGCCTATTGGACATCGCTCCCTGCGCATCTGAGAACCTTTATTCGCAACGCTTTGCCTCTTGGTCAGTTCCCTCCAGCAGCACAAGCTGCCCTGAACGACAATGCAAACGACCCTGCCAACCGTCACGCTTCGACCCAAGCCATGATCGCCGTCGCTCAACAGTTGGAACAGGCCGCGCATGCATCCCAGCGCCATCTCCAGCAGTATCCGCCCGGCACTCACCCCTACCCGCCACTGCCCTTCGATGCATCTATCTTTGCCAACTTGGCACTGCATCCTGACCAGGCGTTGCCCTTGCACCCTCACCCAAATGCCGCCAACAGTGCGCACCTTGGTTCGACCAACGGCTCTTACGCACAGTACGCCTCCAGCACGAACCCGCCTCCCACGCAGCCACCCGTCGAGCCACTGCCACCTCCCGTTGTCCTCTACGACAACTTCGACGACGAGATCGATCGATTTGACGACAATGGAGACGACGGCGCTCAGTACTATGACGACGGAGAGCTTGAGGAGGACGACAAGGTTCTCGATGCCCAAGGCGGCCTTCTTCGTGCTCGCGAGCGTGTCTGGATGCAGGATGGCGCAGATCACGCGCATAGAGCCAACGGTATGGGTGTCCATCCGGATGAACTGCGCTCTGCGAGTAAGAACAAAAAGAAGAAGAAGAAGAAGAAGAAAGGTGGCGCTGGAGCCAGAAATGGACATGGCGATGACGAAGCACACGAGATTGAAGTCGAAGTGCCTCCGCCGCCCAAGCCCGTCCCCAACCACCCGCCTCCCTCAACCAACGTCTCTTCGGTTGCTCGTAACTCGAATCCACCACCTCCCAGCTCGCGAGCCGCTGGCAAACAGCCAATGACCTTCAACTCAACCGGCAAGACGCCAGCAAGACCCGCCAACGGCGTTCCACCTTTGTCCAACTCGGGCAAGCGCTCGGTCTCGTCCTCGACCCACGGACAGCAACCCGCAGCTAATCCACCGACCAACAACGCAAAGATCTGGTTGACCAGCTCGGCAGAGGAGCGCGAACGCATCAAGGAATTCTGGCTTGGTCTCTCAATGAAGGATAGGCAGAAGCTCGTCCAAGTCGAGAAGGAGACGATCCTCAAGAAGATGAAGGAGCAGCAAAAGTTCCTCTGCAGCTGTGCTGTCTGTAGCCGCAAGCGTTCTGCTATTGAGGAGGAACTGGAAGTGCTCTGCGATGCCTACTACGACGAGCTCGAAGAGTATGCCAACCATCAACAGCGATGGGCAAGCAGCGGCGGCACGATCCCTCCTCCACCCGGCCCTGGACCGTTCCCTGGCAGCGTTGCACTTGACGCCTCTGGCGCTGTTATTGGCGGCGACCCTCTCTCTTGCACAAGGGCGGAACAATGCTCCTTCCTGAGGAAGGTCAGGATCCGGTGGCCTAAGCTTAGTTTCCGTACGAAAGGTTTCTGCGCACCAACCTTGGGTAAGTTCCCCGAATCCCGAAGCCGCTCACTTCATTGCGCTTAACTTAACTCAGTGCTTTGTACAACTTTGCTCATCACTTCGCTCATCACTTCGTACAACATCATTTGCCCTGAGTATCGTTCAGCGCACTATGGTCAACACGCTCATCGCTCAACTCATTCAGCTCGTTCAACCCCCGCTCCAACTCATATCGGTCAACTCGTATCGGTGCTTCGCACGCTGGATCAGCTCATTCCTCGCATCATGGCTCACACCGAAGACGTCATTCTAGGCAACCGCATTGGCAAGGAAGGTCTCGAATACAAGGTCCTGCTGGGCCAGGCGGATACCGCGGTTTGGCTGCCCGTCGTCACATTGCGTCAATTGGGTCTGAGCAAAAAGCTCGATCAGTTCAGCCAGCAGCAGTTTTGTACGATGAAACCCCAACCTTGTTTGCCGATCAAGCGCCTTAGTCTGGGCGACTTGTTCTGTACACCAACCGAGATCCCAGCCCAATTCTGGAAGGAGATCAAGCGCACAAGACCTCTGACACCTGTGGTTCTTCCACTGCTCGCTCCACCCTCTTCGCCCATCCACACGCCGCCCATCCACACGCCGCCCATCCACACGCCGCCCATCCACACGCCGCCCATCCACACGCCGCCCATCCACACGCCCAACCCCTCTTTGCTGACACTTCGTTCACCTTCACCGATGCAGCTGGACGACCACCCACCCCCGCCCGCTTTACCTCAATCGCCTGTCGTTGTATCAGAGTCAGCAGACTCACCTTCTCAATCATCGATCGTCTACTCGCCTTCATTCCCAATATCGTCGACCCAGCGCATCAAGAAGCGCAGTTACCGGTGCGTTAGCGAGTCCCCAGTCGACGAACCATCAAGCAAGCGCCATGCATCTCACCAGTCCACGCTCAGCGCTCAGCACGAGCCGGATACTGCTGCACGCTCCACCAAAGTCGATCAGGCCACGCAAACTGACTTCGAGCTAGCAGAGTCTCACATCAAGCATCAGACTTGTGGACCAGCAAGTGTATTCGCCATTGAGTTCGATAGCACCAGCGCCTCCCGATTCTTTGGTAAGCAGACAGTCCGCCTTTCTTGACGTGACTTACGTTCAGCATGCATAACTCAGCATTGACGCTACGCAAAAAGGTGTGACGTGGCGACTTGTCCAGTAGCAGTTTGATCACCTCCTCCCTCGTTCAGCCGTTCGAGCACTTCAGCAACTGTGTCTCACAATTTCGTTTCACGCAAGCACGCTCTGATAATCTAACCCATGGTCATTATGCTCATATGATTGCGCTGACGGCCATGGATGATGGTAGCACCATCATCCATGGCCGTCAGCAGGACTGTGCTGATGTGCTGCCGGCCAGGATGCCGATTGCTGTATTGGGCTGGCTTCGCCAAGAGCCACCTCCTAGAGCCACCCCGGGTGGCTCTGTTGAGAAGCCAGCTGTGAAGCCACCTGGGGTGGCTTCACAACAGAGCCACTTAGGGAGCCACCCCGGGTGGCTGCGGTCGCGGAGCCAGCCAATCGGGGGTGGCTCCAAAGCTGGCCTCGCAACGGAGCCACCCGGGGTGGCTCTAGGAGGTGGCTCCGGGGTGGATTTTTCCTTTTTTTAGGATATGAATGTTTCCAAAGCAAGGGTCCACGTTGTGTGTGTGTGTGTGTGTTTGGTTTTGCCATCTTCGCTGGTGCGTGCGTGCGTGCGTGCGTTTCTAGTTGACCAGAGAGCCAGTTGTGTCTCTGAGCTTGGCTTCTCCAGAAGAGTTGTGTATATGACCGCCGACCCATCGAATCTTCTACCAGACCTTCTTCCCATCACACACACGTACACACATCAAATCTAAAGCAGCAAGCATGACGCACCCAACGTTCGATAACGAAACGTTCACCATCCCCGTCCCAGGGGCCCCTCTCGTCCTCCGTCCAGTCCGACTCTCTGACGCGCCCAACCTGCGCGATCGCTGTGCTGACGCCCAAACCGTCGCATTCCTCCCTCACTTGCAAGGCAAAGAGAACCAAACCGTCGCCGAGGTCGAAGCTTGGATCAAGACCGTCCAAGAGGGTTGGAACAAGAATTCGCTCTTTCTCGTCGTTGTCGATACCCACTGCGGCGGGGTCATCGGCGAAGGACCCCTCGGCTACATCAACTGGGAGAAAAAGGAAGCTGAATCAGGAGTCATGCTGGACCGTAGGGTTTGGGGAAAAGGTGTAGCAACCCTGGTGTTGAACGCTAGCATGGACTTTGCATTCAAAGAGTTGGGATTGGAGAGAGTCAACTACGGCACCATGAAGGCGAACACGGGTATGGCAAAGGTGTTGACCGACAAGTTGAAGGTCAAAGGCAAGCCTACGGAGAATGTCAGGAAGGACGGAAAGGAGGAGCTGAACTTTGTGTTTACGAGGGAGGATTGGTTGGCTGCTTCTTCCTGAAGGAGTCATAAGCACCACCAGAGCGCAGGCACACTGCGTCTGCTTTCACCCTTCCTCAAACCCCGCTCCACATTGCACCGCCAAGCCGCGTGAACGGCAAACAGGCTGCGATTGCTGGCCGTTCCCCGGCCATACGGCTGCCTATCCGGGTTCAGATCAATCTTTAGCCTGTTGCGAGAGGTTCAAACTGGATGGTGGCACCAACTCGATGCAGGCGTCAAGCTCAGCCAAGCAGCTGCCAACTTTGATTCATCAAGAATCACCAGCTCAAGGCTCTCAGGCCTTCGCCGCCATGCTACAGCTACCGAGCATCGCTCTTCATAGAAGCACGTCAATTGAGACAGAAATCACTACATCATCGGAAACATGAACAGCCAGCGAACTTGAGATGTGTTTGTGCCCATGTCGAATCGAGCCTCAGCTGGGAGCACGATCCTTGCCCTTGATGGTAATGCCACTTCGAACAAATTGGCGGATACTCCCGGGTGCCGATTCAATAGGGATGGTCATCGCAGAAGACCCGCCACTATCTGCAGAGGTCGATAGTTTGGCCAGGGCATTCAGCGTTTCGAACGGTCTGCTGTGTGAGCAGCCGCAGCTGCATCCTTTCTCGTCGCCGTCACAGTCCTTGGCTGACTCGTGCACCAGCTTGCGGTACTGTTCGATCCTTTCGTCAATCTGCCGCAAGCCGCGGACGAATTCTTGCAGAGCAGGAGTGTGGGGTTTAAGGTTTTGGAGCGGAGTTCTGGCCGAGGACCTGTAGGAAGGCCTCTTGTTTTTTCCCAGCTTGCCCGTGCTGAGATGCTTGATCAGTGCAGTCCAGAGCACGACATTGGCATCCATCCTCGCTACCTCCATCTCGTCGAATGGAGAATAGCCAACGTTCTGTTGATCCACGTAGATGTCCATCAGACGGTTGCAGCAGCGTGCGATTGCGCCAAGCTCTTTGGAAGTCGGGTTGAGAATCTGACGGCTGGTCAAGGAGACATGCGTCAGAGCTACCATGACATTGGTAGTGCCAGCAGGCAGGTATACAGCGTCGCCCGTTCGAAGCAGATTGATGTTGGGATCTTCGAGCTCGTCGAGGTGATCAAATTGGTTTGTCTGGATGCTGCGGCTCAGTCGGTACCAAGCATCAAAGTTGTGGACCGTGCTGGGCCAAGAAATCACGAGAAGCGAGCCCTGCGTGACCGCGTAGAGGAGCCCAGAAGCTGGTCCCACGAGACTAAGAGGTCGTTTGGTACCCTCCACGGCGCAGTGCACGACGTCTGTAGGCGAGTCTACGGCGATGCGCGAGAGTCCGAGGCGACCAGGATTGGGAGGGGCGAATCGAATCGATCTGCAACTTGCCACGCCCGCAGGGAATTCAGCAAGCGCCGAGTACCAGACCATGTGTCTTGGAACACCAAAGTGGCACTCCCACAAGGCCTCAGTCAGTGTCAGAGGATCAGGTGGGGTCGGCAGCAGTCCGACACTCTCGGCATGGTCCGGCTCGGCTCCCTGATTCTCGCCGTCGAGGTCGAGCAGGATCTGTCGAAAGGTAGGCCGCGTCAGGAAGCAGTAATCGATACCGTTGATGAGAACAGGTAAGGAGCGTCGAAACTTTGTCTTCTCGGTCGTATTGCGCATGACGAGCTGCTTTACTTTGAAGAAGCTGGGAAGGGCTGTGATGGCTGGGGGCAGGCGTGCCCATTCGGCCTCGAAATCCGTGGATCCTGCGCTCGGAGACCAGTGCTCGTTGGCATGGCTGGGTCCTGGCTCCACCGCCTCTCTCCACTTATCGATATGTGAAGTATCATGGCCGAGGGGTGGTCGAGATGGTTCCGACTGCGATTGCTCTTCGCGACGGATGTGTTTGAGGTCGACGGGTAGGCTGGCGCCGAGGTTGTCAAGGATCTCGAGGAGCTTGGCGCGCGACATGAGCATATCGGTGCCACCCTCTGCATATGCGTCGAATGCCATTGTTGGTCGTTGCTAGGAGAGGTGAGCGATCGCTTGCGATGGTGCACGGATGTGGGGATGAGATGAGAATGGACCGGCACCGAAGAGAGCCTTGCTTTATATATACCCTTAACGATCATGGCTGAGTCGCAGTCCTTGAACATGTGGCGGAATGGCTTGTGCACTTTCAGAGAGTAGCCCGAGACGCGTGGCGACTGGGGTGATATGCGAAATTGGCCAGTGTGCTGACTATCGCAAAGCTTTCTTTTCTCGCTCAGTGGCGTGTGACCATCGGCACGTTTCCGACGCAACAAAGGGCCCAGTTGCGATGCTATCCGAAAGAGCTTTCGTCTCATGGCTGAGCACCTCTTCTACTGAACAGTATAATCTCTCGAGAAAGTGATAGTCGGAAGGGCCGTCTCGCTTAGTCACGCAAAGGGAAGATGCAGAGAGAATCGGAAGGGGACCGTGCGGAGATCCCGTCTTTTTTTCATTTTTTCCCTTCTCTGTAGTCACTTTGCCGTGTGCTTCTGCTGGAGCAAAAGCTTGTCTTGACACCTGATGTGCGTCGCCGTCGCGGCTGGTCATGGTGAGCCACCAGTCAAATGCCTGCATGCAGTGTCGGGTCAGCCTGTGGATGCTTTGGTTCAACGGCTTGGCCGCAAAGAAAGACGCGTAGGTCTGTCTGCAGGCGATGGTTTTCTGCGTAAATTAGGTGCTGCTGCAAATTTGAATCTTTTGTGTGACGGGCCGGAATACGAGTACAGGTTGGGAAGGGGCGAAGGGCAAGAGCAAGGGCAGGAGCAAGTGGATCAAGAGGAAGGGATGCAGAGGAATGACGCCAGATGTCCAGACGTAAGCAAAATGTAGACCATAGCGTGCCGATCGCCTGGACGAGCGATACGAATGTAGCCTTGTCAAAGCTGCTCTGTACCTGGCGTCACATCTAGTCTATGCGATAAGCAATTGAGGCGAGCTGGTCTGAAAGCAGCGCCTCTGCGTCCACCGTTTCGAATAAGGAATTGGATGGGAGAGCATGTCGTTTATTCTCGCGATACATCACGACCGAACAGGAATACCTTGAACCAGTCGGCAGCCACCAGCGATCGGTTTCGAAGCGAGAAGAGCATCGAGACGTAGGCCGATCGCCAGAACATGAAGGTGACCACACCACCGGAAGCGATCTGGTTGTTGCCGAGAAGAGGAATGTCGGCAATGGCCTTTTCGGAGCCAATGTAGGCGAGCGAACCCTGGTGCGAGTACTTGAAGGGGCGGATCTTGGCAGCCTTCTCGATCTGGCGCTCGAGACCGCTCAACTCAGAGGCGTCGGCGTTGTTCTTCTTGGCAGTCTCGAGCTTGTCCTCGAGTACGTGGAGACGCGCGAGCTGGTTGAAGACGCGGGCAAGGTAGGCACCCTGCTGCGAGGCGGCCTGGGCAGTGGGGGCGAACTGGGTGGCAGTGGCATCACCGAGGGCAAACACCGAGTCCTCAGCACCCTTGAGACGCATGTGGTCGTCCACCTCGAGACCACGTCGGTTCTTTTGGGCCTCGGGAAGTGCAGCCATCAGCTGACGGGTGAGGGGGCGGGCGGTGTTACCGGCGGCCCACACGAGCAGACCGTAAGGGATCTTCTTCTCCTCGCCAGAGGGAGTCTTGACCAGCACATCGCGCTCGTCGACGTCCTTGACCATGTGCTTGGTGAGAATGTCGATCGAGTTCTCCTTGAAGGTGGATTCGGTGTACTTGATGAGCGTCTGCGAGAACATGGGCAGAATGTTGGGCAGCGCCTCGATGAGGGTCACGCGCAGCTTGTTGGCCACCTCGGGATACCAACGGATCAGATCCGACTCGACAAAGTCGCGCAGCTCGGCCGCATACTCGATACCGGTGGGACCACCACCGACCACAACCATGTGCAGCAGGCGATCAATCTCTTCTTCGGACTGACCCTTGATGGCGGCACTCTCGACACAGTCGATCAGACGAGCACGGATCTTTTCGGCGTCGTTGAGCTCCTTGAGGAAGCAAGCGTGCTTCTTGACACCCTCAATGCCGAACGTCTGGTTCTCGGTACCTACCGAGTAGACGAGGTAGTCGTAAGGGATAGTGACCTTGGAAACGGAGCCCTTGACTTCACTCCTGTCCTCGAAAGTGACGGTCTTGTTGATAGGGTCAACGTACTCGCAATCGGCCTCGTACACCTTGACCTCGCGCGTCTTGAAACGTGTCGTGTGACGGGTAGGCTGCACGATGCTGCGGCCATCGAGCGTACCGACCGTCACAGAGGGCAAAAGAGGTGTGAAGAGGAAGTAATTGTGGGGCGAGATGACGACCACATTGTACTCCTCGGTGTCGATGTTCTTGAGCAGCGACGTGGCACCCCAACCGCTTCCGAGAACGACAATCGTCTTCTTGGTGGGATCTTGGGGAAGCTGGTCGGGTGGGTGTCGGCCTTGGTAGACAAAGTATGCATATGTTCCCAGACTGCCGAGAGCAACGACGTAGAAGCCGCGGCGGAACGATCGGAAGAAGCCGCCCTTCTTCTTACCGTTGCCGTCGTTCGGGGGTGGCAGCTGTGCCTGGACGTCCGACTGTGCGGCCTGGACTACAGCAGCAACCTTGTCGTTTCTTCGGAAAGGAGTTCGGAAGATGCCGCGGATCTGCTGTTGCTGCATCGGTGATGCTGTGGCGGCGGCGCTAGTGGATGCCATGCCGATCCTGGAAGCTCGGAGCGCCAAGGAGGGCGTAGACATTGCTCGAAGCGAGCCAGCGCGAATCGCTGGAGACATCATCCCGCGTGGTATATTGTGGATGGAACGTCGGTTGACGGACCAAAGGAACAATTTGGGAGAGAAGAAGAGTGGTGGTGATGGTGTTGTTCTAGGTGGGGGAGAAAGAAGCAGGGAGGGACTGACTCGATCGAAGGTGGATCTTCCTGATTGATGTGTGTGTGCGTGTGTATGTGCTATCTCGTGTTTGACCATGAATCACGTTCAGAGAGCCAAGCATGCACGAGGGCTTTTGCTTGCTTGCTTGCTCGCTTGCTTGCTTCTGTGCTATCTTATTTTTTTTCTTCTCGTGACACGCAAAAAAGATTCGCGGCGCAGTCTTTTGGAGATTGCACAGCCAGGGCCCTAATCGCACACAATCTCACACTGATTGCTGCTGTGTACGGTATGCATGCAACCTCCTTCGCCTTGCCTCCTGTCCTGTTGCCCACGCTTTAAGAAGATGACGAGCTTTTCCTCTTCCCAGAAGGAAAAAAAAAAAAAAAAAAAAAAAAAAAAAAAAAAAAAAAAAAACTCGCCGGCTTGAGCGAACCCTGACCGAAACTCGGCAATCTGCTTGTGCCACGGGCTCCAGCTCAGGGTCAGCAGAGCGACTAAAATTGGCATTTTTGGCTTTGCAAGGCAGAGCAAACAAATCAAATTCCGGAAGCAGAAAACCAACGCTCACCGCAACACTAACATGTAAGTGCGTAGAAGGAGAGTCACACAGGCACAGTGCTCGCGTAAGGCGTCTAACGCGGTACTATAATCACAAGAAAGAGAAATCTTCTCGATCCTGCCTCTGTGAGTGCCTATCGACAAGGGCCCGATTGACTTGTCCTGCCGTCGGATAATACCCACCTCTATCTTGCATGACGACCTGGATGGCGGGTGACTCCCACACAAGTCAGAAGAATTTGTCAACCACACGAAATTGGGAGACTGCCACGTCTCTTTTTCATCGCAAAGCAAAGCTCTCTTACATCCTATCGAGGCGTTTGGAACACAATTTGAGGTGGGTCGAGCAAGTGCAGATTCGCACGCTACGCTGGCCAATAGCGGTCCATCGCCGAAGCCCAGAGTTCGCCCGATCGGCAAAGCTTTGCCCTTTGACACAGAGGCAGCGCACGCTGATGTCGAGCGGAATTCCTTTTTCTTTTTTTTGACCTGCTTCTAGCTTATCGATTCAGAGGAAATCGTGCATGATTGCTTCTGACATTTTTCTTCCAAAGCAAGATGCAGTGACAAGCTTGCACGCAACACAAAATTTGACCGACGGACGCCGATCCAACGCCCAGGTACGGCTGCTCCCTTATAAGCTGCCTCGTGGGCACGGCGACTTGCAAGCTCAGTCAATTCCCTACTTCAGCCAGAAGCTCTTTCCCTCAGCTATCTCGTTGCCGGTGGATACATAGATCTCCGAAGGGAATTTCACGCACACACTCTCTCTTTTTTTTTGGTCGCCAAGCTTGGACCCTGAATTATGCACACGGAGGTGGTTGGTATATTCGGGAATCGTTGAAACAGATCGCCTCGAGCCAGGCATACGACTTGCCTGGCGAGATGATCTCCGGTCTGCAATCTGTCGAGTGGAGCATGGAGCAACTATGTAGTGTTGGGCTTATCGACCAGAATAAAAGTTGTACCACACCCTGCCCAGATATCTAAGGGCGTGTATTTTGGCTGGGCGGCACCGTACCGAGTTCCGTCGAGAAGAAGCACAGGTCGGTCGCGGTCCGCTTCATCATGCTCACCCTGCGCCAAGTTGCCGTGTTCATTCCAGCCCCATCCCCACACTTGCGTGCTCGTCGGAAGACGGTGCGAATCTTCCGATGATGGTGTGGTGGTGTGACGGCCGGCGAGAAGCAAGGAATGCTCGCTCCCTGATACGAGCTTCTGCACCGTCACTTTGCTCGTCAGCAATGAGCTGCGTAGACTCGCGTCGTCGGTTGAGGTTGATACCTGATGCTGTTGCAAGACCGTGGTAAGGTCAACGAGTGACAGTGGGCCGTCCGTTTGAATGGAACCGGTGCCTAGCTGGCCTCGACTGTTGTTGCCGCAGCTCAGTATGCCTTGCTGTCTCGTAAGCAGATGAGTGCCGGTCCAGTTGCAGGTAACATCGGCGATCCCTTCCTCTGCCAACTTGTGGGCCGGCAACACAGATGCGTCGAGGAGCTGACCCTGCTTGTTCGATCCGATACAGTGTAAAGCGTCTTCCAGGTCACCTTTTTGCCCTTGGATCAGAACCACCGTGTGATCCCTACCTGCTTTCACCTTGCACTTGGCTCGCGTCTTCCAATCAAAAATGAGCTGAGGCTCCAAGACGATTGCTGCAGCTGGACCTGGCCGCTTGGACAGTCCGGGACGTCTCGACGCCGCCTCTGGGATGCGACCTACTTGGCCTTGTCGTGCAGAGCCCCATCCAGCAACAATCGCTCGAGCTTGGCCATCCGAGCCTACGTCAACACTGAGAGCTACGACTGCGTGCCTGAGCCCCGCTGCTACATCAGCGATTCGGAATGGGGTGCTCGCATCGAGCCCAGCCTCGACCAGAACACCAGCAAAGGAGGTCATGTGCACGCACGAGGCAGCGCCATCTGCAGAAGTGTTAGTTGTGGACCCCAGCTCTCCGAAGGTGTTGTCGCGATGCAAGCCGAGCGAGATCAGAACATCTTGATCCGATGCTGAAGTCCTTGCGCCTGATCGGGGCGTCAGGACAAGGTAGCTGCAATTCCAGCCACAGGCGATCAGTTTTGGCTCGAGAGATGCTTCTGACAGACTTGAAAGCGGCAATCCAGCAACGTTCTCGAGACAAGCTTGAAGATCCAGCCGAGTGAAGACATCCATCGGCTTGCTCGTGGGCAAGACGTGTGCAGGTCCAAGCTGACCTTGAGTGCCAGTGCCAGCTACCCAGATCTCTGACTGTGTGCTTGCACCTGTAGTACAACGCCCGTCCCCGACTGGCTGTAACATAGCCAGCGTGTGATTGGCGCCAGACGAGATTTCGACCACCGTGTAGCCTGCCGGTGGGAAGCTGGTAGCTCTGTCTTGTCCATCAATCCGACAGAGCGCCTCGTGGAATGTTGGTGCATCGTCGTCGTGACCCACACCTAGCTGACAGCCCGAGTTGCTGCCTGCGACTAGCAGCCGCCGTGCCATCGTTGCACCGAAACTCTTCCGATGACCTTGGAGAGGAGCCGACGGTGTTGCATGCGTGTGACTGACGCAGTAATGGAAGTCGCTGGCAAAGGCGCACGTCCCAAGCAACGTGAGAATTTTGGATTGGCCATCGATCTCACTACTCGTTGCTCCACCTCGTGGGACTGTCGGGTATGCCGAACATCCATGCTCTCTCGACACAATCACCCCAGCTTTTCCACACCATTCCCTACAATTCCCATCCTCGGCTCACAGCACAACTCGCGCATGGCCACCTGACGGCCAATTTTGTCATCTCTCCGCATGCTGTCTGCTTTTGACGTTCCCACGCGAAGCGGAAGCTTCCATGTCAGCGTCACTCTTATCGGCCAATGCGACTGTGAACACGTGAATTAAAGCAATGCAAGTAATATGATAGTACATGTGACATTCGTCGGAGCTAGTTGAGGTTATATTGTGATCGATACAGTGCTGACTAGAGGAAAAGGTCATGTTGGCCAAACTCGAGATTGCGAGAAACGAGGCGTAGCCAGTCGAGCGATCCTCGACGAGGTGTGAGAGGATGCATCGTAGACGGTCGAGGTCGACTTGCACCAAGCATCGAATCCACATCCCATTCCTCTTGCGTATCTGCCATTTGCGTCTTGTCTGCCATAATGTCTTCTGGAGGGTGGACCAACACCTCCCAAGCAGCCTTGCCATTCACGTCGTAGCTGGCAAAAGGCAATGTACGATATCCTCCCTTGAGTTTGATAGGCACGATCGTCGACGAGTTGGGGAGGAGTAGGAACGGTTCCTGCCAGCCGTGGCCAGTCGTGGTGCGTCGAGAGAGGTCGTCTTCCTCTACCGTATACGGATACTCATCGCCGAGTGCCGCGATGTCTGATGTTGGTGCTCTCTCGGTAGGAAACAAGTCGTACTCGCCACCGATGTCGAATCCTGGCGCGTCTCCTACCTCGTTCGAACACACATGATACACGGCCACTGCGAAGGGCAGTGGTCCCAAATCGAGCAGCTGTTGGATGCTATCGTCCCAGAACGAACGAGGGTACAGGCAAGGCAGCCCTGTCCTGCTCGCTTTCGATACGAAATGCAGAGGCGCACCAGTATGGAAGTCACGATCCGCAATGTAGACTTCGACTAGCTCGACCTGCAAGAACAGCCGAGAGACGATATGGATGATACCCATTGCAATTCGTGTGCCGACTCGGTCGTTCTGGTAGTTCTTGCTGCATCGTGCCGCCAGGATCTTTTGACGTGGTAATTGACTCGACACCATGCGGCGGAAGAAGCCTTTGGGCAGCTTGTGGACACTCGGCAGCCGAGCGAGCAGCCTGAGATCGTACAGCATGCGACCTGCGGACCTTGCTGTCGTTGCAATGAGATCGGACCGCTCGATACCGCGCGCGTCCGGATTGATGCGAAAGTGCAGCGGTTTGAAGACGGATTCGACCAGCTCTTCGAATGCACGTAGATCGGAGTCGTGCCATCGAAGACGCGACAATGCTCCTGACGGTACCGAGAGAAGGTAGGTATCTTCTGGGTCCCGCAACCGTTGCAGATTCCGAAAGTAGAGAAGGTTGCGGCAGTGACTGAGAATGATCATATATTGCTCTTGATTTGCGATGCCTTCCTCTTCTCTGCTCACAGCAAAGTCGAGCGCCTTGACCGAGTCGGCAAGCTGCTTGTTGTGAGAGATGGTGTGACAGAAGCGCTCAATGCGCCAAGCACCCAACCTGTCTTCGTCATGGGGCGACAGTGCCACACAGCCGTACAGAGGTACGATGGCACGACGATACCATGCTCGATCCACCCGGCACCAGCGGGCAAGTGTGTCAGCCGGGACGAGCCAGCTCGATGTTTCGACGACGAGAAGCACCAGCTCGCGAGGTAGATGGCGCCAAGTGGACGAAAGCAGCGGCTCGCTCAAAGCAGGCCATTCGGAAGGATGACGCCAATGACAGCCACCATTCATCCTCGAAAGGTCGCTGTGACGGCCAGGGATGACATTGGCCGCCTTCTGTCTCTGAGTGCGTTGGAGGTCAAGGTTGATGCATAGATGATGGAGGCAGAGAAGAGAACCGAGGGCCGAGAAGGGATGAGCCTAAGCGACGCTAGGCAACGGGCGGGAGTGGTCGTTGAGACCGGCCACTAATACAGTCTAGAATCTGTATCTCTTTGCCGCAATCAATGCAGGCTGTGGACAGACCGGCGACGTCGCATCAACATCTGCAGTATGCATCCTCAAAGAGAGATACTCACGGCAGAACCAAATGGAGCAGTATCATACAACACCGCTACGCGAGTTAGCTCATCAGCAGCGGCGTGGCGGAACAAGCTCAGGGTTTGTAGTTGTGCATGCAGACGCTTCGAACGGAGCGAGATGCAAGGAGAAGCGGACAAAAGCGACAAGCGAACCTCTCAGGCGTGACGCATATTGGTGTAGAGAGTCATTGGAACGCAGTCACGGGCAGCGGGTTCATGCGCAAGCGAGTACGCAGTTCTGTGCACACCTCTTCAATGCATCACAAAGGTGAGTTTGGTGGCTTGGAGTGTTTGCGTCGATGCGTCTTCTCGGCAGCGGAATCAGAGACGCAGGCGAAGCGAATCGTGAAGCTTGGGCTGGTCCACGCTTGTAAGCTCGGTTAGCGAGACCCAAATCACGACTGCACATGACGGAAACCCCATCATCTACCCAGCTAAAGCAACCACGGCGGGCCAAATCTTCGATAGGTCGGCGAATTCTTCCAGAGCCAATGACACATATGCTGTGATCATGTGGCAAGCCGAGGCTGCAGCTTATCTAGGTGCGGATCATGCATCTTTAACTTGATTCAGTCGGCCCGATTTTAGGGCATTGACGCCATGTGGATGGACGTTGGCCCCAGGTCGGGGCGTACAGGTAAGACAAATCAGAGTTCGAGGTTCTAGCCAAGCTGCAGAGAAGGTACCAGAGGCTAGCACTAACACTAAAAGGGAAGCTTTTTTGCAGAGCTTGCGTGGTGAACCTTGTTCGTCGCAAACATGGGAAAGTCGGATCGGGCTTCTTGATGGTGAGGTATCTCGATCGAGGCGCAAGTTGGCGCAATCTTGTGCCTCTCGCACGCACCATCTGCTCCACTCATGCCCTTTGGCACATAGCAGCGTGTCCTGCTCTTGACTGCCACCGACCACCATCTCCATCCTGGACCGCTCATCTCTGAGGATACGGAACGGCAACAGATTCGACATCATGACGACACCAGAAACGGGAAGCATTCCACCCCGGGCGAATGTCGTCAAGCTTAGCCAGCGTGACCTTCTGGACTACCGAGCTGTTCAAAGAACCTTCGACGGAGCCTACGCAAGGACAGCGCTAGGCCAACTATGCTATGCTATCGTCATTCTCCGCCTTTTTCAGCCCAAGTTTTTCTACGTCGGTGAGTCTCCAACCCATCAAATCATGGATTTTGCGCTTGTGAGCAGAATTCTGACCAGACCTTGTGTCGGTCTCGACACTTGCATGGTGCAGGCCTCGTCTATGCGGTTCTCGGCATGGGCTTCATCCCTGTAGCCATTTTTCGCTACCGAATGGCAGTAAGCAACGCTGAGCGCGTTGTAGCGATGGAAGTGGTAGAGCCACAACAGCCGGCACAAGACGTAGCTCAGCCCTCCCCTATAACGCAGTCCGACCAGACGCAGCACCTCTCACAACCAGGCAACGAGCATCCCAGCCCAGTCAATATCACACCAGCACCCGTTCAGACAGTGCTGCGCAAGAGCTTTGTCACGGCCGGATCGGTAGTCGCCGCGGCAACCGCGTTCGTCGGCTTGGTCGAGATCGCATTGCTGGTGCTCATTCTCCGAGTCTAGACGGATTAAACTCTTATCGATTGGCTCAGCCTTTGGGCAGGAACCCATATCAGGATGTGTAGTGCTACTTGTCTTGCTTCTCAGATACCCCTTTACTAATCGAAATGAACTTGCACACCTTGAGATGCTCGTTCATTCATTGACACCGTCCGATCGATATGCCCGTGAAACGCGTTTCCGGATAGCTGCCATACGTTATCGCATTGCATGAGTGTGTTGTACAAGTGAACATCTTGTCTACGCACGAAGCTTCTCGACCGAAAACTTCCAGAGCGCCTCCAGGTTCTCCTCTGGTTCGAGCTGGTCCCACAGATGGTCTCTGCCGGGCACCTCGTCGTAGATAACCGGCGTGTTCGCCTCCTTGAGCGCCTTTTCGAGTCTTCTCGAGTGATCCACATCCACAGCAGTGTCCTTTTCGCCGTGCACAATGTAAACAGGAGGGAAAGCTTTCCTCTGCTCCTCAGAAGTCCCATTTACGAACGTCACCACGTCGGTCTTTTGCAGCCACCCGTCATCTCTCTGCTGTTGCGAGAAGAGCAACGAGGGGAAGAGGGCCTCCTGCTGAGCGTGCATGTAGAACTTTTGCCTGTGTGCCACTGCCGCAGTGTTGGCGGTGACGGGAGCTTTGGGGTCTCGGAACTCGGCAAACGAGTCGGGATCGTCCTTGAGCATGCCCATGAAAGGTGTTTGTTTCTCGAGGAAGAAAGGGTGGTCCATGGTCGTAATCGGGTAAATGGCAGCGATACCTTTGACCTTCTTGAGATGCTCCTTCTTTGTATTTGGGCACATACCCAATCCGACCATCAAGCACTGCCATCCTCCAGCGCTAGATCCACTCAGAACAATTCTGTCCGTGTCCAGCTTGGCTGTCTCGCCTTTGGCAGCGAGCTCAGAGGGAAGCTTGTCGACGACGTAAGCGAAACAGTCGTCCATGTCCTGCTGGATATCGGGTACGCGGACCTGAGGAGCTAAACGGTAGTCGGTGGATACGACGGCAATGTTGTACTTGTCAACGGCGCGCTTGAGGTGACCAGCCATGGCTTGACGGGCGCCTTGGATGAGGCCGCCGCCATGCCACCAGAGGAAGATGGGGAGTGGGGTGGATGAGGCGGTGTCGGGAAGGCATAGGTCGAGGAGGATGGGCACCTCGCGCTTGGCGAATTCGAAGCTGATCGTGCGCATTTCGGAGTACTATCAATGGATGGTGGGGAAGCGCTAGGTGATGAGAGTGTGGAAGAAGGCGGAGAGGAGGTGGAGAAGGGAGCGGCTATATAAACCTTGTGCGTTTAAATGGCTTTGTGGGGCAAGAGCAAGGGTCTTCCTTCTCGTCCGGAACGCGGCCGCGGCTGGTCCGTGCTAGCCAAAATCGACGCGCTTTCTTTCCGTCTTCCGAGGAGCAGATACGCAAGCCCTAGAAATGTGCGTCGCTTCCAGCTGTACATCCACGCTGTGCACGCATCAACACGCTGCCCGATTTTATCGGCCAAGCGAAGCTCTGGGCTCCGATTCCAACCCTTCTGGTCAACGCTCAAGTGTTGATCTATTCTACCCACCTCTCTCTCTCTCCACACAACACACGTCAAAGACCGTCACGACATCATCCTCGTCGCAAACGCTGATTCCTTTTGCGATACAGCATACGATGCCCTCCATCCAGTCCTCTTCAGCATCAGGGCTGCTCGGAAGCCTTTTCGAGCGGGCACAGGATGCCATCTTTGCGCTGTCATCGTGTCTTCCCTGCACACCCGAGACATCGGTGCTCAAGCTCAACGGTCGCAACTTTCAGATCGTCAAACTTCTAGGCGAAGGTGGATTTAGCTTTGTATACCTCGTCAAGGATCAGAATTCGGGGCGGCTGTTCGCGTTGAAGAAGATCCGATGCTCCTCGTACGGCGCCGATTCGTTCCAGGAGGCAATGAAGGAGATCGAGGCGACAAAACGGTTCCGCTCGCCGCATATCATTCCGATCTACGACAGCTGTGTGGTGCAAGACGATGCTGGTTCGGGTACGCTGTTCGGCAACTTGCCTTCGAGTGACCCAGATGGTGCTGGTGGAAGAGGAGGAGATGGTGGGAAAGTGATCTACCTGTTCTTGCCATTCTACGAGAAGGGAAATCTACAGGATGCGATTAATGCACACGTGGTGCGAGGGACAAGGTTCGGAGAGCGCGAGATGCTGCAGCTGTTCCTTGGGACGTGTAAAGCCGTTCGAGAGATGCACCACTACCGACTGCCCAATGTTGGAGTCACACGCCGAAGCGCCGGCTCAGCATCTATCCCACGCATGGAAGTCACCCCACCGCAAGACCCCTTTGCCGACTCACAAGCGGCGCTTGGCAACGGCGAGGAAGCATCGCTCATCGCGGACCAGCACAACGAAGACGACGATGGTGCCGACAATTCATCCTACCCACCGAAGCCGAACAAGGGCAAAGGGCGCGATTTCGGCCTTGACTCTGACAGCGTCACTCAACCAGCTCTCGACGGTGGTGTAGAGTCGGGGAGCGTAGGTGAACACCTCCCCTACGCACATCGCGACATCAAGCCGGGCAACGTCATGGTCGCCGACGATGGAAAGACTCCCATCCTGATGGACTTTGGCAGCACCATCAAAGCTCGGGTCCACATCAAGAACCGCAAACAGGCAGTCGCACACCAGGATATGGCCGCAGAACGCTCTTCCATGCCCTACCGCGCGCCAGAGCTGTTTGACGTGCCAACGGATACGACCCTCACCGAAGCTGTCGACATTTGGTCCCTCGGCTGCCTGCTGTATGCCCTTGCGTACCTGCATTCGCCCTTCGAGACGACGCAGACGATTGAGCAGGGCGGCAGTATTGCACTGGCAGTGTTGAACGGGTCGTACAAATTGCCGAGCGGTGGAGAAGATCCGTACTCGGAAAAGACTCGGGAGGTGATCAAGCGTTGCATCCAGGTCAAGCCTGAGGAGAGACCGGATATCGATCAGGTCATCGAATTGACACAAGCTGCCTTGCGCGGGTTAGAGTAGGACACATCTGGGCTCAAAGAGTGATGCATTCATTTCTTAGAGATGTCGGGCAATACGATTTTCCTTCACTCGCACCAACTGAAGCTGCTCTCTTGTCACCATCTCATCGGATGTATCGAGCTTGAGTCCAAATCACACTTACGAGGGGCCCCTGTTGTCCGTCTAATTTACTGAGGAGCCAGCCCGAGCTCCATGAGGTGGTGATATCCGTCGAATGTGTCGATGCTATCCTACGAGTCCTAGTTTTCATTATTAAGGCTATCTGTGAGTAATATTTGGTCCGACTTGTCATCAAAGGCACTCTGCCCGAGTGGTTAAGGGGTAAGTCTCGAATACTGCTTTCGATCGTCCTTGGTGACGAGTTAACTTATAGGCTCTGCCTGCGTCGGTTCAAATCCGACGGGTGTCGACAATTAATGGTTTCTTTTTTTTTTTCTTTTCTTTTTTTTTGACTCAGTCTCCTCCTAGCTGATTTCGAGCTTTGTAGACCAGATTGATCCAATGCGAGTTTCTTTTTAGGCTTCTCGGTGTTGACAAGAGGTGAAGTTGGAGTTTAAGTGGTTAATCGAGACTGAGAGTATCAAAAAGTCTGTAAATGTTCCACGAGAAGAAATTGAAAATGAAGCAAAATCAGGCACATAAAAGAAACACACACAAAAAAAAAAAAAAAAAAAAAAGGCTGCCGAAGCCACACAACCACCATGTTAAGCAACCATTCCATCTCGAAGCATCAAACAAGCAGCAACTGCTCAGGAGCTGTACCAAGATACGGGCTAAGACGGCCTCGTGGCTGAACCAGCACACTCGACATCGATTAGCTTACCCCGCACAAAAAGGATGCTGACGATGCCACGAGCTGGGGGTCCAACTGGCTAGCCGAGGGGATGGGTTCTGGATCTCGACTCGTTCAGGAACCAAAGTTGGAAGAGTGTCACCGAGCATATGAACATTGTGTTGAGGCTGCATTAGTGTGGTTTGGATCCAACTAAACAGGTAGATTGCTTTCGTGGCATGACTTTTGTACAAAGGTGGCAGGGATTGTTGTTCGAGAGGAGTGGAAGCGGGGAATGCTTTGCACGGGATTCCTTGCCGAGCGAGATGGGATGGATTCGTTTGGTCTGGTCCGAGGGTCAAAAGGGCCAAAAAAAAAAAGAAAAAGAAAAAGAAAAAAAAAAGGGCCGCGGAGCTGAGAAAGAATCCCATATCATCCTTTTTGTCCATCGCCTACGGTCAAGCGCTTTCCATCTCAGAAAAGGAGTTGGAAGAGAGAGGAGCAAAGTGTCTCCGGCGGCCGGCAGTGGAGCTCCGCAAAACAAAAACAAAAAAAAAAAGCAAGAAGAGGGTCAAATTTGATTCTCCGCCCGCCGCTCCTCGCCGTGCCGTTGTATCATCCCCCACGTCCAACATGCCGCGCATGATCATCTCTCCCTTTTTTTTGCTCCTCCTTGGTGCCTTAAAACGAGAGAGAGAAAGAGTTCTGATGCAAAGCTGTACAAAGACTCCGGCTCAGAGAAGGATGGTGCCGGTCTGTAAACCTTGCCCTTTTGCCGGAAATGCCATGCTGCAGTGTCCGGTAGCATGATTCTCTTTGACGACGCAGAGTAATCCTTCCGTTGGAGAACAAAGCACCACACTTCCTCTTTCCTTTGCCTCATTATGGCCGCTTACTCCCTTGCTAGCCTGGCCACATGGAGGGGATCGTCAATTAGCACCAGATTGTTGCCTTCCATCGTGTACTAGTGGGGATCATGGACCATAGCGGATCTCTCCACCTTCCGAAATCCAAAACCGGAAGCCAGAGTCAACGTGGCGATGACCCCACCAGTGACACACATGCATCAAACCTGCAACAAATCATCTTACCGCATCCCATGTGCAGCAAGCAGCACCAAAACCTACATACTATATACACACATCCCATCGATGTGCACATCCATTACGAGGCTTGAACTTCTTGGCGCATGGTGCAGTACTCGGCTCCGTTGTGCCGCAACATACCAAAAAAGGCCTTTGTCGTGCAAGGTGATCTTTGACTCATCATCCATCTGTGAGCATCTTTTTGGAGGCTGAGAAGGTTGCCCTGTTGTGGAACCTTTTCGTTTGGCACAGAGTTATACAATTAGTTATACATCGGGCACAGGCCAAGTGTAGCAGTGAGGGAGAGACAAAGCAAATTTTGGCGAGCCAGCAAGAGGGGAGAAGCTCGTGTGTCTTGGTGGTCAGAGGCTCGGGCTCGGCAACCAATCATCGCAGCACAGCGTTGCCGAAGACACCGGTTGGTCTCTCTCCCCCTCCTCTGGCGCAGAAACTCGTCCTGTGTTGCTATTTGCCTCTATTCAATTTTTCCGCCTCGCCAAACAGACTCTTGCCCAAGCTCATACTTTGCAATGAAGATACCCTTTTGCAGTTTGAGCAAGATCTGCAAGCTTGGAAATGTCAAACGTGAATGCTCAAACGCTGACTCTAGCTCGTTGCTACCCACCGAAGGAGTGACATCCAACACAAAGGAGAAATTGGGAGGAGTAAGACGAGGAGTTGCTGACGAGCGGAACTGACAATCCGTTTGGACGATTCGATCTCAGCCGACACACACACACAGAGACACTTGCCACTCCGCTTCCTACTGAAAGGAGAAAGACCAAGACGGGGCAGACGGTCGATCGGATGGATAACCGGAGGCTCTGTGATCCTCCCGCGGCTATTTGTTTTACGTTTTTTCTTTTTCTTTTTTAATTTTCCACTCTCTTGTCCTTTTTTTTTTTTCGCCGGGCCCACGGTTGGCATGGCTCCGACCCAGCCGCGCCTCTTTTTTCTCTCTCTCTTTCCTTGTGGTTTAAGCCACGCGCCCACCTCATGCACGTCTGGTTTTCGCTTAACGCACCGTATACCGATACAGTAACAAAAGGTTGGGTTTGCTCTCATCTCTCCCTCCCTCCCTCTCTCCCTCTCTCTCTGTGGTTGCAGTTTGTCACTCATCTCGGGGTTGTGTGCCTTCTCCGGCAGTGGGTGAGAAAGAGAGAGAGAGAAAGAGATTTGCGTGTGGGGTGGTGCTGTCAACCCACACTCTGGCTCAGATGTGTCATGATGGGTTTTCCGCGGCAATGCTTTTTCCACCCTCTCTCTTTTGCCAATGATGACCTTTGTCCAACTACGACTTCCCCACGCTCCTGCCAAGATGGTCATCATGTACCCCGCGCTTCACAAAGACAATGCAGGGCCAAACTCGCACAGCAGATGCATGTCGTATTACCCCGCAACATACACATTCTCCAAACCACGCCCATTTGCGGGGTCCCAAGCAAAACAGAGAGAGCGTTCCTTACAGCTCTACAGTAGCTATTGATCAGCTGCCCCCACACACCGCGCCCGAAGAGAGAAAGAAAGAGAGATCATGTGGGGTTCGGTGGAGTTGTGACTCCCACGAGTCTGTTTTTTCTTTGACATGGTTTACCCACCTTTCCCATATGCATGGAGATGCGCAATGGGTGGAGACAAGGTTCCCGCGACAGGCGCTTCATCAGTCGTCCAGTTCCGTTGTCTGATGAGTGCGATGTGATGTAGATGAGATGAGTTGGACAGACAGCGAGGGTTCAGCCCACGCCACCTTAACCCTTGGCAACTGACCCCAAACGGATGCTCATCCGAGAGGTCTCTCTCCTTTGCAGTAACTCTATCCTCGTTGCTTCACTACACTTTTGCCCTTCCTTGTAGGATACCTGCCCAACAGCTCGGCGATAGACATATAAAGAAGGACCTGGTTTGTTCTACTCCTTAAGCAACCCTCCCCTCTCACCAGCTTCCCCCCCTTCTCCACTCCCTCCCCACAGCACTCCACCTTCGGGAGTCAACAGCTCGCCCATCATGTCGCAACCCGCCCAGACACCCAGCTACATCCCAGCCGACCAACTCACCCACGACACCTCTGACAAGGATGCCAACTCTGCCTCGTCTCACCACTTCCAGCGTGCTCACCGCAAGAATGGCGAACTCGAACTTGGTGTCACCGAAATCCTTGAAGGTCGTACCGATGTTCAGCGTCATGTCGCCACCTCGTCCGGTCTGGCCGACTGGTCCGGTCGAGTTCGACTGGAACAGGCCATGCCTCGACTTATCCCCGCTCTGATCGCCGAGTTTTTCGGAACCATGTTCTACTGTCTCGCTGGTGAAATGGCAACGGCCGGATTCTTGATCACTACCTACGGTGGATCCCCCCAGGGTAACTTGACCATGATCGGTTTCGCCTATGCTTTCGGTATCACTTTTGCTATTGTCGTCTGTGCCACTACTTCCGGTGGTCAGTTCCACCCTGCCTTCACCATCGCTCAGGTCGTCTTCAAGGGTTTCCCGATCAAACTTGCCCCGCTCTACATCTGCGCCCAGATCGTCGGTGCAATGGTTGCCTCGCTCATCGTCGTCGGATCGTGGCACGATGAACTGATGAAGATCACCCATCTTCTCAGGGCTACCGGCAAAGGTGCTACCATCTTTACCGCTGAAGGACCCGCAGGTGTCATTGCACTTTTCCCCACCCCTGGTCGTTCGCTCGGATCCATCTTTGTCAACGAGTTCTTCGCCGATGTCCTTGTTGCCATGATCGTATGGGCCAACTTGGACGCTTCCAACCCTTTCACTGGTCCTCAGGTTGCTCCTTACACCATCGGTCTCGGTTTCGCCGTCGTTGTCTGGTGTTTCTCGTCTTCCAACGTAGCCGCCAACTCTGCTAGGGATCTGGGTGCCAGGTTTGTCTGCGGCATGTTCTGGGGCTCGGAATGCTTCCCTTCCGGATACACCGCTTTGGCCGCACTCACCAACATCCCCGCAACTTTATGCGGCGTATCGCTGTACGTTTTCTTTTTGTCCGATACAAGAAGACCAGCTGCTAACGTCACCCTTCAACACATGCACGAGGAGCACGTTCGATCAATCGAGCGAGCAGAGACCCTCCATGCTGAACTTCTCGATCAGAAGATCGCACAGACTATCAGCAGGGGTGGCGACGCCAGCGCCCTCCAGAAGAAGAGGACCAACCTCAGCGTCAAGAACTTCTGATGCAACGCCTCTCTTCCCTCTCCTCCACCAACATCAGCATGGTGATGGAAGAGGAAAGCAAGATGTACTTTGTGTCGTTCTGCCCCTTAGTTTAGAAACAGAAATGTCATGGGAAAGTGTTACACCCGAAAGATAACCTTTTGGCTTGTGTTGATATTGTTCGTGTGGTGGTGCTGAACATGCTTTTGTGCGAAAGCGTCTATGATGTGAGTTCCCTTATGCATGGTTGGTTCGCAAATCACCACTCGACCTGATCCTTTGCCGCCTGACCGACCAACCGCAGCACGGCCTCCTCTTCGTCCAAAAGCTGCTTGACAAAGCTCAAGCTCAGCTTACATCCCTCTCTCCCTGGTTCTAATCCGTTCGCACCCGCTTCATCGCCATCTTCACCATGGGCCTGGAGAATCTCTCCCGCCTCCATGAGGTGAATTCGCGCTTGCTCCGTATCCTTGCGTCTCGACTCGCAGAGATCTACCAAGATCTGATGCGCCTGCCGCTCGTTCTCCTCCGAAACGATGTCTCTGTATCCATTGAGTGTCTCTTCCCATTTATCCAAATCGGACGCAAGTTCCTGCTCTGCAAAGTTTGCATGGTGGAAAGTAGGAGCTTTCTTGCCCGCCTTGACCCCTGGCTGTGGCTTGGTCTTGGCTACTTTGGACGTTGGCGCAGGTACAGAAGCATCCAGATCCAAAGCTGCAAGTCGCAACGCTGGGATGAGCCGATGTGATGGATGTGCAGGCTCAGGATATGGATGGATCGTGTACTCCCCCCAGTATCCTCTGTTCTGCAGAAGCTCTATCTTGTCCTCTCCGCCCTTTGCCTGCGCTTTGAGCAATGTTTCGACTTCTTGATCCATGAGGACGTCTACGTATCTACTACCTTTCCACTCTGCCCCGTTTCCAGCATCAGCACCCTCGCCAGCGAACTTGAGCTGGGCAGGGAGCACAAAGCCATACTCGCTCAACAGGCTTTGGTTCGAATGCGGACCATAGGTGATGCAGCACTCATCTCCGCCTTTCAGACCAGAGGGTGAAGCATCAGAGACGGGAGCATACAGTTCAAGACCTCCATCTGAGGCATAGCGAACTTTGCACTCGAGAGCTGGATCAGGTGTGTGGTTGGCCATGTCGAGCATGGGTGCCAGGGTAAAGTTGTCCGAGTGGTCTGCGAGCGACAGGGGCAGAAAGACACAGCGCGAGTTGACGCAGAGCCAGGCCCAGAGGTAGGTATCGAGGTCGATCGAGCAGACAATTGTGCGTGCGAGGTCGGGATTGGTGGTGAGTAGCGAGGGCTCAGCGAGGAGATCTGGGTGGTTAGCGCGCGTGGAGTTGATGGAGAGCCAGTCCTGTTCGAAGCGACGGCGCACTTTATTGGCCAATTCCCGGCTGTGTGATGGAAGGGCGAGGAGAAGCGTTTGGAAGAAGCGTTGTTTCCAGCTTGTCTCCTCACTGACTTGCTTCGAGTCCGTATCGATACTATGCGCGAGCAAAGACCATGTCAAGGGAGCATTATCGAAGCTCTCCGGCAGCGTCCGAACGAACAATCTCAATGCCTCGTGCTTTTTCGACTCCGTTTCCCTCGCCTTATCCTTCCACTGCCGCAGTTCCGACTCCACCTTCGCGCGCGCGATGAGCAGCGACAGCAGCTGAGCAGAAGATAGCCTTCCCTTGCCCTTCCTGCTACTTCCTGCAACGTCGACGGCAGTCGGCAGCGTATCCGGGTGGAAGAAGCTCTTGTAACTCTTTACGTTGATCAACGCATCCGAAGGGAGCGAGAGCACCTTTTGACCTGGTCTGATGTCGTGGGTGAAAGCAAGGCCTCGACCGGCGGGCACCTGATCTGAGACTTGCACTGCGATCTCGACCGCAGAAGACGACGATCCAGACTTGGATGATGTAAGAGGATGGAGGGAAAGCAGGGCTGACAGCACCCGGTTCTGCTCGACGACCGGGCTGCTGCTGCTGCTGCTGTCTTGTGTCATTGCTGCGGTGATGGCGCGTATTACGGTTTATGGATGCATTCCGAAGTCGATCCGATGAGGTTGGAAGCGCCGATGGTGTCGAAGCGTTGATCGGATGCGCCGAAGGAGATGAGAAAGTGATGAGAACAAGATTTCGGAGTGTCCGAATGAGAGAAGCATCGAATTCAGGGTCTAAAAATTACGGTGGGCGCTTTCTTTTTCGGGCTCGGCGAATTTCTTGAAGCCGTTCGCCGTGCAGTGGGCATCACTCGATGCGAAGGCAGGCACATCAAGCTTGTCGTCTCGATGGGACTCTACTTGGGCACATTAGGTGGCCGAGACAAAGCACTGACAGTATCATAGGGCTCTTGCGCAAATGAGGGTATATTCGATAGGTGAAGAATGCGGGAGGCTGTCTATGTACAAGTTGCTGTGCGATTCTAAGAAACATGCTGCAGAGAAGACTTCTATTTGACACGGTGAATGTGCCTGTATAAAGCGATGCTCTAATGCTGGAGTTGGGGTGAGAAATGTCCATGATCATTGTTCACTCCTATGATTAAGCAGGGCTGTGGCCGCTGTTGGAGCTGGCAGCGGTAGGCGTTGAGTCGACCGACTCGTGCGATTCCTCGGTGTGGCTCCTGTGTGGCTTTTCGTCGAGGTACTCGGCTGCGTTGTATACGCCCCCCTTCTCGACGTTCCTGGGCAGGAACCATCCCGGGTGGATCGGGATGAAGACTCCGATCGCCAGCAGAATCATCAGTCCGTCAAGGACGTCAAAGTACACCGGTGTAGTGGCCAAGTAACCGAGCCAACCATCGGCCATCTCTACAATACGGTAGATGCAACGAATCAGGATGAAAAGCGAGCTGATTCCGATGGTAGCGGTGAAGATCTCCACCTTACGATGGGGCCTCTCGTGCTTGGGGATGCTAGCCCACTCTCTAAGCCTGCGAATGTTGTAGTCGAGGTACAGCAGCAAGAAGGGGGCAGTGACGGCGACTTGAACCGTGACACCGGCGATCATGACGTTTTTACCCAGGTTCACCTCATCTTCCGTGCTGGCCTCTGCGGAGAGCGCACCTCCGACAGCCTGGACGACAAGCGAGCAGAGGTCTCCTGCGCAGAATCCGAGAACGTACCACTTGCGAGGGATGCGAGACCATTTGCTGCCGAAAATATCCATGGTGTTCTGGAAGGCGACGTAGTTGACGGCGCTAATGAAGGCAGGAGAGAGGATAAGACAGATGATCTGGGCGATGTAGCCATTGCGGTCGAAGGGGTCGGTGTGGCCGTAGGTTCGCGCGATCCAGCCGGCAAGCTCTCCACATGCTGCGACGATGGCGATGATCATAAATTTGGGGAAACCACGGTGGAAGGCGAGTAGTCCACAGTGAATCAAGACTTCGAGACCGAAAAGGGTCGAGAAGACGATGCCGACCCAGAGCTCTGAGCGAGACAAGAAGCATGTGAGCAAAAGGCAGAGTGAAATGTCAGCAGATCAGTGGCAGAATGTTATGAGTTGGTTTGGTGTAACGTGGCGTGGAGGACCTACCTGGCTGGAAACCATAGTTTGAGTTGGCAGCGTTGCAAATGGCACCTGGTGTCGGGTCGACTGCTGTGCACTTTGAGGGCATCATATTGGGGTTTGTGGGCTGGAATCTGGATCTCGAGAGACACTAGCGAAGTCTTTGTGGTCGAAAAGAAGTCTGCTACACTGGGTAGCGTTCAAGGCGCGGAGACAAGGTGAAGAAGGCGCTTCAGGATGGATCGATGACAAAGAAGGCGGGGAGAGGAAAAGACTCGCTCAAGTCACCGACCCTTTATACATCATCAGCAAGCTTAGACCAACCACGAGGTAAGATTATCAGGGTACCTCAAAATGCATGGGTCGCGAAACAGGCAGGTACAGGGAGCGAATCATCGAACCGTCGGTCGGTTTGCGTGTGACAGGACAAAGGGAGGAGGGGACAAGCCACCGCCCACAGAGTTTCGAAAGGGAGAAAGGGCGTGCAGTAAGGTGTCTTGCACTGTACAGTACAGTACTGTACAGTACAGTACATAAGCTCCGAGCGATTCGCACTACTCCTCCCTCACTCCACAACACACAGCCGCACAGCACCGAACTGTCCCACTTTCGACGTCAACTTGTGCAAATCCAAAACCTTTCCTCGACCGCATAGGACCCGAAATGAGTCTTAAGCTTTCCTGAAATCGTTCATCAACGAGCAGAAAAACCGACGGTGGAAGGTACGAAAGCGTAATCAACAACGACTCTGGCGTGGCCCAAGAGACTGACGTCGAAAGCATTGAAACATCGTGCATTAGCGCCCTTCTTCTTGGTGTCTAGGTCGCCGAAACCAAAGAGCGCTAAATCCCAGGAAGTACGGAGCGGTGACTGTGCTCGCGTCCAAAATTTTATTTTCCGAAAGAGTTCTCTTTTCATCATCGTGTTGTTGTCTTGATGATGACCATTTTTCTTTGAACGTGCCCACCGTGACAAAAGTCCACATGGTCTATGGCGAATCGCCACCAATCAGTCCTGTTGCCACCACATCACACCCACCTACACAGATTGCTTTATCTGATGCTTTGAATGGAAAGAGAGCCTTCGGAGTTGAGTGGTACCCACGCATGGCAATACAAAGGAAACCAATGCGACAAAGAGAAAGGAGGGTGCAGCCCCGATCCGAAAAGTCTTGGCTTGGGCCGGTCTTAAACTTTGCATGAACGAGCGACCGGGAACTTTTTTCCAGCGACAAGAAGAGACGTCATTCGGTCTGGTTTTTAAAAATCCGCCAGCGAGAGAGGAACTGTGGTGATGTGGTAGCTGGATGGTTGTTGGTCGGTGGACGGAAGAGAATATCCGCGATAGCGCGTTTCGCAACCGCTCCCCTTTAGCCGCCAAACCCACTTTGGGACCACGTTGAGCTGAGAAGAAATGGGATGCAGGTCGACATCGCATGCCCACCCAGCTGCAATCTTTCCGCGGATTTCGGTTCGAGCTTAGAGAAGAACCCGTGAGGTGTGGCTGCTTAATCACCATTTGGCAGGTTACACACACTCCAAAAGGTGACACATGCTTTCTGTGTTCGGAAGATGGCGGTGCTGACCCACACATGCTGGTCTTCACCTTGTTCACACACACGAAAAGGTGGATTCCAAGCATATGGTCGCCACCGCGCATGGCATGGACAGAAGCAGATGCTTCTGGAAACATTTGTCAATGAGATCCAGATCCAACCCCACGGAGATGCCAATCTTGACCTGCTTGCGGCCCAACCCATCTTCTCAGTAGATGCTGAATCCTTGTTCCAGTGCGGATAGCATCCCATTGTGAATCAACCTCGACTGTCTTCTGTGCCGCGCAAGCAGACGGGATATGAAAAGCTGATGACCAACAACTCGAACTCGAAAGATCATGACAGGCACCAAGCGCGCGTCAGATCTCACCGCCGGCGTTTCTCCCTCAACGTTTCGTCAAAAACAAAGCTCACATGCGGCGACTTGATCTCGGAGTCGCAAGCTACGGTCGACCATCCTTGTTCCCAATGATGCGTCATGATGTTGTCTCTCGTGTTCTTCCAGCGGAAACAAAGGTAACAGGTGGCGTCGAGTTCCTCGCGATAGCTGTTTGCAACACCGACATGCAGAAGGTTTCGTGGCGCCTCGACAATATGCAAGCGTCGGAGAAGCACAGAGAACCGTACGAACCAAACACATGGCTCAGAATCGCAACAAAGGTGTCCACCCAACAGCATTCTGGAATGCCATAACCCCTTGCGAATCGCCGACCTTGCACAGCCCCTTTCAAAGCTTTTGTCATAATGTACAATAATTAAAGCGAGATCCGCCATTAAGACAACGAGGGGCTGCCGCTGTCACAGCTCGAGACTAATCTAAACGAGAACCTGGTCCCTTATCGCAGCGAGGAGCGCACCTGTTCCCCCACGCTCACACACACGCAGCCTTTGGGCTGGTCTTGCGGAAGGCTTCCCGGTGCATCTGATTGGCTCACCCACGAGGAGGGTTGAATCGGTTCGAGCTGCCACTGTCGAGCGCCCGAATCATTCGCTTGATCCGAAACCGGGTGTGTGCGCAGCAAATAGCGTCTGATCGTCTCTCTCCCTGCGTGGCTTCTTCGCCTATCTCGACTCGGTTTAGAACAACATCCGCGTCTTCCGTCTGCGATGCTTCTGTCCTTCCGAACTGGCTATGTACAACTTCCTGCAGCCCATCCATAACCAAGCCACCAACACAGAGATCAGAACAGCTACGAACGCTTCCAAACTCAATCACATCATGCCTGGATCTACAATACGCAACTTGTCAAGCCAAATAGACGCCTTGTCATCGGCTCAGAACCCGCAACTGCCGCTGTCTCACGCTGGTCCTCGGAGGAATCATCAGTCGCTTCAGCCCGTTACCCTTGAGCAATGAGCTCTTGCCGGTCATTGATGATGATGAACAAGGTTGAGCCACCTTACATGTACGAGCAAAAAAAGGTACAGTAGCAGCAGTCGGTCTGGCACCTCTTGCCTCGTTCTCGCGTACAAAGCAGCAAGCACATTTTCAAATTCCTCCGCAATCATGCACGACATCCAAACGCAGAGAGAACCTCTATGACGTCGGAACAGATCGACGACTTACAGGGTCTGCATGAGGGCAAAAACAAGAAAGACAAAAAAAAGAGCTGGTGGAAACCATCCGTCCTTATGGGCCCCGCACAACGGCGCCAACTCTCTTTTCAGGCCAAGACTAGACGGTCTGGTGCAGCGCGGCGGGTGTGCTTCCGCTCGTGTGCATCGAACCTCCTGATCCTTTTTTTTTTTTTTTTTTTTGTCCAAGCAGACCCTTTGACCATTGCCTTCTATGGCTGTGTGGGTTGCTTGCTACACTACCACCATCTTCCCACCACATTTGAAATCTAAGGACAGGCAAAGATGTCAGCCCAAACCGCACCCAAAGTGCTTCTTACGGGAGTGTCGGGCTTCGTAGGATCCCACGTTCTCGACCAGCTTCTCAAATCCGAACGCAACTACCACGTCACTTGCGTAATTCGATCCAAGGCCAAGACTGAGCCTTGGCTGTCTCGTCAGTTCGCAGACGCTTTTGCCGGCAATCGAATCGATGTTGTCGAAGTGTCCGACCTTCTCGCGCCCGGATGTCTCGACTCAGCAGTCGAGGGGAAGGATTACATCGTCCACGTAGCCTCTCCTTATGTCCTCACAGCAAAGAACAACAAGAAGGACATCATCGAACCCGCAGTCAACATGACCCGAAACGTCCTCGAAGCGGCCCTTAAAGCCGAGAACAAAGCTAAAGCTTCCGGTCTCACCCCTCAACTCAAGCGTATCGTGGTCACTTCTTCCTTTGCTGCCATCTTGAACCCTTTGAAAGGCATTGAGAAGCGCGATTACACGTACACGGACAAAGATTGGCAACCCATCAGCTACGCCTTCATGGGCATGTTCTATACCCCTCTCGCCTATCTCATCTCCAAGACTCTGGCCGAGAAATCAGTTTGGTCCTTCCTCGACCAACACAAACCCACATTCGACGCTGCTACGGTAAACCCGCCGCAGATCTACGGTCCTATCATCCACCAAGTCAAATCGGAAGATGCCATCAACACCTCTTCTGCCGAGCCTTGGAAGCTGTACAAAGCCGGAGGACCCAACGGCGACGGTCAAGTGCCCGTAGAGAGCTTTTGGAGCTTCTGCGACGTTCGCGATGTAGCCAAAATCCATGTGGAAGCTCTACATCATCCCAAAGCTTCCAACACGCGATACCTGGCCTGCGGAGGAACCGTCAGCTGGCAAGAAGTGGCCGATGAAATCCACGATAACCCCACACAATATCCTCAGCAACTCAGAGATCACATCCCAAAGGGCGAACATGGAAAGAAACACCGACCCACTCCTCTAGCCAAGATGGACACAAGTAGGGCAGAACACGATTTGGGCATCAAGTTCAGAGATTGGAAAGAATCAGTCATCAAAGGCTCACTGTACAGCTTTATCGAGATCGAAAAGACTTGGGGCAGATGAGGGAGCCCACCGTTGTCTTGGTTAGAATGTTCATCTCCAAAAACGTGCTTCTGTCGTACTCCTGTCTCGGCTCAGACACCCTCCATGCTTAGTCTTTGTCTCCTTTTACTCTCTCGACATGACTTGGAAATGCAACCCTTTTGTGCTTTTCTTTGAGTTTGACATGAAGCTTGAAATTGCAAATGTTTGATGCAGTCGACCAACCGACCCTTCCACTCAAGTCTCGACACGATGACCGCTAGCAGCCTGCTTAGCCGCCTGCAGAGCACCCAACGCAGCACCGACACCGCTTCCATCCTTTGCCAGACCAATTTTGACCCTCTTCTCGCCCTCTTCACCGATCAACTCCCGGAGTGCGCCTCGCATGCGTTCCTCAAAGTGAGGGTAGTACTCGATGACACTGCCGTCCATTCCTACTTTGACACCGTCATCTTGTGGCCCGGAGCTCTGGACGTTGCCCGTCTGAACCATGGTGGCTGCAATGGCAACGGCGCTCAATCTCGCCGCGCGGGTACCGACGATCTTGCACACCTCACGAACGGTCTCGATGTCTTCGGCCGAGACGTGCGCTTCGTTGATCTTGAGTGTATGCACCAGCACTTTTCGGGTTGGGCTTTCTGGCGAAGAGGCATCCTCCTTGTCCGCCTCGATGGCCGACATGTAGGCTGTGTCGAAGGCGTATTGGGTGTTGAGCAGCTTGGAAGAAAAGCCTTGGAAGAGGACGAGCTGGTCGATGAGGTGCAGCAGCACGAAACGGGTGACTTCGCCGAGGTACATGCCGCTGATCATTTTTTCGAAGATGTGGTTTCTTGGTCGAATCGACTCCCTGTCGACCTGGTTGTCAAAGATGGTGACGGGCAGCGCTTTGCGTTCGTCGTCGAATCCTCCCCATTCCGTGTTGACGACCATGTGGGTGATGGAACCCTGGGCAGACTTGAGCTTTTTGATTTTGGAAATGTCTTCGAGGTAAGCACCGTTGGTGCCGGTACCAAAGATGGCCGAGATGAGGGCACCGTTGGAAGCATAGGCATGAGCCAAGAGCGCACCGACCGTGTCGTTGACGAGTGCGCTGCACTTGACCTTGATGTGCTTGCGATCGAGCGCCTCCTGGAGCAGCTGAACCACATCCTTTCCGGGAGCATCGGGGCAGTTGAACCCCTTTGTCCAGTGAATGAGGTGTCCGCGGTCGATAGCAGACTGCTCTACGGGGAAACTGAAAGTGAAACCAAGATGGAGAACGTCCTCGGTCGAGGTGGTGCCAAAATCGGTGAGGAAGTTGTCGACACTGGTAGCCATATAGTCGAAAAGATCGCGAACGGGGCCCTGCTTGAGTGCATCCGACACTCTGTACTTTTCCTGCTTGATGGCGAAGGTGCCCTTACCATCGAGAGCAACCTCGCAGACTCGAAGGTTGGTTCCGCCGAGATCGAGAGCGAGGTAGGTACCCTTTTCCGAGCCTGTAGGTACACCGGTGACGAACGAAGGGATCATCTGCATCTCGGCGCCATGGTTGGCGAGACCATAGTCGTAGAGTTCCTGGAAACGAGCGATGAGGGATTCGAGGAGAGGCTTGTCGAGCGTGAATTGCTCCTCGATCGACTTGATGGCTTGCTGCCGCGAGACGGACGGAACAGCCGGCATGATGATGTGAGGCAGGATCGGATGGACCGACTGGAACGGCACTGATTCGATTCGGACGGTAGCCGAGAGTGAGAGGAGACGATGGTGACAAGAGACAAGAGATGCTGCAATGAGGTGAAAGCCAGCGTGGGTGTGTGGGGAGAGTGAAAGTGAGAGAGCCAACGCGAAGAATGGGCGAACGATGGCAAACGATGGGATGATGGCTGATGCGCACCCTGCCTCTGCCTCTCACAGCGCCGGGTCACGGGAAACGAGCCAGGGTCGTCACACTTCTTTCTCACACTCTCACTCTGTTGCTATTGCTGCATGAAGGGTGGTTGGTGGGCGGCAGTGCGGGAAGCACAACAGCGCAGTGTAAGCCTTGGCGTCGGTGCAGTATCTTCTCTCAGGTGACACTCACTAGCAACGAGCAACGAGCAACAACCGAGAAAAATGGCTGGGCCGAGCGTCGACCTTTCTTTTTTTTCGCCAATTCAATTTGGCCGTTGAGTCTGATATTTTCGGAGGAACTCTTATGCACACTGACCAGCTTCCCCAACATCGCGCGACGCAGCAGCAAAGAAAAGGATACGTCAAGGTGCGCTCTTTTGCCTCTGTGTGTGTGTTTGTCTTGCGTCAAGGAGAATCTTCGTAACTGTGCAGTTGCAGGGCTCAGACGCCGAATTTCGACTTTGGTTCCTGTCTTCTTCGTCTCCTATTTCCTTCTCGATTTGGTCTGTCGCTGTAGACCGTTGGTTTCCATCATCATGCTGCTCAAAATGGACATGTCGGGGACAGATGAGATTCATCGTCTGGGAATCAGCATGCAGATGCAGTCATTCGGCAGTAATCACGAGGCAGTCAGGCACTGTTCATCTTCATCAGGCTCGATTTACATTCGGAAGCGATCTGTCCGCTGTGCCTCGTGGCTTGGAAGTTCGGACGATCTCACCCAATAGCATCTCGATCCACAAATCGGGCGATATGGTGCGCAAGTCGAACGACATGACCGAAAGGGTCCTCTCTCTCTCTGTCGCGCCTTATCTGGTCCTGCACAAGCTTTACTTTTTTGAACACGTTCTCCACGTCCAAACCTTTCGGTCCGCCACGTTCCCTCGGAGCGCCTTCCTGGACGCTTTGTCTTTCGCTTCTTGCCTCTTCACATGTTCGTCATGCCTTGGCATCAGGCTGAATCGCTCCGCATCCGAGCTTCCAATCCGAATGTCGCTCCACCTCAGCCGAGCAGTGTCCCACGACATGCTTTGTTGAGCGCTCTCCATGTGTATAAGAACCTTTGCCTGCTTGCCATGATCCTACCTCAATCCCTCTCACTTTGATCAAGTTCCATGGAAGACACCCAGTCTAGAATTATCTCACATCTCCCAGATTCAGTTGGATCGCTGGCAGCGGATCAACATGCCAGCAGTTGCCCATACACTCGCGGCTGCCGGTGCCACTGGCTTGCACACTCCCCATCTCCCTGGACCCAATCTCTTGCCACCCGACATCTTTCACAATCTCGGTCAATACTCTCCCTGGTTCCCCGCAGATGCAGCATCTTCCCAGTCGATCGTCTCCGACCAATGCACGGTAACCTTTGTCAGCCAGCTCGAAAGGCACGGCTCTCGATACCCAACCAATGGAGCATACAAGGAGCTGCGCAAGACGCTCCGTCAGATCGCCAGCCACCTCAAGCGTGTACCTGATGCTTCCAAGCACGACAAGGTGGACAACGAGGGGCTGGTTCCAGAGCTCAAGTGGCTGCGTCATTGGGTTGAGACTAAAAAGACCGAAGATGGAAGCCTACGCAACCGTCTCGGCAACTCCGAGCTCACTCCTTATGGGCAGTATGAGGCATATTCTTCCGGTTGGCGTTTTTACGAACAGTATGCTGACCTGTTCGAAGACGAGCAAGTCGGAGTAAATGCAGACTTTAACGTCGCACACAGCAGCCAGGATGCAAGCTTGAGCCGTCTGCTCGCCTCGCCCTGTGCGGTGCCTGATGCCGAGGTAGCATCCAGCTCTGGAACCGCGTTGCAATTCTTCTCTCGTGTCGGTCATGGCCTCTGCCATATGATGCGCAGCAGCTCAAGCCCAAAGCACCACCATGGGAAGCATCATCAGCGACCCTTTGTGCGCGCCTCTGGAGCAGACCGCGTCGTCACCACCTCCCGCTTCTGGTTGCAAGGCTTTGCCCACTCCCCGCACAAACCTTTCCGTCACGCTCCCCCCGAATCTGTACCCTGGCCCCAAAAAGGTCGCCCCGTCGTTCTCGATGACTTGAAAGGCGGTAAGCCACACCGCCGTATCCGCAACCTCCCCGAACCTGACGTCATCATCCCAGAGGCGCGCAAGTCGGACAAACTCGGTCAGATCGCCAGCAATAACACCCTCGATGTCTACACATGCTCTGCATTCGAGCGTGACTATCGCGACAACGCGCAGAGCCCTGCATCGCTCAAGACTGCCGCGTTTGCTTACAACGCTACCGCTGCGATCCGCGAGCGATTGGCGAGCCAAATGGGTATTCGACGTGGAGGCAGCAAAGACCGACGCGGAGAAAGAATCCACCTGGAACCTAAGCAGGTGCTTCAGCTGTTCAGCCTATGCGCGTTCGATACGGTGGCAAGACTAGATCCCTACGGACTGCTGCACAACAAGCCGGAAAGAAACCAAGGTGCAGTGAGCCCCTTCTGCGGGCTCTTCAAGGAGGAAGAGTTTGCGACCATCTACGAGGTCACGACCAACATGGAGAAGGATTATGGATTTGCAGCTCACAATCCGCTGCACAAGTCTCTGGCCACACCATGGCTGCGAGAATTGCTCGCCAGGCTCGAAGACAGACCTCCTGTCATGACTCCTCCCACTTCGATCAACACTACGCTTGACGAAAGCAGTCATACGTTCCCTCTTCCTCGAGGCAAAGGGCCAAAGGCGTTCGTTGACTTTACGCACGACAACCAGCTTGCTCCCGTCATCGCAGCGCTCGGATTATGGGATCTGGAGCATCAATGGGTGACGTCCCTGACGACGCCCTTCTCGGGCAGGCTCACGGTAGAGAAGTTGAATTGCGGTCAGGATGACTTTGTCCGGGTGTTGGTCAACGACCAGCCTGTTAGGGCTTCGAGTGGAATCTGGTGTCAAAATGCAGCAGGAGACACGGTTGCGCTCGGTGACAACGATCTATGCCCTCTCTCCGCCTTCCTCGAATCGCTCAAATGGGTCGACAGCGCTGAAGAGTGGGAAAAGTGCTACTCGAAGAGCAACAACGACGACAAAACGAACTCTGTCTAGTGATCGAGATAGCACGGCATCGCTTGGTCTACTGAAGCATACATACATGTAGCAAACATCCATCAAAGAATCAGACAGTGAACCACGTTGTAACATCAGAACATGTTCAGAACCTCGTTCCTGTAAAGCATGTGAATGCTTGAAGAGATCGATCGGGAAGCGATCGGGAAATTTAGGAAGAAAACGGACAGGCGAAAAAAAAAAAAAAAAAAAAAAAAAAGGCCCGCGAAAAAGTCTGCGGTACAGTTGTCTCTCGTAAGCTCGAAAGCGGTCGCACCGGAAGAACAATCTTTGAAACCCCTTTCATGTTTCTTGTCACTCTACATCCTCCATCACCATGTAAAAGCCATCGTGCTTGATAAAAAAAAAAGGCGTACGTATCATTTACATCATGGTTGCTGTCGCTGCTCTCTGTTCCCACTACCGGCAATGAGCGATCGCGCTAGGTTTTAAAAAGCGCTCAACATATCTGGCACCTCTTCGCCGAGCCCTTGGCTTCCGAATGAACAGATCTCGATCTTTTTTGTTCGGGGCCCTGGTCGATGACCCAACATTTCTTATCTGAGCCGTCGAACACGATGAAGGAACGTTTCCTCAGCAAGAGCAGCAGCAGCAGGCAGCCCGTATCTTCATCTATGTTGTCATGAATGTCGTCGCTGACCTTTGTCTTGCTCGCTATCTACAGCCACATATACCCATCCCACAACATGTTCCGACCAACCCAGTCTCTGTTGCTGCGCACGTCGTTGCGCCAGCTCGCTTCGGCCTCCAACCAACCCATCCCACCCGGCTCGGAGCTCAATGCGGTCAAGCGCACAGCAGCAACCATCCTCCCACCAATCAAGCTCTACAGGCGTCTCCTCCGTGCGCATCGCCGTCTCGACGCAGACATGCGTGCCATCGGTGACAACTACATTAAGGACGAATTTCGTCGTCACAAGGGGATCGACAACCCGCTGCAGATCGTTGGCTTCCTCAGCTCGTGGAAGATGTACCTCGACCAGCTCGAGGTGCAGCAGGGTCAGCCTGGCGGCTTCAGGGGAAGCAGATTGGACCCGCAGCTGCTCGAAAAGATGTCTGACGAGCAGATCTATCAGATCCACGAGCTGATGACTGCTACCCAGGAGGCGTACTCGGACAAGGCTCAGGCCCACCCGCCGCATCAGCAAAGGGAGATTGCGGAAAAGGCGGCTTCCGAGGCTGGAATGTCTGTCAAGAAGGATGACTAGACTTTTCTCTTCACCGCATACGTTACGCTCTCATCAACTCTGTTTACTCAATAGAGGCGCTTCGCCATCACTATACCATATTATCATTAATCGTTCGCATCGCATTTGTCGCTCTCTCCTTTGCTGTATTTGTATACCTAATCCAATCTTGGCTACGTATTTCTGCTTTAAATCTGTGACATTGTGCTCCTACTCCCATGACGATCTGACTGCTCTGACTTAGGAGTCGATGTGAAGAGAGGAGTTTGTGTTATGGTCAAGAGGGGGCCTCGGAAGTCGGGCATGAGGCTCCAGAAAATTTCTCGCATGTTGGAAGAAACAAAAGTTGAGTCGTGTGCTACACAGACCCTTGACTTGCTCAGCACGCTCTACCTTCACTTCATCATCTGCGTCCCTTTCGTTCTAGCAACATGGGCGGTCACGGTGCAGGACCAAGCTCGTCATCGAGCATCACGACCCTTCAAGATGGACTTCGCAAGACGCAACCTTACTGGTACGAGTTCCAGACGTACTCCAAGCTGCGCTGGTTCGGCCGCGAGCTCATCGAGATTATGACGACCGAATTTCGCGATCGTACGAAGGAGTACTACGTCTGGGCCATCCACAAGGGCATCTGCACCGTCAACGGCAAGAAGGCTGACATCCATCAGATCATTGGAGATGGTGATAAGATCTGCAACAGTGTCCATCGACACGAACCACCGGTGACAGATGAACCGATCAAGATCATTCACCGCGACGACGAGGAGGGGATTTTGGTCATCGTTAAGCCCGGATCGATTCCTGTACACGCTGCAGGAAGGTATCTTCGACATACGTTGACGGATTTGCTCAAGACGGAACATGGAATTGAGATGGTGTATACGACAAATCGACTGGATAGGTTGACGAGCGGAATCATGGTTTGTTCGACCAAGAAGGAGACTGCTTCCAGATTGGGAGCGCAATTTGCTGCTGGTCAGGTGAGCAAAGCCTACGTCTGCCGTGTACGTGGGCAGTTCCCCGAGGGCGAAATCGTCTGCAAAGAGCCTATCCTCACCATCGACCGACAGAGCGGAGTCAACATCGTCCATCCCAAAGGCAAATACTGCGAGACGATCTTTGTTCGACTCTCGTACGACGCCGAGACGGACTCTTCCGTCGTATTCTGTCGACCCATCACGGGGCGTACGCATCAGATCCGAGTCCACGTCCAATATCTAGGTCACCCAATCTGCAACGACCCCATCTACGGCCACGACGTATGGTCCAAAGTTGACCCCTCCTCTTTTGCCGAAGTCATCCCTGACCAGTGGAAGAAAGTCGGCGGGGAGATTGGTCAAAAGGAAGTAGAGATGATCGTCGATGCCATCAAAGGCGACCAAGACGGACAGGAGGACTGGGCACGTTGGAAAGACGAAGTGCTCTTCAAAGACATGATCGCTCAAGAAGGCCTCGAAAACGTCCACGTCCCTGGACCCAACGGTCGCTCCAGTCGACCCTCTGACGAACTTCTCAAGCGTGCTCTTGCAAAACTGGAGCTCGATTCAGGCGATATTCCATCAAAGGGTCTCAATCGCCCCGCTGATCTCGAAACAGCATGGCAGAAACGTGTACGCGAACAATCCTCCGACTTTTGCCCCGAGTGCAAGATCCCCTTGCTGCCAGATCCCAAACCGGAAGAGCTCTACATCTACTTGCATGCGATCAAGTACTGGACCGACGAATGGTCCTTCGAAGACGCTCTGCCTTGGTGGGCCAGGGAGGATTGGAAGTCGATCACTCCGCACACGAAGGACGCCCAAGGCGCGACATTGCCGGAAGATTTGGCCGCATTGGCGCATAAGAGCGAGGCTCAGCTATCGTCCAACTCTGCCGCCATCTCTACTTTGATCACCAGCGAGATTGAGGAGAAAGCTTCAAGATTGGCCGAACCGCATAAGCACACACAGCAGGACCTCGGTGTGGAACTCACACAAGTGCGTCAGCTCGTGGACTACCCTCCCGCAGCCACAAGCCCAAGCAGCTCAAAGGTGGTGGCGGAAAACATTGACGTCCCTGTAGTGTTCCAAGTCTTTGGAGGATTCGAAGACTTTGCGCAGCGCGAGATCCTTCAGCAGACCCTGTCGCGCACACCTCAGCTACAGCCGACATCAGAAAGCGGTACACTCTCGAGCATCCACTCTGGCCATGTCCGCGTGCAAGACGCCCAGCTGGCGAGCCATGCACTGGAAGCGTACTTTGACGCGAAGCTTGGCATCGCAAAGACAGCTTACTTGCTCACCGCCCAGCGAGAGTTCCCAAGGGACCTGGGGAAGGAGCTCAAGCACGACAAGTACATCGGAGGAGCCAGTAAGAGGGCCAAATGGAGGGCGAAGGAGTTGAGAAAGGCGCTGGCTAAGAAGGAAGGAAAGAAGATGGGGACGCAGAAAGCTACGCCCGGGCTTATTGCCAAGCCGTCGATTTTGCGCGATGGTGACAATGCAGTGTCTACAGCTGAGATCGCTGAGGCAAAAGCTGAAGAGGATGCCACTGCTCTGACTTCGAATGCAGGGGACACGGTAGCAATGAGCTCAGCAGCAAGCGAAGCCGACGCAGACGCAGATGAAGGCGCCCCATTCCCTTCCGAAGAGAAGCTTCTCCACCTGCTCGACGACATTTGGGAATCATCCCTTCCACAATTCACATCTGCCCTTTCCAGTTGGACACAGATCGTCGAGTCCACAACAGGAATTAGTGTCACCCCCTCGGCTCGCACCTACCGCGCCACAGTCGATCGGGCCACCTACAACCTGCCCAGCTTGAACTCTCAGACCATGGAACGCTACGTCGGCGAGCTTGCATGGGACTGGCTCAATGGCCCCGACACGCCTGCCACCGACCGCAGCATCCCGACAAATTGGAAGGTTGACCTGGAGAAGCCTCTACTCGATATCACTTTGAAATTCTTCCCCGGCTTCGGGATCGGTGATGAGTTCGAAAAGGAGCTTGGCGAGGACGATGATCCTGCGCTCAAGAGTGAAGGTTGTATCGTTTTCATGCTCAAGCTTCCGGCCGCTGTCACGGCGCATCCTAGGCGTCCAGCGGGGAGAAACGCGTTGCTGGTAGGTGGAACCACCATGGCCGAGTACCGTGCAGCATCCCTTGCCCTGGCTCTGCCTCTTCCCAGAGAGCGCAAGGTCAAAGACGCGATTCAGTCCGAAGGCGAACTGGGCCCACTCCGCGTGTTGGAACCGTGCTGCGGACACGGATCAATCGTATTCGAAACCGCAACCATGATGGAATCTCGTGGTCTCATCGGCGAAGTGTTTGGCTGTGATGTGGATGAAGAAACCGTCTCTCGTGCTGGGCAAATCTCTGCCCTTGCCGGATTCTCCTCCTCCACCGGAAATGTCAAAGTTCACCTTCGCGGAGTGGACGGAACGGACCGTACCGCTCTGGAAGCCTTTGTAGGTGGACCTGCAACCATCGATGCCATCATCACCGACTTACCCTGGGGCAAGAGGGAAAAAGCCAGCCAATCACTCTCCAAACTCTACCACTTCTTCTTAGAGTCTTGGTACAGCGTCCTCCGCACAGGAGGTTACATCGTTACCGTCACCGCGGAACACAGAACTCTGAGCAGAGCGCTTTCCGTCTTTGAAACTACCTGCAGGAAGAAGCGAATGGGTAGCTGTTTGGTAATGGAAGAAGTGAGAATGCTAGATGATACGCAAGAAGGAGCAGCCGTAAAGGAATGGGAAGAGGAAAAGGTCAAACAGCAGGGTAGATTGGAAGCAAAGAGAAACGAAAAGATGAGGAAGATCGAGATTGGATACCATGTCTATGTGTTTCTCATTCGCAAGGTCGCCATCTAGAACCTCACTGGCGAGATGCCAACCGTACACTGTAAGCTCGTAGCATTCTCATCGTCTCGATTCAGGGCTTGTTTTTGTGTCGAGGTATGATTGAAGATGGGCAGGGTGACAAAGTGGACCAGAGTGACAAATGGTGACAGACGTGCAGGTACATGACGAAGAGCAGCAAGAATGAACAGAACGAGGACGACGGGCAGAATGGGCACGATGCGAACAAGTACGACGACTGGAACGAGGCAAGCGCCATGATCAACTAGAGGAAGTTGTCGCTTGCTCGCCATTCTCAGGCGCGGTGTTACTGGCCAGCGAAGCTAGCATCGATGCGAGGCTAGAGTCGGGCTGTTGCGAGCCTGCCATGTTCATTGCCAACATAGCGTACGTGAGTAGGCGATAGTCCGGCTGACGCGAGCCTGCCATGTACGTTGCCATCATGGCTAACACGTGATTGTTACCCGCGCTTCGACTCTCCTCAAGGCTGCCGCTCGTTTTGCCTTGCAACTGGACCCGCTTCTCCTCCATTTCGCGCTGGGACTGGACCCGCTTCTCCTCCATTTCGCGCTGGAACTGAAGCCGCTTCTCGGCCCTTTCACTCTGGGCCTGCAGCCGCCTCTCCAAGCGTCTAGTTTTCTCTTTCTCCATCTCGAGGCGCTTGTTGGTCGAATACGACATGATCTCACGGAAGCAATCGATGAGATTTTGGCGTCGATTCTTGACAGGCGAAAAGCAAGTTCGCTTCCGAGCTCCTGTGCCTGAGTCTGAAGGCTGAGCGTCCCTCCAGAAGTTTGCTTCGGATTCGTCACTGAAAGCAATGCTGGCGGCTCGCCGACGAGAAGCTGGGGAGGGGGTTTGGATCCCATCTGAGGCGGAGGCGAGAGAGTTGGGGGAAGACGTGGCGGCAAAGCCTGGACAAGGTTGGATCGCGGCCAAGGATGAGTTAGCCCTGGAAAAGGAAGGGTCTTTGTGCGACGATGCAGCGGTTGTGTCGAGTCCAGGATTGGAGATATGATGATCGTCGTCTACATTTTTTCCCATAGGTTGACCTTCTTCGAGTGCATTGTTCTGCGAGGTTTGCGTGATGCCGTGATTGCCGCTGTGAGTCAGCACAGCAGGTCTGGGTTCCTCGCGCTTGGAGGCTATCTCGTGGTATTTTTCGAACCAATCATACTGTCGAGAGATGGACACTCGTTTAGCATAGTCCTGGTGATGAAGAATTGTGCGACGCATCAGTACCACGGCATGCAATAGGAATCAACCGAAGAGCGAAGCTTACCGAGTGGTTCACGTCCATGTCTCGTAGAAGAAGACCTGAGCCGATTGAAGAGGAGTGCTCTTTCAAGGCCTTGTATTTCAGCGCCAACCATCGGAGCTTGGCCTTGATGCGCCTGCCTCCGTCGACGTTTTCTTTTTCTTCGGGAAAGACCCTTTGGAAGAGTTCACTGCAGAGCGTCTCTTTGGTGGTGTTAGAGTTCCTCTCCTCTCCAGCTGTCAAGCGCACAGCTATCAAGCCTCGCGCAAACTTGTCCTCGTTCTGAAGTACGTTGAGCAACTTATCGACACTTTCTGGAGACCACACATGGTATCTACCAGGAGTCTGTGCGTTTTTCTCGGTTCCGCATTGCTGTTGGGTGAGGGTGATGGCATGGCGAGCAGGAGCCGGAGGATTCGAGGGCGGAGCGGTAGCGTGAGCAGAAGAGGAAGGAGCCGACGAAGAGGTAGTTGGCAGAGAAGAGGAGGAAGCGGCTGCGTTGGAAAGGGCAGAGCTTGAAGAGAGGGAGGTGTTTGGTGGAGCAGAGGAAGCAGCGACGCTAGTCGAAGCTGAGTTGAGTCGAAGTTGTGTAGCGGATAAATTTGTCTCGGAGTTGAATGAAGACTTTAAGAGGGAAGCAATAAGCCAGAAGCTGGCTGCTGGCGCGTTACGAGCAGGAGAGCCCGTCATGGCGGAAACATTACGGAGCAGGTCGATATGGTGGTGAAAAGGAAAGTGGCACTGAACTTGACGCGTCGACGTGGAAAGATGCAAAGCGCAGAAATGTTGAAGAACCCACTCAACCACTTTTCATATCACTTCTGGTCATTCTGATCGACGACCCACTCCATGGCGGGCCACTCAGTCACACAAACTGCCACGCGAGCTTATATTCCCTTTTTTACCCTGCAAGCTGTCAAACCTCCCAAGCGGTCGGTGCAAATGGAGAGCTGAGGTCAAACCTCGAACCGGCCGAGTCTTGGACCATGCGGAAAAGGCACACGCGAGGCTGTGCTGCAGGATGCCGCACCACATGCATGTTCGTATGGTTGCCGACAGAAGACCTACAACCACTCGACAGGGTCCAATAAGTTCGCTTGTCTCTGCTTGCTTTTTCGATCGATGTGGGCAACTTTAGCTTGGCCAAAAAGAGAGAGAGAGAGAGAGAGAGAGAGAGGATGGACCGGCATGGTGAGTGAGCGGACAGGGTCTCTCAAGAGCTATGTGAATGGGTAATCGTGACGTGACTTGAAAGCGAGAGGCGCATGACCCGACTCTGCCTTGAAGGGTGAGAGTGGTACATGTGCAAGCCTTCCACAAGGTCGGAACTGCCGCCGAGGGAGGGCGTGTCCGTAGAGTTGCACTGCAGCCACCAGATCTAGCCTTTGCGAGCCTTTATGACGACGGAGAAGAACCGACAGCTGACAGCTTTAGCTTACGAGCACGCCGGTGATCCACAATCCTACCCAGAGGGTCAAAGGTAAGAAAAATTCGTAGCAGCAGGTCACAGTTACAAAAGAAAATCATATGCGCGGTCTCGTTTAGGCAGTTTTCGAGAGGATATGTGTGAGTGTCGTCATCACCCTTTTGCTTGCAAACAAAAAAATCAAATCAGATGCACAGCAAAAGAGGCAGTGCTTTCCTTCTTGGCTAAAGTTCAGATGCCGGATCTTCCGTTTTGGTGCCTGTCCCGCGGTGGGTGCTACTGTAGTTTCTTTTGGGATAGGGTCTTGGCCGGTCATACTGTACTACCTCTGACTTGTGGCGATGTGGCTCAGTTGGTAACAGTGCTGACATCAGAGGCCAAAGCTGTGTAATTGTAACGGCTTGGCCCGTCGCTATGACAGTGTGCTTTGGCGGGGTGTGTGAAGGTTTCCATAAGTATCTGACCTGTTTTGCTCCTCGATATCGTCTTTACCCCTCCCAGACCTTTCTGTACGAGCTCGGCGACCTTCCTCATCATCAACATCACGTTCTCGACGCTACAGTCGCACGTACAATACAACCTTCCGCTCCTAGTCGCATCTCTGCTGTATAGCGATCTTCACGATGAAGGTCAGCAGCGCCACCCTGGTCTCCTCGGGCCTCCTTGCCGCATCGACCACCCTCGCGGCCCCTACTGTCAACCAACCGCGCTCAACCCCCGTCCACGTACCCATCACCAAGCGCGGACCTCTCGTCGCCCGTTCCGGCAACGACCTCCTCAACTGGGCCTACGACCAAAAATCCATCCTTCAATCCAAATACAACCTCCCTTCCACCTCCAAAACCCGCCGAGCTGGCTCCGCATCCCTCACCAACGTCCAATATGACAGCAGCTGGGTAGCCCCTCTCACCGGTGGTACACCGTCTCAGACCTACCAAGTCGTTCTCGACACCGGTTCCGCCGATCTGTGGATTTCATCCCAGTACTACTCGCCCTCGGGGTCGAGCAGCTTCCAGAACCAGAGCACGCCGTTTGACATTCAGTATGGAAGTGGAGAGGTAGCAGGATACCAGGCGACCGATACTTTTAGTTTGGCAGGTACGACGGTTCAGAACCTGCACTTTGCCGTAGCAAACCGGGTCTCGAGTGGATTAACTAGCGCTTCGATGGAAGGAATCATGGGTATGGGATTCCAAAAGCTCGCCTCATCCGGAGAACCCCCACTGTGGGTTGCTGCCAACATCGACACCTTCTCATTCTACCTCGAACGGGCCTCCCTCACATCCTCCGACTCGACCCAGCAAGGCGGAACCTTTACCCTCGGCGGAACCAACAGCTCCCTCTATCAAGGCGATATCTCTTATAACCCTCTCATCGAGCAACTCTACTGGATGGTCCGTTTGGGAGCTGCTGGCACCAAGAACTCCAATGTCAACCTCAACGGTTTGACACGAGCAGCCATCGACACGGGTACAACTCTCATCGGTGGACCCGATTCGGTGATTCAAGAGCTTTACTCTCAGATTCCCAACTCTCGCAGTCAGGGTAATGGATACTACTCGTTCCCTTGTCGATCGAGTGTTGGTGCAACCTTGACTTTTGGTAACAAGCAGTACACCATTCCTGATCAGGATTTCATCGCCGGTACGCTCGACCGTTCCGGATCCGAGTGTCTCGGTGCATTCTTCGGGCTGGGAAGCAGCATTCGGACCGATCTGCAGTGGATTGTAGGAGACGCTTTCCTCAAAAACGTATACAGCGTCTTCACCACCAATTCGAACCAGGGCGCCGCGGTCGGATTCGCCAGTCTCGCAAGCGGATTGAACTCGGGTACAAACAGTCAGACTGTCAGCACGTCTACGACTAGCAATGGAAGTGGAAGTAGCAGCCCGGCGAACAAGCAAAAGGCTAGTCTGATCGCTGTTGCTGGTGCTGTAGCTCTGCCTATGCTCGCCATGCTCTTCGCTTAGAAGTAAAGAAGGCTAGATTTGTAGATAGGTTTTCCATAGCACTGTAGCACTAAGTTTTCGTTCTGTTCGCACGCATGTTTTCTCACGCATAGTCTAGTTTCCAATCAATCCCATTGACAACCAACATTCAGCGGCACTTATAAACGGCGTGAGACTAAGTGGGTATAGCGTCGCACAATGGCGCCAATGACGGAGGGTATGAGTCGCAACCGGGAGTTGACAGGTGGATGTGGGTTCGGCTAGCGCATGACAGCATGCAACGGCGATTCCGCCCGAAGCACAGGCGTCGATCGCCCACTAACCATGCCCATTCCCAAATTGAGCGCAGGGCTAGATCCTCTCCTGCCCTTGATCCCAGCATTGTTACCCAACAACCCTACGGGCTCCCCCTCCTGCGTCCGCACCCTTGTCAGGGCTTTATCGCTCGCGGCCCCTGCCAAGGTTGCCGTACTGAACCTCCTCCCTGGCTCACAAGCACCCGCTTGTTGTTGCAACAAGCACCTCTGCATGGCAAACTTGTTCACTTCGTCCTTCCAAACTTTCCTACCTTTTTCCTCCTTGACCGCCTTGTTCGCCAACGTCTTGACATCAATCACTCTATCCGCACCGCCGTGTGCCGACGAATCGACAGAGCGCAACGAAATCGCATCGATGCTCTTCCTCGCCATACCTGGAGTCCTGGCCCGATGGTTCGATGCCGTCGATGGCGGACGAGAAATGCCCGTACCCAGATTGAGAATCGCAGTAGAGTCGTAGGAGTCCTCGCCTTCACCTTCGTCACTAAGGCTGAGAGGCGAGGCGATAAATGCAGCTGCTGCGTGTGGAAGCGGCGAGGTTTCGAGATGGGTATCGAGCGAAAGTTTGGGTCTGTACTGTTGACGAAGTTGTTGTTTGGCTTTGCTGGTGAGTGCTATTACGGGTTCGTGGTCGGGGGTGAACGGATGGCGGAAAGATGGTTCCCAAGGAGATGGACCGAGGGACAGCGCTCCTGGAGGTAAGCGCAGAGCTGTGGGTGCGTGCAATGCTCTCACCGGAGCAGGGCCGTCTTTCCTGGTGGTCAAGTGGACCGCAGCAAAATTGCCTTCTGCAGAGGTCTCGTCCTTCTCAGCGACCGGATCGATCTTTGCTGCCAGATTCAGGGGAGGGGGTTTGGAGGATTTGCGAGGCTGAATACGAGTTTTGACAGCAATAGTGGCAGAAGATGATGCTCGTTGGTCTTGCATTCGTTGCAATACTCGCTCGTCGATCGTCTTGTCGCCAACCGGTGAAGATGGAATGCTCTCCGCCACCGCCATAGCAGTATGCTGCACCGGAGTCTGCGATACGGGCGTATTTCGAGGCTGAACGTTGCCCATCACCCACAACTTTCCCCTCTCTCTTTCCCCCACAGTCTCCCTCTCCTCCACCGGCCTCGGCGCCGGCGCTCTCGCTACAGGCCCTAAGCTCTCCATGATCCTCTGCCTATCCCTATCCTTTTCCACCACAGGGCTACTGGGAACGCTCCCCACCTTTGCGTATAATCCTCCACCACCCTCTTTTTCTCTATGGTGCTTCCTCAACAGCCCTTCTCCCAGTGCGGCAGCCTCGGCTCGCCTGCGTCTTTCGCTGCGTCGCTTCTTCTCCATCTGTCGCTGCTGGATCCGTGACGCAGGAACGATGCATACGTTTCCCTGACACATTAGTCCCTGTGCTGGATCGCCAGAGGTACCACCATGCGGTGCACATGGTGCAGAGTCATCGGTGAATACTACATCGTAGCCGAATACTCGGGAGAAGAAGAACGAGGATATGGTGGATAGTTTGCGGTTGATCGTGCGAAGGATCGAGTCGATCGTTCGGGCTAGACGGAGGACAAAGCCGTCGATCAGGTTGGTGGCTTGACGCGAAGAGATGTTGCCCATGGTTGTGAACTTCGATGCTGCGCTGGGTGATGGAACTCGGTTGTACAGTGCTTGCGTTGATATTTGAAGGCTGGTTGTCGGTTGTGGTCGCTGATGTCGGTGATGCTGTCGGTTGTGCTATTGATGCTGGTAGTGATGGTGTTGGCGCTAGAGCATCGTTGAAAAGTTGTGATATGATGGTAACAGTGCCACTATTGATGATCGTAAGAAGGTCGTGATAAGAAGTCGTAATTCGAGTCAAAGGTAAGGTAGGACAAAGGGTATCGGAGGGGAAGAAAGGGGTATCAAAGATCGAAACCCGGAATGGCGGCGTCGGTGGTGTCACGTCAAGAAGATGCTTCGCCGGGCAAGCATGAAAGGGGGATCCAACGAGCACCGACAAGAAGGTAAGAGGAAGGGGTTGTCCAGATCAGGGGTAATCAGTGCTGCTGTGTACAGTATGTGTTGCTCGCGTGCATGAGTCCTACTTTAGGGGCTGTCACGCTTTGTGCAACCGAGCTGTGTGCCGTCGGACTTTTTTTGTTCGACGTGCATCACTTTCGCTTTCCTTTTCCCTTTTCTGTGTTGATCTCGTCCTACGTGCCGTTCTAGACTCGAGAACATTTCCAATTTTGTGGAAATCAGCTCACTTTCCGCTCCGCCCATATACTATACACTCAGGAGCCTTTTGAGATATATCACCTTTTCCTCCTTTCTTTCTGTGAGACATGAAATCATCCCAACCGTACGGTCCCGCACTTTGACTCATGCCTTCGGTAGATGTGGTGAGGCAAAGAGGGAGCGAGGTGAATTTCAAACGGCGAAAAGAGAAAATCAACATCTCCACTCGAAACTCACAAAGTCGCGCAGGTTTGGATATGTGTGTTGTGATTTCTACACTCCGCAACACCAAATTCATACACCTCTTGCTCGCGTGGCTGTTTGAGAAGATCTACCGCATGCATCAATGCTCCTCTCTCCTTCCACACACACAAAAAGCTTGATTCTTGTTGATGGAGAACACTTTCTTCCCGTTCCTTTTATTCCAAGACGATCCAAGTGACAGCGATTGACAGCAAAAGAGTCCTAATTAAAGAAACTATGAATGAGGGCAGCCTATGAATCCTTCTCCTGCGCAATTCTCTTGGCCAACAAGTCCAAATCTTCGCCGTGCACCTTCTCGGCCTGTCCAGCAGTGTCCTCGTCCACCACCGCCGGTACCTCACTCAACCCTTCTCCAATGTTTTGGGGCTTGGTCTCCCTTCGCATAGCCTCAACCTGCGCGTCCACATCCCTGGCAAAAGCAGCCAACAGCTTCTCCTCCACCTCTCTCTTCTTCTTACTCCTCTCTCCGCCCTTCCAGATCAACACCGCCGCACCGATACCTGCCAGAAACGAGCACGGCATGAACGTTCCCGTGCTCCAAGCTGGTCGGTCGTGGTAGTGCGTAGCATATCCCCACATGTATCCGCACAACAGGCACTGGAAAAGCGAGTTGAGATCGTTACAGATCGTAATCCAGAGCGCGAAGCTGATGGAGAATGCGTGATGGGTAAACGTCTCGTGGGGTCGATACCAGGATTGAGACTCGGCGAATGCTGTTTGCAACGTGTGCATGTGTTGGGCCTGGTGCGGGGTTAGGACTGCTTCCGACGACAGCTCGGGGACCGTCTCATCTTCGTCAGAGGATGAGTCGTCGTTGTCATCTTCGTCGGTTTGAGAAGCACCTTTCTTCTTCTTGTTGTGGAGCTTAGCAGCAAGGGACGGGACGTCGTTCTTATCTGCGAGTCGAGGAAGACCTTGCTTCTTGCGAAGTCGCCAAGTCAGATGCTGATAGTATGCGATCCATGCCATCCTCCACGTATCCCTCACTCTCCAATAGATCAGCCCAACACCAGGGATTGTGAACAGACCGTTCTCAAACTGAGAGAACACTTCAACCCAAAAGTCCTTGTTCTTGCCCCCATCAATCGCACCGATGAGGAACAGCACCAGCGCTGCACCACCAAACACGACCAAGAATCCATAGATACCAGCAATGACGCCAATGGGTGTCTTGAGGAATGCCCAAATACCTTGCATGGCACGCTTGAACTTTTGCCTTTTGGTGAGCAGTTCGTGGACATATGCGTCTAGATGCAGATCATCCTGGTCTTGAGCAGTGACGGCAGCAGAAGTGGGCGGAAGACGGCCTTCTTCAAGTTGAAGTGTGGCTTCGGTGGTGGTGGCGTCAGGGTCGACTTGTTGGGCGGGAAGGTCGATGACTGGCCGCCTATCGTAGAGCGAAGGGATGTTGGGGAAGATGAGCGAGTTGCCAATGTTGGAGAGATGCCCCGCAGCGGATACGCCTGGATCGACAACATCCAACGTGTCTACGAGGTAGGCAGAATGCTCATCGAGGGAAGATGTTTCCGAGGTGGGGGTGGTGTCGGTGGTGGTCTGCTGAACTTCTTCTGTAGTTGGTGAAGCGTTGGTGCTGTTGGTACGACGAGCATCTTCCTGCGCCATGCTACCGTACTTTCGGATCAAAGCCATGAAGGTAGTCTCTTTTGCTTGGCCACGTTCACGTTCGCCCTCCTTGAGTGGATCCAGCGCTGCAATCCTTCGCAATCGTTCCATGCGTCTACGTCTCTCCCTCTTATCCACCTTGCGCTGGTGCTTCTCGGCCATCCGTCTGACAATGCCGTGCGCGCAAGGCCTGACCCTGTGATGATGCCTTTCATAGATCGAGTCATCGTCACTGTCCTCCTCCTCCTCCTCTGGCCCTCCCCTCCGGTCCTTCTTGCGCTTGGAAGAACTCGCTTGCTCAGCCTGAGCCGAAAGCCGGGCGAGATAGGACCCCGTTTCGCTGGTCACGCTTCCTACATGTGGCGGGATCACGGGATCAGTTGGCTGCAGGGAGTTGGCATCGATCGAAGCATGTCGCACCTCGGAGTTGAGAAACAGCCGCGCCTTGGCCAGCTTTTTCGCATCTTCCGCTTGACGGTGGCGCTCTTCGAGGGTCTGTTCTGCGTCATCTGAAGAAGGAGCAGCAGCGGTGGGTTCAGCGTCGGAGTGCTTATGAGTAGAAGATTCCGAGTCGGATGCTGAGCCTTGGCGGGGACGAAGGGCCTGTAAGGGGACAGAGGTGGGGTCTAAAGACGTGGGAGTAGATGTTGTGGGTCGACGTTTGCGCAACCGCATCGTTCTATGGCGGTGGTGTCGATGCGGCATGGTGCCTGCTGAGCCCTTTTTCGGCCAAGATACACGAGGAGAGATGGAACACTAGATGTGAGCAAAGGTATTGATGGATGTAGGGACGGTTGATAGTGATGGTGATACGATCGGAAGAGTAAAAAGCGAGAGTGTACTGTACTGTATTTTGTTTGATGTGGCCCCGCCTTTGTGTCTGTCTAGACTCTGCCAAACTTGCATTGGGATGCAGATTTACTTTGCAGATTGCATCTCAGCCCAAAACAGACAAAAAGCCTTTCTGGGAAAATTTAGCCCCAGGGTCTCGCTCTTCCTCTTCCGTGCATATTGTACACCCTGTCATTCATTTTGACACACAACCACTTCTTCTTCACGCAAGGACACGTGCTTTAACAGAGCTACCTCTTTGGCTGTGAAGAGCTTACAGTACATATGACAACTGCGCACGGCTCAGTGTCGGCTCGAAGCACCAGCCTTGCGAGGCCTCGAGAAACCAGCACCTTCGGTCTTTGTGATAGTCTGTGGCGCCTCGCTGTCAATACCAGTACCGGCAAACTTGTGCCTCTCTTGAGCCAGCACCTCTTCGATCTCGCCTGAAACGTAGGCGTGGGTCAGATCTTCCCTGTCCGACGCCTCGAGCTGCACATCGCGTCAAAACATCACAAGAAGCAGTATAGTCAGCATACCGTCTCTAAACCAGCTTCAGAGCGAAAACAATTGAGGGGGATCCGGGGTGAAAACATACCTTCTTAACAACGCGCATACCCGAAAAGCCCTTGACGTGGTTCATGATGATCAACACATTGCTCGAGTAGATCATCCTTGCTTTGACACCACTCGACGCGGGACAGCAGTAGAGCATGGCCACCACGCTCTCGCCTGACGTCTGCATCGACACATTGTCCAATCGATAGAAGGCGATGCGTGGATCGTTGGCGCTCAGTGTCGAGGTCAGATCTGCTGGAGGGACAAACCGAGGTGGAGACTCTAATTCCACAGTCTCGCTACGCAGATCAATCGCCAGCACCACCAGGTTCCACTCTGAAGTGCCAGAAGCGGTGGAAGCAAGCCCTTGGATGGCCTCTTGCACTCCATCGCCCCATTTGAATCCGAGCGCTGGACCACCTGCTCCATTGCCTGCACTGCTGCCGTTGCTTCCGCTACTGGCACGCTCAGTGGCTTGCAGCCTGCGCAGCTCGGCCAGCTCCTCCTCGCGTTGGGTGAGACCGCTCTTGGATGGACCGGTGCCGGAACCGATTGAGATGGCACTCTTTTCTTGAGGCTTCTCGGATGCTTTGTCGTCGAGACTGGCCTGGTCGAGCGACGTTGGCAATGTAGGCTGCGACAGGGGTGCCGAAGATTGGGCTGAAGGTGTGGGTGGCTCCTGAGGTGCTTTTGTCTCAGCAAGCTCCTGCTCCGCTGATGTCACTTTTGCTTCCGACTCGTTGGCGTCTGTGGCCGAAGCAACACCCGCAGCTGCTGTGAGGGTCGAGTTGGATGGGACGGTGGGCTGCGAGAGGTCGTCCTTCTGCCCGGCGGCTATAGCTGGTGTAGTGGGTTCTTCGGGTGCTTTTGTTTCCGAAGCGAACTGCTTGGCGTTATCGGATACCGCTGATGACTTGTCCTCGCTGACAATCTGCTCCTCCTTGACCGCAACTTGCTCCACAGGCTCCTCGGAAGCGGGAGGCGATGGGCTCTTGAAAGCAGAGGTGAATTCGTGCGAGTTGTATCGCTTGGGTGCAGGTGGAGAAGTCAACGTGGGCTGTGCTGCTTCAGGGACAGGCTGAGGGCGCTCTGGTGTGGCGCTACCGGCACTGCTGACGCCAGAGACGCCCGAAGTAGCAGCGAGGTTGGAAGCGCTGCTTGGGCTGGATCCGGTCTCGTTGTCATCCGCCGACCTCAAGTTGTTGGCCTTGCTGACCGATCCGAAATTCCTTCGTGCGCCTCCGACACCGGTCCCTGCCGCATCGGACGCAGCCAGACCGGCCGTCTTGAGTTGAGGATTCTGATAATCGTGCTTTCGGCTATTACGCAGCTTGGTAGGCCACAAAAAGTCTCTTGGGGTGGCTCCAAAGATGGTTTCCAAAAAGTTGCGCTCTGTGAGGCCAGCCATGAGCGAGGATCGTGTGATGGCATACTGCATTTTCTCCTTGACCTTGGCACCGTCAGGCTGGTACGAGCAGCAGAGCCATTCCCATTCTCCCGATGCGGATTGGCTGTCGAGGCGGTACAGAGCGTATCCGCTGCGCTGAGGATCATTTGCGAAAAGCTTGCTAAGGATGGGAATAAAGTCATCCTTGTCGCTCACATCGTCACTGGATGGAGGAGTGGAGTCGACCAGCTTGAGATATCCTCCATCGTTCTGGACGAGGATGGCACGGATCGACTGGTCCGCCTCCTGGAACGTCTTGGCCAGATCGTCTGCGATCGGGATGTTTGACATGTTGAAACAAAAAAAAAAAAAAAACAGGATTCGATGATGGTGTAGAAAAGGAAAGATGACTAGCTGCAGTATGCGGTTGAACGCAAATGCTGACACTGTCAGCAGCTGATCGTTTGTGTCAAAGGTGTGTGCAGCGGAGTGTCAAGTTTGCTGTCGTTGTCATCATGGCCAGCAGAGAGGGTGTCACAAAATAGCTGTGTTGTGTGGTTCTTCCCCTGAACACAGCATTTGTGGAGTAGAGTTGGACCGTGCAGCCGACAAATTCCACTTTTTGACAACCATCTCGCCCGAATTGAATTCCCTTCTTTTGTGAATGTTAGTCATAGGACCCTCACATCTTGGACAAATACGTCTGTCGCGCCTCTCTGCTTTTGTTGCCGGCATGCCCGGTCAGACTGCACGCCGGGCAGCGTACGAGGCAACACCGGCTACTCATCCAAAATGCAGACCGAGCGAGAAAGCGAGCCTGCCAACCTTGTCCAACGCTGCTGCTGCTGCAGTCACTGAGTGTTGCTTGCGAGTCCAACTCTTCTGTGGGGCATACGGTTCTTGTGCTCCGTGCCCACCGGGCTGCTAGACATTCCTACCGAACTTCTCCATCCCTTCCATCCCCCGCATTCCATCTTCTCATTGACCATCCATCTCTACAAACCCCCTACACAGACATCAAAATGCCCAAGGACGCAGCCCCCGAAGTTATGCCCGAGCTCGGCGCCAACCGCCTCTTCTCGCTCGATGGCAAGATCGCTCTCGTCACCGGCGGTGGTACCGGTATCGGCAAGATGATCGCCGCCACCTACATTCGCAACGGTGCCAAGGTCTACATTGCCAGTCGAAAGCTCGCCGATCTCGAAAAGGTTGCCACCCAGCTCTCCAAGCTCGCCCCTAGCGATCCGGAGGGCAAGAAGGGTCTCTGCATTGCTCTTCAGGCTGATGTCGGTAGCAAGGCCGGCTGCGACGCTCTCGCAGAGCAGGTCAAGAAGGCCGAATCCAGACTCGACATTCTCGTCAACAACTCTGGTCTCACTTGGGGCGCTCCCATGGTCGACTTCCCGGAGCAGAAGGGTTGGGACAAGGTCTTTGACCTCAACGTCAAGAGCCAGTTCTATCTCACCGTTGCTCTCCTGCCTCTACTCGAAAAAGGAAAGAGCAACACTGAGCACGCTACCGTTCTCAACATTGCCTCCACCGCCGCTATCGTCCCTCTTGCCGAGGGTGGTCTTTCTGCTCCTGGAAACGGCACCTACTCTTGTAAGTTCTACTCCCCTTACCTTCCCTTTTCTCCCTTGTCTTTTGAGCGATAAGTACTGACCTCTTTCTTCCTCTACTCCTTCTCCATATTTTTTCTTGTTCTGGACAGACCAACCATCCAAAGCAGCCTCGCTCCACCTCACCAAGGTGCTCGCCAACTCGCTCGCAGAACGATTCATCATGGTCAACGCCATCTGCCCCGGTGTCTTCCCCTCGCGTATGACCGCCTACGGTCTCGAGGAGAACCGTGACCTTCTCGAAGGCATTCAGCCCACTGGCCGTGTTGGTACTCCAGAGGACATTGGCGGTGTCGCCATGTTCTTCGCCTCGCGTGCCGGCGCTCACTGCACCGGTACCGGTATCGTCGTTGACGGCGGTCAGAGCATTCAGTTCCAGCCCCGTCTGTAGTTTCGAAATTGCTCTGGATCGTATAGGGAACCGCTCATGAAATGATATATTCTTCTCAGGTTGATGCTAAGCTGTATCCCTATGCGTGTGAGCTGTTGGCAGATCAATCTGTGATACCCTTTCCCTGTAATCTTCGGTGTGAGATGTTGTTATCGCAGTCGAGAGAGGCTCTGTCAAGCGCATACAGAAGAAGATGTGTTGGGAACATGCAAGATTGAAAGATACAAATACATAGTGGCAACGAGCTGCCTAGTCCTATGACTGGGCATGAGTCATAATCCCTGCTCTAATCCTGAACGTAGCGCCGGCGCATGGTCCTATACTTCTTGAGCGAGTACAACGTCTCTGTCTCTGTACGAGACGCAATCCGAGTAGAAGCATAATAAATCAAGTGTCAGCTACCGTCCAGCCTCTGAACCGAACAGCACAGCACCACCCGGGTGTTTACTTACCCTTCTTGATAAACTCAGCAAGATCTAGTTTGGCCTTGATCTCTTTTTCGTCGGTGAGATGTGCGTTTTTGGCAAACATGCTTCGGAGCTTGCCGAGAAAGTTGTATTTTGGGTCTGGGTATTCTCGACCTAGCCGGTGGAGCTGCGAGAGTTCACGATGAGACGATATCACAGTTGAGAGGAAGTGTGCGTCAGCTTGTCCCCGTGTTCGTGCAGTGAAAGATAGCGAGAGGCTACATAGTCCAACCAGGGGTTACTATTACGGCGAAAGCAGGCTCTCGATTACTGGGTGTGGCACATACTTCTTTGTACAGCCCAATGGCTCTTGCTCGTAATGGGTGTCCGAGTGGCGGCATGACGAATGTCTCGGAGCAGTGGTGTGGATACTGCGAATCTTAAAGTGTGCCTGCTTGACGAGGGATCCTTCCCTTTGTTCTCCAAGTGCAAAGCTGATGATGGTGAATCTGTCCAAGGAAGAGGTGGTAGAGAGTCAAGAGCGCATGATTCGACCATCATCAGCTGGTCATTCCTCCACACTTTCGAGTATGATTCACGCTCGGAAGTCGCCCTTTCTGCTTAGCCGAATTTCTCAAGCTGCCAGAAAGAATGCAAAGCCAAAAAACAGGGTTGCAAAAATAGCCTTTCTCCTCATCACCAACACCATCCCTCAAAAATTACAATGGATCGCTTCCAGCAGGAATCAGAGATCGACGAAGCCACAAAAGCCGAAACGGCCGATGCGCTCGCCAAGTCTCGTCAGTTCCTTACTACTCGGCTTTTGCCAGATCTCGACCGAGCCAACCGCGATCACCAGAGCCTCGTAGCCCAGATTGACGAATACAAGAAGCTGCGCGAGACGCTGAGGTCTCTAGACACCGACGAGGACAGGATCAAGGACATAAATGCAAGGTCAAAGGGTGCAATGCTTCTTGCAGATATCGGCGGCGGTGTCGCTGCTCAGACTCAACTGTGAGTGCCTTCCAAGCAACGGGACGAGATGTCGGGACCAAATACTGACAAAGTACTATCCTACTTGACGATGATTTCCTGCAGCATCGAGGACGAGAAACCGATCATTTCGCTAGGCCTCGCCAACTTCTACGCACAGCTGACAAACAGAGAAGCAAGAGCTTTCATCACAAAGAAGCTGGCCCTGCTCGAAACGTAGGCCCCTCACACTCTCCCCTCTCGCCTCGTACCATCTTGACTGAAACAATCACTGACCTGACGTTTCCTCGCTGATTACAGAAAACGCGATCGAGCGATAGACAAGCTGGCCCAGATTGAAGCCCACATCCATCTCGTAGGTCTCTCTTCGCGGTTGTAGAAGCAAAGTGCTCTTGCTAACATCTCTCACTTGACCACCAATGATTTCAGACTTCGACATCAATAACGCAGCTCGACAACTTGCATCGCGGCGGATCGATCATCGACGACGTATAGTGTGCGCCAAATTCGCTTCAACTCATCTGTACTTGTACTCATCATTGCAATTCTACACCAGCATTCAGCATTCAAAGCCACATTGAGCTACAGACACTTCACGATCAACGCCGTGCTAGCTACAGCAGAAGGTTCAGCGAAGCGAAACAACAGAGGAAGGAGGTTTCAAGCATCGCGCTTCAACACGCCGCCAAATAGCGAACTGAGCAATGTCGACCTTTTAGCCGACGCAGCAGCTACAGGCTGTCGAACGAACGCCACATCATGCTTCTTGAACAGCGTTGCCGAGTCGAGCACCTCTCCGTTGGTGGAGTGAATCATGTCGACCTTCAAATTGTTCTTGTCTTGGAACGTGAGGCGAGCGTAACCGTTGTGGCTATCGTCAACGAATGCGTTGTAAGCGGGCTTTGTACCAGCGCTCGTCAGACCCTCGATGTTTCCTGCTGCACCAGCAACGATATGCCAGGGTGCCTTTGGGTTGTTGAGCCCTGCAGTATCAACAGTGCCCTTGTAGATTGGCTGCTGGCGCTGCAAGTTGTGCACATGTCCGGCAACAAAGAGGTCGACGCCGTACTCGTAAAACAGATCTTCGAAAGCGGTTTGGCACTCGGAGCAGATGTTGTCGCTTCCACCGGTGCTGTACCAAGGTCTGTGGCCCATCACTACGATCCAAGGCGTGACGGTACGGTCGACCGATGCCAAGTCAGCCTTGAGGAAATCCAACTGTTGATTGGGTCGGCCGTACGGACCCGCATCGAGTTTGCTGGTATCGGGAGCGTTTGCGAAGTCGGTCTCGGTATCAATCGATACGAAATGGGCCATACCATAGTCGTAAGAGTACCAGAAGGGAGGCAAAGCAAGCTTGTTGGCAGCTGTAGCGTTTGCCTTTGCCGCTGCATCGGAACTCTGCGAGGGGAAAGTGGTCGGCATGTTGGGTCCAAACCTGATGCGGTAGTCGGTGAAGTTGTACTGTCCCTCCGGGCAAGCACCTTGATGGTACAAGACCTCGCGACATGCTGCTTCATGATTTCCGGGCCCCGCCTGGTAAGGCTTGATGGACGAGACGTAGCTCAGTTGGTCAAAGAAGAGCTCGGTAATGGCAGCATAGGCATCTTTCCCATCCAACAGATTCTGTGGGCGCAAGTACCAATCGTCTGCGTATGCAAAGTCTCCCGGATGAATGACAAAGTCGTACTCATGCTTGCTCTGGACCAACTGTTCGATGGTAGAATGGGTAAGGCTGGGAGGGATGTAAGGAATATCGCGCTTCATGGCGGTTGTGTAGCCATCGGCACCGTAGACGCCCATATCGATGACGGCGTTGACAGAGAAACTTGCCTCGTCTCCGGGAGCGTGAGCGCTCTTGAAAGACAGCGTGGTGGAGTTGGTGGATTCGATCTTGTAATAGTAAGTGGTGGAAGGGGTCAGATCGGGGAGAACGACATTGTTGAACCACGTACGAGAAGTGGCGTAGGTGTCGGAAGTGGAAGAGCAGACGCGCTTGTCAAGCGACGAAGGGGAGATGCCATAGGCAACACAAGACTGAGGAAGCTTTTCGTACGTGTTCCAGGCGACAGAGATGGCGTTGAGCGATTGAAACGAGAGACGGGTCTGAGTAGGCGTAGTCTTGTCGGCAGGGATGTTGGGATATTGGTAGGCAGAGACGGAAGTGGCAGCGGCTGCCATGAGAGACAGCACGCTGTTGAGAGTAAGGCGGATCATTGTGATGAGTGTGTGGCTTTTTGGTGACATGAATGTGGAAGAAGCCAGGGCTGCTTATAAGCTTTCGGTGCGTAGCTTCATGGTGTGCTGTTCAAGATCCGCCGGCTGGATTTCGACAAGAGGCTCTAGAAGCAATCAATTGCCTTGATGAGGCGCATCAACAGATCTGCAGAAGACAGAGGAACGGCGGTTGACCACCCGTCCGTTTCATGCGGCGGCAATAGACATGCGGCTCAGCGGCTGGCCGACATCGCACAGAGTTCTCTGGCAAAGGAAACCAATGAGCCGTAGTTGCTTGGTAATGGGCTGAGAGAAAGCACCTCGATACGGGGCAAATACGAAGAAGAACGTGTGGCGGAAGCCAAAAGCCCGGACGTCGAAAGTGGCAGGCAACGGCAGCATCGGCGAACACGTTGCGGCATCTCGAATCCTCTCGCATGAACACAGACACAAAGACACAGAAGGGCGGTTCGGTAACATGTGGTGCGTTGAAGTTAGGGAAGGAAGGTGAAGCAAGAGCACGTTCGTTCGCGAAATGGGCTCGCTTAACGTGACAGGCACAACCAGCAAGTTGGCAATTTCTCTTTGGCGCAGAGGCTTGCGAAGCTGAGCCGCTTAGGGCTGACACAGTTTCGAGGACAACTAACTACGTTTCGCTCAAAGATGCCGAGACGTGGGTTGGCAGCGTACCACGATGTCACTCTTGGGGTGGAAAGTACGGTAGATAGGAGCATGGACTGCCAAACCAATCTCAGCGGCGCTAAAAAGTTCATCTCCGACACCTAGACATTCTCTCTTTGACCCTGTCGTGAAAGGGGTCGCTGGGTGAAGAAGCGCACAGCGAGACAGCGAGACACCGAAGCACAAAATTCAGGAACGGCATCCTCACCACGTTCTTGTCATCATTATCGGGTTGATGTTGGTCGAATCGTGATCCCGATCAAACATAACCCCCGTTCCGCGATGGGATTTTAACGGAAAAATTGAAAATCGAAATTTGAAAACCAGTGTGGTCCCTGTAGCTTAAATTTCTCTGGCCAAATGCAGATGCGCGCCAAAATGGGCTGGTGTTGCGAATTCAGCGACACAAGAAAAATCGGCTTTCCTGTTCCCCCGCAAACCTGTCGCACTTGGTTCGTTTGAAACCAATCAGAGACAGCCAAGAAACAAACCAGAGCAAGGAAAGAAAGTTACCGCTCGTCCTTGGCTTTCCGCTATCCAGCTTGGACCTTGTCACGGCCCCTTTGTGAATGATAGGCTTAGACGGATTACGAATGTGTGTGTGTGTGTGTGTGTGGTTAGGGTTGGTCGGATAAAATGTGGGAAAAGCTTATCGTGTGTACGAGGCAAAGAGGCATGCGGTGCTGCGGTGTCCAGCTTCTGGACCCTTCTTTTTGGTCGCAACACAAAAGAAGAAGAAAGCGAGTACCACTGCTCGACTCTAGGACAAATAGGGTTGCTGGACCAGTGTGGTCTGAGAGAGACAGTCCCGCGTGCGAGTTTGCCTCTCCGCCGCTGTTCCGCCTGCGAGTTTCTTCCAAACTGAGATGCTGCTACTGTACACTCTGCCCACGCCGACTTCGGATCCAGTCTTTGCCCTTGATCCTGCTCTCCATCTTACATCTTCAACCTAGCCTCTACCTTTCCGCCATCGATCCTAATCACCATCCAACCGCTCCTCATCACCCACAACGTCGGCTCATTTCGCCAACCCCACAGACAACTCTCTCATAGAGGTCAAACAATTGCCGCCCACACTTCATTGAGACTCTCACAAGATTGCTGGTCAATCGACGCACTTTCACTCTCCCTCTTCTGGCCTCGCACGCTTGTATTTGAGGCTTCGAAGCTTCCTCACATCCTAGCAGCAACATCGATCTAGTCCTACTCTTACTCGTTCTCTCTCTCTCTCTCTCTCTCTCTCTCTCTCTCTCTCTCTCTCTCTCTCTCTCTCTCTCTCTCTCTATTCGTCCCACGTTCTATCTCGTTCCCCGCTTCAAACATGGCAGCAGTGGCATCTGCGCCTCAATCAGCGATAGGCGCCACCCCACCCTCCGCACCATCCTCTAATCCCACAAACACACAACCACCACCGCGCCTACTCTTGCGCTTGCCCCCCCAACCCGAGATCGACGGTCGTCGCAATCCTCTCAAGCGTAAATGGCGTTCCATTGTCAATTTTTTCGCGCTCCCCATTCGGGCGTACTATCTTGAGCCTCCTGGGGCGGCATATCGCGCCGAGCTGAGGGCGCGCAGGGGCAATCCTTGGGAAGATGGAGACGCGCAGCTTTCGTTCTGGCCTGTACCTGCATACACGGATGAGGTGGGAGACGATGAAATGGTGCTCTTCAAGGCTCAGGAGGAGGCCGAGGCTTTGGCTGCTATGCAGAGGGATCAAGCAGCTGCAGAAGCAGAACGAGGAGAGCAAGTGCAGGAGGAAGGCTCTCCAGACTTTAATGATGCTTTTTCAGACGACGATGAAGAGGAGGAACAAGAGCGGCTTGCTTCGGCCTCGGTGTGGCCTCAAACTCCTCCCGAGGCTAGTTCAATGCGTGCTTTTCAAGGACAGCTCGTTGCAGAGCCATCCCCTCGATACGAACGCACCGATCCGCTCTCCTCCGCTCTCCCCCTCTCCATCCCCAACGGCCGCGCATACACAAGACCCCGTACAAGCAGCAACCTAACCCCCATAACCGCCGAGCCCACCTTCGCCAACGGCATCACCATGTCTCGTCACCTCTCGACGCCTCTCTCCCCCACCCCTTCTTCGCCTCCATCATCATCTGGCATCTTTGCACGCAGAAATCGTGCCCTCACTACCACAGCACGACCCAACTTGGGCGGCCGCAACATCTCAGAACCGCTCAGTTGGACCCTCGTCCGCTCCCAGTACTCCTACCCGAAACGAGGTCTCACTCCGGAACAGCTGACCTTTTTGAGCTCGGTAGAAAGCTTGGGTCGATTTGGAATTCCCCATTCGCCTTCAGCTGCTGGAGTGTTGCCGTCTCCTGCGTACGAGGTCAGGGTCGGTCAGTCTGACTATGGGTTCCCCGTCACTGCTGCTCAGGATGCCCACGGCTCAGTCTAGGTTAGAGTTCAGGGGTGCCCGGACAATGGCCGGCGACTTTCTGCTGTAATCGAAGAGGTACCGGTCTACCTCCGGCTCAAACTCAAACTCTCGGCATTTTCCACAACATCAGCTTCTTTGTCCTCACATTCGGCTCTCATTTCTCAAGGTCTTCACTTACTCTCTCTCTGTCGCAGTCTCTGTCAATCTTGCATGCATCCCATTTTCTTCTCCGATCCTTCGCCCCGCAATCGCATTTCTCATCTTTCACTGTATCCAAGCTCTTTTCTGTCTCTCAATCGCAGAATACACCGTCTCTTGTTGTCACAAAATCTTTTGGGCCTGTGTCACGGGGTATGTGGGTATAAAATTTGGCAGTTAGAAGATGCGACCGGAACCCCTGCAGCGCAGACAAGTCTCGTCACCAAACCAGAAGCTTTCGGTCAATCCTCGACCGCCACACTCGAAGCAGAGGCGGCCTCCGATACGCGGGTCTCCGGGCATCACAACCAGTGCTCCTGGTGGAGGGGGACGTGCGCCGTACCACGTTTGCTGGGGTTGAACGGATACGTATGGATTTGGGCCTCCGGGGTTCGGGCCGAAGCCGCCGACGAATCCTCCTGATGGCGGCGGTGGTGCGTAGCCGTATGGTGAAGGTCCTGGATGAGGGTGCGGCCGAGGTGGTGGTGGAGGCGGACCGTGGCCGGGAGGTGGTTGTGGCGGGGGAACATACTGCGAAGGCAACCGTTCTTCAGAAGTAACATTCGAAGCGTCTTGATAGTTGGGCGGGACATCGGACATTCTCGAACCCTCTGTTTCTGCGTCTACCACGGGTGAAGTTGGCGTTCTTGGTGGCATCGCCGTCGGTGGAGGAGGAGCATGTGGTGGCGGTCGGAAGCCTCCATGCCCATAGCCTTGCCCTGGAGGAGGCGCAGCACCAGCACCAGCGCCAGGATATCCTCCTGGCACATATCCATGACTCGGTCGTGCCATGCCCTGTGGAGAAGGACCACTGAGTGCCGGCAACGGCCGCTGAAACTTATCCGTAGCCCCATTCAGCCCTGCCGAATAGGCCATAGCAGCGGTGTACGTTTTGCCGTACTTGTCCCAACAGCTCTTGTGTGGATTGTTCGGATCGCCATGCTTGTAGCCTGTGTCGTGGCATTTAGGGCATCCTCGCCAGTCGCGGGGGTAGACGAGGAGCTTTCCTTTGCGTAAAAGGGGTTGGCCTGGAGTGGGGATTGTGGTCGGGCGGTACGAATCGTTGGGTCTCGCGGTCGGCCGATTCGATGCTGATGAAGACGTTGGTGGAGGGCCGGAGGGCGGGGCATATACGGAGGGTGAGGCAGGCGCGGGAGAGACAGGCGAAACAATGGAAGAGTGCCGCGAGTGACGCGAGTCCAGGCTTGGTCGTGTAGGCTCTGGTTGAGAAGGGGCAGGACTTGGTGTGGCATAGCTTCGGGGAGGCAGTGATGGAGCTTGACCCGCCGGGGCAGTAGCTGTAGTGGGCACCATCGAGGCACCCGTCTGCTGAGGTGTTACCGCACTCAAGAATGGATTCGTGTTCGGTGAGAGGTTCGGCGAGGTTGCCGTGGCTGTAACTGTGGTGTTGGATGGGCCTGCCGTGTGCTCTTCCGGCGCGAGGAACGGGTTGTGTGACGAGTTTACGTTCGTATTCGTAATTGTATTTGTACTCGTATTTGTGCCAGTGCTGGCTGCTGCAGTGCTCGCTGATGGAGCGGTGGACGAGGCAGTTGTATTGGCTGCCTGGTTTGAGGTCTCGTGCGCCAATGGCTCGTACGGAGGCGGAGGCTCATCCGGTAGTGGATCGACATCTGTATCGTTGTTACGCGACATGGCTGTCGGCCTTACTTTCAGTTCGGCGCTACTGTCAGCTCGATGGTGGTGACGATGGTGGTGGAAGCGAAGGATGACGGGTAAGAGATGGTATAGCTTTACAACTGTAAGTCCGTGCGTCCAGACTTGAATTCCTTGGCGTAGTTTGTTCGGCAAGCTTATCCGACAATAAGGTCGCACAAAGTGGAGCGCAAAGTAAGAAAGCGGAAGTCGGAAATTGCAAGCTTCAATGCTTGGATTGCTTTCTTCCAACTTTCTCAAAGGGTCCATGCTTGCCTTGCCTCTTCATTCTCATCCGCTCTCGTCATCTCACCGCAAGAATACGCTTCGCTGCCGAGCACGCCGTCAGCGGTAAGAGGTGCGTTCGTTCTCCAAAGCGGCCAAGAACCCCGCTTCAGCGTGCCATCATGTCGGTCACCCTCCATACCAATCTTGGTGACATCAAGGTAAGCTTCCTCCGCCCCCGTTATCTCACACACATTTGTATTGAACAGCGCACTCAACATGGCACTCATCCACATTGTGATCGTAGATCGAGGTGTTCTGCGATGTCACCCCGCGCGCCGCTGAAAACTTCCTCGGCCATTGCGCAGCAGGCACATACAACGACGTCAAATGGCATCGCAACATCAAGTCCTTCATGATTCAGACCGGAGACCCTACCGGAACAGGAAAAGGCGGTCAATCCATCTGGGGAAAACCTTTTACAGATGAAATCAGATCCACGCTCAAATTCGACCGACGCGGCATCGTTGCTTGCGCCAACGCCGGGCCAGATACCAACAAGGCTCAGTTCTTTATCACTTACGGCAAGCAACCGCATTTGGATGGCAAATACACGATCATTGGCAAAGTCATCGATGGGGCAGAGGATGGTGGTACGCTGGATGCCATGGAGGTAGTGCCCGTGGATGCAAAGAATCGTCCGACGAGTGAGATTAGGATGACGGGGGTAACCGTCCATGCCAACCCCATCGCGATGAAGGCTATCGGCAAGTAATTTCATTCTCAATATGAATGCTCGGGTCAAAACAAAAGAATGAGGTACATTGCGAGGGTTGCTCCGCAGAGCATGTGAAGGGGGAAAACAAGGAAGCAAGCTGACCGAACCTCGCGAAGTTCAAGCGCTGATGTTCTCGCCCGACCGAAAGGCTGTTCACCCTGCCAAGTGCGGCGAGCTGAACAAGAAGCAAGAACAAGCGCTCAAACGTGCGCAGCAGTACCAGCCGTTATACCATTACCAAATCCGGTCTGACCCAAGCCCGACGTCGTACCCATTCCCGCACCAGTGTTGAGATACGACGGCGGGACATATCCAACTCCTCCATCCTGCACTTGCCCGCCGATATAGCTTCCATCTGGAGCAGTTTTCATCTGTCCTCCTGGAGCTGCTGCGGCTGCTGGGTTAGCAGCGCGAGCGGCTCCCTGCTGCTCGAGCCATTCCCTGTAGTCTGGGTTCAATCGGGCCTGGCCCCTTTCGTCAACGTACATCCACGGATACTGTTTCAAAAATTGCGACACTGGGATTGCCTGCGTCCAGTCCTTTAGATAGATCCAAGATGCTGTTCCACACAAAAGCATATCCACGGTCGCATATGGTAGTGTAGGTTTTGATCAGAACATGCGAATCACACGAAACAACAAGGAAGAAGGATTGAGAGGGGAAGGGATACTTACGGTGCCTACACAGTCCATGTTCGGTCTCGTGCGTATGGCCCAGAAGGTTGTCGAGGAAATCACGCTTTCGGAGGCCTTTCAGGAGCATATGTCCTGTCTCGGGGTCGACGGGTACGAGACGGCCAGTGTCGGTACAAAAGTAGTTTTTGGTCATCTTGCTCAAATACCAGTCTTTCAATTGGCCACCGAGATTGCGCTTGTGCAGACTGGCGCTGGTGAAGGGAATAGCGCGTTTGTGCTGTGATGCATTGCTGCCAGCGATTGACAAAAGAATGAGAAGGAGTCCGAAAAGATGGCAAGTTCTGATGTTCAACATCGTGCCTGTCTGCGTGTGGAAAAGAATGTAGTGATGCTGATGATGATGGTGGTCCAATGTCAAGCCTTGTTTCTGTGATCGAGCGGTCCCACTCAGCCTGTGCCTGTGCTACAGTAGCTCCTCCAGTCTTGCTCCCATTTTCAAGTTCATCTCCGTTGCCAAAGTGGCTCAGCATGTGGGTCTCGTTGTCGCTTGCCGTCGTTGATGAGGTGGGGACACTTCATCTCTCCCGATTCGTATCTGGAAAATACCCGATCAACAGAGATGAGAAGATGATAGTGCAATGCAGCTTCAGAAGAATGTGACGCTGTTTGAGTGGAGGCTTTGGACGTGTGCTTCCTTGCCCACAATTAGTCACCGAGGTCAATCCTCAGGACTCCTCAACGCTGATCCTCTCCTCTTTCCTTCCATCACTGACTCAACCGACAAAGAAGCATGCCTTTGTGACCGCAAGCAGGTTTGTAGCCACTCTGACCACGTCATGTCGCTGCCGTACGCCGCGTCGGCGGTGCGCTTCTCATGGCGCTCAGTGCTGCCCGCTTCAATGACGTACCGAGCTACACCATCAACCAGCAGGGTCGTCGCCTCGAGGTGTCTCGCTTCGTCCAGCCGTAGCGATGCTCGAGTCCAGCACGAAGCGTCTCAAGAGGTACACCCATCTTCTGGCCCAGACACGTTCACCGACGAGGCACCAAAACTAGGGAAACGAGCGCGTAAAGCCCTCAAAGCACGACAAAGGCAGGAAGAGGATCGCGTAGCAAAAGAGGCCAAGGCGAAAGCAAAAGCCGAAGCACGAGCTCACGAGACGGTCAGCTCCAGCTTCGATCATTCAAGCAGCGAGGCAATGTCTGCACATGCGCCGCCAATCCTCAAAGTCAAGCATGTCCTTGATGCAGCAGACGGAGCGTCGGCTAGTACAAAGGCGCAGCAGCAAGAGTTGAATCGTTGGCGGTCCCAAACTCAAGCGGGGGATGGAACGAATCCGACAGCTGGCTGGAGCGGGTCCCTCTTTCGAAGTCACATCTCGTCCTTGCTCTCTGGATTTGGCACTGCGCCCGAGTCACGGCCACTACAGGAGGCCGACTTTGCAAGCTCGAGAGCAGTGGAGGAGCAATCCGCACCATCGACCTCATACACCAGCGACATGGGCGCCTCAGGCAAAGCTGCACACAAAAAAGTGCACTCACTTACATCGCCAGCGATGACCAAATCCGAGCGAATGGAATCGCAAGCGCGCGTCATCTTCCACGCCATCCGCGAAGCTCGAGAGCGGGGAATCGTCGACGAGGACGAATCTTTCTTCTATCCTTACCCTGAAGGTGTGCCACCAAAGGATATCGAGGGGAAAGATGCCGTGTGGCTCAACCTCGGTCCCGATCCAGAGGCCTGGGGAAAGGAGATTCCCCAGGTGAAGGATAAGTGGTTGGAAGTGCTCTGTCTTGGTCTGACGAAGGAAATCTCCGGCCGTCCGCTCACAAGATATTCCACCGCAAAACTGGGAGAGGTCGAAGGCGCATCCAAAAGCGAACTGAGACAAAGAGATGGCAATGGGTTTGCCCTCGACGAACTCGTAGAGGACTACGATCTGGAAGATCACGAACGATTGGAGCAGCTGGGAGATTCGATCGTCAACATGTCTTCCCGGCTGCTGGCATATCTCTCCTACCCGGACGTCAACGAAGGATCGCTGACGAGACTGTCGAACTATCCGACGCAGAATAACTTCCTCGCGCTGCTCTTCCAAGAGTGCGGATTGGCGGCTCGTAGGGATGAGCTCCGAAGAGAACTGCGTAAAGCGCAGAACCCTGAAAACGAGATGGACGGTGACGCAGAGGCCGACAGTAGCAAACGGACCAAGGTCGGGAATGCAGCGGAAACAGATGAAGAGAAAGCACGCCTGCCCCTGCTCATCAAGAGAGATGCAGATATGTTTGAAGCTTACGCAGCCGCAGTCTTCCTCAGCAACGGGAACGACTTCAACGTTGTACATGAGTGGCTTTGTCATCTTTTCCGACCGTTCCAGGATCAAGCGTATCGATTCATGGTGCAGCGAAGTGAAGCGCTCGCCCGATTGCAGGCGAATCGCGCTGCTGCTGCAGCTGCTGCAGCTGCCTCGGCGGCCGCCTCGGCTTCCCTCAACACGCCGAGTGGTAACGGAACGGCTTCTGCAACAAACCTAGCGGCTGACGGACTAGGTATCAAATCTGCCTCCGTCGACCCATCTTCTGTCCCCTTCTCCTCGCTCTTTCCTGACTTTGCTCGTGGAAGCTCAGACAAAACCTCGCCAACTGGCATCCCCACCTATGCACTCAACAACACCAGCGAGGCTTTTATCACGGACGAATTCCTCACTGTGGCAGCTCGAGCCCGGCGCCAACGAGAGGAGCGATTGCGGGAGGAATTACGCGTGCAGGACCAGCAGGAGCTCATGAACATGGGCTGGTTCAGGAAAGGTTTCCTGAACCTGAGGCAAGGGTTTAGACAATATGTGATGGGCAAAGACATTGTCAAGGAAGAAGAGGCGAGAATACGCCAGAAAGTGGATGAACAGAGAGGCATGAGTGAAAGGGACAGACAACGGTTGAGAGCCAGAGAGAGAATTGCGGCGGGGGTGTCGATCAGGAGTACGGGCAGTAAGCAGAGGGAAAAGGTTGTTGAGGGTGTGGAGCGCGAGTAGTGAGATAGAAAGCAAACATAGAGCTACTGTATAGACAATTAGACCTGTGTGATGATGATGTGCGCTGCTTCTTCTTGAGAGACTGAGAGGACGATGGCGACGCTACATGTGAGAAGGGAGCAGACCGCCAAATCCGAACAGTGCGCGGTGACGACGCGGAAATTCCTTCCGGCTTAGTTTTCGCGGAGAGATGGTCGGCTTTAGCATCGACACGAAAAAAACGGGGCAGCACAGCGCGAAGTTTGTATTCCCCGCATTTTTGACCGAAAACACTATCAAAGAAGCGGTCTGAGCGTCGACCCCGCGTTACCTTCTTCTTGCTTTCCCCTATCCCCATCCCTGTTCTCATCCACCCCACATCAACCTTCAAGCTTTTGTCTTGGCTCACGTTTTAGATTCACGATGTTGCCCTCAACCAGACTCATGTTCAAGCACACGCTCCGCAAATGCGCCCCACACGATCGAAGCAAAACCATCGGCTTCATCGGTCTCGGCGCTATGGGAAAGGAGATGGCCAACAACCTTCTCACCAAGACTCTAGCTGCCAATCCTGACCCTGCGGTGACTTTTGTCGTCCATGACACCTTTGAACAGTCTATCACACGTTTTCTCACTGCGCACACCTCCGTTCATCCGAGCCGTAACATTCTTGCTGCCTCGTCTCCCGCAGGAATCGCCAAGTTGTCAGGAACCATCGTGACCATGCTCCCCTCCTCGCCGCAAGTGCAGTCCGTGTACACTCACGAGAATGGAATCTTGGACGGATTGGAATCGTTCAAATCTGCCTCTGCTGATGATCCGCAAGCAAAGACACTCTGTATCGACGGTACAACTCTCGACCCGGCCGTAGCTATCGAAACTGCTACCATCATCAAAAACGCAAACTCCAACGGTGCGTTTGACATGATCGACGCACCCGTCTCTGGCGGTGTAGTCGGAGCAAACGCAGGAACTTTGAGCTTTATGGTCGGCTCCAACTCCAGCGAGACCTTCGCAGCCGCCGAGCCCTACCTCGCCATGATGGGAAGCCGAGCCATTCATTGCGGCAAGAATGGCAATGGTCTGATCGCTAAGATTGCCAACAACCTTCTTCTCGGTATCTCTATGCTTGGCGTCACCGAAGCAATGCTTCTCGGAACCGCCCACGGTCTTCCACCCTCCGTTTTGGCAGGCATTATCAACACCTCGACCGGAAAATGCTGGTCTTCAGAGGTCAACAACCCTTGCCCAGGAGCCTTGGAAGGTACAAAGTACAGTCCACCCGCAGACAGAGATTACGAAGGTGGATTTGCAGCAAGACTCATGGCCAAAGATCTCAAGCTCGCCATGAACACGGCGAAACTGGAAGGTGTTCCGACGCCATTGGGACAGCTGACAAGCAGTATCTATGAGGCGTTGGGTGGCAACGAGGAGTACAAGGACAAGGACTTTGCGGTTGCTTTCAAGGCTCTGAGTGCTGCTCTTGGAAGAGAGGAGTTCAAGGGGGGTCGGGAGCAGGTGTAAACTCGAGCAGAGGATATCACAGTTGTGCGAAAGTAATGAGAGGTCAATCTTTGAACATGTTGTCTCTGTTTGGCTGTGCGAAATCACAGAAATTGCCTCCAGTGCAGCAACACGTTGTGAAGCTCATCAGGGTTGAGATGCTGAGCAGCAATCTACAGCAGCGGAATTAGAGCCATTTGTGCAAATATACAGATACTTTGGGCGCTCGCTTTCACAGACTGTCGTAAAATCTCTTTGAATAGGGACCCGATAAGATGGGCCCCGATATGCTGTTAGAAAAAAAAGGGTACTAAGTAGTGGTGTGTGTGTGTGTGTAGTGTGGTACAAATACATGTTTGAACCGACTAGAAGCTAGTGGCTCTATTATGGTTTGGGTATCATATCATCCATCCTGTCCAATATCCTACGTCTCGGTGCTTAAAACCTCCTAAGCGAAAGACCAGTTTCAGCAGCCTGGTTGAAGTACGCCTGCAACTCCCTCTGCCTGTTCTGCTCGTCCTGTTCTTCGGCCCTGACAGTCCTCTGAACCATGGCCTCGTAATCGCTCATCTTGGTGACCTGTCTCGAGATCGCGGGGGATGTGTTTGCGCTCGAGGCAGCAGAAACAGGGTGAAGCGATGCGAAGCCGTACGAGGTGAAGGAAGAGCGGCGGGACGAGGCTGGTGTGGAGAATGCCGAGTCGGATGCATGGGACTTTTTGGACTTGAGCGATGCCTTGCGTTTGAAGACACGGAGGAAGTCAAGGTGCAGAGAGGATGATGTGGATGTGGAAGAAGAAGGGTTGGAAGTGGGAGAGGCTACGTCATCCAAGTCTGAAGTGTAGGTCTGGAGCGTTGAATGGTCGTGTACATCCCTCCTCGCGCGACGGTGGGAATGAGAGTGGGAGAGGTGGTGATGGTGGGGACGATGCGAGTCGTGCGAAGACGTTGGGATGTGATGGTGACGATATGATGTGCTGGCGTGAGATGGTGAGGATGTGGGTAGCAGGAAGACGGGCGAGAGTGATGGCGATGCAGAGGCACCCATGACGGGCGATGAGGGGGCAGAAGAGCGCACCTCTTCCTCGTAGAGATCGCTGAATGTGAGGTATTGATATGGCATGATGTGCGGATGTTGATTGAGATGTGAGATAGTGGGGGAAAGGTGCAGATGGTTGCGGGGTAGTCTGTGGTGTATATATGCCTCGCTGAGTGTAGAGGATGAATCGTGTGATAGGGTATGACAAGGTGTGGAGTCACCAGAGTGTTGATGTGGAGATAGGTGGATGAAGAGTCAATATGATCAAGTGACAAGGAGTGCCGAGGTGAAAGGTCGAGTATAAAGTCAAGCTTTTAGGACATGGGAAGTGATGTGTGTGATATGGTGAGAGGAGAAGGAAGGTCAAGTCCGTGAGTCATTTGAGAGCGGTTGACATGACGATCCGCGCTGTGCAAGTAAGAGAGGTTGGTGAGCGAGCGTGGCGCTGAGCGGCAAACATGATTCCCGGACTTTGACCTCAAATTTTTCCGGTCAAGACCCTTTTTGACATGAAAAACGCATTCCGGCGAAATTGCCAAAAATCATTCCACGCACGCCATCTCTCTCTCTTGACAAGTCCGTGGACCGTCGCGTCCGCATCCTCCGTTTTCAGCACACAGCACAACACAGTCGCTGCACGACGTGGATCATCATCTTGCTTCAGCATTCCTTCTGAGCCCGATAGCCGCAAAAGACAGCAAACGCATTCAATTGCCTCCAACAAACTTATTTCCAATCTCCGTGGACCACTTGTCCTTTCCCGTCCCTTGTACATGTGTATACAGCTAGCTATACTCAAATGTGACGGGAATGACATGCGCAGTCTATCAACGCTAGAGATATCTTGAGAGCACTGAACACGGTGTGGATATGAGGTGTCATGGATGCTGATGCGAGCAAAACTGACCGGCTACCCCATCGGTCCAATATCCGGCCAAAAAAAAAGGAACAAACAGAAATTCTCCTATCAGTCTATCCCCTATTTCCTCCTCGTTAGTGCATACACTGTACGCCCCGCCGGTCTCACCTCTTTCTAGCATCTTCGCCTATCCTCATTCAGACTCTTGTTCCCGTTGACATTCACAGCCTGACATCAATACCGAGGCAAACGCATCGTACAGCATCTTCTTCTTGAAAATAAAAGCATGCTATGATCATCGATGTCGATATCGATTCGAGCAGCAACAAAACGTGGCATGCACGTCGGTCACTTACGAAACTTTCCCTTGCAGCACCGCCAAACTGAATCCCAAGACCGAATCTTTCCGAAGTACGGAACGAATCGCGTCGTGAGGGGAGAACAGGGAGGCAAAGAATTAACATCTCACGGCCGGAAATTCACCTTTGTTGCGATGAAAGCAATGGCCGAGATGGAGAAATGAATTTCGGATTTTGCGACGCGTTTAGGGCCGAAACTACTGTGGTCAGCCGGCTATCGGATCGATTTCTTTCCCGGGACCGGAGTGTTGACGCTAACCGCCGCTTCGCTTAGTGGATGACGTCGCTTGAGATGTTGCATGTGTTGGCGACCGGGTATGTGTGATAGCCATCCATCAAGCCATGTGAGGGGAGGTCAAAATCCGTGTGTAGAACGTGTAAGTTCAGCATCGGTTTCAAACAATGGAGAGGCGTAGCCCTGTATGCGCGGAAAACGAGACTGTTAGACCTCTGCAGCGAACATCTTTATTTGCCGAGATAGCTTGGTCGGATGCTTCCTATAGCGTCCAGGGTCGCTTTGGTCTCTACAGCTCGACATGGAAATCAAACAGATCGTTCCCTGCTTTCCCCCTCAACATGAACCAGCTCATGCTTTGGCCACGTCGTCCGAGAACAAGCGAGTTCAACTTTGTCTGGCGCACATCCAGAGCGCAGTATGGTCAGTGGCAGGATCAGGTGATCGAATCCACCACCTAACACCACCAGTAACCGAACCATTTCAAAAGGGAATGGATTCTGAGTCATTGGCCAATGAGAAGCGTCGGATGGACAAGGCTAGAGCGGACTATTCGGCTCAAACCCAAACGATCTGGCACTTATCAGATTAGCTCGATCGCGCATTCCCACGTCCCTTTCAGTTCATCTGAGGGTGTGAGTCATCGGAGCCTTTTCTGTGGGGCGTGGACTGCGGCACACGACTTTGACTTCTGTTTCACAGCGAGCGGTCTTTCCCCGTCTAAAGCGAGACTGCGGAAGAGGCGACCTGGGCAGCACTACAAGGGAGCAGATTGCAATGTGCATCTCCGAGGCGGCTGGGGAGGGAGAAGAAGGCTTGGCTTGGCAGAGGCCAGCAACGCGGGAAAGAGAAGAATGCAAAGTGGGGGCAGCGTAGAATTGAGGGTGACAAGTCATTCCTGCTTCAGGGCCAATCAGATTATTCCAATCAAGAGGATGAGTGGCTGAGCTTGCATAGAATAGGCTGACTCGCTTGCCAGGCTAGTCTTTGCTTCTCGAATGAAAGGACAGAGGATGCACAAAATCAGAGAAGAGACTTCCACAGCGAATGCAAAAGTACAATTCTAATCTGATAACGAAAAATCTCACCAGAACACCAAAAAAAAGGCGCACGGGATCAGTGTCCTCGCTTGACCGATCCCATCCAGGCGAAAGGGCTCAGTCGCCTCCTCTCCCATTCGCTCCGATCGTCTCTTTCAATCTCTCCTCACCATCATACCCAATACCATTGTCAGCGATCACATACGACAACCTCATTTTCACGCCTATCAGTATCGCATCCAACTGTGACACCATCAACTTCTGCTGCAGCTTCGACTACACTTGATTCCCTGGTGTCCCTCGAGCAGTCACCGCGACGAAGACTGTCAGCGGCAGGCTCGAGCTTGCATCGCTAATCAGAGGCCACAACACGCTTTGCGATTCAACCTCTGATGCTTTCTCTTTCAATATCTTGAGCACAAGCGATCCCAAAAACTACCGCCACCACCATGTCTTCGCCAGCCATGGCTTCCATACTCCCTTCCCCACGGCCTTCCTCCTCTTCTCTCGCAGGACAACACAACTTGGCACAGCGGCCCCTGCCACCATCCTCGTCATCTGCTACGCATCTCAAGCCCGCTTCATCCAAATCTCAGTCTTCTCGTCTAGCACCAGCACCTTCATCTGTACTCGCCCCGGCGCCCTCCTCATCCACGGTGCAATCTCCGCCCAAGCCCAGACCATCTCCGCTCGCACCCACCAACTCCGCCAGCCCAGCATCTTCCACCTCATCCTCCTCGGCCGCTTCTCTCGGCAAAAAGGATGCGAACGGAGGGCCTCTCGTCCAACCTTCCAAGGAATGGGTTCTCCCTGCGCGCGCTAAACCTGGTCGTAAACCATCCGAGACGGAACCTCTCACCAAGCGCAAAGCCCAGAATCGCGCATCCCAGCGTGCCTTCCGCGAGCGCAAGCAGTCTTATCTCGCCGATCTCGAAGCCAAGGTTGCCGCGTACGAAGCCGCCGAGATCGATCGCAGTGTTGAAATCCAAAAGGTTGCCCAGAAGCTGCGCGCCGAAAATGAGACTTTGCGAAAAGAAGTTGGGGTGTGGAAGGAAAAGTTTGCCCAGATCGAAAAGTTCTTCATCCAGGCCAAAGCCAACGGTGGAAGGCTGCCAGGTATCACACCAAGTGTCAAGTCTGGTCCGGGATGCAAGGCTCCAGCGCACGAAAGGGTGGCGACGGCGCCAACCAGAGGCGTACTTGTTGCGCCAGGTGCCAAGAGTGGGAAGGACAAGGACAGAAGTGCTGGTGGGGTTCGGTTTGCTGATGCTGTGCCGGAAAAGACGCAGCCTGAAGGCTCGTCATCAACGACGCAAGAAAAGATACCAGCCTCGGTGCCTCTGCGACGCAGGCCCTCATCTTCATCTGTCGCTCCAGGCGATGATTTGACCCCTTCCGCGCCCGCCATCAACGTCAATGTATCCACTTCTGAGCCGCAACTCCAGCCAGCACAACCACTCGCCTCTGCCCCACGCAAAGGAGCCAAACCGCCTCTGTGGTCCTTCGAGACGCCCAAGCCACCTTCGCCCACCGCTCCTTTCCCCGCTCTTTCCAATCCCGCTGGCGTGGATAAAACGACCTCGCTTCTCTCTCCATCGCTGCTGCCCCACGGTGGCCATCTTTCGGTGGAAGGCGGTTGCGGGTTCTGCACCGAAGCTTCTCCATGCGTATGCGCGGATGATTTCCTCGATCTTTCCTCGGCTCAGTCACAGCCTTCACACATTGCCGTCGCCAGCGATGTTCCTTCTGCGCTGCCACTTCCAAAGCGTAACACCACCGCTTCGAGCGCTTCAGAGACTTCGAGGAGGATGAGCATCGGCTCGCTTACACATGCCAACGATGTCGCTCTTGACCAGCGTAGACGCAACACCACTAAGCTCTGGTACACTGTAACTCAGCCTGATTCTCCCTCCCCGCCTCTACCCAACGCAAGTGCTTCGAGTACGTCGGTACCACTTTCGCTCAAATCTTCAAAGAATAAGGGCGGCAAGAAGCTATGGACAATCACTGAGGCATCCACGCCTGCGCCAGCAGAGCCCGTCTGCACGGGCGACCCAAGTACGTGCGGCGCTTGCTCTACCGACCCCGGACTAGCTGCGTTCTGCGAAGCTGTCACCACCGCCACTACTATCCCGTCCTCTTCCACAACCCCCGCAGCATCGAGCCTGTCCCCGACTCGGCCGGGCATGCTCCGATCAGGAACTACGTGCCAGCTTCCGTCCTCTTCCTCGTACAACTCTTCTTCTCGAGGCGAAACCATTCCCTCGGCCTGGCGTCAGATCCGCTCGCATCCCCGATTCTCTCAATGGCAAGGTGGCCTCGATCTCCTTGCCGAAGTAGTCAGCAAACGAAGTGGCAACGTTCACTCGCCTCTCCTGCCACACGCATCCACGTCCAAACGACCCCGAGAGGCAAGCGTAGAGATTGAACCCGCCCGAACGTCCACATCCACCTCTCTCGTGACTAGCAACGACCGCGCCACAGCAAAACCGGTGCTGCTTCACACCGCCTCAGATACATCTATTCATGCAGTGACGAGAGTCAAGATGGAGGATCAAGACGAGCAAGAGGCGAGGGAACAGAAGAGAAGGAGGATTGTCATTGACAGAGAGGCGGTGCAGGAGGCACTGGCGCTGTTGGACGCTGGCACGGCTGCACAGCCAAGAGGCAGTGTTGGGTTGGGGATTGGTGCGAAAGACGAACTACCTTGCCCTTGTCCTTGGAGGCCTGGGGAGAGGCGTTCGCCCTGATTATGATGAATAATGTTCGAGAAGGATTTGAAATTTCTTCGTTCGTTGTACGCATTTGTTTTGCAATCCACTCGTCGACTAGCAACATCAACAAGAGACGGGAGAAGTGACCTTCATCCAGTAGGATAGTGCATGTTTCTGACGTTCTCACTCTGTTCTGTTCCTTTTTGAAGAGGCAGCTTCATGTCAGCCCGACTGAAGGCAGAGCTGTACGACCGCATCTTGGCCATGCTCGATTTTTCTGCAATACTCGTCGACTTTCTTCTTTCGACAACATCCACCATCTTTCTGGTCCGCGGGCTTGGAGCTAGAGGCATAATTTCGACTTCCTTCCCGCGCTGCAATCTGGGTGAGACCGTGGTAGGCAGACGTTGGAATCGGGGCGACATACCGTTCGACAGCGACCTGTCTGCGGTGGTTGAGAGGCTTTCCTCTCCTACCGGTCCTGTTGAGCTCGGCCGCTTGATCATCCGAGGCGAGGAAGAGAGATCCGCGCTGGTCCTAGATTTGGCTTGGATCTGCCGAACTTTCGACCAGATCTCTAACTGAGCCCTTCCCCGAATCCCATCTCTAGCCGGATCAATTGTAACGGCATCTGTAGAGGCCCGTCTGGCGGCGTAACTGTATTGCACCAAAGCGTCCTCATCAGGAATCTTGAACGCCTTGGCAGCGGCGTTCGAGGTGGCGGTGGCGGTGGAGGAGGGTGTGGCGGTGGTAAAACTTCGAATCAACCTTTCGGTGGTTTTGGAGCGGAGGATTTTGTCCCGGAGATTGAGGAAAAAGGCTTCGATGACAGAGATTGATTGGCTTTGTTGGGTGTTTCTGGCCAGATCCTCGGCCAGACTTGAAGGGATGGGGCCAGCCGGTGCTGCATTGCAGGCCGAGCCCAGGATGAGCATGAAGAGCAGCACAATAGGTATAGCTCGCATTGTTGATGGGCAATCTTCTTGGCTTGGCTCTCAATGCGATCTCTTCCAGATGAGCTTACCTAGACGAAGAATGGAAATAGGAGTGTCCTTTTATCCATCGCGACACCTTGCCTACTACCCTGATGCGCTGTCCTCGCAGCTTCGCATCGACAATAAGATCATGTTTTGGTTCCTTCTCGCTCTTTGTCCCATTTATCCGTGAGCTTGTATTATGATTGAACTGATAGTCGAGCGATCCACCATCGATAGGTAACCTTGGTAGCCGCACCTTCTAACCGACGCCCGGTCACCACCGCTACCAAAAGCACCACCGCCACCAAGACCTGACTTTATGAAGCTGCCAAGACAAACACACAAGGGTTTCTGCTACAACATACTCAGCCTTTTCGAAGTCGATACACCTAATGAAAAAGTGGCACACGTACAGGAAGGCGTTTGAGTTCAGTGGGACTGTTTCAGGAACAGCACTTGCGAACTGTGCTTGCCAGATGTCCCTGGCTATACGATTTACCGGGTTCGAATCGGTAGACGGCCGGCATAGAAGTCGGCTTAGAATCCGGTGATAGTAAGTAAAAGCTGCGCCTATGGCTTGGGTACCACGGAGGCACTCAGTAAACGACAGTAGGTGAACCCTTCAAGACAACTCCAGGAGATCGAACATTGCCAAGGAGGTTGAATTACATAAGCTGGACTGAATATTATATTAATGCAATGCTGAAAGTTGAGAATATCAATTGGCCGGTTGGCCCAATGGTAAGGCGTCTGACTACGAATCAAGCTTCTGAAGCTTGTAGTTAATCAGGAGATTCTGGGTTCGAGCCCCAGGCTGGTCATTTCTTTTTGCGGTTTCCGCATGAATTTCTGTCTGGATTCTGTGCATTTTATTTTTCCATTTTTTTCATTTTTTATTCACTTTTTGTTTTTCCACTCTGATTTCCCATGTGTTTCTTTGGATGCATTCTGTGGAGATCACCACCGAAGATGGAAAGCAAAAGCTGAGGTTCGAGATCATCGTCCTATTGGTCAGTGTTCTGCACGACATCTGCATGGAGAACGCAGCGTGAGTGAGTGTAAGATCGACCAATCATACAAATGCGCAACTGCAGAACGCCCCTCGTACGCATGTCGACCAACACTTCTACCCGAAGACTACCAAGATTGACCTGTGCCCTCCTTTCTATCAACAATCCCGTGCAACCTTTTCCACCTTGCCGAAGCTTCCTCGTCAGCTAGGATCAATTCTAATGGGCTCGGACGACGGATGCGTCGAAACTGTCGAATGGGAGTATAGCCTTGTGCGGGTGTGGTGGGCGACTCCAGTCCCTGTGCAAGTGTGGTGGGCGACCCTAGTTCTTGTGCGGGTGTGGTAGGCGATTCTAGTACGGCTTTGTACAAATCATTGAGTCCAGAGCCGCGAAGATTGTCGAGACCGAGAGCTGCTTTTTCTTCCAGCTCGAAGGAGGCCAGCGCAGAGTGGACCCAAGAAGGTCCGCTGGAAAGAACCATGGCGGCGATGAAAAGGATGATTTGGCGGAGTTCCATCTTGGAATACGCCGTTAAAGGGGCGAAGTTTGAAGTAAAGTGAAAGGACGGAAAATGATGTCGATGTGTGGAGCGGAGGATGTTGCAGTCAAAGGGCTACCCTTTAAAGGTTAGGCACAAGCTTCATCATGAATACCAAGCAGAAAAGACTGCATCACAGTCGGTCGTTCGAAGTGCCGGTGATCTCGTCCCCACCAGCGGCTGAAGCTCGCAGATAAGCCCCTATTCTGCCATCCTATCTCATATTGTCCTTTTCATTGTTGTATTCCGAGCTCTCATCAACTCGAAATAGTCTTTGTAGCCCTTGTTCGCCCACATGGCGGCACTCCAGCCCTGCAACAAAAGCAGCAAACATTGAAGATGGATGCGCCAAGCCTCTACCATTCTTGTACAGTTGGCGTTGTGTTGTGTGGGCCAATGTGATGCCAGTTCAGCTTGTGGCAGACTAAAATGCAAGGTCGTTGCATTCAAGGCAACATCGCAGCCAAGCAGAGGGTAAGGCGGCGAAACGACCGAGCGAGGTCTGATTACGGGGGGTCACTAAGTGGGTCGTGTTACTTTTGACAATGCCAGGGCGACCTCGGCACTGACTGGTAATTACAAAATTGCGGACTTCATCAAGAGATTGAGCAGATATTGACGAATGCCAACCGAAGAGGTACCTAAAGAAAGCAAAAACCCGGTTTATCTACAGGGACAGGGGTCATCTTGAATCTGTTCGAAACACACAGCTCTGTACCCAATCGCGCAGAAAGAGAGCATCAACGCCAGCACTTTCAACCATCAGAAATGGGAAGAGCGTCTAACCAGACCCGTGGTACTGATAATACATCACATCGAGCGGGTCTGGAGCCTGGGCCCTCCTATTTCCTGGCAGACCGCTTCCGCGAGAAGAAGGGTCTCGGCGAGATTCTAGGGCTTGATGGGGCTGCCGTGTTGCAGCCGGCATCCGAACACGAGCTGGAGCCTGGACCTGAGCTTGACCCTGCGTGCCCGCCCAATGTCGATCATTTTGGAGCTCTAGGAGCCCTTCGATGGCTTCTTCGAGCTCGTTGGAAGGAGGGATAGGACGTGAAAGTACCAAGGTGGCGCTGAGCAGGGTTAGGAAGATGGACGAGGACATTTTCATGTTTGGCAGCTCGGTAGAATTGGGGCTCGGCTGAAGAGGGGAATTGGAGATCATATTGAGAGAGATTGGTATTTAACTTCAGACGATCCAGTTGAGCTCCATGCCCTTGCTTTTATGTTCGTTGAGCTGCTGCCGGTAGCCTGTTTCCTCGGCTAAAGGTGGGGGAGAGACATTTGATTCCCTAGCGATTAGCGTTCAACGACTGGCAAAAAGATAGCAATGTCGGTAGCGTACTTCGCTGGATTACTATCACACATGACAAACGAGATGTCGAGCAGAAGAAATGTTCCGATCCCGACAGCGATGTAGCAACGTATACGTCAATGACCTTGGAACTGAAAGCCCCCAGCTCGACCGTGGACACGCACAACGACGATTGGTAGGTCAACATCTCAGACCGAAACCATCCGATCTCGAAAACGCTCCGGAGATCTCTCTTTTTCGATCACGCCCGTCCACAGGTGGGCTTTGTCGGACTGCATCGTGGGCTGGTTGTCCGACACGCATCCCACCCCTGCATTGAGGCGTCAAGCTGTGCTAGCTCCATAAGTCCGAGCAGCGACAGGAGCAGTGGTCATCACAATGCTGCATCAGGAGAATGCGCAGAAGACCGCATTGGGATCGGCATCTACACAACGTAGCAAAGAGGAGGCGAGGATGTGCAATGCATGTCGACGTCTGCACTTGAAAACACATCATCCCGTTCTTTGCCACCGAGATTCGCCGGCGTGGCGCTTCTGTTGTGCGTAACCAAATGTTCCGTTCTTCATCAATAAATTACATCGCTCAGAGTCTTCTCGCGCGTTGTGATAAATCTCAAATGCACAGCCAAAATGGCAGCGTCAGAGGCACTCTAATTGCGTCTTGCGAGCAAAGCGATGCATTTGTAGAGTCTGATTTGTGCAAAGCCACGACATTTCAAAGCACAGTCGGAAGTCGATCGACGTGGGTGTCTTCACGGTTGCGTTCCTCACAGAGACATGGTCTTGGATTAACGAGCATAGAGCATGAAACAACTGTAATTCTTGATTTTGGAAGAATCTACGTGACAACTGATAAGTTGGAGCACAACAATTTTGAGTCACAAGATTCAGATCGGTTGAATCTGTTAAGGTCGGGCAAGGAGGGTGGACTCTTGAATGAATGAATCGATGAAAGGGGACAAAGTGTCTAAAGAGTTGAGCTACCATCGATGAATGGCGAAGCTAGGAGGCCTCAGTACTTGGTGCTCGAGGGAAATCCTCGTCCAGGACCTCGGCTATATTGTCTGTTCTGTCCCCAAGCAAACTGAGGCGGCAGGCGATCTTGACGACCAGGACGATGGATTGTAATATCCTCTTCTAGAATCTCTTCAGGGCGTTGTTTGACGATTTTGAGGCGTGCAAGCCTGGCCTGTACCTCCGCAATTTCATCGGTAGTGCCCGAACTGCTGGCTTTGGAGCCCACATCCTTTGCGGCCTCTTCGACAGCCTTCAACGGAAGCGACAGAGGGGCTGAGTTCACAGTGGCTACACTGGCCACGATGGCGAGAAGCGCAACGAGCAATGAACTCTTCATGATTCGGCGACGTTGAACTGTGTTAGCTTGAGACGAGCCTGTCTGCTGCTTTGTATCTGCGTTGTGAGGAGGTAAAGCGAGCATGAAAGAAGGCTTAATGAGGGCTTCAATGGGGCAAAAACGGACAGATTTGAGCCTCTTTATATGACTGATTCATTGAGCTGGCCGTCGGCATGGATGAAACAGTCATGAATAGGACAAGCCAATCGACATGCACCGAGATAGAACATGCACACTGAAAGACGGCGGCACTGACTCGACAAGAAATATGTGGACTCATACAGCTTACTGAAGGCTCAAGTGGGCGGTATCATAGCCAGTCGACCCACACGGGAATCAGACTGTCACACGCTCTCTATCATCTCGCACACTTCAGTGATCGCTTTAATGCAGTGGCGCAGCGATCTCATTTCTGTCATCTATCGGAGCTGACGTGGCCCTTTCGTTCGACCGGTGTGCAATAGATCGGATAAGGCCAAGTGGGTACGACAGAGGTTGCGATGTATGTGTGATGACAGAGTCGACGGAAAATTTGAGCAAGACTGTCCCGCACAGATTGCGTAATTGTGATGCTGACAAAGCGGGAGTTCATCGATTCACGTAGCAGCAACAGAAGGACACGCAAGTATGGTTCCTCTTCTTTTGTAATATCTTTGACTCTAGGTCGAAGGACGAAAAGATATTTGTCTTTTATATAAGGGGCGAAGGCATAGGGGTGACTGGTGCATGGTCTGGAAAAGGAATCCAGATGAGAGTCTTCGTGGTTCTGTTCAACGCTTTCCCGAAAGCAAGAAAGTTCACTGCTTAGCTCGAGAGCCGGACGAGCGGGGGGTCTCGGGAGCTCGGCCTCGCTTGTTCGCAGCCGGAACTGGCTCGGGACGTCGGTATTTGAAGACACGAGTAGGATGGACCACACCATAACCTGGAGTCTCGACAGAAGGGGCGCTGATGGGCTTGAGCTTGGCCATCTCGTTAGCAAGATCGTCAATAGAGGCTGAGCTGCCGGCTTTGGAGGCAAGACTACTTGCGTCCTTTGCAGCTTCCTCAAAGGCCTCCAAGGGACCGAGAGGGGCTGAGCTTGCGATGTTAGCACTTCCCAGGATTGCGAGAAGTGCCACAAGAAACAAAGTCTTCTTGTTTCTGAGAAGAGGCATCGGCGTGAACTAGAAGATATTTGAGCTGGGAGCGTCTGTTGGCCGATCTTCTGTGTGGACGAGGAGGTCAAGTGGGGATGAGAAAGCTTGATGAGGAGCCTGATGCAATGAAGGACAGGTACGGGCGTCTTTTATACGGCAGACCGGATTGCATGGACGGCGGCATCGATAAATTTTGCACAGCCAAAAAGTTTTGTCATTCACTGAGCGGCAGCGTGTACGACAACGAAGCAGGGACTATCGTGGCGGCACTGGCTCGAAGAGGCAAAAGGAGACATTTTCGTTGTGTCGGACTTGCACGGACTGCTCAAGGCTCAAGTGGGTCGTATCATGTCAAAGAGACAGCCCATGCGGAACTGGCTTCGCAGTTCACAAGCTTCATGTGATATCGGACTGTGAAGCAAATACCTCCGATGCGGCGGTAGATCGACGAGTGGAAGTGTCACCTCGACACTGGTTCCTCCTCGAAACAACGACCAGCAGATCACCGGGTCAAATCAAAGTGGGTTTTTGGTCGTTGTGTGGGCGTGGACAGGCCACAACGAAGAACAGCAACCCTCTGTCACACCTCATGCATAACAGTGATACTGACAAAGTTGTAACGCTTCAAGTCGTTTTGCAGTGACCAGGCACATGCTACGAGCTTCTGTTGTGAGATTGTTTTGCTTCAATGAACCGGAGAAAGATTTGTATCGGATCCTGGAGGCAAATACGGAAGGACTTTGTCTAAGCAGCTGGGAACCTTTGGTTGAATTAGGAGAGAAAGGAGTCTATGGTTAGATGAAGTCGCCACTGGACTTGTACCGAGGGGAAGAATGGGCAGAATAAAACAGAGAGTCATCGGCGGAGTGAGTTGGCGAGGTTCGTGCGGTATACAGAGGAGAGCTCGCGGCTGAGGACCCAGGAGGATATTCTGCCGAGTGCAGAAGTGAACCGATGTGCGGGTTGCTTGGGTCGATAGGCTTCATGAAGATGCCGTTGCTATGAGAGATCTCCAACAGCCTGATCCGGCGTGGAATTTCAGCTTCAAGGGCTTTTCGAACCGTCCTGATACGTGGAAGAGGCTTCCGCACTGGCGTGAGGAGGTCTTGATCCATTTTCCTCAAGGTGCGGAGGACTTCGTGGCGTTCAATTTCATAGTTGTCAACCGTCGCACCGTGCCGCTGAGTGTTGATACGGGGGAGACGATCGAGCGCGGCTCTGAAGCTGTCTTCGCCCTTAGCGGCATCCTTGAGTAAGCCAGCAGATGCCAGAGGCGCTGAAGCCACGTTGCGAGCGCCAATAATGGCGGCGAGGTAGATAATGATGCTTGAGATTCTCATCGACTTAGAGAGGAATTGAGAAAGAGGATGGCGGTCAGCAATGAAGGCTGAGTACGATCCGACTTGTCGGAAACACGGCTTCTTTTGAGTGCTTTCATCTTACCGGGAAAAAAAAAACATCTTCAGAATGATACCACCTTGGCGATGGGGCTGTTCAAGCTTCCCTGCGCGACACGCCCACTTGTTTCGATCGACGCCCACTCACCGCTATTGTGTGCCACGATCTCGCGCAAGCATTGTAGCACGCCATCTCATTTAAAAGCCGTAAAAGAATCAGTTTGCACCTGGCCACTCAAGCCGAGCCGATCTTACGTCGTCAGCAAAACTGAGACGTACTGTACGGATGAGAGACGACGATGTTATTGCATGATGGAATTGGAGTTCGATATGCGCGATCGGAAGAGTCTGAGGAATATGGCATTTCTAGGATATCGAAAAGCGTTCGATGGTAGAAGGTGCATCTGCTACTGTTGCCAGTCTAAAGGAAGAAGGCTTGCACCTATTTGCGAGGGGGGGAGCCCATCTCCACATATTTGGCAGGGCCGTTCTGAAGGGAGCTGTGGCGGGAAGGACTATCCAATTCCACATCAACGACCTTGGGCTGAGGTGGGAGACTGGCTGCCTTTGCAGGTGCGCTTTTGTGCTGGTTTTTCAGCTGCTTGGACGTGGATGCGCCGCGTGAAGCGGAGCCAGTGTGAGCCTCGACAGCTCGAGCTGCTCCTTTGACAGCGTTCTCTGCCAACTCGGAGCCTAGAGGGGCTGAAGCGACCTTGGCTGTACCGAAGAAGGCTGTGAAGAGGAAGACTATGAGCACGGAGAGCTTCATTTCGAAAGCTATCTCTAAGCAGCTCTTTGAAGAGAAAGGGATGAACGACGGGACAAATTGATGAAACAGTATCAAGCGCATATCCTTTTTGTAGAGTTGCCTACGGCTCTGATACGACCTGACAAGAGCGGAGGTAGTCCACTCTATGGAGCTGTAGTGCAGTACGGGACGACAGCTTCATTCCGTTGTGATGCGTTGAGTCGTCTGACAAGTCCGCATCTTGAGGCGTGGGACCAACTCCCGACGACTTGATGATGCTCGTGTCGCACTGTCACGAGATGCATGCTCGAGGGTATACGCTGTACCGATACAGGCCTTGGCAATGCCCTCTGTCTAGTACGGGTCATGGGAAAAGAGTTTCGAGAAGGCTTTTTTGGTCACACGTAGCTGCATGCCCGGCAGTCGCCATGACACATGTGCCTAAAGCTCACACGGCTGCAGGGACGAGCGAGGGTCGTTACCATCACCTCCTGCATGTGAAGACGGCAGCTGTACACGCCACGCATACGTTCATTGGAATAAATTCAGCGCTGAATTTGATCTGAGAAGCTGCACCGGTGTTCCCGCGGTGGGCTGCTATTGATTGATTTGGCCGACGACGACAACCGTGCTGATGCCGAGATGAGGGCTGGGAAAAAAACATTACAGTGTGTTAGGCTGGTATTGTTGACAGTCATAAAAAAAACAAACCGGAGTAACGCGCGAAAAGCCCCTTCGACTTCGGCAAGCACGGCTATACGGGCTGGGATTGCAAGAGCGTGTCGGACGAGAATGAAAGCAGCTTTGGACGTCTCAACCTGGAAATGTCGGCAACTTGTCGAGATTCGGCGTAGGTGGACACATGTAGCTTTATGCACCCCACACTCTGTATTTGGCTTTACAGTACTCCGCACGACACTCGACCCACCCCTGCCGTGGAGGCTACATGAGCTGCTGCCAGGATGGACAGGCCAGCTTTGCGAAACCCCACAACCGGGATCGAGGGTCCGGTTGCACTGTGTATTGTTCGACGATGACGCTAGGTTTCTAGTTGTCGCAATCAGTGTCCACGCTTGTAACCCTGTAAGCTCCGACCGACGATTAGCTGTGAGGCGACTACTGTGGCGATAAGCCGTGATGAAGGACCGACTGTGGTCAGCGCTGCACCATCGAATCCCTCCTTTCCGATAAAGTATATAGAGCCGAGCCTCCGCTCCAGCTTTCGGGAGGAGGCCAGGCTCAACCCTGATATCCCCTCTTCCCCGCTTCGCTGACTGTTCACCACAGTCGCTCTCCTAGAATTACAACATGACGGCAACGTTCCTCACCAGCACTGACGAGAGCTCCATCATCGGTACCGTTGTCAAGGCGGTCTACACACCGCTCTCCGGCTTGCCTTTCCTCCTGCAGCTCTTCATCGGCACCGTGGCTCTTCTTTCAGGATGGATGATCTACAACATCGCAGTTTCTCCGCTCTCAAGATACCCGGGCCCGCTGTCTGCACGTCTCGGTATCCCATTCTGGCGCTTCTGGCATACGCTCCAAGGCGACTATGCACCAGCACTCTACGCTCTTCACAAACAGTACGGCAACGTCGTACGCATCGGCCCAACACATCTCTCCTTCTCCGACCCCTCGGCAATGAATTCAATCTACAGCCTCTCCGACGGTGTCTCTAGCAAGTTCCGCAAGTCGAACTTCTACCGCTCCTTCCAAGTTTTCAAGGCTCACCCCTCCGTCTTTAGCGAGCGTGACCCACACCAACACAGCAAGCGCCGCAGAGCGGTAGCCAGCGCCTACAGCATGAACAGTCTCGTCAAGCTTGAAGAGTACGTCGAAGGTGTCTCGGAACTCCTTCTCAAACGACTCGACGAGCTGGTCGAGACTCAGTCGGTGGTAGAGGCCAAGGCCGACGGCGAAAAAACCAAGACGAAGGCCGTTCGCCTGGATCCGTGGTTTCACTTCTTTGCTATGGATGTCGTAGGCGAGCTTGCTTTCGGTCAGTCTTTCAATCTTCTCCACAGGGGAAAAGACGACGAGAGGTTCTTGACCGGTGTATTGAACCTGTCGCAGTGGGGTGCAGTCGCAGGATGCTTGCCTCTGCTCTCTTCTTGGATCTTGTGGCTGTTCCCAAGAGTGACAGGTCAGCCAGGAGGAAGCGTCATCGGAGACAAGACAACCTCCAGGATTCAGACGCGATACGCTGAGGTGAAGGACAACGGTGGCATGCCCTCCCGCCCTGATATGCTCACCAAGTTTATGGAGGCCAGAGACCCTGACACCAAGGAATTGTACTCGATGAAGCAGGTCTTGTTCTCGGCCTCCTCTGTAATGTCTGCTGGATCCGACACAACGGCCACTTCTCTGACCATCTTCTTTGGCTATCTTCTTGATCATCCTCGCTGCTACGCCAAGCTGCGTCAAGAGATCGATGACGCCGTAGATTCAGGCAACCTCGCAACTCCCGTCAAGTATGCTAAGGGCGCTCAGCTCGAGTATCTGCAGGCGTGCATCAAGGAAGCGCTTCGACTCTCGCCGCCCATTTCCATGGACCTGCCACGCTACGTGCCTCAAGGTGGAGCCATGATCGGCAACCTCCTCCATCCCATTCCCGCCGGCACCACCGTCGGTATCAGTCCCTACGTGCTTCATCGCAACAGGGAGGCCTTTGGAGCCGACGCTGAGATCTACCGCCCTGAGAGGTGGCTCGAAGGAGGAGAAGAGGGTAGGAAAGCCATGGAACGCTACAACATGACCTTTGGAGGTGGATCGCGCGCCTGCATCGGAAAGAACATCAGCTTGATGGAGCTGTCCAAGATCATTCCCGAGATTCTGCTCAGATATGATATCAAAAAGCCAGCGGTGAGCCCACATGAAGCATCCCATACGGCTGCTAAGGGCGTCGGCGCAAAACAACCATTCTTCCAAGGAAGAAGCTGTTGGTTCCTCGAAGCACATGTGAGTGTTCACTCTTCCAGTGCTTGCTGCGCATTGCGAAGACAAAGTATACCTAACTGACCACTCCCATTTCTCTTCAACAGAATCTTTATGTCGAGCTTGTGCCTCTTAATGCAATCTGATCTGATCTCGCTTCTATTTCACTGTACTTAGGCACATCCTGACGGAGAAGAGTGAATTACATTGCAGTGTACACAGGAGTGAAATATCTGTCATAGCAATGGCCTGGACACATCAGAAGACAAGGCACAGGGAACACGAGTGAGGGGCGGGTACACGAATGAAGAGCAAAGCTCGAAGCTTTGAACGAAACATGAGGTAGTCGAGAAAGGAGTCATGCGTCCTTGTCATCAGATTATGGATAGACTAGAGACCTGCAAAGACGTGGTGCAGTACGTTGCCTTCCCGGTCGAGCGCGAAACCAAGTTGTTTCGTTCCTTCAGTGACCACAAGCATATTTTTCTGATGGAGCTTCTCCCAGATTTCGGACATCGGGGTGGTATGCGGGACTTGCTCAGCCTTTTGAAGGACCTTTTTCCAGCCTGGAGTCTTATGTCTACCAAAGCGGCTTGACGGACGAGGGGGAAATCCGGGCCCATATTTGAGAAGTTTTGCCGCTCGTCCATACGTAATCTCGAAGCGATTCGCGTTCATGATATGTTGCAAGGCCTTTTCCTCTCCACCAGGGAAAATTTGTCCTCCTCGTCTGAAATGCAGGGCCACTGGAGTGTGAGGATCGTGCACATAATTTCCTACAATCCAGAATCCATGATGGTCGGCGACTGCCTGAGACGCCCTCGCGGGAGTGCTGTCATCCTCGGCCGGAAAGAAGATTGGCTGTCCTTCATAGTGAAGTAGGTCCGCAAACATCTTGCTTCTGTCCTCCACTGTTTGGGCTGACAAGGGCGGATTTGGCTCACTAAAGCCAAGATGCGAGTAGTACTCCAAATGTTTCGGCTCCCAGGCACGCTTCACAAGATGGTGCGTGCCCTCCGAGAAAATTTTAAACAGGACTTCCCCTTCCCTGTCGAGGGCAAAGCCGTATTTGGCACCTGTTCGTGAATCTTGTGCTTTCAAAAGGTTGTTTTCGTCCAGATGATTGTGCAGCACAACCGGATCTTCAACCGCCAGGTCAAACTCCACGGGTGAAGCCCGCACCTTCTGCCAGCTGGGTGTCTTATACTTTCTGAAGAAACTTCGATCCTGGCGACGAGAGAAAGGGAGACCAAAGCGAAGAAATTTTGCGTTGTCGCCGTATCTAGCACCAAATTCGTTCGCAATACCAAGTCCATTGAGAACGCGTTGCATATTGGCCGCATGGAATCTGCCGTCCTGATGCACTCTTGTAGCCAACATAGTTGGGTTGTCAGCCGGCGTCCAAGTAAGCCAAGTGCTTTGATAGTGGTCGAGAGCGTGCTGTAGTTTGCCTCTACTTAGCGGATTTGGATATGGATCAACAGATAAGATTGGAACGCCATCGTAGTGAACATCAGTCGCAAAGAGCCTTTTCCTGTTCTCTTGCGTCAATCGTTCGCGCGGGGCTTGGTAGCGAAAACCTTGTCTTACCATCTCGATTGATAACGGTCGACCTGTCCGCCCAGGCTGGTCGACTTCCATGCGTTTGACAAGCTTTGGCCTCGCCTGTGCATTCTCATTGAAGAGCTGGGAGTTGTGATCAATATCCGACGAACCGGGCTGGTTCGTCCGCTTTACGAGCGGATGTTGATGGCTGACAACATCGACAACCACCGAGCCCAAATTGCGATCGTTGAGTGTCCAGTGGGCGGTGTCTCCGGTATCCAAATCTACAACCTTAACCGATCCAGATGTCGCTAAAGCAGCACGCATTGCGTGTAGGTCCAAGGTTGTACGCCCTTCGCCATTAAAAAACACATGTTCATCGGCAGGGGCTCCTGCGATGCGTTGGATGGGACGGCCGTCAATGAGGGCTCGACTTAGCCGTCCATTGCTGATTTCATAAAGCCTGGACTGCTCGATTACTTGTCGAAGAAGGCCGGAATTGGGAGCAGGGTCAACAGGAGCTCTAGATCTGAAGAGCTGAACGATGGACCGTTGTCTCTGACCGCGCTTGGTGCCATAGACGTAGATGTAGTCATAGTCGACCACGGCTTGCTCAAGATCGCCCGTCGGGGTAGTGTGCACGTTGAAGACGGGATATCCTCGAAAATGCAGAATGCTCGCCCACTTGCGATCGAGACCCGCAATTCCGCCTGAAGTAGGTGTAAGGTCATGCTGAATCCTAAATCCTTCGGGGAAGCCCAAGACGTATTCCATTGTATGTGATTGAGAAGCAGACGGACCCCCTTCGAAGGGAATTCCACGTTTGAACAGATGATTGGCGCCATTCGAACGCTGGTTGCTCACCCGGGCATCCTCATTGAAAGGATTGCGACCGACATCCGATGGGATGGGCTGATTCATTCGCTTGTCGATGGAACGTTTAAAGTGGGCAGAGCCGAGCCCATCAACCATCTTGGCAATGCCGTGTTCATCGAGAAAGAATTTGAGGACATTACCATTGGGCTCGTGGATGTGTAGTGAAACGGCATTTTCCAGGGCGGTTCGCAATTCGGGTAGAGTCAAGGGTGCATGTCCTGGACCTGTATGCATTGTCTTCAAAGGGTGCAAGTTCCAGCGGTCGCGTCGAATAGGACGGCCATGCAAGAGCTCACGAATTGCTGGCTCAAAACGATCTCCGTCCCTCTTCCATTGTGCAATGAGTCCCAGCAGCTGCTCCGAATTTCTAACCGGATAGATCGGCGCTCGATTTCTGAACACCTTTGCAACCGAATACCGGCTCTCGCCCGTTTTGTGGCCATAAACGTAGATGTAGTCGTAATCGACTGTGGCCTGCTCGAGCTGTTCCACTGAAAATCTGCTGGCGTCAAGAACAGGGCGTCCCTCGAAATGCAATATATGTCCATACCTCACGTTTAGACCCTCAACTCCTCCCGGAGTGGGAGTCAGGTCCGGTCGTCTAGTGAGACCTCCTTCGTAGACCAAAACGAGGTCCATCGTTCCCAGGATTGGGTTACTAGACGAACCTGGCTTGAAGGGTTGTCCACGCTTAAGCAACTCCTTAGCGACATTCGGATTCGTCTTGAGGATGTGACCAGGAGGGACGTCATTGGAAGGTGTATAGCTACGCTTGTGGAGGAAACGCGCCAGATCCTTGACATCAAGTTCGACGTGGCCAAATGCATCCAGTCGGAATGCAAGAGCCTTTTGCCTAGCCGTATCTTTCAGAACGACGCGCCTCTGACCTTGAAGAATGTTTCTAATTGCAAACCAATCGACACTGTCCTGTGAGGTTGGGGCGTGAAGTACTAGCGACCTGGCCCACACCTCATCCCACGAATATGGACTTGTGTCAGTCTTTTGGAAAGGGCGACCGTGCTTGAGCCATCTTACTGCATTGCCGAATTGCTGACCGTCTGTTCGTGCTGCTTGTAATTTGCTCTGAAGCTCTTGAATGTCACGACGCGGAGCACGAGTCGCCCTCTGGCCTTGTACGTAAATATATGGCGAGAAGCGCTCGTTTAAATGAACTGGGTTGCGGTAAATATAGGCAGCGCCGTTTTGCCTCCGGGCCAAGTCAATGATTTCTTGACTTTCGGTTAGTTGGTTAAACATAGGAAGCCCATTGTAGTGGGGGAGGTTTTGGATGTACGCTCTCTCTTCAGGGTTGTCAAAGGGAATGCCGAGAGCAGCTTTTGTGCTGGGAGTCGAGGACGTAGCATCCATAGGCGACGCATTGCAGATGGCGACCCATGATAGCAGGCAGACCAAGGCTGAGAGCAGCACTGGCCTGCACAAGGCCATGCGAAACATTGCCGGCATGTCTTGAAGAACCTATGGCCGTAGAGGAGCTTCGAGGGCTATGAAACGTGGTCAAGCTCGTCAATGAAGACTCCGAAGCGCTCAGAGAAGGAGAATCTATCCTGTATATATGTCTTCGACTGAGTGCCACTTAATCCATCTTTGCTCTACTGTCACATTCGTTTGCACACAGCTCGCGGTCTCGCCCGCTTTTCCAAGCCCACGTCTTTGGTGCGCGACCGGGACAGGCTCGGTTGGTTGTGTGCGGGCGATGCAATGAGCTGTGCCATTGTGCGACTGTGGTGCATCGAATGGTGTTGCTTGGGTGTACTGTAGCGTCCCCCCACCAAATCAGCGACTTTGTGCTTTGGACGAGGGCTTACACACGTTGTCGACGAGGCTAGATGAGCTGGTTGACCCACCAACCTTCCCACACGCAGCGTATCATGGACGCAGAGACCCACCGATAACCACCCGAAAACGAGGTCGGTGGGCTCCACTGGGATACGTCGATCTCATGCAAATTCAGGAGCAAGCAACGCCAAGGTGGCTATACTGCAAGACAGACTGCTTATAAGATCAAGGCGTCAGACAGCCCAATGTCGCATGGCAAGAGGAGTGTTTCTTGAGGCCGACAGAGCGGAGCAAATGGAAATCAGTTGAAGAGGCAAGGGAGTCTAGCATTGACTCTAAAGTGGGTAGAATAAAGCGGTGGGACAATGTGTGTAGTGTATCTGGGTGGTACTCATTTGTTTTTGGGTGAGTGAGTGGGATTTGCTTTTCTGGGCTTGTTGAATCCTGGGAACTTGACTCTAAAGTCCCTCTGATCGTATGGATGACCAAGTGGCCAGAACCAGTAATGCGGGTAACGCGCCCTTCCCAGGTTCATCCAGAGCATCGCCCACACCTCCATGATGACACTGGACAACAAGATGACGGGCAAGTAGCGCCAGCCGAGTTTGATCACCGGTGGGCTAGTTGCAGCGAGTAGTGCAGTGGCGCCACCTGGTGGATGCACGGTATCGGTCAAGATCATGACGCACAACGCTGTTCCCGTGGCAATGCCTCCGGCAACCCACACGAGACTGTGCGAAGAATCGATGAGGTTGGGATCGTAGCTGTGGTTGAGTTCGAAGAGCTTTGTGATGCAGACCGAGACGAGTGCCGAGAGGAATTGCCCACCTACGAAAGCTTTCGGTTGGCCGAGGGGCGATGCAGGTGTGCCGTACAGGATGACACTGGAAGCGCCGAACGAGCCAATGATGATGGGAGTGGTCCATACGGTGATGGGATCGTTGGAAGACATGGCAAATTGATCCCAGCGCGAAAATGTAATCATGACGAAACCGAGACCGAGCATCGCGCCGATCCATGCCCAGATGAGCGTCTCGATTTTGCGTGGAAGCTTCTCGACGGGGCGAAGAAGGGCGCGGTTCTCGGTTGACTTCTTGCGGTAGCCGAGGAAGTGCGCAATAGGATATGGAATGCGCGAGAGGCGAGAAACGGGCTTGGGTGGGTGCTTCTTCTGCGCCTCGACATCTTTTTCTTTGCTTGCATCCGAGGTATGCTTGTGTGCAGATGGGATGTGGGCAGGATGCGGGAACTTTTCCGGATCGATGGGAGCAGCAGCTGCCAAAGCCGAGCTGCCAGTGACAGTGGTGCCTTCCGAGCGCGAGGTCAAGTCTTGCTCTGCTGTCGCAGCTAGTTTTTCTGATTTGGCTTGCCACCGCGACTTGCTCGAAGTCGGAAACCTGTCACTGTCCGCCTCATCATCGTCTGTGAAAACAAAGCCATCGTTGTCATCCAAACTACCCCTCACGGTCCTAGACTCACTCCTCCAACGCTCCTGAGCTCTGGGAGCCGCATCGTTCTCGTTGTCATTGTAGATCTGATAGACGCGCTGGCGAGGTCGACCCAAAAAGCTCGCTCGTGACGAAGACCGGTTGGATTGCCTGGGAAGCCGTTCAGAATTGGAACCGATGAAACCAGCACGACTTCGCGAGCGTGACCGATTGAGGCGATCCGGGGAAGTGTTGTTACCCTGTGTAGGCCCACCTGATGATGGAGAGGTTGCGTTTGGCTGCATACTGTATCAATCTAGCGTGCAGTGGTGGAGGTCTAATGGAAGATGAAGCGCTGTCGGGCCGAAGAAAGGAAAGTCTATGTCGCCATCATTCGCAGTTGCGAGTCCTTGGAGTCGAGGGATGTAGTCGTGGTAAGAAGGCAATCTGTAAAGCTTCAGACAGACGTAGCTTGTGGTCTTTGGAGCAATGATGGAGATGGAGGGGCGTGCCTACGGTAGAGCAAGAGACTCTTTGTGTTTCGGCGCTAGGCGGTTAAGACCGAAAAGTAGAAACGAGGCTGGAGAGCGCAGTGGAGCTGATTCAGGTATCAGAATACGCAGAGCTACGCAACACATTCCACAGCCGAGCTGAGTTGGACAAAAGAGATGCGGGGAAGGAGGTGGAACAAAGACCACAGCGATCTGTCTTTGTTGTTGTTGGTACGACGGCGAGCCGCGGCGACTGGCCGGCAAAATAAAAAAATGCAAAAATAAAATACAATTTTCTTTTCCTTTTTCCCCGCGTCACGCGCACCCGCCAAGTTGTTTTCCGCGTATCAGCCAATTTCTCTGACTCCACATCTACTGTACAGTGTGAGTCTACCTCATCGACGCTTCGCTCGCTATCGAGGCTCACGACAACCTCATCAACTTCGAAGATGCTATATGTCTGAAACAATACCTCTGGAAATGGAAATGAGCACAATAAGCCCTGCAGCGCTCGACGACGCTGCTGTCCGGAACTGGCCCGACTTCCTCAATCCGTCTGCACCTCCACCGGCCATCGAGTCATCTTCAGGGAACATATTGTCTCTTTCGTCCACCCCATCACCATCCTCAGCATCAACACCGAGCGACAAGAACAAAAGCGGGGATCGTCGCGTGGCCAACTTACTCGCCCTTACCGAACTTAGGAAAGCAGCTTGGGCACGAATCTACTCGAGCGGGATCAGCACCGGCGATGCGGCAATCTCAACCACTCGTGTACCGACATGGAGGCAATTCGACACACTCATGATCAAGCGGCATCGTCATATTGCAGTAGATCCACGAGACAACCGCACTCTGGGTTGGATCGCATGCTTCCATCCCTACCCTCTGCTTCCTCTCCTCTACGATGACACACAAGATTCGAACTTTGACGACAACCAGGGCGCACGAGGAGGGAGGCTGGCAGAGATTCAGGTCATGGTCGCAGAAGCGGAGCGAAACCGTGGAGTTGGCACATTTTTAGTCAAGGCCATCCTGGCATCGTTCAAAGCGGATACAAGATACTCGACGGTGCAAGCGAGCTTCTTCCCAGAGAACCAAGCGTGTCAGAAGCTATTTGAAAAGTGCGGCTTTGAAACAGTGGCGACGAGGAAGGATGCAGTCCAAATGATGGACGGACCCAGAAAAGGCACATGGCGAGATCTTGTGACGGTGGAAATCAAGCTTCCGCCCTTGACGCTGCCAGCATCACCACAGCAGCAACAGCAGCAGCAGCACGAAAACGGCTCAATAGTTACGCCAACAGCAATCGACATGACCATCGACCCAAACGCAATCTTCAAACGGCCGCGACTTGATTAGAATGACTCGAGGCCAGTATATGTGATTGTACACTGCGAAGCAATGGAAGTATCTACTGTACCATTACGAATAAAGGGGCCTGGAATGGCCGTATCCCTCCAAACCAAGCTCTTCCTCTTTGCCCGCTGGCGTCCTGACAGCAATACCGTGCCTGTTTCCCTCTCCTGACGTCTTCCTCTCGGCTCTATCGACGCTGTCTCTCCTATCCGACTCTTCTCCCTGATCCAAGCCAAGAAGGTCTCTTCTGCGGTCCTCCTGAATACCTCGGATCGATAGACCTCTCAAAAAGGCTCCGGTGGACAATCTTCGCTGCATACCGCTTCGAGGTGTCGCTGTGCCCGAGTCGAGATGGGCTGTATCATGCTCGTCGGCCAGGTGGAAGGTGTTATGCTGCGGACCGTCTTCGAGCTCGTGTGGATGGTGACCATTGGGAAGGTGTGCTGCCTTCCCTGCATTCTTGGCGTGGGCTGCTTCTAGCGCGGCAGCGGCTTCCTCTGCTTCTGGATCTTCGGATATCGACATGCTTCGTAGTTCGGATGTCGGGCTAGCTGCGCGACGAGGTGTTTGATCTCCGCTGGTGCGCCCATTGATGGCTTCTACTGAGGGTGCCTTCTTGGCTTGGTCAGATACTTCGCCTTGGGAGATCTTGGGCGTGGTGTTGGCGGCGGAGCCGTTGGCCATCTTGAGCTCGCCTGTTTCGGGGTCTGCTACCGGTGCACCTTCTTTGGGGAATGACTTTTTGGGTTTCTCGAATATGGCCGCTTGTGCTTCGGCCTTCCGTTCCGCATCGCTTTTTGGCGGAGCAGCAGCAGCAGCAGCAGTGCCGTTTTCCTTGGCTTTGGAGCTCGAGCTATCGCTAGTGTTGCCTCCACCGCCACGAATCAACTTCCACGCCTTGGAAGCACCTTTCTTGATCTCCTCTCCTACATCCACAACGTCATCATAACGAGGATGGGTGTTAGGCTGAGCGTTGGTGTACCAGCTCTGAGAGCCGTGTACGTGCTGAGGGGTGTAAGTTGGTCTTGGCGGTGCAGCGGTGCCTTGCGACTGAAGGAGATGCGAACGGGCAGCTACACCGATAGTGATGGAGTTGGCACGCTTCAAGCGCCCTGATACTGGGAGTGGAGCGAATTTGATAGCGGCGCCGCTACTGTTGGATGTGGTGGACGCCATGGAGGCCTGCCTAGCCCTGCTTCCGACTGGAACGGATGGGCGGCCGCGTTCGGAGGATTCGTTGGTGCTGGAACCCCATGCTGAGCTGACTTGTGAAGTGTAGGAGCGTGAAAAGTCGCTTTCGCCCATCTCGCTGGGTGTGCCGAGACTGCTTTCCTTGTCACTGCCATAACCCGATTCGCTGGCACTATCGCGTCTGTCGATGGGAGATGGAGGAGGTTTCAGACAGCCTGCGGGAAGAATACCATCGCCAGCTGTAGCATGCTTGCCTCTTGGATCGTAGTCGAGCACTTCTCCGCCCTCAAAGTCGTCGGAGCGAGGTTCTGTACGGTGGAAGGTCTTGCCTAGACGTTTGCCGTCCTTGACTTTGATCTGACGACCGGGAGTTGGAGGTGGAAGGAAGGTGGCCTTGAGAGCAGCTTTGAAGCCCGACTCACTTCCGGAGCGTGAGGCTTTGCGTGGAAGCACTTCGTTGGCATTATCAAGAATGCCCTTTAGCTTGGGCTGGCTGGAGCTGTCCGAGTGGATGGCGAGACCTTTGGAAGAGTCGGAGGCGACTTCGTCTGGTGACGATGCATCTTCAGAAGAGACGGTGGAAATAAAGACCTGATCTTGCTTGGTTGGAGAATCAGAGAGGGGAACAGATCCGCTCATTGTGCGAGGTTCCTCCTGCGCTGCGACCGACATGGTGATGAATGTGGGCCCAGCGCGAACTGTCTACAAGTAAGTTGTCGAGATGCGATTGTAAGCAATAGATCGTCTGGGTCGAGTTTGCCGTCACGGCTTTAGGATGGAGTGGCTTGTATTGGGCTGTTCAGGATGAAGCCATCGTTGAGACAGTGGTTGTTGTAGATGATGGCGGGGAACTAAAAGGACGACTGCGCAGGATGGAAAGGAGGTGATGAAGATGACGATGATGACAAGCCGAGACGCGACTGTGGAGAAAGCGAACCCTGAATTGTGACAAGGAGAAGGGACCGTAGCAAGGCCAAGGCTTGAGCAAGAGAGAAACGTGTGGAAAGGTGTGTGAGGTGGATGCGAAGCGATGTCGGTTGTTCGCTTATTTGCCAAGATGGCAAGATTGCAAAGTGGGACCGATGGTGGTTAGTTGCCGACGCTTTTGGCCGTCAAAGTGGGACAGAGTGGGGATCCCTCTACTGTGACACTGTGCCTGGCCGCGGGGAAAAAGCTTCCCAAAAAAAAGCGATGCGCAAGGAAAATCTGGAGAAGAATTGCGATTTTTCTTTATTTTTATGATGGAATATTCTCCCTCCTAGTTGGCTGGTCATCCGTCTCTCGCAGGAATTCACCTTTGAATTGGCCGTCTGCACTACGCAACCAGCATAGTAAGTTGGCCTGCCTTGTACAAGTCTGCCGACTAGAAAACAAAGCAAATAATAAATGCCAACCTGTGAGCAGATCAAGGTGAAGCAGCCGATTCAACAGATACAAGCAGACAGACTCATCTTCAGCGACGGCAAGAGCCACCTTGTCTGTTCAAACGCTTTTTCTGTTCTGTGCACAAGCCACGGTTATCGCGGAAAGCCATCTGCGTCATTGCTCGGCGGCTCGATTGCACAGCCGAGGTGTCGAGTTTTTGGTGTAACTATCATACGGTGTAACATTAATGAAATTATTGAAGTCTAACATTTTAGATTTAGATCGAATTTGGAATTGGCTGCGTCCACGTGCGCGAGGCACGCAATCACCGCTGCTCTGGCGCAAAGTAAGAATCTTGGCTCAGCCTCTGTCTGTGCGAGGCTTCGCATCTCGGTTGGACCCTGTCAAATCTACAACCTCTCCTTCTTCCATCCTCAATGCAAAAGCGCCTACGCTACAGTACAGTACAGTACTGTACCCCCGACGACACCCGCCTGGTGAAAATCCAAAGATCCGCTTGCTGTCCAAGCGTGCCATCCTGACTCGAGCTTCACTATATAGCCAAGCTACCATCCATCACACCATCTTTGCTTCCCTCTGACAAATTGTCTCATCTGCTTCCATCAGCTGCTGTTGAGCAACGCGACCTCGTCATGTCGGCCACAAACGTCCTTACTCGATCGCGCTCCCGCGCCTCCAACAATGTAAGCAATGTCGATGCGCCTCGACGCTCATCGGCTTTCACGACCGATGTCACAACCACTGCACCCGCTTCTGGCGCCCCCTCGCTCGACATCGAACACGAGGATCGCCGTAATCTTAAACTCAGCGTTCGTCTCGTAGACACCATCCGCCACTTTTGGGATCTTGGCTTCACTGCCTTCGGTGGTCCAGGTGTCCACGTCGTCATCCTTCGCAAGCGCTTTGTTCAAGACCTTGCATGGCTCGATGCTACCACTTTTGCAGACCTTTTCTCCCTCGGCAACGCGCTTCCAGGACCAGGATCAACCCAGCTCGCGTTCTCCATCGCTGTTGCTCGCAATGGAACCCTTGCAGGATTGATCGCTTTCCTCTTTTGGTCGCTTCCAGGTGCAGCGGGTATGGCAGCGCTAGGTGCCGGTGTGAGAAAATTCCCCGAAAGGTTGCCGCCAATCGTACTGGCTCTCTTGACCGGCTTGAACGCCGCAGCGGTTGGGTTGATCGCATTGGCTGCGTTCCAGTTGAGCAATTCGTCGATCACGGATCCGGTAACCAGGTTGTTGGTGCTAGGCTCGGCGTCGTTTGGTATCTGCTACCATGCGCCATGGATGTATCCTGTGCTTGTATTTGGGGGCGGTCTCATCACCCTCGCCTACGACTTCCGTCATCGCATCGTCCACAGCGTCTTTGCAAAGCTCAACATCCGCAATCGCCAGGCTGCAAAGCAACACAGCGCAGTGGAGGTAGGCGGAAACAACGATTCGAACCAAGACATCGAGCTCGAGCCAATCTCTTCGACTCGACGCGCTTCACTCGACGCTACAGACAAGAAGCAGCCCGGACCCGCCATCCAAGAACTTCCCTTCCAAGCTGGATCCAGCTCCGCACAAGCTAGCCTCAGGCAAAGAACCCCTCACAATGTCGTCCAAAGCAACAACGTCACAAGTCAGACCAACGAAGCAGACGCAGCAGCGGCGCCCGACCATCGCACCCCGATCATGGTGCTCAACCGCAGAATCGCCCTTGCCCTCGGTGCTACTTTCATCGTCTTTGTCGTCGCCGTTGTCGTGACACGCTCGCAGCTCAATTCACCACCCCGCACGTTTGACTTCTTCACCAACATGATGATCGCTGGTGTCATCATCTTTGGTGGTGGTCCCGTCGTCATCCCCCTTCTACGAGGATACACTGTTGAGAACGGTGAGTATCACTCCTTGTCTGCCGTTGCCTTGACCTCTGCTGACTTTGCCGACGAAAGCGTCTTCCTGAATGATGTTGCACTTGTTCTTTCTGCACTGCTTCTTCAATCTGCACAGGCTGGGTAAGTTTTGACCGCTGTCTTTATCATCGCAACTCACAGGTGCTCTGTAGCTGACTCTATTGCAATCCCTGTCTGCCATGCAGGTCGAATCACGAGACTTCCTCCTTGGCTTTGCCATCCTTCAAGCCTTCCCCGGGCCCAACTTCAACTTTGCCGCCTACCTCGGTGTCCTCGCCATCCCCAACAATCCCGCTCTGGGTGCATTCCTTGGCTGGCTTGGCATCTTCTCACCTGGTATCCTTCTCAAGCTTTCCCTCTTGCCGATCTACAACACATGGCGCAAGCACGAGGTCGCCAAATCTGTTCTCCGCGGACTCAACGCTTCCGCTACGGGCCTGGTATTCACTGCCGTCTGGCAGCTCTTCCTTGGTGAGCATTCTATAGCAGAATCGTCCATGATTGTGATTTCGGAGATGAGATGCAGTACTGACCCTCGATCCCTTCCCTTTTGATGTTTGTGCTGGCGATTAGTGGGCTACATCTACACACCTGCACGTGGAGTAGTGGTGGAAGCAGCAAGTCAAAGTGGGCCCCTCACTTCGGATCCTTTCTGGGGAGTCGTGGCCAGTTCGGCATTTGTCGCGACGCAGTGGTTCAAGAGTCCACCTGCTGTCACCATCGTAGCTGGTGCCCTGGCCGGTCTGGCCTGGTTCGGCGTCGTTGGTGCTGCCGGTACTGAGCGTCAATTGGCTTTCTTCTAAGGCCCAAACTGTCATTAGCAATGTTAGCAACCAATACATGGAACAGGTTCTTCCTTGATAGCTCTTCTATGAAATCAGGGCACTCTAGGCACGATAGACTCGGATGCATGATCTTGAGTGTGGTGTACCAGCCCAATATTGATGAGTAGAGAGGAAGGGGGAGCCATCGGAAAACTAGCGTCCGACGGCAACCGCAATGTTTGCAAGAAGTAACCTCCACACGTCGCGGATTGCGGCTATGCATGCAGGCGGAAGCCTTCTGAAAAAATCCGCGAGCCGGCGGTGGTGCTTGACAGCGTCATGCGCTTATTTACCGTCTTACACACGGGTTCTTAGTGACCACGATCATCACAGGGCAGCCAGCAGCAAGTATCAGAAACCTGTCTGATATACCAAACGTTTCCCTCTCCAAATTGCATCGCGATAGCTTGCCGCGCTTCGATCCATGAGCACAACACTCTCCGGAGTTCCTGCTCCCCCACCACTCCCTATCACACGATCCAACCAGCCTCCGCCAACCCAGGTCGAGTTCCTCCTTTCTCAAGTTCGAGCCACACTCCGCTATCTCTCCGAGATCGGTAGTTTTGATCCGGCTGTCTATCGCCAGATCCACGAGCTTTTAGTCAAAGGCACGATCGACACCAATCCTACTACTACTCCTCCTCCGTCTTCCTCTGGCGCCACGGAGCGTACTGCCGAATCTGACCCCGAAGAGATTGGCAAAAAGAACGCTTGGCTGCGCAAAGCTCTCAGCGAAACCTCGATTCTTCCCACCACTGTCGAGACTGCCCTCTCCCTTACAGCGGGTCCCCTCCTATCTAGCGATCAGAAGGATGCGATTGTCCAACTTGTCGAGTTCTCCCAGCGAGGGGTGGCGAACAAGCTCACAGATCCAACACTGCAGAAGCGTACCGTATCTGGTGCAAAGACTGCCCAAAGCTCAACGGTAAAAACCCTGTCAGGGTGGGGGAAGGGATTGAAAGAGGGGAAGGAGAGGAAAAAGTCTGGGAGCGATGAAAAGAAGAAACGTAAGAAGGAGGAGAAAGCGGAGAAGAAGCTGATTAAGGAGGAGCTCAAGAGGGAGAGGAACGAAGTGATACGGCTGAGGCAGCAGCAGATGTTGAGGGGCGACAGCGCAGGCAGTGCGGGCTTGGTGACTAGTCCGACTTCAACCGGATCGCTGGCTGGAGGATCGAGTCGAGCTGACTCTCTGTCCATGGATCGGACCCTATCTTCTCTGCGTGCTGATACTGACGAAGACACATCGAGCAGTAGTGAAGATGAAAGCGACGGAGAACACAGCGGAGTACGAATGACGAACCACGGTCCTATCAATGTGAACAGCCGGCAGACAGGAAGCAATTCGATAGCAGACACTGCCACACTCACTGTTCTATCCGATCCCATCACAGACACTCATGCTGAGTCTAAGAGCAGCCTTGGAGGCACCAACACGACATTTATTGTCGAGCCAGGACTTGCCATTTCATGCTCACTTGTAGTTGTCAAGGGCGGAAAGGAGCTGGGAGACAAGTTGCAGCTGGCAAAAGAGCAAAATGCTAGAACTCAAATTTCGCTGCACAATAGCGCCATGGGTGCATCTCCATCCTCTCCTCCCCCGCCTCCAAGTCATCCCGAAGTCATTGCAACGAGGAGACAGAGCAGCGGTGCAGCACCTCCGCTTGTTGGGCTGGACGCTGCAAGAGGAGTAGCTCAACCGCCTATTCCTCCCCGTCCCTATCTTTCTAGACCGAATTAGCTTTACTGTGTCCGATCCGAAGAATTGAAAACTAGTTTCCATCCTCATCATGTAGATGAGATCGATGATGGTTTGGTTGCTCAGCGTTGATGATGCCGTCTCTGAGCAACAATCTTCGAATGGGTGTTATGGTTGCGAATTACAGTACAGGCGCTACTCTGCGGCTCGGAAATCGGAAATCGCGACCAGCGACAGTCTTCTCCACACTTTGCATCATCATTTGCCAACATCCCCTCTCCCTCCTCTTCGCCGTATCAGCTGTCCAGCTTTATCTCCATCACACAACAGACAACTGCTTCCCACCTCCTGTCATCTGCGCTGTCTCCATCAGGCTCCATCCCCCTCTCTCTGTTACAGCTATCGCAAGTATGTCAACCTCAGTCTCACTGCGCAAACGGCGCGCCGTGGCATCACGACCCATCACCAATCGACCACAAACCATCACCGGACAGCAAAACAAAGCGCTCAACGAGGAGCAGGAACGCGAACGACAAGCTAAAGAGCTCGATGCACGCCGTCGTCGCGCTCGTCGGCGACTTGACGAGCTTGAAAGGATCAACTATCGCGATGCCCCTACTGTCGCTTCTACCTCTGCAGGGTCGAGCTCGCTTGATGCGGCGCCGTCGGGTGCGGCTGAAGCAGCAACAGCTGGAGCTGCAGATGGAGAATCAGGCTCGGCGGGGGCGGGAGTAAGTGTGACGCAAAGGAGACGAAATCAAGCAGAGATCAAGAGAATCTTGGTTGGCGGAAGGAGGAATTTGCATTCGATAGTGGAGGAGTTGGTGGATCAGGGAAGGTTGCCTTTGAGAGGTGGCAAAGGAGGAGCGAATTGGAGAAGTGCCAGGTCGGATCCCTCGAAGAGACCAGGGAGAAAATACTGCAGTATATGCGGATATCATGGCGATCTCGCTTGCATCCGGTGCGGCCATCGATACTGCTCCAAGAAGTGTAGGGATGTGTAAGTTTCAGCCCTTCAGAGACATAGCGACTTTCTTCTCATGCCCGAAAGTAGATAGACGTACTGACCTGCATACGCCTCTCATGTTGGCTTCTATACACGCGCTTCAACAGACACGACGAAACCCGATGCGAAAGACCTCTTCGTTGATCACAGACTCACAACTACAGAAACCTTCTCAACTCAACATGTCCAACACAATATACCCAAAGATACCACGCAACGCAACACGCATGATCACATCAAATACAGTCGATCTCTTCCTCGTCTATCGCATCTACGTTTCTATTCCAATTACAACTTATAGACCAGCAATGACGTTCTTGGCTTCCTTTCCAGCTGCCGCCTTTGGCTCCATGCTCGTACCAGGCATATTGACACCGCCTTGGAACGTCTCACCTGCACCAGCGATTCTTGTGTCGGGGCCCAACTCGCAGAATCCGACTTCGGGGCGTTGGACATCCGTGTACATATCGAGCTTGATGGTTTCCCAGCCGAGTCTCTTCCTCTCCTCCAAGTCGGTCGATGATGGTTCGTTGTAAGGTGCATAGATGGCCTGTCGGGGATGGACGAGTGGGGCTTCCTTGAGGATGTGGGTGAGAAGCCAGCCCATGCGCAGGGTTGAGTGCTTCTCGTCGTTGATTTGGCCGGACGGAGAGGAGGAGGGGGGAGCATTGGCGGAGAATCCAGTGTCGGAGGGGTTCAACAAGCTATCCTCGGCACCGGCCTTGTTAGACTGAAGGTCGCGATCGAGATCGGCTACTCGAGCGGGCGAGTCTGCGCCGCTTGCGCTACCTTGCGCCGACTTGGTCTCGGAAGATGGAGCATCGGTGTCGGTCCAGCGACTTGACCGGCCGTCTTCGCCCGGAAGCGTGTAGACCGGCAAAGCTTCTTTGGGCATCAACTCAATTTCGACCTCCTTGACTTGGATTGAATCCTGTGCCCACCTGCTTTTGGCCTTGATGCGCGCCTTCTCCTCATCCGACGTCTTGTCGAACAAGGCCTGGATGAACTCGGACGTGGGCCTGTACAGCCACCTCTTGGGCCTGAGCCCTTCGAACCAACCCAAATGACCACCCGCCTTTGTCCACGCCAGCACAACATTCTCATTGTATTCTCCTGGAGCGCCATTCGCCACGAGCGATCCATCAGGATTGCGTCCGATTGCAGCACGGATCTTGTTCCAGATCTTGCTGGGTACGATCGGATCGTCTTCTGCCGAGAGACACAGCATCGGTCGCTTCACCTGGTGAATGACGTTAACGCAGCCTCCGTAGTTGTAGTAGTGATCGGCACTTTCGAATGGGAACTCTCCATAAGGTTTGGGCATTCCACCAACGAAACGGGTCATAGCCTGATCAGCAGCTTTGAGGGATCCATTCTTGATGATGACCCGCTCGCCTGGGCGAGGTCCACCATTCTTGACCTGTTGTTTGTACAAGTCCAGTTCGGCTTTGGGTTGCGGAGGAGGATCGTAAAGTTCGTCGAGCTGGGCGCGGAAGGGAGGATGGAGGGCAAGCGTATCTTTGTGTCTACGTGCCAATCGTTGAATGTTGTGTGCCATAGCAACCGAGTATTTCTGCGAGAGGAATCCGCCATAGTCGAGCTCGTCTGCTCCAGCTTTGAGGTCGAACGGTGTTCCGACAATGACACCGCCAAGGAAAGGAGAGTCGTCGCCTTCCTCTCCGAGATAGCGGCCAAGCACATTGGCACCGAGCGAGAAGCCGATACCGACAAGCGGCGAGTTGGGGTACAGCTTGGTGATGAGCAGTAATGCCGAACGAATGTCGGCAATCTTGAGCGCAGAGTAGAACTGGGGCGAGGTGAGGGGCACATTTGCACAGCCTCTGAAGTTGACCACGATGGCTCGGTATCCCAAGCCTCCCTTCGAGACAGGTTTGGTAAAGTGATGGAAGCAATTGCGCACATAGCTTTCGTGGCTTCCACCCGTGAGGCCATGCAAGCAGACGACGGTGGGGAGACCGTCGCCAGCGGGGTGATTTTGCGCCTTGAGCTGCTCCTCGCTATCGGCTAGTGCGGGAGGAGATATGTCGAGTCCCACTGTGCCACCGTCTGGGGTCATGAAAACACGGCGCTTGTACTCGACCGCATCGATCTGCTTAAAGTTGCCAACGGCAGAGTAGATTGTTTGAAGATGTCCAGTGGAGAGCCATGGAGTCGGTTTGAAAGTGGGGTTCTTGGCAGGGTCGAGGGTCTCGGTAGCGGCGAGGAGAGATTCTATGCTGGGTGAAGTCTTGGCAGGAGTCGTCTTGTCGTGGGAGTCTTGGGCTGTGGTTGACTTGTAGTATTCGACGTTGACTGCAAAGAGCGAGTGTGGTGCGATGGGGGATAGGATTGTCCTACCGAGTAGGGTTGCGGTGGAGGACAGGAGGCCAGACATGGTGTCGAAGGCTTCCACTTGCTAGGATTGATTCCGATATAATCGTACAACTCTAGTCTATGATGGGAAGGAAGATGGTAGAGAAAGGGGGTCGGAGCAGATCTACTTTTGTACCATCATGAGGCTATGCCATGCTGTGAAAGGTGTGCGTGTGTACCCACCATCACACAAAGCATCTGTTGGCAAGACCTTGCACCAGTGGAGGTTCGGCATTATGTTTTTAGCCGTGTCATCAAGAAAGTCACTCCGTAACGCTTCACCGCGTCATGGAAACCGGGCTGTACAGTAATTGGGCGGTAACTGGTTCAGTGTGCATGCCAAGCCCGAATTTTTTATTTGTACGACATGGAGAATTTTCAAAAAAGTGTCATGCACCCTGACAACTTTTCCAATCCGACTTCCGAATACCACTATCCGGATTCCAGTCTTCCGCATCGCACGAATGATTGGGCAGTGGATTTGTTGAGCAGACGACAAGCCCAGCATGCTTGTCATCTTTGATGTGCAGGCAATTTAAGGTGGTTCTGTGTAAAGCACTGTAGACCCGAAGCGCATTGCGACAGCGCTTTCGAGTGAGAGACAGCTCATAGCCAAGGCGCGATCGAAATGTGTTAGAGCGGAGTTATTGACAGTCTCCCCATTTTTGGTCTGTGGTCAAAGCTCAGGGTCCACGACGCTTGCTCAGCTTTCTTCTGACCACCACTTGGCTCTCTCTTTTATCTTTCTCTACACCTCCTGCTAATCACTTGAACTCGAACAACAGCTTCGCCACCATGTCTACAGATCTCAATGTCGACATCCACAATGCACCATCGGCCGCTGACGTCGATGTGAGCTCGGCGCTCTCCCAACCGCTCCCCACCGAACCTGTCTCGGCTCGGTCAGAAGCTATGTCTCTCCTCGACCTGCAGAAGCAACTCGACGCAGACATCACACGCCACATGGCCGTTCTCACTTCCAACGGCGTCAACATGCAAACTCCCCTGATAGACGCACAAGGTTTCCCCCTCGCCAACAAGGATCTCATGGTCATCCGAACTGCAAGACAGCGCATCAATATCTTGCGGAACGACTCCAAGGCGGTGCGCGATCGCGTGTCCAAGCTGCTAGAACTTGCCATCAATGGTGATGCGATGCCACAGCCAGCAGTGAGGACCGAAACCAAGAAAGAAGAGCAGCTCAAGGCGTTTGCGCGGGTCAACTCGGTGGCGGAAACAAGTCCGGCACAAACGGCTGGTCTTCAGCAAGGCGATCAGATCCTAAGGTTCGGATCTGTGACGGCAGAAAGTCCGAAGGGTCTCGCAGCACTCGCAGCACCTGGCGTAGTCGTCGATGGAACGAGTATTCAGCTGTTGGTACAAAGAGAAGGAGGCACACAAGCAGTAGCATTGACGTTGGTTCCAAGAGCCAATTGGGGTGGAAGAGGTTTGCTCGGTTGTCACCTTTTGCCGTTGTAGCTCGAGTAAGAACACAAATCAAGCACAACAGCAGCATCTCACTTCATGTCACGCTAGTCCGATGATTCATTTGGCTGTCTTGTACAAAGGATCATCCGAATATGCTTGTTGATGTCCTTATCACGAGTGAGGGTTTATGCTGCCGTACGACCCACCAGGAGCAGTAGAGTCCCGACGACCTTGCTCCAACAAGCTCTGCTGATCTTCCTCCTCCCGTCCCTCTTCCCAGTCACTGATGCCACTGGCGATGGTACTTCTCCTACGCCTTCCCTGGCTCCTGCTTCTTGCGCTGCCGCCCTTTCTTCGTATGTGGAAAGGCGCACCGTGCTCAACCGTGTACATGCGTGGGTCTAGCTCCAGCTGACCCGTCTGTTCGTTTCTTCTCAGCTGATGATGCGGGCCCAGCTTATGACCACTAGATACACGCCACGACGCGCGGTCGTCCCAGGATCCATCAACGTGGTAGGCACCACTGGACTCGGGCTCGTCTCGGTGGCTGACACGCCGTCTATTCTCGGGACGGTGCACGCTCGAATGGCGGTAGGACTCCGAGTGCTCGCTCTCGTCGGCACGAGAACTACGGCGCGAGTCGGTGGCACTGTGAGAGTAGCGTGGATCCCAGTGTGCGCCCTGTTCGTAGTCTTCTTCTACCTCGGATTCTTCCCGGCGGCTGCGGATGGGTCGGTCGTAGTCTCGTGGGCGTACATTGTCTCGTTGCCTATCGTTCGCTGCAGAGTGGTCTTCTTCGTCTTCGTCATGTGAGTCTTGCTGTTCCTTCATGTCATCCTCATCGACGTCAGATTCACCGTCAAGCTTGATCGATTTGACGTCAAAGTACTGGAAGGCGATCTTGACAAGTGGAATGGCGAGTGAGTGGCCGATGATCGAAGACAAAATAAGAGCATAGGTGACGGGTTTGGCCAGCACTCGAATGCGCTTAGCCACGGGCGATGGGTCGTCCGGCTTGAACTCGTCCAGGATGACACCGAGATAGAAGAGTGCACCGGCACCAATGGGAGCAAAATAGCCGATGAAGCAAGCTTCCGAAATATCATGAAGCGTGGGTACGTAGCGGTAGAAGGCGAGCATTGCAGGTAGTCGTCGGAAGAGAAGCACCAGGATGCACATGAGGACCAATCCACCGGGCGTGATACCGTTGTCCGGATCATTGAACGAGTCCCACGGAATAGTAGCACCGAGGAAGCTGAAAAACACGAGGTTGAGGAGCAGATCCAGGCAGTTGTCGACTTCAGACTCTTCGCACTGCTCGCGGTAGAAGTCGGTCCAAGAGAGCGCATTGCCAGCAACGAAAGCGGCAAGAAGATCGTCGAAGTTCATGACACCGCCCGAGCCAATGATGAAGACTCCCATTGCTGCGCCGTAGAGAAGGAAGCTTTCCTTGTCGATCAAGTTGCGATCGGTGGAGAACTCGATCAGACGACGGCAGACGTAGCCAACGACAATACCGTAGAGGATCGCACCTCCGACGGTGTAAAGGCAAGTTTCGAAAAGCCATGCCGTGAGGGCTTCGGAAGTAGTTTCGAGCTTGAGAAGGTGGACTGCAAGAAAGAGGAAAGGGTACCCGAATCCATCGTTGGCACCGCTCTCTGCTGAGATGAGGTTTCGAAGACGAGGTGAGACGTACTGATCGGCGAAGGCGCCCTTGACGATAGCGTTGGACAGTACGGGATCGGTAGGCGTGGCAGAAGTCGCAAGGACCAGACCAGCGAGTAGCGGCAGCGATGGGATCACCAACCAAATACAAAGAGTAGTTGCAAGCCACATTACGGTCATGATAGGGATTAGCAGTATGACGAGACTACGAATCTCGATCCAGGGATACTTGTACGGCAGCTGTACGCCAACCAAAGTGAGCTGGACGCCAATGACAACGCGACACAGCCCCAAAGAGACTTGGTCCATGTCAACCTCCTTTGAGGCCCAATTGAATATGCCACCGAGGCCATACGGACCTAGAAACACGCCGACAATGACGGCTAGCGGCGCTTCACCGAGGAAGAGCCGCTCCTTGATGAGATACGAAAATGTACCGTAGGGGATGAAGAACAGACCAAAGGCGGTGCAGAGCAGATTGAGGGTGGTCACCTCGAAGCTGAGCGCCATCTTTGATGAACTCTACAGCTAGATGCTAGACGGGTGGCGACAGTCTAGTGAAATGGTCTCTATTGTGCAATGGGGTCATTCGCTACTCTGCTTCTAGCCTTGTTGCCTTGGTCGATGCTCTGGGTGTCAGGTCGCAATTAGGTGGTGACCCTTGAAAGTGGTCGTGAGTAACCAGAGACAGTATTGCTTGTCGTCGGCAAGATGGTATGTCTTGTCCGGAAAAGAGAGATAAGTTCAAGGTGCCAAGAATGTCATGAGCAAAGAGGAGTCAGCAAGGTTTATCGAGGCTGCAGGGACATGTGAGAGGGTTCAGGGTCTTTGTACGAGGCTCGTGCGTCTAAGCTGTCGTCACTCGACAGATAGGCACGCCCGCATTTCGAAGACTTGCAAAAAAAATTCATTTCCAAAAAGGCGGAACAGAAAAAGAGGCACAGGAATACCTTCCTCTACAAGACACCAGACCCAGTATCGCATGCTACCGTCACTCTGTCATCGTAAAAAGGCACAGTGGAGCAGTCTTTGCCTTAAAGCAGTAGTCTCTCGGAAGGCAAGGAGGGTCCGCCATCGATGAAAGGCTTGAAATGCTGCGTAGACAAAAAGGTGCAGCCTAGCAAGAATGATCAGCTCAGAAGACAGCAACTCTCGTGACAGGCTCAAGCCACGAACAAAGTTCGCTGCCACAGTGTCTTACATGCCCTCCATCATGAGATGCTAAAATTTGAGCTGTGGGAAGACAGCATCGCAATCATTCTTGAACTTTTACGTACGACGGAATGTCCATCTTAGCTCTCGAGCAACCTCGAGACAGTCTCGAAGAGCCTTGGCTAGCGTGATGATCCTTCTCGATCCATACTGCACGCCTGCCTAGGTACATGCTCGGTCTTGCTTCTAGGCTTTTCAAGTGCTGCAAAGTCCGCTGTACGGCGCGTTGCGTGTGTTGCAAAGTATACTTGGGAGTACTAAACCTCCCCATCTCCTGGTGCGAACCAGCACAACTTTCGCGCGGGCGAGCGCGATCGACAGCCGCCAAGAACAGAGAACGTGCGTTGACGACCTCGTGTCTTAACACGACCGCTTCTCAAGGTATTGCTCGAGCAGAGTGACAAGCTGAGCAGCTTGAACCGTGCTGAACCCTGTCCTCCTAACTCACCCGCTAGAAACCCACATGGCAGGGTCAGCACTCTTTTTTTTTTGCGGCTAGCCATGGTTATACATTCATAATCAGCCGCTCAAAGCACCGGTCTGTGGGATCAAGTTGTACCGGTCAACCTTGACAAGGACCAGGGTGTGGCATGAAAAGTGTGAGTATGAGGCCCAGTGACCGATTCGCGAACAAGTGCCGAAGACCGATCAAGGCCGTCCGACCGTTTCCGTTGAACGGCATTCGCTTAGCAAAAGAGAAGAAAGTGTGTTGCAGACTCGAGTATGGTAGCAAAAGCGCTGTTGGGAAGAGATTTTTAGCCGAGTATACAGTACATGATCCCTTTGAGGAAGAAGGCTGGAATGTCACGAATGCATCTCTCCATCACTTTGCACTGTCACACCAACCAAAATTCACCGCGGCTGTCGGAGTTCGGAGATCTCCTCTCCATTATAGCATGCTGTACCCCGCAATAGCTCTCGCAGTACAACGTTGTCGCTCTCCGCAGAGGCTGGCCTTCCCCCACCAGCTCTCAGTCTCGCTTCGGACAGCCTCGGACGGTCAATTTTCTTCTGGTTCGACAAACACCGAGATCGCCCAACACCTTTTGATTCACTTCAAATGCGGGGTCACCACACCTCCTGATTCGCCTGTTCCTAATGATCGCTACTTAGCGTAGTCTTAGCCGACACAGGATGTCCACGCTGAGGCATGACGCTGGAACCTGTGACTCCGCGACAGAGTCGAGGGCTCAGTTGAGGACGAGTATAAAACCATCTCGTTCAACACCCATTCACCTTCGTTATCCTCACGAAACCACCTACTTACTCTTCCCTTTGGCCTCTCTCACCTCTGCATACACGTAAGAATGTTGGCCGGTAATTGGGCAAAGCTCGCCTCCTTTGTGGCATTGTTGCCAAGTTTGTCGTACGCCTTCCCTAGCTCGCGCGACTTCAACCTCGAGTCTTCATCCCTCTTCGCTCGAGACTACATCCAGCCTGACGTGGATAACACCAAAGAATACCCTTTCTCTCCAACCCGAAAGCCAGACGCCTCGCGATGGCCAAAGGGTCTTCACTTCGCCGTTGACTATTACCCAGCGCAGTGGCCCGACTTCCTTTGGGACGATGATGCCGCCAAGATGGCCAACGCCACTCTCTCGTACGCACGAATCAGCGAGTTCGACTGGGCCATCCTCGAGCCCACCGATGGCAACTACGACTGGTCGCTGCTCGATCGCTCCATCGAGGCTCTTCACAAGCAGGGCGTCAAAGTCATTCTCGGTACTCCTACCGCCACACCACCCATCTGGGCGGTGAACAACTACGATATCCTGGGTGCTGATGCTCAGGGCCGCCAAAGGAGGTTCGGCTCTCGACGACACTATTCCACTTCATCGCCTGACTACCGCATGCTCTCCAAGCGCTTCGTTGAGGCCATGGCCAAGCGCTACGGCAGCCATGAGGCGGTCGCTGCCTGGCAAATCGACAATGAGCTCGGCTGTCACTCGACCGTCCGCACATACGACCAGAACGCTCGCAAGCGATGGCAAGGATGGCTCGCTGACAAGTACAACAACAACATCACCCTTTACAACCAGATGGAGGGTCGTGTCTTCTGGTCGTCCACTTACCAGTCCTTCGACCAGATCAACCTTCCCATGCTCGAAGTCACCGAAAGCAGTCCTGCTGGTCGACTCGACTTCTACCACTTCTCTTCCGACATGACCATCGAGTACGCAAAGGACCAGGTCGACACCATCCGCAAGTACTCTGACAAGGCCATCACCACCAACTTCATGGGTGCTTTCCTCGACTTTGACCACTTCAAGCTTGCCCGTGAGACTGGTCTGGACCTCGCAACGTGGGACTCGTACCCATTGGGAAATACCGAGCAGTTCTCTTGGATCTCGGATGCTGACAAGGTCAAGTACGGTCGCACTGGTACACCCGATTTCCAGGCTCTTCACCACGATCTGTACCGTGGTGTCGCCGGTGCTGCTTACAACAAGACCGCCGGTCCCTTCGGTATTATGGAGCAGCAGCCAGGTAAGTCTCTCATTTCGACCGCTGACCATCCTGCATTGTATTGACATTACTGACTCTGATGCCTGTTCAACCCCTCTTCCCTGTTTATTTTGTAGGACCGGTAAATTGGGCTCCTTACAACCCATCTCCAAAGCTCGGAATGGTTCGACTTTGGCAGCACGAGACATTCGCGCACGGCGGAAGCATGTCCAACATCTTCCGCTGGCGTGAGGTGCCTTTTGCTCAGGAGCAGATGCATGCTGCTATGCTTCGTCGCGACAACGTTCCTGATCACGCTTACCTTGAGCAGCAGCAAGTTGTGCACGAGGATCTGCCCAAAATGATGAGCCTCTTCAAATCTAACGACCAGAACAAGAGGGATGTTTCCGACAACGCCCCCATGCTCAACAAGACCGAGGGTCAGGCTCAGGTCGCGCTCGTCTTCGACTACGCCGCACAGTGGTTGATGGAGGCTGAGCCACAGTCTGGCACATGGGACACTGACAAGGAAGGCTTCCAGGATGCTTCGATGCAATACTTCCCTCTCGTCTTCAACTGGTACACCGCTCTGCGCAGGCTCGGTCTCAACATCGATGTTGTCGGCCCTACTACGCCTCTGGATGGGTACAAGATGGTTGTTGTTCCCAGCATGCCCGTTATCAGCAAGGAGTTCGTCGAGACATGGTCAAACTACAAGGGTCTTACTGTCTTTGGTCCTCGCTCCGCATCCAAGGTCGCTGCACTTTCGATTCCTGACGGCCTCCCACCTAGCAACGGGCCGGTTCGAGACGTACTCCCGATGAAGGTCGTCCGTGTTGAGACTATCAAGGAGGGCTTCGGCGACATGATCTCGTACGGGGGCAAGCAGTACAACGTCTCCGGCTGGGTCGAGTGGATCGAGTGCGACCGCGACGGCAAGAACGCTTCCGTCTCCATCGACCAGTCCGCCACCTACTACGGCTACCGCGACGGCGCCCCCGCCACCTGCGGTAACAAGGACGGCGACAAGGAGACCCACTACGTCTCGGCTTACACACCTGTCGACTTCCTCGTCTCGTACCTCGGCGACATGGCTGGCAAGGCCAACGTACAGACCATCTTTGGCGAGACACCAGAGGGCAGCAAGACGGATCTCGGCACAGACCTGCGATTCAGGAGGAACGGCAACGCATTATGGGCTTTCAACTACGGCCCTGATGAGATTGATCTTCCCGCCGCTCCCCAGGGCGCCAAGTTGCTCCTCGGTGGCGAGAACGGCAAGATTGGCCCCACTGGCGTCGCTGTTTGGAGCCTCGAGTGAATGTCTCCATCGCTGTCACGAACATTGTAGCTTACACAAGCATGTTAGTGCATTTTCAAAAGAAGAAGACTTTGTGACGATACAACATTACCTTTCTTGTCTGAACGATTTGAGCTGATATTATACATGAAGTCATTTTTGTCGGACTGTGCCGAGACTGTTCTCTATTCTTTATTCCTCTTGCTCAACACTCAGGGAGGTGGGGCAAAGTAGCCGAGTAGATTTCTCAGGGCAATGAGCCGACGCGATCGGTCAAGAAGCGTCAAGAAAGTCTGGGGTATCAATTGAAAGCGGTCGAGCGAAGCATCAAGACAAGAGGATGTTGGTGAAAGAACGGCGAATGGTCATCGCGTGACAATTGGTTTGTTCAGCCCTACTCGATGCCAGAGTAGGGTCTTGTGGAATTGCCAAGGTGAATCTGCCGATCACTTGCGATCCCGTTGCTAACGAATCATGCATCTCGGAGGGCAGCATTAAGCGTCAACACTGATCCTTCCACTCCTTCCGAGAGCGAAGCTCCACCTCTTCATGCCCCAACGGCGAAGGTACAGGACGCGGGGGATGAGCGTGTACTGGTGCATGCGGTGGTTGACGTGAACGTGCGGCATCTTGGGTAAGAGGTTGACGAAATTCCTTCTGGTGTATGTGTGGATGGTTGGAGCTTGAGTACGGCGTGAGTGGTTGCTCGGTCTGATAGAAGATCCTGTTACGATGTTGCTCGAGCGAAAGATTGCTTGGTGGTTGAAACAAGTGGGGACGTCTTTGTGATGGTGGCAAACGTAGTGTTGGAGTGGTTGAAAGGAAAGAAGCACCTCTACACGATGTCCAAGAATGGCTAAGCTGGCCCACACTCAGTGAATGGCTCTTGCTTGGAACATTCACAGTCCAGAACTTGTACAACATAGAGCGGACCGCGTGAAAATAGCAACAAGCGCACGAGTCTGCTACGTCAAAGAGGACGACCCGCACCTCATGCGTGTGAGAGGCGCAGTGGCTGTCAACACGCCTTGAGATTTCAGCCCACGGCGGGATCTGAATCGAAGTCGCACGTGACGGCTTGGCTTTGTTGCTCTTCCATGTAAAGCGGTTGCAAGGCGGTGTTGAGGCGATGATGCAGCAATGGCGTCAGTACAAGCTATGACATGTTGCTATGATTGGCACATACGTCATTGCGCTCGATTGCACCCTGAAAGCAAGCTTTTTCAAGACGGCGAGCACAGATAAAGATCTAACATCTTGAAAGGATTCGCGCGAAAGAATTGAAATCCGCGAGGGCCGTGCAAGGCGTTGGACGGATTTTGGATTCCCCCACGCTGTGCTGTCCAACGTAGAGAAGCTTCAGTGTGGGGAGAGCATATGGCTAGATTGGCAGGTTGGCGGAATTGACCTGTTTGTGTTGGGGCCAACACAAGGAGATCGGCCAATAAGTGCTTTGCTGCAACTCCGCCGGCAGACCCTGTTGGCTAACACTTGCTTCGGTACCTGCACCATCTCAGGCGATAGAAGGACGTAAGTTTCTTCTCGACAAAGTGCTTTTCGTTACGATCAAGCCGTTCTTTGCGCTCAGCTCCTCTTCTCCTAGTCACCGACCGCTTTCTCCGCACAGTGTCGATAGCATCGCACCAAAAGCCCGTCAGATTGCTATATATACACACTGCAACAAGTTGCACACGATTCAACGTCAAAGCAACATCATATGTCGACAACATTTACACGATACACTTTCAAGAATCTTTCTCCTTTGTCTTTCGCTCGAGTCGGAAGCACAAGTTCTACTTTACGAGCACCGGCAAGCAACTTCTCCAACGCCGCCAACAAGATCGATCGCGCAACAATGAGCAGCGTCGCCCATCCTCAGAATGCTAGCAGTGGCTCAGCCATGCACAAGATTGCCCGCAACGGTTTCGATTCATCTGGTGGTTCGGGACTCTACGATCGTGCACGACCTTCATACCCTCCTGCCGCTATCTCGTCGATCATTGCCGAGGCAACCAACGCCGAGTCTCCGTCGCCCCTGCGCATTGTCGAGCTAGGTGCGGGTACGGGAATCGCTACCCGCATGCTTCTAGCTACCGCCACATCTGCATCGGCTGACGGCACTCCTCCTCCTGGTGTTGCCTCCCTGACTGCCATCGAGCCGTCTGCCGGTATGCGCTCACACTTTGAATCTGCCATCGCTTCCGGCCCCAGCTCGCTCAAGCAGCAGATGCAAGAAAAGGGCCTTCTCTCCCCCTCGACCAGCATCTCCGTCGAAGACGGTGCATTCGAATCCTTCGATGCCGGTACAAACAATGATGCGGTTGTCGTTGCTCAAGCATGGCACTGGTGTGCAGACTGGGACGCAGCCCTTCAGCAAGTGGCGAAAGCTCTCCGACCCAACGGAATTCTCGCGCTCATCTGGAACCTTGAAGACAGGGAAGCCGCCCCATGGGTTGCACAGATCCGAGACCTCTACGAGCAGTATGAAGACAACACGCCTCAGTACAGGCACATGTACTGGCACGCCATGTACAAGGCTCCCACCTTTACTAGCCACTTTAAAGCCGACGAGCCAAGACACTACCACCGCACCATCCCCACCACGCTCCAGGCTGTCATCGAGAGGGTTCTCTCCAAGTCGTACATCTCGGTCTTGCCCCAGGAGAAGCAGGATAAGCTGGTAAAGGACATCTCCGACTACCTCAACAACACTTCAGACGAAAAGCTTGGCAGGAAGTGGATCGATAAGGAACATGGCGTTTGGGAATACCCTTACCGAACCGACCTTCATATCTTCCGCCGTGCCTAAGCCATCCAACGGAAATCTCTCTCTCAGAAATTTGTGATGCTGATTGAGCTCACAGTGACGGGTTCTTATTCTAGGACCCACAAGAAAACACAATTATGCAAACATAGCCAAATGCTTTGAAACATCAATGAAGACAGCGATAGCTCCTGATTTGCAGGGGGAAAACACACTCTTCAGAAGAGGTCATCATGGGGGTGCTCGAATAAATGCTTCGAGCAAAAACTGAAATCGAGCAAGAGGTTTTGACTGTAGTGAGCAACATACTGTGCAACTCTAACCCCTCCTAGGGCTTGCTTGCCGGTCACAAGCGTAAAGGTTGAGGGAGATTACCGGTCAGCTGCTACGTCAGCCTGGCCCTGTCTGTTTGCTCCGCATCGCCCGAACTCAAACCTAATCGTTCGATCATTACTTGGCACAGCACTACTAGAGCTAGACAGGGCTGTGCTCTGATACGATGGTCATGACGCATATTGCCAAGATTGAATGGTGTAGAATAGCTTTTTGAACGGTGGGGAACAATAGCTTTTACAGCAGAGCGGAATAGGAGAATTTGAGAATGTTTCTTGGGCGAAGCACCTTGTTTGCCTCATTTGGAATTGCGAAATGGCCCGATGGAAGCCTCGCAAGACCGCCTACGTCCACTTTATACTGTAATACAAACAACAGCAGAACCACACTAAGGTGATTCCAAGTCCGCTGTGATGGCCCGCCATTGCCGACTTGCAAATTGTTCATCGTTGAAACTCCGCTCTACAAGATGCAAGTTGACCCCACAGCTCAAATGTGAATACTCTACTGTACAACTTCATCGTGGAACATGGAACTCTACCGGATGCGGTTTAGCCAGGGACGAAAGGCAAACAAGTGCTTTGTAGAGTGCTGCCATCGAGACAGACAGGCACAAGATTACGCCCACATGGAGCGAAGCCAAACCGCGCTAAGACCTATCGAGGGTCTCAAAGGGTGAGGGGTTAAGCCAATTCAGGGCAACCGAGCTCGCCTCATTGATCACATTGTTACCTTCGTTGAGCTGCGCATCCGTCTGAGCCGGTTGACCAAGCGCCGAAGCATGCACGATCTCTCAGCTTCAAGCTCGATCAGCATCGAGGTTGTACTACAGAATCGTCGAGGTGGTTGGCGTCGTCGAGACAGCAAGGGCTCACTGCAGCCAGAGATCTCCGCACCGCCGAGTTCTTTGCGCACCGGCTAGAGGAGGCATAAAGACAGTAGAACGGCCCCACGCTGATCTCTGCCCGGCACAGGCAAGGCAGCGTCATTCCATGCGTTTCTGTTGTGCTGTTTGCCGTGCGCGTTTGCGCTTCGCACCAAGATTTCGCGCTAGCCGAGCATCGCTTCGCAGCCAACTCAACACCGGCGAAGGCCAAAGGTAGACTGACACTCTTCCTCTGCAGTGACGCTCTCAGCTGGGCCTCGCTTGGTGCCGTACCTAGCCGAACCCCAATGAGTCCTTTGAAGAGATTCCCGACGCAGCATTTTTCTCCTGTATGCCTGCGACGGGTTGCCTCGTACAACAGGACGAATCAGCTGCGCGCCTGGCGTGGTTGCTATTGCGGGGAACAGCTTCGACGTCGTTTGCGACATCTGCGCTGCAGACAAGCTAAGTCACGCTCCTTCGTCTGTGACGCCGGATCAGAACTTGCTTCTTTTGAGTTCACCGATGATCATGGATAGGCTTTCTGTGGTTGTGCAGCTTTCATTGTGCGCAGGACATGGCCGCAACACCCTCGGACACCAGAATGAACTGCTCGCAGAGGCTTCCAAGACACACACGCCCCACCGCCAAGCTTCGGAAATCTCCAGCAACGTCCTCCTGACCCTCAACGATGTGCCGTCGGATTACTTTGTCTTGCTTGAATGGGTTCGGCTTTCTCTTCTTACCTTGTCACACGCCAGATGAAGTCCATGTACCCCATGCTGCAGCGCAGCAGCCTGTCGCATCGATCTCCACGTCTTCATCCCCACAATCCTTTGGCCAGTGTGACTGACGACACTCCTGTCTCCTTCATCGCATCGAGCTTGTCGACTGACAATTAGACAAAGTATATATTATCCCCGTCTCGCTCACAAATCTTCCCCACATTCCCTTTTCATCACAACACGACACCTCTCATCAGAGCTCGATACCCTCCCTACCTCGCAGGCATCCGCAGCCCAACGGAAAGCTTCTCGCCAGCGTCTTACATCTCATCTTTACACGGTGTACAACACGTTCTGTCGACACCATGCAGGACACTCCATCCAACTCGTCCCATGAGGACGTCTACAAAAATGAAAAGAACGACCTCAAGCTTGTTCACGCCGGCGAAGTCGACCTCAACCAGGTCCAGGGCTTCGATGCCCCCAAGCCTTCCAAGATGACTCGCCGCGCCCAAATCCTCGCCATTGCCATCTGCACAGGTGGATTCCTCTTCGGATACGACATTGGTGTCATCTCGGGATGCTTCATCATGAAGCCTTTCGTTCTCGCCTTCGGTAGCCCTTCTGACTGCGGTGTTGACGGCTGCCACCTTCCCGACTCGCGAACCTCTCTCATCAACTCGTCTCTCTCCATTGGTACCTTCGTCGGTGCGCTTCTTCAGGCTCCGGTCTCTGACTTCTTCGGTCGTAAGCCATCCATGATTACCTGGGCTTCGATGTTCATGCTCGGCGCCATCATCCAGACCGCCACCGTTTCTTCCTGGCAGCAATTCTGCGTCGGTCGTGCTTTCGCCGGTCTCGGTGTCGGTGCTCTTTCTGGTCTCTGCCCTCTTTACCTCGGTGAAACTGCTCCAAAGCACATCCGTGGTGCCATGGTTACTTGCTACCAGCTTCTCATCATCTTTGGTATCTTCATCTCTTACGGCATCAGTTGGGCCACTCAGAACTTCAAGGTTTCCGACGCGTCCTGGAAGATTCCTGTTGGTCTTCAACTTCTTTGGGGAATCGTCATGCTTTCGCTCATGTTCTTCCTTCCCGAGTCGCCTCGATACTGCCTCAAGAACGGAGACGTGACTCGCGCTCGTGAGATCATGGCCTCGATGCGCGATGTTACTCTTCAGCCCATCAATGGCGAGCCTCGCGGCGACAAGTGGATGGAGGCCGAGCTCGCCGAGATGAAGGAGGGTATTGACGAGGAGAACCGCATCTTCGCCGGCCGCAGCTACCTGGGATCTTACCTTGTTTGCTTCTCGAGCAAGAACCAGATGTGGAAGCGTACTGTCAACGGAATGATGCTTCAGACTCTGCAGCAACTCAACGGTCAAAACTTCTATTATTACTACCTTCCCCTTCTCAGTTCGACCCTCGCCCTCCCGCTCGACCCTTTCCAGATTCAGTTCATCCTCGGCTCTGCCTCGCTCGTTGCCACCGTTCCTGCCCTCTACGCCATCGAAAAGCTCGGACGTAGGCCATTGCTCCTCATCGGCGCCGCTGCCGAAGCCGCTTGCTCTTTCATCGTCGCGTTTGTCGGCCACTACAAGCTCGCGCCCAAGGGTACGCCACTCGACCAAATCACCGAGTCTCAGCATGCTGCCGGCGCTGTCTTCATCACCTTTGCTATTGTGCACCTCGTTCTTTTCAGCTGCTGCTGGGGCCCAGGCCCTTGGCTATATTTGTCCGAGTCGTTTAATTCCCCAACCAGAGCCAAGGCAATCTCGTTGGGATCCGCAAGCAACTGGGCATGGAACTTCCTTCTCAGCTTCTTTGCTAACAAGATCGCTTCACAATATGGTAGCTTCATCATGCTCATCTTTGGAAGCGTCCTGATCTTTGCTTGGTTCTACGTCTACTTTATGATTCCAGAGACCAAGGGAATCAGTCTCGAAGACGTCGAGCTCCTCTACTCACAACACGTCAAGCCTTGGAAGTCGGCAGCCTGGGTCAAAGAGCGTGGTCTCGATAGGTCGGTCGAGGACCGCGCTATCAAGGCATAGGCTGCTATACCTTGTGATTGGCCAGTTTTTGTACTCGATATCCCCATGCAAAACAAATTACCCTCCATTCTCAGTTGAAGGGTTGATTGATGATGGTTGTGAATTGAGACGGGAATTGTCCTCAAATATTGTACTCCGCCTCTTGTTATTTTTTTCAGAGTCTGATCCCGAGCTGGCAACACCATTCTCCTTCCACTCATCTTCCCGAAAGCAAATGTTTTTGTTTCATAGCTTGTTTTGGCATGGGTCTCCAAAGACTACATACAAGTGAAAATCTGCGCTTTGTAAGCTTATCGAAACCACAGATTTGGGAGATGTGAGCTGTCAAAAAAGGTCTCTTCTGGCCAAATCTAGAGAGAAATGCTCGGATCTGCAATGAAGGCCAGTCTGTCAGGTCATTTTTCAAGGCCTATTCTGTGAATATCAAAAATCACTTTCAGAGTGTTGGACAACAATTAGTTGTTTAACAATCATCTTGTACTCCAAGCACTTCAGCCCACAGCTAAAACAACGTATTGGTAAAATGGATTGCCAGTGGTATTACCAGTGGCAGCAGTTTTGCATAGGTCAAAGTTCCTTGAGCCGGTTGTAAGGACAGTATGAGTAGCTAGTTTGTAGAGTGCTTTGTAGCTACCTTGGATCGTGCGTAGAGCTAAGTCTGGGGGATACCAGCTTAGAGATACTTCCAGGGTTAGTACAGATGGTGACTGAGGAGCAGCAGGGAGTTGCAGGGAAGTTCCAGTATCAGTAACTTCACTGCCAAAGTGGTAAGGATAAAGAAGGAGCAGGCAGTAATGATACAAAGATGTTGGGAATGAATCAATTGAGTGAAAATGTATGGGGTGCTTGAATGGGCACTCCTTTATATATGCACTGAAGCAACTAACTACATTGTACATGAGGGACTAAACATAGTTGTGCAAGTGCGATGGGGGATGTAAGTAAAAGACTGCCAACACTGGCAACACTGCTAATGGTGACAGGCAATGTTCATTAGGCCCGAGCCAAGGTACCTTGCCCTTTGGTCCAGCCAAGTTGCACCACTCAATACTAGTCAAGTTGTGCTTCTTTGGCCTTGTGACCTGAGTTTGAGACACTCCCACACTGATTTCTTGAACTCACTTTGAGTTTGAGAATGTGATATGTATCTTTCTCAAAGTGGGACTTTGTGTCCTGTAACATAGGCTAGTGTTACAGGAGCCCAAATGTCTCAGTTTGGGAATCTGAGTTGACAAAAATTTCAAGCTTGTTTGACAAGGTTGTGACACAGATTCTCAAAGTGGAGTTGTGATGCCAGAGAGAACAGGTCAATTGATATCAAGTTGTACAAGCTGGCTAGATGGAAGGACAAGGTGCTGGGCACCATCAAGGACAGCAAACAGCATATGGTACTTAAGACAAGTTTACAGGGGCCACAGGTTCAGGTCATGCAGCAGCCAGAGGCCCAAGCTCAGTGCACATGCAGGTTGTGTCAGCTCAGCTTCAGCCAAAGAGGATATATATATACTTTACATTGTACACATTCAGGATGAGTAGGTCTCATTCACTATATTCTTGAACTAATTTGTCTTAACCTCTCACTTTCACTCTAGTAACATACTCAGTTGCTTTGGTTGCAATAGCAGAGCTTTGCAACTTTATGCACAGCTTGTGATGCTCCTTGTTGATAAGGAAAATCAGCCTTGTGAGTTGTCAGAACCACCACTGACACTGCAACAAGTGTCTGTGAAAACATATGTAGATCCTTTCTTTGCACCTTTTTGTTTGCTTTGGCCTGCCTTGTTGCCATACAGCATCATCTTATTGACACTCAGCAACAACAGCAAGAAACCATAACACCAACAATGCTGCTGAAGCAACACCATTTCCTTTCCAAGCAATCCTTGCTTTGCACAATCCAGGGGCAAGGCACACCTGAGGCATTTGTGCTTGCAAACTCCCATCCACTGCCCACACAAGCACAAATGTAGGATCTGCCCTTGCCAACAACAATCTGGATTACAACCTTCTTGAACATCATCTCGCCAAACAACAGACTCCCGATGTCTTGTGCCAAGTTCTCCGGAGGTCACAGCTCGCATTCAACCATTTCTTGGAGTACATGGAGCGGCAAGAGGTGAGCCACAAGAGGTCAGCTGACCACGGAACCATCGGTGCTTTCAGACAAAGCATCCTGAACAAAATGTTACCTTCCGACCTGGAAAACCCCTTTGTATGGGTTCTCTACTTGCATTTGTATGCAATGTTGGGGCAAGGTCAAATAAACAAGCATACTGTTGCACACATGAATGTGCAGGACACACAAACCACTATTGAGGTAAGTTTGGTGAGCAGCCTGTTCACACATGTGCTTGTTTACTCACCTTTGATTCTTGACATTGCTTGTAGGCCCTTACCTGAGATCAGCAAGAGATCCTCTTTGCCAACTTTGCATATGAGGACAACAACAACAACAAAGACTTTGGTAGCAATGAGGAGGAAGAGGTTGCACCTCTCCCCTCAGAACAAGAACTCAACATTCCATCTCCTTCAACAGCGCTGCCCCTCGCCTCTCTGGAAGTCTTGGACCAGATCCCTCCACCCCAGCCTGGACAAAACCCACTCTCTTTGTCTACAGTCAAGCAACGACTTCAGGATGTCATCTGACATCTCTCTCTGCTTGGGGTGGAGGTTTCAGAGAACATCTACAGTTCCATACACACTTTGATTGAGCAACTTGCCAGAAAGGGTTACTACCCTACTGGACAGCTCAAGAAATTCTGGATTGAAGACAGCACCATCAAGAACATTGAGACCAGAGTTTGGACTGTCCTGGCACACAACTTGTTAAGGCCGTAGGGTCTGGTTACCGCCTGGCGGCTACGGTCTGAGGGTAGTCGGGTACGGAGGGGTTGTAAACACTTGCCAGAGGGGATGGAGGAGTCAGCACTTCAATACTCGAGTTAACAATGAGTGAACTAAGTAATACATGCAACGAGGGTCCGGAGGGAAACCTCGTCAAGCCGGAGCAACTCTTTAAAAAGGGTTGTCGGCCTCTGGAGGGGCGCAGCAGAAAACTGATCTGTAGCTCGGCCGAGCCCGTTGCGCCTAACCCTCCTGGCCGGTGGGAGGCTGCTACCAATCGGCGGAGGGTTCCCGATCCGACAAGCGGCCGTAATTCTTGTCAGGACTCGGAAAAGAACTAACAAAGGGGTTGGGCGATGGTCCCAACACAACTCCAGCAGCACTGGGACATGCTCAGCTGCAAATCTGCTGTCAATTCAAACACTAATCCTCCTCCTCAACCAGTGCAGTGGTTGGATCACCAGCTGGTTGGACCTGCACCAAAACCCAGAGAGGTTGGTCAGTAGCTCTGCTGGTCCATGGTTGAGTTCACCTTCTGTGGCTACTCCAAGCTCACAGGAGAGCCAGTTTTGCTCCTCAACATCAACTTGAACTTGTCCAAAAAGGCAGCCCAGCATGGAGATTGATATTGTCATGACAATGTCATTACCAGCCAAGCCGGCTCAAAGAGCCAAGACATCGTCTTTTGCTTTGCTGCACTTGCATTCTCACAAGGCCTTTTCTCTGATATGAGAAAGGTTTTTGATGACATTGAACATGGAAACAACCTTCTGAGCTCATTGTTGACAGTCCCACCAAGGCATATGTTCACGGTGGCAGCGGATTCAAGAAACTGCCCAGTCTTTGTTCATGGCAGAGTCCAGCATCTGCAACCTGGGGTGGAGGTGAGCAATGGCCACGCTGTGGTCCATCCCAGTGACCACTCTGCGGCTGGAAAATTTCATCGGCCCATGGACACTTGACATCTTAATTGTGCACTCCAGGTCATCTCAAATGCTGTCGGCCTTCAGCAGCCCGTTACCTCAAGAGTCTTCTGCCACTCCTATGCCCTGAAGGCTGTGGCATCCGGCCTGACCCCTGGCTGGGGAATTTTGAGGCGCATGGGGCATTTTGGAGGAGAGTAGGTCCTCTGGAGGAAGGACTACATTCCATCTTGCAGACCCATACAAACAACTCGCAGCACAGACATTCCCAAGGTGGCTGTTCCCATCCTTTCCACCAACAGTGCAATCCTTCCCCTCCCACACAAGGAGTTGATTCCTTTGGAGCTGCTGGATGCTGGGCAGGAGGCTGTTATTGCTTTCAAAGAGGCAATGAAATTATATGCTTGCTCACCAGGCTCTGCATTCCCCTCGGAAGAAGCAGAAACGATTGTGGCTGTCTTTAAGGAGATGAACAGTGGCATTGCTTTGCCACTGCAGGAATCATTGTCGAATCTTCTACAAGTACTAAACCCAACAATCAGAGAAGCAAGAGACTCCCAAATGCATCCCTTTGACAATGTTGACATTAGTCAGGGAAGTGCTATTGGGATTCTATGATGGCTGGAGTCCAGTGCACACATGCTGTGTCCTTTGTGCCATATTTCGTTGCACTTGGACCAAATCTCAATTGGCGACACCCATGCAAAAGCCGAGCTCCTCTTCAAGGTCTTTAACAAGTGCCTGGTGGAGCAACATGGGCATTATTCCTGTTTTGTCTGCAGCCGGTTCTGCCCTGTTGAAGACCTTCAGCACGTCCGAAGATGCTTGGAGTCCCACCTGAGCAGGTGTAGGTCCCCAAAATTCTCTCAGCTGGCCACAATCAGCACTCCATCTGGTGAGAGGTGCAAGGCAGCAACAAATTATATCTGCCCAGTTTCTTCTTGCCTGGATCCAGAATGGCACACTTTGGACACAAATGCCCATTTGGCTCCTGTGGCCACCATCAAGCGTTCTGGGGAGCAGGGGCAACTTGAGATGGGAGGAGGCTCTTTTAAAGTCACCAACCACCTAACAAAAATCTCCACTCACCTCGCCCAACACTTCTTTGACCTCAAGGTCAGAAAAGTCAATGGTGACGTGGGAGCCTTTTGAACATCTCACCGGCTTCCAATCACACCTGATGGCAAACAGGTTGTCTGCCCGGTCTATGGATGTGAGGATCAATGGAAGCACAACAAAGGAGTGGAGAGCAATTTTATTGCTCACCTAGTCAACATCCATCAGCTTCCAATGTTTTGCTATGGGTATGGATCCGTTGTCATCATGGTTGACCCTCAAACTTTGCCTAACAAGTTTCTCCCCTTCAACAACCAACCAACAGAGAATATCAGGGGGGTACAGTCGGGAATGTCAACCAGAGACAAAGGCTTGGGGCAGATCCACCTCATCTGCAAGAGGCATGTTTTGGAAAGGAGGGTGGAAGTGGACAGTCAACCTTTGTGCTTGACACACTTACCAAAGAGGATTTCATCAGCTGCACAGACAAAGAGAAGCAACAACAACAAATTCCACACCATCTGAACCAAGCAGCTCTGTATCACCCAGTTGTATCCCAATAGCAGTCCTGTCACAGCAATTTAGGCATGTGCTGCAACCACCAAAGTGGCAACCAACAGCATCATACACACCAACAACAATTTTTGCTTGTGTGGATTGGCCAGAGAAGATCCAGGTCAACAATCCTTATGCCCATTGTGCTGAAGAGTTTTGCCTCTTCAAAAGCAAATACACCAGCCACAATCTGACACCCCCTCAGCAAGGCATGAAAAGGAGGGATGGAAGGGAAACACTTGACACATTGCGGTGATCAAAGACATTTACATGTCCAGTAACTATCCCAAGCCAGTCAAGCTTATGCAACCAAGATCAGTGGTATGAATGCCCAGCAACTTTCACAGTTTTGAGAACAGTCAGTCAATTGGTCCAAGACCAACTAAGAGAAGAAAAAAGATACAGAAGGTTTCAAGAAAAAGGTGGCAAATACTACAAGAGGAAGATGGTGGCAATGGATTCCAAGGACCTTGTGTTTTTAAGAAGAAAGCCACACTGGGTCTGTGTGGAGTGTACACAGGAGTTAGTTGACTTTGTAAATCTAGGTGCCATCATAGTTGGATTGGCCACAACCTCAAGCAAGTAGCAGACCAATTCCTCAAACTTGGGAGTCCCAGGGTTCCTCTGACCAAGATCAGTATTCCAAGTCTCATATCAGGGACCTATCCTACTAGATTTTGGAGTTCACACTTGTTTTGGGCAACTCACATGATAGATCTTCAAAGTGAGGCCTATGACCCCTGACAGCTTGGACCTCCAGCCACAGCATTACCTGCACCTGTGACCCCTGTACTCCTATCTTGATCTGTCAAGGCTGCTTGTCATTCCTGATGGCAACTAGCACTATGCCCCTTTGCACCACCAACTTGTATGAGTCAAAAGCCACCAGCACATAGTCCTGCGGGCACAGCTAGAGAAAGATTGTCAATGGCATTCTCAAAGTCAATTCAAGCTCTAAATTGTTGTCAATGTAGATCCTTGAATTGGAACTTTGTTCTTAGACCTATCCTCACAATCAAGGATTTGTTTGTAGACAAGGCTTGCTCAATCAGCATGCACACACTCCAATCAGCTGACAGGTATGGAGAAGTTGAGCCAAAGAGTTTCTTCATTCTGGCACTGGAGTCAAACACACCATCTTGTAGGTCCAAGTTGCAGTGGAGGGAGGTATGAAAAGTTTTAAAGATGAAGGGGCTCAAGCGTTGCTTGAGAAACCTCTTCACACAGTCCGCTCACAAGCTTACAGCGATAGAGAGGTCAGAGTGTCTTCATTCCGATTGAATTCCATATCGGCCATGGTGCTACTCTTGCTCCTCGTTAGCTATGATTGACTTCAGGTGCACGGAGGTCAAGCCAATAGCAAGCAGGTCAATTGCGCGAACGAGCTTCGTGGAGGACGGTGTCGCCCCACTTTTCCTCGGGCAGGTCTCAGATATCAACGTGAGGGTCGGCACCCACCGCCTCCATCCCACTCGGTGCGTAGCAACGGGCTGGACTTCATTTCCACGTTGTGGGACAACCCCTTCTACAGCAGAGGGCGTTGCAGTGCCGCGTCGAGTTGTCGACTTGCTGTATAAGTAGCTTCGGCGTGTGAACTCGTTTGCCACCCTGTACATGATCTTCTCCTCTTACACCCTGTCCATCTTACACCGTCCCCGAACACGCTCGTCATCAACAACGATGAGTGACGTCCTCAGAGAGCGAAACGCGTCATCTCACGTCGTTCTTACATACAAAGACAACGAAGAAGACGAAGACGACAAGGACATCCACCCGCACTCTTCTCTTCTACCTACCAGCACCAACCTTCAGCCAGCTTCGTCAAAGAGACGATCATGCTGGAAGCGAATCGTACTCTTCCTTGCCATCATAGCCATGTGTGTGGGGATCTTTGAGCTCGCTTTCCACGGGAAAGAGGCCGAATCGTTGGCGGCGGCCAAGGCTAAAATCGGCCAGTTGGAGAACGAACTTCGTCATCGCTTGACCAACGGGTTCAATAGGGTTATGACCACGATGAATCGTCCGCCTACACCTGCGCTTCAGAACATTGTCGAGAATACTACTCAAGCTCCGGCTATCGCTTTGGTAGAAGACGAAGATCCTGATGTCGACGCGGTGAAACGCAAGACCGTCATTGTCCTCAAGACCGGCGCCTCCGTCCTGTTCGACCGTCTTCCCGTCCAGCTCCTTCAAGCTCAGAGCACGCTCGACCCGCAGATTCACCTTACCGGCCAGTCGCACTATCTTGGCCCTTCACTCTTCGTCTATTCCGATGCGGACATTCAACTTGGTCCGTTTTCAATCCACAACGCCCTTGCTAACGTCTCTACCTTCGTCCGCAACGAACCAATCTTCTCCTCGCGCTACTCCAAGCTTCAAGCCGTCCTTTCCGCCGGCGAAGACTTGCGCGCAAGTGCCTTTCAGGAAGGATGGAACTTGGACAAGTGGAAGTTTCTATACATGTGGGAGGATGCTTTTCGTCGCAACCCGGATGCAGAGTGGTACATCGGATATGAAGCGGATACGTTTGTTCTGTGGAGATCGTTGTTCAAGTATCTGGCTACACAGGATTCAGGTAAAGAGCAGATCTACGGTTGTGGATCGATCTTGCTGATGAACAACGAGCTGTTTGCAAATGGCGGATGTCCATATGTTATTTCCGGTTCTCTGATGCGAGCGACGTATGGGAAGGATCCCAACTTTGCATCAAAGTTTGATAAATCGGTCAAAGCTTCGTGCTGTGGTGATGCCGAGCTCAGTATCGCTTTGCGTAAGTCTGCTACGGTGCCAATCAGGGATTTGAGCCCTGCAGGCGCAAGATTCCAGGGAGACAGACCGAGAGAAGTCCTCTATAGCGGTGATAATTGGTGCGAACCCGTGTTCAGTTTCCACCACTTGAAGACGGAAGAAGTTCAACACCTGGCACAGATCGAACGAGACCTTCTCTCCACCAAAAACCGCAACACAACCATTTTGTACTCGGACATCTTCGACCACATCCTCCCGCAATCCCTCAGCAAAGCTCTCCTCCATCTATCCTCCACCAACTCCTCCACCACCACCGAAGATGCCAACAACAAAGCCGATCTCAACACCGTCGAGCTCAACCCGACTCAAGAAGACTGGGAAGCCTTCGGCAGCGAAGACAAAGGCGTTCGCAAGGGACGTCGACACGAAGACTCGCGCGACTGTCAAAAACAGTGCCTCGACAGCAAAGGTTGCACAAGTTGGTTCTGGATCAAAGTCACCGAACAGGATCCGGATGGAGATTGCTACCTCATGCACGATGCGGTCAAGATTGGCAAGACTTACGAAGGTACAGGATTAAGGACCAGCGGTTGGATCGCAAAGAGGATCGCTAGCTTTAAGGCTCATCACTATTGTAAGGATCCTCCTGCCGCTTGAGATGAAGGTTGTTCTTGCGCTTGTGTACTTTTCACTGTCTCTACTCTAGCTATCGTACCTGTGCAACCGTCGTATTGACAGCAAACAAGGTCGTTTCGTTTGCGTGCGAGACTCACGTGGCTGTGGCGACCCGCTGTGAGTCGAGAGTCTGCAAGCACAGTCCCCTGAGATGAAAGACCAAGTGGTAAAAACATTCTATGATTCCATCCAAGAGACGTTCCATCCAGTAGACAAAAGAAATATGCGTGAGCGAAGGCGTGAGGGCAGAGGAAGTAAAATGCACATGAATCTGAAAAGTTGCGAGATGGTGAGGAAAAGGAAGAATCAGTCCATAGTCAAACGAGACTGACTCTCCTCGTTTTGCCTGTTCTTGCGTCGCAAGTCGAGTGCTGTGGCGGAAGCAGAGTCTAATTTGCAAGAAAAAGATGACAGCTCTAGAGCAGGGTCAGGAGCAGTGATGCAGAAGCGATGGCCGCCATCACGAGCATAGGTGTCGCTGGGAGGTGGGAAGATGAGGCGGCGTTTGCGGCGCTCTGCGGGGTGCTGATGCGTACGACGTCGTTGTTCTGATAATCGCGCTTTGCTGCGTTCATAAGCATCATGAACGCCAGAGATTCCGACGAGGTTTCACCCTGGCGGACAAAGGACAGTACATCGACGACGGGATATCCATCACGGAACTGGCCTATGGGGTTGAGAGCGGTAGCGACGGAACGGTAGACGGTGTCTGCTTGCGAGATCCACTTGTTGTGGCTGGGCGACATGGATGCCAGTCTATAAGTTGCATATGCAATCAGTGCGGTTCCCGCAGTGTCGTAGAAGGTCGATGTGTCGTTCATATAGTTGTGGAAGAGCAGCGCACGTTGGTCCAAAAGTGGCCACGAGGCATCGAGGATCTCGGACATCCAGTTGACAATATCGTTCTTCTGCTGCATCATCTCCAACGAAGCGTGGCTCTGTTCGATCGTCGCCAAAGTCCTAGCCATTCCTGCCAAGACCCAACCGTTTCCAGTGGCCCACGCACCGCCGTCGGTCCAAGTCCTGTTGTCGGGCAGCACAATGTGACCCCACAGATTGGTGGTTGCACCTGTGGTCAGACGCATGCCGTCGCGATAGAGGCGGATCTGATCGTAGGCAGCTTGCAAGAGGGTATTGTTGCGGGTGATCATACCGTAAAAGGAGAGAAAGGGGGGCATCATGTAGATGGCATCGCTCCAGAGGGCGACGTAGGTGTAGCGATGGCTGATGGCTCCAGCGCGTGATTTGGGCGTGCGACGCATGACCATGTTGAGTGTGCTGCGTGCTGCATTGCTGTAGAATCCTTTGTCGGCCATGACGCCAGTTTTGCGGTCGATTTCGCCGTCGAGCCATGCAGCGAGGAGCACCTCGGTTCCGGGAGAGGCACCGTCGAGAGAGCTACCTGCTCCGATCTGCTCGTCGCCCGTGATGCGGAACGCAAGTCGACCGAGCATATCCTGACGCGAGGCAGAAGCATACGCCATGGCAATGACGTCGTTCGGCGGGCCGGATGCGCCTCGTTCGTGCCCAGGTCGATAGGGAGGACCACCGCTTGCAGAGGAGAAGACAGACCAGCCAGGGTAATCGAGCTCGAGCAGAGCTGCTTGCGATACACCTTGCTCCCAAGAAGCACGCTGACCAACGAGCATTCCCATCTTGGCGGCATCGCTCATGGTGTTGTTGATCGAGCTGGCGCGCTTGTATAGATTGCCTGCCGATGCGGTGGGTGTGATGGTTACAGCCATCAGAAGCGCCGCTGTCAGAACCGTCTTGGCTGCAACTGAAGCAACGGTACGATTGCGGCGCTGACGCAAGACCGGCTTGCGAGCGCTGAGGGTAGGCACAGCTGCCACTTGGGCCTCGTCGGCATCACGAAGAACAACAAGGGTTCCATTAGATCGGAAGGCACCGAGATCGCCAGTTGCAGTCCATTCTTCATCGCTGTCTCCAGTGCTGTTGTTGTTGCTGCTGCTGCGTGCGACAATGTTGCCTCGAACGACAATCTCTCCCATGGGATCGCCTGCATGGCCTGGCTGCCTCTCACCAGTGATGGTGAAGCCGGCATCGGTGGCGGTCTTGGACTGGAGCAGCTTGATCTCGGCAGAGACCGAGGGTGGGCCCACATGGGCGGGGACCTGCATTCCGCCCGTCTCGTGTTCAGCAAAAGCCTGCAGATCGAAAGCGTGGGTGGCACTGACTGGTGCCGTCAAAGCAGCATCTGCGAGTTTGGGAAGGTATGCGTTGAGTACAGCGCATCCGAGATGCGAACGGAGAGAGTCGAGCAGTGCTTGCGGGACGGTGTCGCCTCGACCTGCGATGAGGACGTTTCGAACGCGGTTAGAGCCCGTAGTCTCGCGGGCCTTGTTAAAGACCAAGCTGTCAGCGAGGCCGCTTCGGGAGAAAGTGCCGTTGCGAAGGGTGAAGAGCTTATTTTTGGTGGCCCACGAGACGAGCAGGGTGCGGCGAGAGCAGGTGGCGAGGGCACAGGCGAGGGATGATGCGCCCTCGGCGGAAGCGTAGATGAGAGTGGGCCTGGCTTTGGCAAAAGCGGTCGAGACAGCAGGGTTGGGATCGTCGTAGCTGGAAGTGATGAGATCGGCGGTGATGGCAGCACCGGTGTAGAGAGCTGTCAGAGCGAGTGCAAAGCCAGCTGGTGTGCGGGTGGCCATCAGCGTCGAGGCTGGGGTTTCGAACGCAGCACAGGCTTCGACAAAGAAATGGTCGGCGGTGTTGGGGATCTTGTCCGCGGGGAAGCTTGCGAGCTGAGAAGTGACGCCGGCGACCAGATTGGAGTGCTTGACGTTGATCCATTGAGAGGAAGCGGCGTTCCAGTAGTACGACTGGGTCTGGTTGATGAGCTCGCGATTGGCAGTTTCTGCACCGAGGAGTGAGCCTCGGCTACCAGCTTCCACGACGGTGTTGTAACCGTAGATGCGAAGACGGTGCGAGCCGCCAAAGTGGGCATCAGCGCGGCTCTTGGCTTGATCGAGGTCGGAAGAGGGAACAACGATGAGAGCGGAAGGATCGAGGAAGGCGAGGTTCAAGACAGCATTGATACAGTTGGCGGTGGTGTAAACGCCGATAGCGGAGCGTGCGCCTGTGCTGGAGAGGGCGTTGGGGAGAGAGCTGGCATTCTGCTTGGCGAGCTGCTCGGGCGAAAGGACGAGGGTGTGGAAGCGGGAGCTGACCGAGGTATGCGAGTTGGCGAGCAAGGCGACGAGACTTTGGTAGGAGTCGGACTCGGAGACGACGGCAAAGACGGTTTGTGTGACGGGTGCTGATGAGAGCTTGATAAAGCCGGTTGCGAAGGCGGTTGCATCTCCAGCTACGTCTTGGTTGGATCTTGTGCAGCCGTAGATGGATCTCTTTGCATTGGGCTCGGAGCCATTGGCGGCGTGCTTGATGAGGTCTGCAATGTCGTTAACTTGCTGCTGTGGTCTCAAGGCAAGATCGAAGCCTGCGGGAGAGTTGGCGTTGCGGTAGATGGCAGATTCGTTTGGTTGACGAGTTTGTGAGACATCTGCTTGTCGCGTGAGAATGAGAGGGTGGATGAGAGGCTGATATGAACGCGAGACGTAGATCGAGACGGAAAGGGCTGCTACGAGGACAAGCAGGAGCACCAAGGAGGTGTCGTCGATGACCAGAGCAAAGACCATTATGATGACAAGTACACCGTGACAGCTCGCTGGCTACCGAGGATGAAGTTGTTGTAGCAGAGGATTAGATTGACGACATTCGGTGTATGGGAGGAAGCGGAAGATGGAAGTTTGCAGAGATGGGAATGAGCAAAGGTGATGGATGTAGGAAACAAGACAAGACAGGAGATGACAAGAGGGTGGTGAAGCAAGGGATGGTGGAACAAGAGCGGGGGGATAGAGTTGCAGCGCCAGGCGGTGAATGAAGAAGCAAGCAAAGCACGTCGATCTGGAAGCAATCTCAGTAAGCACATATACAGTATACAGTATTCGCGCGCGTTGTAGCATCCTCATCCCATCTCTGTAGGCAGCATTCAGTGATTCTCATTCTGGCAAGAGGCAAAGCGTTACAGTACGGAATGATTGGTCTCTTTTCTTTGTTCGGACATCCCGCCTCGGTCCACAAAGCGCCAAGGATGGCATAGAGACGTTTTTTAAGATTTAGGCGGGGTTTTTTTTTTTTTTTTTTTTTTTTTTTTTTTTTTTTTTTTTTTCTGATAAGATTTAGTCTACTCTGCTGCGTCATGTATCCGCTCTACTCGCTCACTTTCTGGTCGCAGATGCCGCTCATATACTGCTATTCCGTACAAAGATTGCTACACGGTTAGTACGAGGACAGAGTACCGCGGACATTGCTCCGAACTAGGTGTAATGAAGAAGGTGCGTGCGAGAGCGAGAGCGTAGTTTGCATGCCATGCCATGCCACAATTGTCTGCAGATGGGTTGCAGATTCGCCCCGGGCTTGGACCCGAGCTGCAGCAAGACTTTAAAAGGAAAGAAAAATTCCCCTTCTTGGCTCTCTTCTGAGACCTGCCTTTTTCAGACAGTACACTGCTTCTCTGAGATTTGACTTGCTCCGCTTCCAAACGCTTAGGGATGCTCGTCGCCGATCAGCATTGCTTCTTCTCCTCAATGAAAGATTTAGATGCTGTTGCGCGCGCCGTCAAGTCAGCTCAGCCGAGAGTTGATCAAGGTCGGAGAGGATGTGGATCACACATTGTGATTGTTGCCAAGCGAAGGAATGCTGTCAGCTTTTCGATTTTGCTTGCAACATAAGGGTTTCCACCGCTGTTGACGGGATATTTCTCTTTTCCCGACTCGCTTGACTGTCAAAAAGAAATGACTTCATTCATCCACGCTTACTCTGCCTAGTCTCAGGTTAGGCACGTCTCGCTTGGTCATTCTTCTGTCAACGCTATTCTCTCTTTTTTTGGCGATATCAGAGCACGTTCTCATCAGCTTCTATCATCAGCTTCTATTGCCTAGAATGTGACGTCGACCTCCTTGAATCGTTGAATCGCGTTGGAGAAAGTGATCCGATCGGATGGTCGCCGAACTTGTATGCAGTGCGCGACGTGTGGACAGAGTGTGGATTTGTGGATTGCTTGGCTGCAGACACGCACGTTGCCAAGACCGAGCCTCTCATCCAACGCGAGTTGCGATTTCTTCGGGTCACTTTCCGAATCCAACCTCTCGTGCTCGCTGCTGTCGCACCTGCCAAGCAAGAACAAATCGGTCAACGCTCCCTTTCTCTCTTCAACCTCGGCGTTCTTGGCCCACCCCTGAATTGAGTCCATACTGCCAAGAAGATGCCTGCACAGCCTGATATCAATCTCAACCGCTCAGCCCCCAATACGCTGGCACCCTTTGGCTTGGCACCGAGGCGTTGGCTGATCCTAGCGATCCGGATCATTCTGTTCCTTTTTTCTCGCTTGCGCGACTCACCAGTTGAATTGCACGCATCCTCTTGCCCGATTGGCTCCTACAGAGATCGCCATCCTGATCCTGGCATCGGGCTCATTTCACACATACACACATCGTCTCTTGTTCTTGAGAAAATACATTCTATATGACACTATTCTAACAGACCTTGATCTACAATTCTTTATACAACTTTCGCCTTAAAGCTTGGCGCGAGGCAAGTCCGAGTCGAAATCAGTCGTCTCGAGATCCTGTACGTCGACGTTCCACTTTGCCGAGTTCAGAGGCTCGCGAAGCGCAAAGTCGAACAGCGCCTCGTACACGTTACCGTCCGATCGGCCCAGCGCCGAGTTGAGAAGGTAGTCCGGAACCGCAAATGCATCGACCAGCGCAACCGCGTTGGGGCGCAGCTCAGTCATGATCTCCTGCACCTTGCTGCCCAGCAAGTGGAATTGCTTGCCGGTGATGTAGCCCGATGCCAAAAAGTCGGCCGACTCCTCAGCCATGGTGTGGCAAGCCCAAAGCAAGAAGATCTTCTGAACAACCTGGCGAAGCGCAGGCTGCGAGTTGAGCTTCTCGTCCTTGAGGATCGCCATACCAAAGTTGCGTACAAGCAAGTACTGCGAGTGAGCCTTGGAGCATCGGTACAGCTCAACGAGCAGCGAGTTCCACGATCGCTTGGCATCGTCACGAAGTGCAAGAGTCTGCTCGGTCAAGTAGGCAGCACGGTGACCAAACGCACGCATGAAGAACAGAGGGTCGTAAAGATCACCCGAAAACTGGATGTTGGCAGTCTCGTTCTTGTTCTCCAGGTAGCGCTTCATATAGTCGGTGGTAATGTTCTTGTCCACCTTGCCTCGACCGCTCTTGAGGCCACGCATCGTCTTGAACAGGTAGCGCGTGCACTGCTGCGAAAGCATGTACGAGTCACCCTCCCAGGTAGCGTTGGGCAGGTAGTTGGCGTACTGGTCGGGCAGACCCGACGCCATGCTGTAACCATGGCCACCGCAAGCCTTTCGGCAAACCTCGATGGCGTCGCTGGCGTAGAGCGTGGTGAGCGACTTGAGACCCGAACTCGAGGCGTGTGTGTCGGCGAGCAGCGAAAGATCACCCGACTCAATGTTGGCCTGGTTCTGCTCGTACAGATCAAACATGAAGCGCGAAGTGTAGTGGAAAGCGAATGCCTGAGCCAAGATAGGGAAGAGACGGATCTGAACCATGGTGTAGTCCAGAACCTGCGTCTCGAGAGGCTTGCCGTCCTGGCCAAACTTGGGAGCATCGCGGTCGGCAAACTGTCTTCGCACAGCACAGTAGCGGATAGCGACAGTCACGGCGCGCATCAATACGGCCGAAGCTTCACGCACAATGTTGGCACGAACCCAAGTGAGGGTACCGTACGCGAGCTTGGCGTTGGGGGGAGGCAGATACTTGCCAGTCTCGGGCTCCACCTTGGAGAAACGCGAGAGGAGGTTAAAGTGAGGAACGCGAACGTGCTCAAAGAGCATGAATCCGTTGTCGGTGGTGTTGTATCCAGCCTTGGGTCCAATGTCACCAATGGTGCGACCAGGGAGCACCTCGCGCGTCTTGACATCACGGATGGGCACAACCAGGGGATGAGGGCCGTAGCTCTTGTTCTTGATGATGAGCTGTGCCATGACGACCGCGTGGTCAGCAGTCCTGCCGAGACCACCGATCCACCACTTGCTGGCGGTGAGCGTAGGGCTGTGGATCTCCCACTCCTGCGATTCGGGGATCCAGGTGGCGGTGGTTTCGATACCCTGGACGTTGGAACCGTGTCCGAGCTCGGTCTGGGCGTAACAGCCGATGATCTGGTACTTGGAGGCGGGCTCGTAGAAGGCCTTGCGCTGCTCGTCGGAGCCCTGGTTGTAGAGGGTGGTCAAGAACATGCTCTTGTGCAGACCCATGGGACCAGGAAGATCGGCAAGCTTCTCGGCGAGGTGGACCTCGGTCTGTGACCACTCGTGCTCGGCTGCGAGCTGAGCGAGGCGCTTGTCCTTGAGCATGGCACGACGGAACTTGTCGGCACGGCCGTAGTAGTGGTCGGAAGACTTGTCAAAGATGGGGTCAGAGCTAAGGAGGTTGACGAGGCGCTCCTGAAGCTCGAGGTAGTCCTTGCCATGGATATACTCGGCCATGGCCTTGGAGTCGAACGAGGCCTTGGATCGCTCGTGAGCCAGAAGCTCGCTACCGGAAACACCGGCGGGCTTGAGGCCCTCGGGGAGCTCGATGTATCGTGGTGGCGCCATGTTGGAATGTGATGTGGATGAGAGGATGATGACACCGAAAGGCTCTATGTAGGTATCAATCGGAGACGCAAGAGGAACAAGAGCCGGAAGGAAAAGGTGTGTGGGGTTAGGAAGGAAAGCAGAGAGGGATAGAGCGTATGTATATATGACTTGTTGCCACTATGCGGGGATGGGCGAGGAGGGCTGCGAAGATCGAAGAAAGCTTGTACGGTCGCACACACGAGGGTCCACGAAAGCTGACCGAATGAACCGGCAGCACGGTGAGGCAAAAAGGCGAAGTTTTAGCCGGAATGGGTTTGAACCCAAAAGCCAAAGCGGAATGTCAGCTAAAAGCGTCTTTGGTCGGCCTGCAACCTAACCGGTCCCACGGCATTTTGTTGGTCTGTTTTTGCCAAATCCTCCACACTCTCAATACAAATCGCAGGCCACGCATTTGAATTGCTGCCTCTACCTGTCGCTCTCCAGGCTGTTCAATCAGGTACGACGATCGATTCTTTTGTACTGTACAGTGTACCACATCGATCAAGGCTCTCTTCAATCTCGACAGGCTGAACTCTGAGATTACAACTTTGCGTTGGGATTGTTTGGAACTACTTTTGGGTTTGCCTCAACCCCGCAAATGATCTGATATGAATCAAAAGGAGCGGGTTGCGCGCACGGGAACCCCGCAAGGATGAGGTAAAGTAGGGTCGAGACCGGTTACTGGCAGTGCAGCTGGCCGGAGACCATGTCGCAGAGCAAAAGGTGGGGCAAGAAACGAAACTTGCTTACGATTCGGCCAGCGTCATCGATATTTGCCGGATTCATCGGAACTAGCCAATCCCGGCGTCACGCGCGCCCAGAGCTTCAAAAGTGTTAGACTCGATGTAAAGCACTTTTCTCCGAATATAAGTGGTGGTGACTCAGGGTCTAACAAAGAAATGCCAAATTCTCATGTCTCGCACGACTCCCGACGGCTTGCTGCTTCCGATGGAGTTTTTTTACTGTACAGTACTGTATACAGAGAGTGTCGTAGGCTCAGTTTTTGACCTCCCTCTCTGTGTTCCTTCTGTTGACCCAAGATAGAGTGCACTCGCATGACCGACCTGCACTTTTGGCCCAATCAGCTGTGCCAGGCTTGCCTTCGCAGCCTCGAAACTTTAAGCCATCTTTTTCATGTCCGGTCATCTCCTCGGAGCAAACACTTTTCCGCAATCCAGGCACCCGCCTCGCGCTTCCCTTCAACATCATCAGCTGAACACCAAGCCGCTACCTATCTCCGTCCATCCCTCGTGCTTTCCCATATCGACATCCAAACGTCAACGACAAGAGGCGGCTCACGCACCCTTGGCAATCTACTCTGTGCAAAGAGAGGCGGACAAAGATAGCTACTTTGACGGTATTGCACCTGCGCAGTGACTTAGCCGATCCTTTTTTTTTTTTTTTTTTTTCCATCCCAGGGTTTCAGAAAGCGAGCTTCGCATGAGATTCGCAAAAGGCTTGTTCGCACGTTCAATTCTTTCATCTTCAACCCCACTGCGATAAGCCACGACAGCCGATCGGACATGCTCATACTTTGACATCGCCGCCCCCGCCGACATTTTGATTGCTGCTGCTGTTGCTGCTGCTGCCCTCCTTCCCGTTCTGCATCCTGTTCCGGAATCTGCTTCGATCCGATCAGAGTCAACAACTAGCACCTGCATCACTCGACGTATCCGACGCTCGCCATCACTCTTGTGTACACTTTCTGTACACTTGCATATCAGCCACACGCCTCGTTTCTAGATTCTATCGGCTCCGTCCACAACTCTTTCTCGCCCTCCCTCTTGGTCTGTCTTTGTCGCTGTTGCCCTTGACAATCAACTATTCCTTCCATTCGCCCCCCCCTTCTCATCCCTCTCTCCCTCTCTCGAGCCCTGGCTCGCTTCTCCGTCGTTCTCGGTTTTCGTCATAACCCCCCACGCCGTATCCCAATCAACAAAGGCTCAGTTCTCAACGTTGGTTCGTTCACAGCCTCGTTCCCTGCATCCTGTTCCTCCTCTGCGTCTTCCTGCAGCTGTCACACCCCACTCAATCCTAGTTGCTCGGAGCCCGTCGTCCTCACTTTCGCCGTCTTCTTGCCATGCCCAAGCGTCCTGCTTCAGGGCCCCAAGCCTCTTCCTCTTCCGCTTCATCTTCCACTGCCACATCAACAACGCCTCCTACCTCGACTTACTACAACGCCAGGGCTCACAGACTTTCCTCTTCTTCCGACGTTGTTCTTCCACCTCTCCACACTGCTCTCGCTTCGGGCACACCTCTTCCGTCAGGCTCTGCGCTTCCACCGCCTCTGCTACCCATTCCGTCCTCGTCACAACCTCCAGACTCTTCCAACTATACCCACAGTCGACAAACTTCCGCCAGCACCCACAAATCTTTTCTTTCTCCTACCAACCTCATACACGCCGGCCGTGTCACCACTCCCAGCAGTACACGTCCGCCACCTCCACCCGCGCCCGCTCTTGCCGCTCCTGCCAACCCTCGACGCGCTGTCAGCATGACTTCAAACACAGAAGACAACGCTGCACGACCCAGCAGCGCGGACGCCAACAACACAGAAGCAGCGAAGAAGAAATCGACCAAAAAAGCCGTCTCTTGTGAGCCTTGTCGTAGACGCAAGCTCAAGTGCGATCGAGGCTGGCCCTGTGGTGCCTGTCGCGATCGTGGCGAGTCGAGCAAATGCGAGTGGGCCGAAGGCGTTCGCCCTCAGACCACTGGCCGAGACAGCGGCGACTCCTCTCAGGTTAATGAGCGTCTCGATCGCCTTGAGGCCATGATGGGCGCCATCGCCGCTTCTCTAGGTGTCGAGCTACCCGGTGCCAAAACCTCGTCCACATCTTCCAACGGTGCCCATCGCAAATTGTCCACCACCAGTGCTGCTTCTACCAATGCCGCCTCCACCTCGAAGCTCTCCACCCTCGCCGAGCTTGGCGCCTCTGAGGCTAACAAAGCTGCTCTTGCCGCAACCTCAAAACTGGACACTCCACAGCCTTCATACGCCGTCGGTCCCGTCTCTTGGGGCTTCGGCTTTGGCTTTTCGCAGATGAACCAGATCTCGTCCGAGGAACTCACCCGCAAGACCCTCTTTGAACTTCTCAACCTCCTTCCCGACAACAGCATCGTTCGCAGCCTTACCAACTTTTACTTCAGCGAACTCTCCTGGATGGCCCATCTTATTCCCGAAGAGACCTTCCGCAAGAGACTGCGCGGCATTGAAGAGTGTCGTATGTTCTGGGACGGTCGTCCTGACGCCTACCGATACGATGAGATGCGCGATTTGCTTCGACTCATCGCCACTGTGCATGCACTCTGTGGCGCAGCTCTCGTCTTTGGCGAGCCTATCGAGGCTGAGCTCTTGCTGGAAAGGTACGGCAAGCAAGCCTTCACCGTTTTCCTAGATGCTTCTCAACACGCTCTTTCCGTGCTCGACATCTACGAAGAGCTTCATGTCGACAATGTCCGCACCATGGTCCTTCTCAGCTCGTGCTTGAGTGCCCTGAAAGGCCCTGCCTTCGGATCTGCCATGATGGCCAACATCTGCTTCATGGCCTATGCGCTCCAGCTCGACGTCGAACCTCCCGAGACGCTACCGCTGGACGAGCGCAAGGACCGCATCGGTCTCTTTGCTACTCTTTGCATTTCGGATTGGTTCTCGGCAGGCAACGTCAAGCGCAGCTATCTCATCGACCCGGCCAACACCAGTCTACCCTCGCTGTTTGGTCCTGATGCGCACAAGAACGAGTTGGTCTCGGCCCCTATTCGTTACAAGCTCAAACTCAGTGACGTCTCACGTCGTGCCAGCCATCGCATTCGCATGAACGAAGACGAGGCGTACGAGTTCACCAAGCAGCTTCATCAAGAGGTCGTTGCCATCGAAGCCAACATTCCGGAACACTTGCGCTTTGACGACTCGCTGATCGAGACGGATGACCCTCACAATCCGGAACGATGGCATCGCTCGGCCATGGCCTTGGCTGTGCAGATGCAGCTGCTGACGCTGCACAAGCGTTTCTACGTCCAGTCGTGGACCAACCCAAAGTACAAGGAGTCGAGAGACATCAGCTTTGCCGCCTCGATGCTCATCATCAAAGTGTTCCGTAACACTTTCAAGTGGTTCACGCCGCGCGAGAACGCGACCCTGGACGAGCAAAGAGCCATGATCGGTGAGGGCATGCGAACGCAGCACAACTCGGTCTCACGACTGTGGTTCTTTGCCCAGATCTCGATCATTGCCTCGCTTGTCTTGATTCACTTTGTCTCGATGCTCGACACGCATCCGCAAGAGTCTTGCGATTGGGATAGCTCGGAGCTGCGCGCACAAATCACCGACGATCTCAAGTTTGTCCGCCTGTTGCTTCAGGCACTGTCGAGCAAGTCGAAGCTCGCCATGGACGGTGCGCGAGCCATCCAGCCTCCCGAATCGAACCGCAACAAGCGCAAGGCTGACGATGCGCTGACAGGACCAAGCTTGGCCCCTGGATCGACACGAGGCGGCGGCCCGCTTGGAAGTCGATCGATGGACAGTATTCCGGTCCGCAATCCGAGCTGGTACTCGACTTCGTCGGGCTACTCGAATGGGTCGACGCCCGCCTTGACGAACGCGCACCGAACACCACCTGCTTACAACTCGCCCGGGTCGAGCAGCAACAGCTCGCACAGTCTTGCACACTCTGCCTCGGCATCCGAGATTCCACGTCCCAAACTGCCTTTCGAAGGTCAGGTGGCGCCTGCCAACGCCAACTCGTTTGATGACATTGAAGCGCTTTGGCAGAAGCAACCATGGCAAACTGCCTCGCTTCGTATGGGCACCTCTCCGTCCGTCTCACCCAACAATGCCTTCTCCGGCAAGGGCCGCGCAGCTTCTGGCACGGGTAGTTCTCTTGGCCCCAATGGCAACGGAAGCTACTTCCCTGCCACAGGCAAACCTGGTCAAGGCCGTCCGCCATCCACCACAGCCATCCCTGGCCTGACCAACGCGCCCACCAATGGAGAGGGAAGCAGTACCAACCCCGACTGCCCCTTCATCTGCGCTAGTTTCTTCGGACCCGACGCAAGCTTCAACGACATCGCCCGTGCTGAGGCGGCCATCGGCAGGCAGGATGCAAGTTACGGATATCCCGTTGCACCCCTGAGCCCCTTCACCGCGTCGTTTATCAACAGTCTCGATCAGTACGTCGCCAGCTTGGAAGAGCCTCTGCCATCCAATAGTCCATCTGCCGTGCCGATCCCAGTGACAGGGACAACCATGTCGGTGCCTCAGAGCCATGCCATGGTGCATGCAGCTACGACCTCGGGCAACAATGCCAGTGCTGGGCCGAGGTAGGATTTCTTTTCTTCAAAGTAAATGTATTTCATAGCATGTTGATCTGTTTGATGTCCTAGGTACGAATGGAATGGCAAGTTTGACACCACCGCTAGTCTTTGGATTGGAAAGCCATCTGTGTGCGGGAGATGTGTGTTTGGTGTACTGTGGCCAGGCCTGCTCGGCAGCAGGATAAAGGCTGTTGTCCGGCTGCTCGACGCTGAATAGTCCGGAAGGTGAGTCGCAACCTCGCCTTTCTTGTAAGCTCATTCAAGATCTGCTTCAGCAACACGCTGAGGCACTAAGAGCGGAACGAATCTGTTCTATCTCTTGTCGATTCGATTTGTATTGCCGAAAGGGGCGGCTTTGGATTTTACGTTGACACGCAGCTGCCTGAATTTCAACTTTGGCCGGGTTGAACACCGAGAACGAAGACGGCGACTCTGGTGGGGGCTCGGGCCATCATGTAGTTCGTCCCCGCATCTTTCGGCTTTCACAACAAGCTGGTTGCGCAAACTCCCCCGCATCTCCTACAAGATCACTCTTCCCATCTCCCCCGTTCGTTGAGATAGCCGCTCTTCACCTCCGCGTTCGTTCGGTACGGCTTGTTCCGTCTTGCACTTCAGAACGTATTTAGCGCTTCGTCCTTCTTATCTTTTCAATCCTCATCCTTTTTCTTTCAATCTCACCCCATCCTACTTCTTTCCACAGCAACCAACAATGACGGCAGCACCACGCACCCCATTCGATTGGAGCGTAACCGATCCGCACCATGGCAACCAGTACATGCGATTTGCCTCTCGTCGATCCACCGTTCTCTCCACCAAAGGAGTCGTTGCCTCTTCTCAACCCTTGGCATCTTCTGCAGGTATCGAGATTCTCAACGCCGGCGGCAATGCTGCCGATGCGGCCGTAGCCGTGGCTGCAGCACTCAACGTCACCGAACCTTGCAATACGGGAATCGGTGGAGACGCCTTTTGTCTCTTTTACGATGCTGAGAAGCGGACCGTTCGAGCGTTCAACGGTTCGGGACGTGCTCCTCAGGCGATGACCCTCGATGTTCTGCGTTCGAAGGGTGTCGACGGGGTAGAGATTCCGGGAAACAGCATTCACAGCGTCACCGTCCCCGGTGCTGCAGCTGCATGGATCGACACGGTGGAGAAATTGGGTAGCGGCAAGCTTACGATGCAAGACATTCTCGCTCCTGCCATTCGACTTGCTGAACAGGGCTATCCCGTCCATGAAAGCACCGCGTATCTGTGGGGCCGTAGCGAGAATCTGATCAAAAACGCATCGCCCAACGCCAACGAGATGCTTTTCCAAGGCAGAGCACCCCGAACGGGAGAGCTCATGCGAATGCCTACCCTCGCACGAACCTTCCGAGAGCTCGCAACCAAGGGTAAAGAAGGATTCTACACGGGCCGAGTCGCTGAAGCCATCGTCGATCTGGTCAAGTCCCAGGGTGGCGTACTCGAGCTCGAGGATCTCAAAGATCACCTCGACCGCGGTACCGAAGAAGTCACCCCTATTCAGTACACTTACAACCATCCTGCCGAGGCCGGAGATCTGGCCGGTAAAGAAGGTGTAACCATGTACGAGTGTCCACCCAACGGTCAGGGTCTCACCACCCTCGTCGCCTTGGGCATTCTGGACGAGCTCCAGAACCAGGGCAAAGTCGGAGATCTGGCCAAAGTCGACCACAACGGTGTCGAGTATCTCCATGCACTGATTGAAGCCTTGCGCCTCGCCTTTGCTGATACCCGATACCACGTTTCTGACCCGCATCACTCGGAGCACGACGTTGCCGAGCTTCTCCTCAACAAGTCGTACCTCGCCCAACGAGCACAGCTCTTTGACCCGACCAAAGCGTCTGTAGACCTGGAAAAGGGCAGTCCGGCCAACACCTGCGATACCGTCTATTTCTCCGTCACCGATCAGTACGGCAACGCATGTAGTTTCATCAACTCCAACTATGCCGGTTTCGGCACCGGAGCCGTCCCATCCGGTTGTGGATTCACACTCCAAAACCGCGGTGCAGGATTCACGCTCTCTGAAGGACACCCGAACTGTGTTGCTCCTCGCAAACGCCCGTACCACACCATCATCCCGGCCATGGCCACTAGGGGCGACGAACTCTTCCTTTCCTTTGGCGTGATGGGTGGATTCATGCAGCCTCAGGGACAGGTTCAGGTGCTGATGAACATCTTACATCATGGATTTAGCGTACAGGATGCTCTCGATGCGCCGAGGTTCTGCATCGGTGCCGGTATGGCTGGTCCAGAGGGTGCGACAAGTGAAGTCTACTTTGAACAAGGAGTGGATGAAACAGTGGTGGAAAAGTTGCAAGAGATGGGTCACAAGGTCAAGATCGTCGACGGTTGGGGAAGGTTCCAGTTTGGAAGAGGTCAGGTGATTCAAAAAGTTCAGAATGACAATGGCAAACTTGTTTGGGCTGCTGGAAGTGATCCTAGAGCTGATGGACAGGCTATTGCCCAGATTTGAGTCCCTTCGAAATGTATCTTGTTCAACTTGGAATCAATGTTAATAAGGATGCACACAGCGTGTCTGGCATTTGTGCAAGTGCCATGATGGTTAAGATCGTCCCATGTCGGATTCGATTCTAATGGTAGTACATCTTATACCTCTCCTCCACAGCCTCATCCCCACTCCATCCCCACGTCACCCTGACGATCTCGGCACTGAACCCTTCTGCCATCTTAGGCACCTGTCTGTCCTTAAACCAGCTTTCAATCGCCGTAAACGGAAGTATCCCCCTCTTGATCTCCTGTGCACTCGTTGGTCCATGATGAGCTCTAAAGTGATTATTGTGAACACAGACGTTCTTCGGCACGTCAAAGTAAATGCATCGTATCGACACGCCCAAATTCCGCGCCAGGTCAATGTAGTGTCTCCTCGTTGCCTTATCGCGATTCGTGTTGTCCACCACGCATGAAGCGGAAGAAGAGATGGTGTTGGAGACAACGCCAAGACACTTGTCGCGAGTGCGTAAGGTGTCTTGATTCACGTGGACGTAGTTGGCCGGTGCGAAAAGGCGATTGTAGAGATAGGTTTTGCCGGAAGCTGGGGCGCCGACGAAGAGTACAATTTCCGGTTTGCCGTTGGAGGCGTTGCCGAGGAGGAGGTCCGAAGAAGTCTCGTCCAGCGTTGAGAGATCGACAGTGACCATCTCATCTTCCGGCTCGGCGACCAGACCTTTCAATGACGGACCGGGAGCGACGAGCGCAGAAGGACTCCATGGTCGAGAAGGAATCTCGTACTCCTTGTCTTTGCCTAAAAAGTACTCTTCCGGGGTGTAAAACCCTAATCCGGCATTTAGCGCCCATTTGAGGTCTGTATCCTGATGGTCTCTATACTTCTTCCTCCCCGCCGCGTCGCCGACAAAGAAGCTTTCTCCTCTATTCACTTCCAACCCGCCATTCCACTTGCCGATAAACTCGTCCCACATCCCCAACCTTGGCTTACGATACGTGTCATCCGCCAAACTGGCAAACACTCGCAGTGGCACATCCAGTGCAGCCGCAATGTGGGCCATCTTTTTCTTCCATGTACTCAGCCCAGATTTCGCCGAGTACGCGGTCTGCTTCTGGTTCGTGATCACCACAATGGCAAATCCTTGCTCGAGATGTTGTTGTCGGATACGCTTGATGACGGATAAGGTGCCAGCGGGAGGGGTGGGAAAGAGAAAGTCGAAATCGTACTCGTCGGTCTTGGAGGGGAAGGTTTTACCACCTTTGGGGCGAACGATCGTACCGTCTAGATCGAAGAATGCCACTTTTGAGCTTGGCGTAGGGTCACCGTATACGCCATGAAGGCAGCTTCTGTTCGGTCCGATCGGGTCTAGCCATTTCAGACCTTTCGAAGATGAGGCGCCGTTGGCAGAGGACGATGAAGAAGCAGCAGTGCGCGGTTGGAAGATCGATGCCAATTTCGTTGCTGGTTTCGCACTCGTAGAAGCTTTCTTGGGAGAGTTTGGCGCTTTGGTCGGCAGAATAGGCTCGTCGTCATCATCCGACTCGTCTCTGGCCTTCTTAGACTTGGCCGAGGTAGTCTCTGCTGCGAGCGTGCGTTTCATCGCTACGGCTCGAATTGACGATGAGATGCCTGTGGCTCTAGTGCCGGTCCCGAATGCGCTTGTTGCGCTGGCCGATAGTAGTCTTCTTAGCAGCCACACCGTCGTAGCGGATTTGTAGCGAGATTTGGCGGCCTAGTTCTGTGATCTGCCGGGAGCAAGGCGGAAGGGGCTGAAACCGATAGCCAGCTTGGCGTATGCTTGGTTGAAAACCCTTCGGGCGAGACGTGGTCGGCGAAGGCAGGGCAGACAATCGAAACCGAACCCCAGCTAGCAACAACCTGTAATTGAATCCCAGCTCAGCAGGCGCTTGATTGGAAGTTGCAGGTGAGGAGGCGCGCTTGACAACTTCTCTGGCTCTGGGTAGTGGTACGACGTGCCTAAAGCGTTCGCTTTGATGGTGATGGCGAGGAGAAGAAAGCCAAACAAATGGTGGAGTTTTGACGTGCACGGCCCGTGACCCGGTACCTGGTAATTTTTCCCAACAAAAAAGTCCTTGCACAAAAAGTGTCAAACAAATGCGTACAAAAAAACAATGCCGAAAATCCTCTTGTATACACCTCTTTCACTGGATTGTTCACACACTATCCATCACACAACCTTACAATCTCTTCTGATAGGGACGTAGAGGATCCATTGGGCTACTACACCGAGCTATTCAATCTAGCGAGAACGTTATCTAGCAACAAAGAAAGGATCTACTCTTCGGCAGATGTAATGTTTTGGGCAACAACTGGTGGACAATCAGGCCTGGTCAAGTTGGCACCCAACTGACCACCTAGCCAGATAGCCACTCCATTGGTCCAGCCGAAGCCGGTTTGAACAGTGTACTCACCTCCTGACCCAGCAGCATTTACATCGCTGGCGTTGAACTTCTCGAACATGTTGCCGAATGCCGTGCTAGCATTGAGACCGTTGGCCTCGAGAATGCTATCGGGGACGGGCTGGAAGGCGGGGTCACTGGTGTTGAGCTTTCCACCGGTAGCCCTCCACGAACACAGGGCAGAGGCGACGTAACGGTTGGCAAGCTCGCGAACGAGCTCGTCACGCCAATTTTCGCCGCTGGTGTTGTTGCCAGTGTTCAAGATGGGGTTGAGCTCCTTGGAGGGATCGTTGGGATCGGTGGCTCCGGCAAGAGTCTCGTTGATCATGCTACCAGGCTCGTTCTCGAGACCCTGGACGGGAAGGCTGTCCTGAGTCTGGCCGAGCTGGTTGGTGTTGTTGACCATGGGGATGAGGGCAAAAGTGCCGTTCTCAGCAGGAAGCTGGGGACCAGCGGCAAGGATGTCGGGAACATTGCGAAGAGCCTCGAGAGCAATGTAAGTGTGAGGAGGCCAGGCATTGGCAAAGTCCCACTGCTGACCTGTGGTAACAAGCGAAGCAGGGATAGTGCCGTTGAAGCGGTCGATAATGTATCGCAATCCCGAGAAGACACCCTGCAAGTTCTGCCTGCGCTGGTCAAGGCTGATGGTCTCATTGACAAACTCCTGCGGCAAGATCTGTGCCCACAGAGGGAAGAAGCCAGCAGGAGTAAAGAAGGGAGCACGGTCACCCGAGGTCGTGTTGAAGTCGTAGAAGAACTTCTTGCTGGGGTCCCAGAAGACATCCAACACAGCCTCCTTACGAGCCTGAGCCTGCTGAGCCCAGAAGTTGGCACGGGTCGTGTTGGGCTGGAGACCGCTGCCGGACATCTTGTAGAACGCCGAAAGTTTCTGCTCACAAGCAAATAGGATCGAGTTGAGGTCAACAGGAAGCTGAGCAGCAGTGTTGAGGAATCGCTGGGCAGGAATCGTATCCGTCAAGTTGATAGTGGGGCGCTTGGACCATCGAGCAGCAGAGTAGTCACTACCACTCTCGGCACCGGATGCAATGTCCGAGTAGAGCTTGGCTCTGCCAGTGTCGTTGAGCTCGAGACTAGACTCGTTGGCAAACTGAACCGTCTTGTAGTCCTCCAAGTAACTCTCGGGACGAGGAGCCGAGGTGTCGACCTGGTAGTGGGTGATGTTGTGCGTCTTGTTGGTGAAAGGCGAGGTGAACTCGATGGTCCTGTTGTTCTTCCAGTAGTGCATCTCTTGTTCGAGCAAGGGCAAGAAGCGCTGGAGGACCGAGGTATCGTTGTAAGCCTGGATGTACTTGTCGATCATGAGGGTAAAGAAGGGAGGCTGGGAGCGGTTCTCGTAGTAGATACGGTTGCCGTTGGGAATGAAGCCGAGTCGATCGATCAGATCGCCAAAATTCTCGAGAAGCGCCTTGACGACCGACTGGAGCTGCGAGGTGATCAAACCTTCGATGACAAAGAAAGTGTCCCAATAGTAGAGCTCGCGGAATCGACCTCCAGGAACCACAAACGTTCGGCTTTCATTGAAAGGAATGAACGAAGTGACGCATCCGTCGCACTGAACGCCCGAGGGGCTCGACGAGTTGGTGGTACGCGCGAGCAGCTCCCAGTAGCTGTGAACCTGCTTGAGCCAGTCACGCACGACCTCGTCCTCAACCCCCTGCAAGAACTTGGGGTCGTCGACGAACTCGTCTCCAAGGTCGGCAGGAACGAGCTCGACACCTTCGGCGACAAAGTTGTCATCGACAAACTGAATGAGCTCTTCGTAGGTGATGTTGCTGGCATTGCCACCGCCGAGCTTGTTAAAGTTGTCAAGGACCTCAGACTCGGGCTTCGAGGTAGCCTTGTCTACAAAAGTCTTGCTGTCCTTGAAAATGCCCGCAAGCTGCACGGCTTGGAGGAGAGGACCAGGGCAGTAGATCGGAGAGGTGCAGAGCTCCTGTGCAGGTGGAAGGGGACCCGTTGGGATGAAAGCAGTCGGAGTGGTGGTTGCCGAAGGCACAGCTGCGGGTGGCTTTTCCGTAAGAGGGTTTGCTGACGAGCTGGAAGCAGCCGAGCTTGAAGTGACAGTCCCCGAAGAACTTGGCATAGCAGAGGACGCAGCGCTGCTTGCACTCGAGGCAGAGCTGGTGGCCATGGCACTAGCCGTGCTAACAGCGCTGCTGAGTGAAAGGGATGCCGAAGAAGATGAAGCATCCTGAGCTGCGACGGCTGCTACAGCTGGCAGGAGCGCAACCAGCGATTTCAATACTGGCAAACGCATCTTGTTGTTGTAGGTCTAGGGTTCGTGTCTAGGAAGAGACCTCAAAGACGACGGAGAGTTTGAGTGGGGAAAGAGGAGGATCAAACTGCGAACCGCTTGTCTTTATATTGAAACTAGACGCAGGAGGTAGGCTAGCCTGAGCCCGAGCGAAGCATGAGAAGCAATGCTCCAGGAATAGAGCTCGTGCCATGCCAAGCCAGATTTCACTTTAGCCAACGTCACCTGCTTCTTGTGGAGAGGCATGATTCTGATTTGCACTTTGCGCACCCTCTACTGCCGATGTCTCACAAAAAAGCTGTGTTCCCCCCCCCTTTTCGCATTTCATTTTTGGACTGCTGTCTGATACTGCAAACTTATTTAACGGCGAATTAATTCTCCGGCTTCAACCTCTGCAAGAAAAAAATTAAAAAATTAAAAAACTATTGGCGGTTGGCCCTTTTTGCAGAGGGTGGAATTCGCGGGCCTCCGCTTGTAAATACTGTAACGAAAAGCGATGCCGATCCGGGCTCTTGAGCGGGAAATGGTAATCGAACCTTTAGCGAGGGATACAGTACACACGGCAAAGCTTTGCAGCTGGTTTGTTGTGCGATCTGATTCGCTGGAGCTTTGCATCGCATGGCAGTGAAAGTGTCGATGCGAGCACCACACGGCCAGAACCGAGCTGTGTCGTGACCGAGGACAAGCCAAGATGCGTATCAAGTGCACAGACGAACGTCGTTCTAGTGAAAAGTGGCGGGGAAGAAGGGAAGCGAAGAGGAGAAGGCGGATCTTCGGCGAAATTGAGGCATCGGCTCCTGACTTTGGTGCTTCAGACAGGAAGAGTGACGCTAGCAGAGAAAATGATGAACAGAGCTCCCGCGGCAGAGAGCTGCGTGGACAGTATAAGTGGTGCAGTAGTGTCTGCGCCCTGGCGTGGGCAAGCGAGGTGAAGCCGATATAGCCGTGTCTGTCTCGTGGGTTTTCTGAATGAAGCGTTCCTAGCAGCATATTGTTGCTTGGAAATGGGCCAACTGGATGCCGATCGTGTTTGCCAAGCATGCCGAGGCAGAACGAGGCTGCGGACAAGGGCAAAGTGATGCTGCACTCTTTCTCGGTCATCAGAGCCACAGATCAAACATACACTCAGCTCGGATCTTCATTTATCATCCCTCATGGCAAGCGCGTGGACAAACAACGTAGCGAGGCAAAGCAGGTTTGCTCACAGTCGCTAGAGTTGGCCCCCACACAATCGGAGCCCGAACGTGATAGAGCAACGTAAAGCCAGAGTGAGACCAGGTGTTGTATGGATGACGAAGACGAGTTGCGCAAAGTGATGGCTTGGTGCATAAAGGTGTGAACACGAGGACGCTTTGGATTTCTTGCAACTCCGCCTTTCAAGCTGCTCACATGTCGAAGTTGCTCCCCCATCTTTTGAGGATCACATCGTCATAGGTACTACAATATCCCCCGCAACGTTTCCTCTCGATCTGGCTCCATCTTGAACCATGCTATCGATGTTTGGCTTCTGCTCGAGCCAAAGTTTGTTCTGTGCACGGTTGCGTTGCGGCTTTGCAGAGGTAGAATCGTGGCCCCAATATAGGCGAGGCCAGGTTGCAAACTTTCGCATCTGGTGATTGCTTGCTCTGCACCTCATGGCAGAGCAATGTGCAAGCCGAAAACGTCGACGGATTCAAAGAGGTCAAAGAAGATGCCGAATGAGACCCGAAAGGGTAGCAATTTTCTTATTTTTGCTGGCTCTGACGTCGACGTGCTTTTCCGACATCCACAGTCAGAATTCAAATTCAGATCTCATCGCCGATCGATATAGAATGTAGCCACAGAAGCGATCGAATTTATTTCTTGTGCTGTCAGACCGAGAAAATACGCACAACTATACCCCCGATTTTCCCGGAAACGCTTCGCCGCTGATGGTCCGCGGTCGTGACTGCCGAGAGACCCGAGGGTTTGCGAATGTTGCTGCACCGCTGACACCATCTCGATAGCCTCATCATGGTTCGAAGACTGTAAGAACATGCATAGATGACGAATGCAAGACCAATGCAGGGCTGCATAGAACGAGGTATCATCGAGAGTAGACACCAAGAACGAACAGGCGGAAGACACTACGATCTTTTTTCTCGAATGACCCTGCTAACGACTCAACTCGGATACTTTGCTCAGGAATTGGTCGGAATGGGAGACTCCGCGAGTTTGATGAAGGTAGACATCGATTGTCCTCCGTGGAAGTACGAAAGGGAGAGCGGGGCTGATGTTGGTGGAGACATTCCATGCGTTTGCAAGCGACCAAGATGGCCCGGCATTGGATTCCCGACGAGTACACTCTCTTTCTCAAATTGAAATTGGACGAGAGTCAGCGGTCGCTTTTACGCTCGCACTTCATGCATTCCATCCTTGAATCGCCCCCACTTGCACCCGAGATCCAGACTACTTTTCTCTTGAGATGGTTCCTTGAGACCATGTGACGACATGATCCGCAATCGATTCCGCTCCGAATCTGTTGCTCAGAATGCGCTACCTTGTCACTGCGCTGCCACTCTTTTTATGATCGCTATGGAATCGAACCAAGTTAATGCAGGCGCGGGCACACGTCGGAGACGGTCGACATTGCGCAAACGAATGATCCGAGCTGCCGTTTCCGTCTTGTCTTCTTGGAGGGCTGCTTCTGCATTACCGTGCGCCGGATCAACATTTTTCTTTCTTTCTTGGACTCCATGATAGGCTGAGCATACATACAGAAAACATGTGCGCGCAGTTCAATTTTAGCCATCGCTGCAGTCACAGAGCGTTTCGAGAGCGGGTGCTTGGCAGTGCAATATGCGAAAACGAAACGAAACAAAAGGATGTCGTGTTGACCGGTCAAAGGAGTCAAAGTGAAAGTGAGAAAAAGAGGGGCCACCGCATATTTTCGCAACGCCGGCTTAGATCCGAAGTTGAGCTTTTCGGCCACATTTCTGAGTAGCCTTGTTGCAATCGCGATCGGCTTTCCACACACTCCCATTCCAACGCTTGGCTCATCGCGGTCCCCGCTGGTGTGGCGACGAGTATCCCACACAGACAAAAATGAGGGAGATTCCGACGGCATCTGACGCAGTTTTTGTGGAACGTTGCTGCCAAGCAACAGCAATAGGTTGCCGCTGCAGTCACGCGGAAGGCTGCTTCCAGACCGACCGGTCCGGCTATGTGGTTTCGACAAGTGTTATCTCTTCTGATCAGAACGGCAACAGTGCGAGCGATTGTTTCATCCAGAAAGTGTCACTACAAAGCAAAGATGAAATCCGGCGCAATCAGCTCTCGGCGTCACATCAGCCAAAGTTAAAGGTAGCCGGTCACTGTTGCTGTATCGGCACATCTCCGCTCCACCAGACAAGGCAATCTCTGTGTCACTTTTGCCTTCCTATCAATGATCTCGAAAGGGTCCTCCATCCTCTCCAAACCCTCCTCGGCCCACAGCCGATGAAATCTTGCATCCAGTCGACACTCCTCTCTATGTCTTTGCAGCCCGCTCCGTCCCCTACATTCCCGATCGGACTCGTTTCTCACGCTTTGGTCACTCGTTCCCACTCGCTATCTCCTAAGTCCTTTCTCGCTCTAATCACTTTCGGCTCTTCCTTTCTTTGGTCACGTTCACATCCCACTCTCGCATCTGTCACTGCCCTAATCACCCACTCAGCACCACAATCAGCAACCATCGGATCACCCGCTACACTCAATCTCTTGCTCTGTAACAACATCATATCAAACCAGCTATCCATGCTCGGCCTCTGATCACCTCCGCGTCCAATACAAGCGAATTCCAACCATGACTAGCTGCGACCAGAGCATGGGTCGCAAGCGCACCCTAGCGGATCCATGCTCATCTTCACACACAGCATCAAAGCATCCTCGGATAGCTCCCGCTTGCTCATCGACGTCATTCAGAGATCCTTATCATCCGACACCATCGACAGACGATGCAGCTAGCACTGGCTACTCGGGCGGCCATCGCGATAGTTTCAGCTCGCAAGCTTCCTCATCATCCGACTTTTCCGCCACATCATCTTCCAGTCGTCGCACCGCCTCCGACCCGTTCCCAAGGTATGCACTTGGCATCCCGCACCTCGATGTCCTCCTCCCTTGTCGTGATGGTCTCGACCTTCTTCATGCCTATCACCAGGGCATCGGTTGGATTCACAGCCCAGTCGACCGCACCACCCTCCTCGAAACTCTCGAAGAAGCCCAACGTCACGGCGCCGACTCGATCCACCCGCATCGACTGGCATGCCTCTTGGCTGCACTAGCCCTTGGCGATCTCTTCAGCTCGTGCTTTCCATCATCTGCATCGTCTCCAGCGCAACCCATCGAATCGCCCTCCAAGCGTGGTAGGATCTGGTTTGGTGTTGCTTCCGCATGCCTCGCTGGCTCACGCACCGAGCCAGAGCTCATGCACAACCCCACTCCCGATGCCTGCTCGGCTCTCTACCTCATGTCGACTTACTTGCTATGCTCTAACGACGAGGAGCTCTTCCATCGTTCTCAGGGCTTGACTGGACTTGCCCTCATCCTCGCCAAATCCGCCCTCGTCCCATCTTGCATTCCTTCGGCGCGCCCCCAATCACCCTCTCAGACCGCCGCACCTTCTTGCCCGACAGCAGAGTCTTCATCCCGTGCATCCTCGCCAGCATCCCCTTCCCAGGCTGCTGCCACCTTCGGTCACAACAACAACAATCACACCACGGAGCAAGATCGTCTTCACTGCAATAGGCTTCTCAGCGACCTTATTTTTCATCTTCGCTGCCAGGTCCTCACCTTTGCGCTGCCCTGCCCCTCCAGCCAGGCTGCTTCGTCCCAAAACAGCCCGTCCCTCACCAGCTTCCCGGATGTCCCAACAATACAGGCCATCTGGGCTGCCTTTGGAACACCCCTCTACGCCAGCCTAGATGCCTTTGGCAATCGCTACAGCCCCAACATCTTTCACAACTGGAAGCTCGGTCTCGCCGACCTCATGCACCAGGTCTCTTGCCTCACCAACCAGGCTATGTCCTTGGAGCAGCTCTCCTCGGCCTCGACGATGGCTTGCGATATCTCTGCACAGACAGCGGGCGAAAGCTGTTCCAGCCAGCGTGTTCAGAGGCAAAGCATCACGCTGCCCGATCATGGCCAGATCGTAAAGCTCGACGAGAGAATTCGCCGCTATCATGCCAGTCTCCCCGACTTTTTGCTCTTGCACCGACCGCTTCCCATCGAGATGGCTGGCAAAGTCGACGAGGATGAGCTGGCGCAGATCATCTGCCAGCGTCACATGGCTTGCTCCATGGTCCATCGCATGCTTATGGCTCTGCATCGTCCATGGTTCCTCTCAGCGCTTGCCTGCCGATCTCGCTCATCGAGAACAAAGCCTGCTCAGGAGAAGCAGGATCACACGACAGCAGCAGCAACTATGATGGCTTCTTCGGGCGCTTCACCAACAACATCAGCTACGATCTCGGATCTGCAAGAGACCGACGAGCAAAAGGCAGGGCCAGAGAACGGAGAGCAGCCATCACCATCTGCCATGTTCTCCTTGTCGGCAGTCTTGCGCTCGGCGACGTGGCAGACAGAGACTTTTGCAAGCGCCGCCGCCTGCGCCCCGCCGCAAGCTCTTGCATGGTGGCAATTTACCAACAACGCACTCGCGGCTGCCATCGTCCAGGCCACAGCGCTGCTTCGCCTATCCTGCCCTTCGCCACGCGCCTCTTCCAGCGGAGCAAAGGAGGTGCCACCAGCGGAGCGGCCGACGCCGACCCATCACTTCCACAATCAGGTACGCAACGACCTCGACAAGAATATCTGCTCTTTCCAGAACGTCGCAAAGCGCTGCAAGCTTGCAGCCAAGGCCTTGCCCTTCTTGCAGCGCGTCAGCACCGCGATCGACTTGGGCATTTGCAAGTCGAAGAGTACAGCGACGTCCAACAAAGACGACGCGTTGCAGAGCAGTCTTTCGTCCCAGAACACTTGCCACATGGACTCTTCAACAACAGCATTCACCGACACTCCGGCCCAAACGCGCCACCAAAACCGTTTGGAGTCTTTCACTTGTCATAACAGCAACAGCATCAACAGCATTAGTCACCATAATAACAGCAACAACAGCAACAGCATCGACCCTCGCATCCCCGTCACCGGTCACAGTAACAGTAACAGCATCAAACAGCAACATCCATATCCTTCCCAGCAATCTTCCACCGCCGCTCAGTACCAGCACAGGCATCTGGAGAGGCCAGACCAGGTGAGACGCGCTTCCAGCGCCAAGTCCGAGCTAGAAGCCATCTTTGGCCCCCTTGCTTCGGGTCTGGAGTTGCCCACTCCTTCGAGATTGCACGGCTCGATGAAGCCGCTGTATCGTCAGAATCTCGATCCGCTTTCCATGCCTTCCATGGCGTCATGCGATGGTGACGAACACAGTTCGCAGCCGACCTACAGCGAGGATGGACGCTCTTCATCGACATCTTCGGGTATGCTTCCTTGCACGCCACGATCGAGGACGCCTCAGTTGGACGCGACGCAGCCGCCTACGGAAACCAAGGATGCTATCGCAGAGGAATCCAGAGGTGCGAGCGCAGCAGAAGGGACGACCGGGAAGAAGAAACAGAATCAGGCGTCGGATCTCGTGCTTCAGTGCATCAGATTCTGGCAGCCGGATATGCTGGCTACCCCCTCGTCTAGCACTTAGAGATGGAGCTGTTGGCAATTTGACATCTTTGTACTACTCTTTAACTGTCTATGCATGTGCGTATGTGTGTATGAGCTGAATATTGCATGATGGTGCGGAAGAAGGCAATGTACAATGTGGAGTGAGGAGGAATCAATCGAGAGCAGGAGGTTCTTCACCCGCTTTCCAGGTAAACTTTGACGCATAGTGATCCTTTCTAAACGTCTTTTGACCTACACCGTACAACTTTTCCCTCGAAGTGATCCCCACCTTTTCACCCACACCGAATCCAGTCTTTGGACCATCCTTAACCTCCTCACTCTTGGGCTGTTCCACCTTTGGAAAATCGGCCCAGACGACACCCCTTCTCTTAAGAATTGGCACCACCAATTCTACAAAGTCCTCAAACGTTCCGGGAGCCAGGGTGTAAGCCAGATTGAATCCGTCTACGCCGGCTTGGTCGACCCAATCTTGAAGCTGGTCAGCGATGCTTTCAGGACCACCTACGATGGTGGGGCCTAGACCGCCGAGTTTGATCTTGTTTGCAACGGCCTTCTTGTTCCATTTGGGAACGTGCGGGTCCTGAGAGGCAAAGTTCTCAACAGCAGATTTGATGGCGTTGGATTCGGTTGCTCGAAGCTCTTCATCTTCGGAATAGGTGGAGAGATCTATGCCGGTCCATCCGCCAAACAGGGCCAAAGCCCCTTCGTCGGAACCGTGTTCAAGATGCTCCTGATACTTTTGCTGAGCTTCTTCGTCCGTCTTGCCGATGATGGGACACAGAAGAGCGAGCACTTTCAGCGAAGCAGGATCACGACCGGCAGCGGCGGCTCCAGAGCGAGCAGCATCAACACGCTTCTTGGCAATATCGGGTCGATGTGCGGCGATAAAGATCACCTCGGCGTGCTTGGCTGCGAACGCCATACCTGGTCCCGAGGATCCGGCTTGGTAGATGACGGGAGTGCGCTGGGGTGAAGGCTCGCAGATGTGGGGCCCAGGGACGGATTCAAAATACTTGCCCCTGTGGTTGATCTGTCGCACTCTCTCAGGGCGAGTGTAGACAGGCTTGCTAGGATCATGGACCACAGCATCGTCAGCCCACGAACTCTCCCAAAGCTTGTAGACAACGTCCATGTATTCGTCTGCCACCTCGTAACGCTTTGCGTGGAGATCTTGGTTCTTGGCTCCAAACTGTCGTGCTGCACTGTCGAGGTAGCCGGTGACAACGTTCCATCCCACGCGGCCGTTGGTGAGGTGGTCGAGGGTGGAAAATCGACGTGCGAGCTCGTAAGGGTGGACATAGGATGTGGTTGCGGTGATGCCAAAGGAGAGGTTGGTGGTGGCGGCTGCCATGGCAGAGATGAGGAGGAGTGGATCGATTACGGGAAATTGAGCTCCTGAGGCGAGGGCAGCGTCAAGATTGCCAGCGTACACGTCGTAGCCGCCGAGAACATCGGCGAGGAACAGGCCGTCAAAATGGCCAGATTCGAGCAGCTTAGCATGGTCAATCCAGTAGGAAAGCTTGTTGTGGTGGCGGGAACGGTCGGCAGGATGTGTCCATAAGCCGGGTGACTGATGCCCAGAGCAACCCATCATAAAGGCGTAAAGGATCATTCGCTTGGCATCATTGCTACCGTTGCCGTTCAGGCTGATCGATTCAGTGGCCGACGACAGGTCGGTGATGGCAGTGGGAGGCGTCATTGCTGCTACTGCGTGTCAGATCAAGACGCTGATAGATGGAAGGTAGGAGCGACGTAGCCACATTGATAGAGGATACTTATACCGAGAAGATCGTGTGATTCCCACCGCCAGATTGTGACGCACAGACACTCTCCGGCATTTCAAACAAAGATCTCTGTGAACACAAAAGTCACATTCTAGAGACAGATGCAAGATCTTCCTACCGGCCTCCGGTGGGCCCCTCTCATGGATTCAGAGTTAGCGTTGATCTTTCGACCTTCGCGATGGCGCCATTTCACCAGCTCTCACGCGCAATGCACCACCTTCTCCAAGCTTTTCGTACCATGATTTGTACCCTTTCACCATTCTTTCTCCAGCATCTTTCAAATTGCAAGTGACAGTGTGCGGGGAAAGGGTGCGGCATCGAGAAGTGGGTATTGTGCAAGCGAAACAGCACTAAAAAGTCTCGAAAGATGGCGTGCTGTGCTCCCCTCGCACATACACAGGGCAATGTTGGACAGCTCCTGACGCACGCCATCGCACACAATTTCTTTTCGCACGGCGCAATCGAGATCATCCCCATTCCTCTTTCAAGATCGGGCCGATTCGAGAGAGACGTATGCTCTCCACATTCATTGCCGAGCAAACCAACGCAGGGTTCCACGCGCTTGCTCTCTCGCGGTGTTGGTGCGGGGACAACTCTTCCTTCTCATCAACACATACATTCACTGTACGCATACGGTAGACAAGGATGGCAGCAGAGCCATCGGCATTGGTCGACTTTATCGCAGGTACCGCGGGCGGTATCGCCTCTCTGTTGGCTGGACATCCTTTTGATACTGTAAAGACTCGACTTCAGGCGCAAGCTTCCACTTTGCCAACCGCTCCTTCAATAGACGCTTCCACGCTATCCCATCACACCCATGCATCATCCTCCAAGCTCCTCCCAAACGCAACATCTTCGACAGCGTCTTCAACAACACTGCACTACTCGGCCATAGCACCGCGTCATGGGTCTTCCTCTGCTGCAGCAGCGCTCACATTTCCCCAGCATGCCTCTGGCCCTGCCACCGGCGGGTTGAGAGTAACCCTCCCCCTCTACCGATCTGCGACCGACGCATTCCGCATCATCCTCAAAGAAGAACGAATTTGGGGTCTGTACAAAGGCGTAACATCCCCCATGCTCGGAGTAGCCATTATGAACGCTTCCATCTTTGGCCTCTACAACATCTCGCTTCGCTACCAGACCTCTCATCACATCCTCTCCAACTACCCCATCAGTCAAGTCTTTATCGCTGGAATGCTATCCGGCTTGGGAAGCAGCTTGATCACCTCGCCGATCGATCTGGTCAAGATCCGGGAGCAGATGAATACGAGCACTACAAAGCCGAGTACATGGAAAGTGTTCGCCGAGGTTTTGAGGAAAGAAGGTCTGTTTAGGGGTGTTTATCGAGGCTGGTGTACAACAGCGGTTAGGGATTTGGGTTACGGGCCTTACTTTGCTTCCTATGAGCTGCTCAATGCTCAGATTCGCGGGTGGACGGGGAAGCCATTGACTAATGTGGACATGGCCGTCAGCGGCGCTGTTGCTGGAGTAGTGGCTTGGATCAGCACTTTTTGGGCGGATGTGATCAAGACCAAGATCCAGGCTAGTTCCAGATTCGACGACGTCTCAAAGGGAAGAAGTCTGTTCTGGAGTACGGCAAGAGAGACGTATGCACAGGGTGGATGGAGGGCGTTCTTTGTGGGTGTGGGTCCGACAGTGTTGAGAGCGCTACCGGTAAACGCGGTGCTGTTTGTCACGTACGAGGTGACAAAGGACTATCTTATCTCTAGAGGCTTTTAGAAGCGAAGTTGGATGCAACATGTATTTCTATTGCTCAATCTATACTCGCACACACAAGCGACGTGGAGGGAGAAACATCCAAGGTGAAATTGCATGCGGTGTGTCTGGTCATTCACTTTGAACGCATCAGTGGTGGTGGCGAAGATGCTTTCGCAAACCGTCGATGTGCTGAGCCAGACGGCGAGCCTCCTTCTCCACTCCTTCGCCGGCATCTAGCGTGATAGCCTCGGTGACACCTGGGAAAGTAGTGGCTCCGTAACCGAGCCATCGACCAGGAGCGGTGCCCAGATGCTTATACCACTCTCTACCCTTCAGACCCTCTTTACTGATCAGGCCCTGTTCGAAAGTCCTCAGCTTCCTGTTGACGCTCACGATCTCTGCTAGCACTTTCCAGAACTTCTTGTCCTTCCTCTCGGCCAGATGCGCGAGTTTTTTGCCCAGCTGAACTTTACGCTTCTCAAAGTGCCTTGTCTCCTTTCCAAGCCCGTGAACCGCCCTCCTAAGATCCTTCAACCAACCGGGCTGTTTGGCACCCACGCCTCTCGGAATGCCCAACTTTTTCTCCGCCAAACCTTCCACCTTGTCCAGGTACTTGCCCATCGCATCGGCATAATCTTTCACATTCAGCGGCGCAAACAGCTGAGTGGACGATTCGATCGCCATCAACCCGACAATCTTTGCCGCCGCTTCATGACGCTTAAATCCGGGATCGCCAAAGTTGTCCATCCAGTAGAAGCTGTCGTAATTGGAATGGTACATGTACACGGGATCCGTGCTGGAGCGCTTGAAACCCAAGTCGGTGGAAGCGATACCGAGATGTTGGAGGAATACCGTGTAGTCGGAACCGGAGCCCAAGGGGTTAAATGCGTCGAGGTTGATCTTGGTCGAGGTGACATTGGTGTTGGGGTCGGAAACCTTTGCTGCTGCCTCCTGGACGGAACGCGACAGGGATGGGGAGGAAGAAGCCTGGATGACAGATCCAGAAACAGAGACGTCGACATTGTGGTATGCTACGACGTGGTTGCGGATCCATTCGGCGTGGTCCTCACCGAATTCTGTGCTTCCTACAAGACCGTACTCTTCGGCATCCCACGAGGCGAAAACAATGGTACGCATGGGTTTCCACCCAGCCTTGTAGAGCTCGGCAAGACCTTTGATAGCCTCGTGGAACGCCGCGGTTCCCGAGTTTGGATCCGCAGCGCCAAAAGTCCATGCATCCCTGTGGTTGCCCAACACCACGACTTCATCCTTAATGTGACCAGGCAGAACAGCGTAGGTGTTCCAAATATCGCGCACCTGCAGATCGACAAAGTTCTCCAGGTGGACAACGTCTTCCGATGGACCAGTCCAGTATTCTACGCCGTCAATGGCACCCGCCAACCTATCGTTCACATCTTGTGCTTTGAGACCTTTGCCCTTCATGCTGTCGAGCAGGACCTTGGCTTCAGAGTACGAAAGGGGAAGCGAAGGAATCTTGGGGAGCGAGTCTGCGTCCTCAGGCTCCAATCTGGTGGCGTTGCGGTAGCTAGGCTTGCCAGGAGTACCAGGGTCACCAGGGTAAAACGAAAGTCCTTGCACCGAGCCACGCTGAACCGCGGAAGGGTTGCGCGCAGGTCCATCAGGGTAAGGCTTGTAGCCGTTGGCTTCGGTGACTTGGCCATCTTCGATGGTGTCGGTGTAGATGATGACGCCTACAGCGCCAGCTTCTTGAGCAGCACGCACTTTGAGACCGCGAAAGTTGGATCCGTAGTCGACGAGGACGATCTTTCCTTTGACGTCGATACCTTTGGCTGCGAGATCGGCAAAGTCTTGCTTCCTGCCCATGCCGGCGAATACCACCTGGCCCGAAACGCTTCCTGAGGCAGAGTAGCCGTGGAAGAGAGGGACACCACGAGAACTGGTCGGGTCCTTTTCCAGCACATCCTCCTTCAAGGATGCGCGCCAGTAGGGCTTGTCGAGCGAATCCGGCTTGGCGAGTGTCAAGGAAGAGTTGAGCGGATAGTTGAGCCAGACAGAATACGTGTCGGTCCAAGCTCTCACGCCACCCTTCCCATCAGATCCCTTGAGATAGGCCTGACTGGAAGACGAACCAGCATCGAATACGAGCTGCTTGAGATCCTCTGTGAGGGGAGCACCGATGAGATCTCCCCATTCCTGCAAGATTCGAAGGGCAGAGTTGTAATCTCCTTCGGTGCCGGCGTAGTGGGTGACGTTTGTGTAGCGCTTCAAGGCTTCCCGTGCGCCATGGGCGGTAGGCACGGCGAGGAAGTCAGATTCGAGCTTGGCAAACCACTTTTTCCACCTGGTCTCAGGTGTCTCGTTCTTCTGTTTTAGAGTGACGGTGTCGGAAGGGAAGAAGCCAGCGCTGGAGAGATGCGATGAGTAACCCTGCACAGATCGGAAGGCGTGCGGGCAGGGTTTAACGTGGTTGAAACGGAAGAGCTCAGACCAAGGGACAGGGAGAAAGAAGTAGCAACAGATCGCGGCGAGCAGGGTGAAGAGACGCCAGCCGCGGAGAGTGTACGGCTTGCCACCAGGTGGCCAGTAGACGGTCACTCGCGATCCTTGCTGCGTGTGACAAGTGACATCCACCAGTGAAAGGGATTGCTGAGTAGCGGAACCTTTCTCAACGGGATGCTTGGCGTCGAGCTTGAGAGGTGGAGAAGCTGGAGCCTCCTGGCTGAGGGTTTGGTAACGAGCCATAGTTGACTGAAAAACACCTGCTGGTATTGGTTGTCGAACAGAATGGATCGCGATGATGGAGGTGGCGGAGAGGGCAGCAATGACAAAGAGGTTCAGCAGGTAAAGGGGAGGAGTGTGCGAGCCAGCCTCAATCTCGAGAAGCGCACAAAGAGGACACCGTGAAAAACACCGGGCTTGTGCGTAACTAACTGCCTCTTGTACGCCGCCGGCTTTGCATTTCTCATTTCCTTCACCACAATGCTCTCCTCGGTCCTCGACATTGTGCATTGCATTAGGCTGTGGTATTGTGATACGTTACATTCAAGTTGCCTCTTGGTATGTGGCGGAAAAGAATACGGCAAAGCAAACAGCAAGGCAGGATGTTGTAGGCGATGCTCGGCTATCATCAGGACGGAAGAGAGGCGTCCGATGAATGTGTATCAGAGGCATGTGGACGGTGCATCATAGCTGTTTGCTTCATATGACACAATCGATTTTTTGAAGCAAGGTGTTAGACTGTAGAGTTGTTCTCTCCCGATGCGATTTTGAAGAATCCGAGATTGATCCGAGCTCGACCGATTTTTGTGGAAAAGGATCCCTTTTCCTCCACCTCGAAAGCAAACATGCTCTCGCTCTCGATCTTGTCTTCCACCACCTCTACACTCACCTACTCAGCTACACCAGAGCTGCTCGAGGACAATCATGTCGAACTTGGCCTCGAGGGCGACCTCTTCGGCCGTAGCTTCGGGCTCCACCTCGAAACTAGCCCATATTCCAGGATGGACCGTCATCTCTCGCTACTCACGATCCCATCGCAAATCCACATTCCTCATCGGCGTCTTTACCGGTCTTGTCCTCGGTCTTGGCTCCATCACTTCTGTCTTCTTCTTTGCAGAACGACGAGAACGTCGACGTAGACGCAGGAAACTCCGCTCGTACGGCCTGGATGACGAGGACGAAGAAGAGCGTCGTCGGCGCGAACTTCGTGGACGCGATCCAATCCAAATTCGTTCCGGCCAAGTCGTTCATGGTGTAGAAGGTCTTATCGGGAATACACCTCTGATGCGCATCAACAGTCTCTCCGATGCTACTGGCTGCGAAATTCTGGGCAAAGCAGAGTTTCTCAACCCCGCAGGCTCACCAAAGGACCGAGTCGCACTGCAAATATTGAAAGATGCAGAGGAGGAAGGATTGCTATATCCACATACGGGAAGCTGTATCTTTGAAGGTACGGTCGGCAGTACTGGTATCTCACTGGCTACGCTGGCGAGAGCAAAGGGGTATAGATGCTCGATCGTCATCCCCGACGACGTGGCGAGGGAGAAGGTCGAGTTGTTGGAAAAGCTCGGTGCCGAGATCCAGTCCGTGAGACCCCGGGGTATTGTGGATCCACGACACTTTGTAAACGAAGCCAGGGCTCGCGCAGAGGCCTTTGGTGATGTAGAGCTTGTCGGTCCCCACCCCACCGGCTTTGGAACATCAGGTTATGCCGGTTCCGAGGCGGGCCAGGGTGAAGAATATGTACATCGGGATGACCTGGTAGTCTCCACCAAACGCTCCGCTTCCAACCAAGGCGTGGACGGAGAACTCATCAACGAGTCCCAAGCACGCGGCTTCTTTGCAGACCAATTCGAAAACCCGTCCAACTTTTGGGCGCACTACAACGGTACTGGTCCCGAGATCTGGCGTCAGACCGGCGGACTTATCGACGCCTTTGTCGCAGGTGCAGGTACGGGAGGGACGCTCTCTGGATGCGCCGCGTATCTGAAGCGCGTTTCGTGCGATCCCGATGAATCGAACCGCGGAGGAGGATTTATCAGGAGGGCAGGGTCGGCTCAGGAGGTCAAAGTGATTTTGGCTGATCCGCAGGGTAGTGGTCTGTACAACAAAGTCAAGTACGGCGTCATGTACAGCCCCACCGAAGCAGAGGGTAAAAGGAGAAGACACCAGGTAGACTCGGTTGTGGAAGGAATCGGTATCAACAGGATCACGAGGAACCTTCAGATGGGATTGCAATGCATAGACGACGCCGAGAGGGTCAGTGACGATGAAGCTGCTCGTATGGGTCGCTATCTTATTCTCAAGTAGGTGTTTTCCAGCTTTCCTTATCTGCACGCGATCTATATCGACAGAAGCTGACATTTCTCACATCACTATCATGGCTCACAGCGATGGACTTTTCCTCGGTTCCTCCTCAGCAGTAAATTGCGTCGCTGCCGTACGCACCGCTCTCAAACTCAAACGAGAGCGCGGTGACGACCCACCACCCGTCGTAGTCACCGTTCTGTGTGATTCTGGATCTCGCCATCTCTCCAAATTCCACGACAACACCGCACTCACCCGTCTTGGTGTTTCGGATGCTGGAAGCAGCGATATTTCCGACATTCTTTCTCTCGACTAGCTTTCTCCATACCACACATAGATTTGCGCTAGAAATACACTGCATTTACATGTCATGCTGAAGCGATGCTACCTCGAAGTGGGTGGAGCGACGTCATACTTTCTGAAGAGATAGGTCGCGAGTGAGGAATGTTCTTTCCACTGCCAATTTTTTGCCTCGTTTACATCTCTCTGTGCTGCACAAGCCGTAACTGCGCCTCCTTTGTTTGACGTTAATCTCTCGACCAGGTCTACGAACTGCTTTGCTCCTTTCCTTCCCTTCATGCCTCTTTCTGCGTACAGTTGGTCGAGGAAGGGATGGGAGAATCGGTCGAGCCACCATTTGGAATTCCAAAAGTCGCCCTCTCGACGATGCAAGATGGAATGGATCAAGTTGGAATCCATGTTGCTGTCGTCATCTTGGACCAGTGAGTGGGCTGAGGTGAGGTCGTCGTTGAGAAGATGGAGGATGGCAATGACCGGAACGGGGAAGGTGGGGGTGGAGATGATGGACTTGTGAGTGGAAGAGAATGGTTTTTGCGGCCGTAAAGGTGGAAGTTGTGTTTCTGGTTGATCGCGTTGCAACAGTGGAAGGAGTTCAGGAGGCAGAGTGGTTGATGAGGATGCAGACATGGCTGATGTGTTTGGGGTTGGCGTTGTCGGCGATGGTGGTTGTGAGGAGGATGGCGCGGGATGTCAAAGTGGGGGAGACGACTCAGCAGGCAGCCAACCTCCACTTTTTGGCGCAATTCTGGCCTTGTTAAGCCGAAGGTTCTGCTTGAACTGCAAATAGCCTTCCTGTCTTTACGATCTGCATACATTCTACAGTACGCACGCAGATCTGGCCCCACCGCAACCCGAAGAATGACCTCGCGCAGGCTGGCCACCTTTGACCACAGCACCACCAAAGGGGACACGAAGGAAGGGATAACGAGAAAACGCAACGTGCTACGGAATCAAAGCAATGCCGATGTTGAATGTCTAATTGTTCGTGGAAAACAGATCGTAGTTGTTCCCCGAATAATGGTCTGGATAAGGGACGATTGAGAGGTTGATCAAGGCTGCGTATGATGAACTTTATGCGCACACTGAGAAGGTTGAGGCTCAAGTCTAGAGCTTAGCCCTTACCGGAAACTCAGGTCGCAGTTGATATCCACACCTATGTACTGTACACACACCGCGCTCATTAAGAGCCTTTTTCGTTGAAGAATGTACACAGCAGAGAGGATCGAGATGTGCAAGAGCTCTATTGGGAGAGGTACATTTGTGCTACACTAGGCCTCAGTCGCATGCCATCTCGCCCATCTCTCCGAACCCCACTTGAGCACCGTCAGGAAAGCACCCAGCATTAAGATTTGCAAACATCCTGAAAAGATCCCATTCACCAACACATCATCTGCATCCTCCGCGCTCGCCATGACCTTTTCCACCGAGCTCGGAAGCGAAACCGCCACGCCTAGCTGGCTGGACATGATAAAGCCCCAAAGAGCCTTCGTCATTCTCAACGCTTTCCATTTTTTTCTTCCTTCCTCCGTCTCGACTTGGCTCTTCCCATTCGAAAGGTAATGAAGCCTGGCCGAGCGTAGATACTGAAACGGCAAGGCATTGAGCTCTAGCCAGTACGACATGTACACCAGTTGCGCGCAGAAATCTTGCCAGAAGTAGCCATTCGGTCGGCCTTTGTACCACCGCACAGCTCGCGCGGATAAGGAGTGTTCGCCAAAATACAGCGAGAGCAGCACCATGGCGATCGCTATTGCTGTCAGCATGGCCCATTCTGGCTCGAGGCTGAAAGACTCTGACTGTATGGTGGAAATTTCAGAGTCTTCATCTTGAGTTGTGTCACGCTCGAGCGACAGGCGAGATTTGCGTATGGAAAGACGTGCCTGACGCAGATGATGCAAGATCAAGCAGGTGGCAGTGAAGAGGCCGATAAGATGGATCTTTTGCAAGCCATGTTGAAAGGAAAAGAGGTGCAGATAGATCTCTTGGTATCGCAAGAGGTAAGCAGCGCTGAGGAGGAGGAACGTCTCTGGTGCCCAAAACACCACGGAACGGGGCGACTTTGACACGTTGCAGACGACAAAGAGCGGCGAAATCGCGATCAAGGGCTGAGAGATAGCCTGCAACCACAATACCCAACCTAGCATGATTGTGATGGACGCCGATTCGTACTGTACAGTGGGAAACGGTAAGAAAAGCGTTCTATACCTCAGAAGAGGGATCGTGACAAGAAAGAATTGATAGGCGTAGTGTGAGATCCATTTTGGCAGCTACAGTACACAGTTCTAGAAGCGGATGACGTTACTTTTCTTTTTTTTTTGTTGCGGTGCCGAGCGAAAGATTTGCCGAGAAGCGCTTTGTTCGCCGGCGGGTACCTCACGAGGAGCTGCAGAGAAAAGAGATCGGCACACTAATGCAAGACCAAGCAATTGTAACAGATGAGGTTGGAGAGAGGAGGGCTGTGCGGATGCATGAACGATGCTAGCCAGTAGGGGAAAAGAGGCGTGTGACCGATTCATGCACCATCATGTATCGCCAATCAGCTGTGCGAGTTTGCCGCGGAATTGGACAGCTGCGCACGAAATTATTGCGACACTGATCAAGTGCTGAATCCGGAGGCGCTCGTCCCACTACCGACTCTCTCTCTCGTCACGATAGAGTTCACTTTTCTGTCCCTTCCTAACCACCATCATCATCCCAGCGTGGGTTGCTATCACCACCGTCACCACCACCTTCCACCACCGACACACTTTCAATCATGACAAACCCCATATGGTGCAACATTGTTGCATTCACATCCATACTTTCTCGTCCTTTCTTTGTCCTATCCGTATCATTTCTCAATGTTGCCTTGGGCAGATCGCCGCGTCTCGCCCTTTATGTTCCCTCCGAGACCCTTGTTCTTCTATGCCTCGTCTTCATGTGCCGGTATCGCTACCTCTTTGCAAACTTCTTCTCCCTCGCTCACTTCCAAGAGAAGGTTGACTTATTCGGTCTGCTCATGGCGACCGCGTTGACCATTCACTACCAGAACAAGGCGCGTTTGCCCAACTTCGCGGCAAACCCATCAACCAACTCTATCACAGCTTCTCCTCTCATCAACCTCGAGGACGAAAAGGCAGCAGATGAAGCTCAAGTAGAGGCAGAAACTTCAACAGCCACCGCAGGCAATGCAGCCGCTCCATCGCAGCAGCAGCCGAAAAAGACAAATGAGCTCAGATTCAGCTGGCGCAGATTCACCAATGTCATCTTCTGGTCCTCGATCCCGACACTGTACACGGGTCAACACTCGGTACTATCCCGTCTCATGAATCACTTTTACGCCAAACCGAACGCTTCCTTCTGGTCCGACATGGAATACCAACTCATCTATCTACTCATCCTTCTTGAGATCAACGCTGTTCTGATGCTCTACACTCGCGTCATGGTTTTACGCCGTGCTCAGCTGTCCGAACCCCCGGCAGATCTCGAATCAACCGCAAACATCGACAAGGAGGAATATCGACGGAGGATCAAGATTCCAAAGCCGGTGTGGGGTTTCATTTGGTGCTCACAGCTAAGTGCCGCGTTTGCGCTGCCCTGCTGGATCACGCAGGTAGTGCAGGCGGAGAAGGAGGTGGACGACACGGTCATCTTTGGTCTGGTAGGATGCCTTATGAAAGTGGTTTTCTTTGTCGCATTCTTGGCAATGTATAGGTGGATGCGGGCTGGAAAGGTCGAGTCTGCCACCGAACAGACAGAGGGTGGTAAGAATGTCTCTTTGATCGAGGTGTAGAATCACTTCTCTCCCCTAGGTGCATCCGCATTTGCAACGCTTCGAATCAACTTTCTTTCTGTTTTGAACGCTAAAAATGTGCATGCTCCCGAACAGCCGTATCTAAGGTCCAGACCATAATGAACTTCCCCCCCGCATCGCATGAAAACCTCGCCAGTTCAGCAACCGAGGAGAGCCGATTCGTGACTTCGTCATGAGGCGCGCGGAAATTTGCCCATTTTCTGCCTCACTCAAGCTTCAATTTCTCCTCCTTAACCGTAGACACCAATATATACCGTTTCCGAATCCACCTCCCAACCGGCGGCATTTCACCTTCCGATTCCCTTTTCCTCACACAGTGGAAACATGTCCGACCTCAGCAAGTGGGAAACTTATGCCGATGGTGTCCTCACCTCGTCTACTTTTTTCTTGGATCGAGGAGAAAGAAATGCATCTTTGTCACTCCGGAAACGCTGATTTTGCTTTCGATTGGTACTGCATTACGATAGGGCTGGTTTGGGTTGGCTGGATGGGAGGTAGGAGAAGGTGCAGATCGCAGCGTTTGGTTGGGTGGCTTGGTGGATCGCGAGCCAGCAGAAGAGGGTTAATGCTGAATTGGGGACCTTGGTAAGAGGTGTGGGTGAAGAAGATGTGCCACTCGATAACGTCACAGTTGCCCAAACAGAAGACCAAGAGAAAGAGCAACAGGAAGAAGGAGGAGAAAAGTACATCGAACCCGTTACACCAAACCAAGTCAAAATTTCACCAGCATACCTACTAGAAACCAACCCCCGATGGATCTGCATCTGTCTTCTCTTCTCCATCGCTATCTCCTGTTGGAACCCTTGGTCCATCATCAGCCTTTTCATCATCAAACTGTTCAATCTCACCCACACCGGCACATCCTATTCCACCGCACTATCCTTCCAACTCCTCCTCATAGCATCAATGCTAGATGTCCTCTCTCTCGTAAGTCAATACATCCGTATTCTTGCCATCTCCACCTCAAACGGAGAGACACCCCTTCAAAACGCCCTAGTCTCACTCCATCCGAAGAATGGAAAGCAAAAAATTCCCCTAGCCATCTGGTCCTGGTTCATCGCTGTTCATTTGGGTGCCAGCGCAAGGTTGCCCCAAATCGCAAGCGAAATCATGCAGACGGACGCTCAAGATGCCGCCAAATGGTGCGTTGTGGGTGCAATTGCCGCTTGTGTTCCTTTGAACATGGTGCTCTTTTTGCTGGCGTTCAGATTTCTACCCAAAAATCGAGGAAAGAGTGGGAGCTCCACGGATTGACTCGAGACAGTGGTTTCGGTTGGTTTTTCGTGTGTATATATTCATACCCGCTCGATAATGGATACTGTCCCATGGTTAGTGCGTGATGGGGTCGGAGCTATGAACCCAACTCAGCCCCTCGAAAAGCGCTTCTTGATTGATCCTGCATCGCCTGTCTGATTCGTTCTTTCGCTGCATCCCACTCTACTTTCGCAAAAGTCGTCTTTCCCGCTTCAGCCTCCAGCCGTGTCTCGATGAGATCCATCAGCGACGCCGCCTTCTGCATGTCCTCCACTTTGTCCTCCGCCGCAGCCCTGACAACATCAGCCAAGTACGTCCCAATCCGATCGACATCCCCCTTCCTGGGCCCCTTTCTGGCAAACGCAGTTACCCACTGTCCTATAAGTATCTGAACATCTTCGTACCTGCTGAGGCCTCGTATCGCTGGTTTTGCTGCTAGGCCTTCAGCAGAGGATCCATCGACAGGGTCAAAGATCTCAGCTCCCGCGCGTGGGATACGCCATTTGGGTCGAGCAACCAAGTACAGTGGAGGATTGCGACGCGCTTCTTCCTCCTCATCTGACCCAGCGGCAGGAGCCGTTTTCTTTTGCTGCTTGTTAGTGCCATTGTGAGCACGTACACGTTCTTCCATCTGCTTTTGCGCCAGGATCTCATTTTGAGCCGCGCGCATGGTGGCTCTACGCCGTTGCTCGGCCAAGGTCAGCTCCTCAAACGCGTTTGTTTTGCCTGCTTTGAAGCGGGCTTTTTCCGACTTCTTCTGCTCGGAATGATGTCGAAAGGTCTCTCGCTGTAGCTCCACTGGGAGCGCTCGGAAGACTTCGGCGTCTATGCCGAGAGCTTCTAGTGCTTCGTCGGAGATTTTGCTCGGATCCATAGCAAGCACGGCATCGCGATCGACCACCGGCTGGTCTGAGCCTGGGTAGTTGCCCGCTGCTTGCAACAGGCGATGGACGACTCGCTTCTTTGTCGGCGATTCTGATACGGAGCGAAAGAGTGCATTCCGGCGGTTGGTGAGTTTGCTATCTTGCCGAAGGAATGTGGTGAGTTTCGAAGTTGTGGCATTCTTTTTGCGCGCTGCTGAGGTCGGGGTACTCTCCACGGAGGGTGGCCCGGAAGAGGATTCATGGGAGATAAAGCCAACTTGTCGCTCGATCTCTTTCCGCACGGAATCGGGGAGCTCGGCGAGAACAGCCGGATCAATCTGAGACGCAGAAGGGAGCATGAGCGCTTCCGCCATGGCTGGAGAAGGGGCTGCTTTGGCTTTTTGCGGTGTGGTTGGTGTCGAGCGTGGCAAGACTCGGGGTCGGCTTTGTGAGCCAGGCTGACTTTGAGCCACCGATGGGGTTGCGCGAGGTGTTTGATCCATATCGTCGTCAGGAGACGCCTCGGGTTGGTCATCCAACTTTCTCCCAAACTTGGCTTCGATCTGTCTACGGTACTGGCTTGGCAGCGCATCGAAGACATCTGGATCGATCTGTGACTTTGATGGTAGCATGAGTTGAGTAGCTGGTGGTAGCTTCGTCGGGAAAGCCTCGATCGGTGGAGAGAGTGCAGCAGGCGACTTGTGCGCGTCCAGCAGTCTCGGTCTTCTGGGGGTAGCGGCTTCCGGACCTTTTCGGAAGGAAGCCGGCATCTCGACGCCGGGTTCGTCCGGCTGCTCTTCATCGCTCGCTTCGTCGTCCCCATCTTCCACCATTGAGCCTTTTGACACCATCGAGTCATTTGCCTTTGTAGCACTGCGAAAAGCCGACTTCGATGAAGAAGCAGCCGAGCCGAAGCAAAGCACCGACTGACCACCCTTCGGCTTAGAAGGCGAAAAGGCGTTCCCCTCTGCTGGTTCGAGCTTGTTAAGACTAATAGCAATACCGCGCAACTCCTTGGGATCGGCTTTCAGATCTCGTATCAATGGCCACGCCGCCGTCCTGATCCTCACTTCATCATCAATCGCCACACCACCAGGCCCGCTCACCTGGACGCTCCTGTGATGTGTATCGCACACGCCATGCCCCAAGAACTTGGGCGCTTCGACAGGTGCATCCTTCGCCCGCACCATAACTTGCACTGACACCTGCCTCCCACGCAGCTTCACCGCCCTGGCACGTTGCGCGACCTCTTGACACATGCCAGTGACAAAATTCTCAGCCTCCTGCTCCGTGAGAAAGCGGATGCCGTAGTTGACATGCGAGCCTACCGATTGGCGAAGCTTGTTACCCTCAAGCCGGTCGGCATCGATCCCGTGCATCTTGTCCCAGATCATCTTGCCTTTCTTTGGACCGAACTCGGCGACAAGTTTGCGTTCGTTCGCTTTCGACAAAATCGCACCAACATTGATCGTCTCGAACAGCTCGCGCATCCGATCGCGAAGACTCCAACCGATACCGTGAAGATCGTCGACATCGAGCGCGTCCAAGAAAGGTTGCTTTGCGTCATCTGTGAGGTGGAAGGAGCCGCCAGGTTTGGCTTTGCGCGTAGCAAGACGAGCGAGAAGAATGTTGGAGCCGATGCCAATACTGGCTTCACATCCGCAGCGTTCGCGGATCTCGTCCCTGAAAGCTTCAGCCAGCTGCTTTTCGGCGGTCCAAACTTGACCTTGAGAGCCGAGATAGTCGCGATATCGATCGTAGAGCGAGCCTTGTGCTGCATCGCCGTTGCGCATGGCTTGCAAAAGCAGGCTCACGTCTACAAGTGCTTCGTCGACAGACACGGCTTGCAGCGCATCCGAGTGCTCGAGCAGAAATGTGTAGAATGTCAGACTGATCGAGTTGTACGCTTCGAAATCGTACGGGATCGTCTCGACCTGTGGGCAGAGTCGCTTAGCCTGACCGAGGCTCATGCCGTTTCTGATGCCAAACTCGCGAGCTTTGTAGCTGCAGGACGCGATCTCAGAGGTGCTTGAAGACTGGTTGTCCGCCGGTCGGTTTTCATCGCCAGGCCTCGCCGCAGGAAGACCGAATCCAGTACCGTGACAGACGACGACGGGCTTGTCTTGCATATCCGGTCGCTTCTTGAGACCAACTGCGACGAAGAAGCTGTCAAAGTCGATGTGCATGATGACGCGCTGTACGCCTTTGGGCAAGTCTGAACTACCAAGTGGACGGCCGGCTTCGCGAAGGGCTGAGCTGACCATGTCTTGCAGACTAGTCTTCCATGTGCTGAGGTGATGAAGACGGGACTTGGCAAAATAGCCAGCAAGAAAGCCTTCGCTGGTGGCTGTATTTCGCTCTCTCCAGCTGGGGCTTGCAAGTAGTCGGGCGGCATGAGTATTGGAGGGTCTTGAAGCGTAGTGGCCTCTGCTCAGGGCAAGGGCGGCTTTCTTGGAAGCAGGGTCGGTGCCAATGTTGGAATCGACTTTGTCTGCGGGTTTCTTTGGGGTGACGATAGCCTCGTCGGATATTTTAGATTCGCTTGGCGGACTATGAGCAGCTTCGGTCGATTGTGCGGATGGAGGCTCGGCTTCGTTGGCACTGATTCTTGTTGGAGATGTGATGCTTGATGAGTCCGAGATATCCTTAGGCTCGGTGGCAGTTTCTGACGTAGCCGGCTGGATGACCTCTTCCTCGCCGAAGCGGACGCCTTTGCTCTTTGTTGGTATCTGGGGCCGCTCCAGTGGTGGCGGAAGCGCTACCTTCTTCGACTGCATCACAGAATGTACATCATCGGGTTCGACGTGGGATGGCTTCTGCTTCCTAGTGAACCGATCGAGCAGATTGGTTTGATTCGTCGGCTTTCCCCATGGACTCTCTTCCTCGTCTCCGATGCGTGGTAGCTGTCTAGGTAGCTTTGCCGAACGATCGAGATTACGCCAGTCGCCCAGTCGCTGTGCACTGGATGTTGCATCTCCCGGCTTGCCGACCATACTGTTGGACGTATGCCCATTCGAGCCGGTAATAGCGTCACATCTCCACTTACGCCAATCGGCCTTTCTGCCCAGCTCGATACTCTCCAAAATCCACCCTGGCAGGACCACCTTGTAGTCCTTGAATTCGATTCGCTTCTTCGGAGTGAGATTGGATGCGACGATGTGAGTGACGGGAGTCTTTTGATCGAGATAGGCCATGAGATCTCCACCGTGCAAAACGAGCAGGCGTCTCAACTCGCTGTAGGGAGGATGGGTCTGACCGTTGATGTAAACACAGCAGCCTTTGAGAGCATCTGATCTTTTGCCGCCATTCGCTTCGATCTCTGCTGCAAGACCGTCTGGATTGCGAGGCTCGCGAGCATCGGGATCTCGGACGCGCAAAAGAGCCTCTTCTTCTTGCAGAAGGGACGCTTCCTGCACCTTGAGCTTGGCACGCTTGTGCTTCATGTAGGATCGAAAGTCACCATACTCAATCGGATTGTAGATGTCGGACGCAAGATATTGGTTCTGTGCTATTTTGCTTGTGCTGGCTGCAGGGCCGGTGGGAGCGGCGTTGGCTGAGTTACCTTGCTCAACAGGGTAGGTAGGGACGAGCATTCCGTGCTCGTCGACGTGAGAGCTGGCTAGCTCATTCGCGCTATCATCTACCTTCGAGTCTGAGATAGATGCTGTTGCAAGTGGTTTGAACTCGTCGTCCTCGTCGGCCCATTGCACCTTGCGTTTGCGCGAAGGCCGCACATCGTCGCTGGCGCCTTCTTGTTTCAGGTTAGGTCTCTGCATGATGCAAGTAGCCTCGCTGTCGAATGCTACGTGTCAATACTTGAGACGGCAATAGGATGCCTCTGCGGCTGGAAGCTGTCGATCATGACTGCTTGCAAGGAGAGAAAAGAGAAAAGGAGTGCTGTGATGACCAGGGAAGCTCGGATGGTGGAAGGCGGATTCCAAAAGGATGCTCAGTTGCATACGGCTGAGTTATGGAGGCGCATTCCTCCACTTTGACCAAATTTAAAACGTGTTAGATCTGCATTTTGATTGCCGTCGAACCAGCCGAAAACCGCTCGCAAAGGCACACGGCCACGGCATCGGATGGTCCGACACGCACCAGACACCCAAAAATTAAGTTGATCTCGAAACAACAAAACACTCTCTCCCTCCTCGTCCTCCTCATCATCACTACCATCATCGCCATCATCATCGCCATCTCGACCTTTGTGGCGCCGTCCAGTCCAGCACACCTTACCTCTATCTCTCTTTCCGTCTCTCTGTGGAACGCGCCACCGCTCAAACCTTGATAACAAGTCATCCCGACTCGAGCTTCACTCTGCTACTTTTCTGCATTCTGCGATAAGGTACTGCTGCGGGCCAGCGTATCTCCCACCTAGCTCATCACCACATCATGGTCACCCTCACCTACGCTCAAGATGAAGCACGACATCCTCCAACACCATCACATCTCCGTAATGCCTCTCGCCGACGCAGTCAACGCATCGTCTCTACCGCCTCGACCTATCGAGAAGGCAGTGCCAGCTTGGTTTCGAGCATCAGCAATCTCACCAACACCATCATTGGCACTGGTATGCTCGCGACTCCCGGCGCTTTCAAGTATACTGGTCTCTTGCTTGGTCCCTTCTTGATTTGCTTCTGTGGCTTCACTGCTGCGTTAGGCTTGTATCTGCTCACACGATGCGCAGCAAGGGTTGGAGGCAGAAAGAATAGCTTCTTCACCATCGCCTCCCAAGCATTGCCGGCGGGAGCATGGTACTTTGACCTCGCCATTGCACTCAAGTGCTACGGTGTTAGCATCTCATACTTGATCATTTGTGGCCAGTTGATGCCCCAAGTCATCATCAGCTTCTTCCGAGCTTTCCACCGAGACATTCATCAGATTCCAACTCTTTTCCTCGACCGCAGCTTCTGGATCTTGGCGCTCATCATACTGCTCATCCCACTCTGCTTCTTGCGCAGGCTAGACTCGTTGCGCCACACCAGCTACCTCAGTCTGCTCGCTGTCTTCTATCTGGTCATCATCGTGCTGCACTACAGCTTCAGCTCGGATGCAAGAGCCTCCCTTCCACCAAAGGGCGACGTCGAATTGATAGCCGTCTCGTATCACACCGTCAGCATCTTCCCCGTCTTCGTATTCGCCTTCACCTGCGCCCAGAATATGCTTCCAGTATACAACGAGCTCTTCCACAACGTAGAGGGACGGGTCAACACCGCCATCGGCTCGTCGATTGGAACTGGTGGTATTGTCTACCTCATCGTCGGCGTATTGGGCTATCTCAGCTTTGGCAGCAATGTGGGCGACAACATCATCGCCATGTACCCGAGCACTAGCTTGTTCGTTTGCTTTGGAAGGGTCAGCATCATCATCCTGACCATCTTCAGCTACCCTTTGCAGGTGCATCCCTGCCGAGCGAGTCTCGACAAGGTCTTTTCGAAAGCCAGCAGAAGACAGCAGATCTTGGACCAAGCTGCAGCATCCGCCATTCTCATCCCCGAGGATAGGGAGGAAGACCAAGACGAAGGTGACGACATCGAGCCCTATCGAGACGATGAAGATGCAACACTGCGGCCAAATCCTCATTCACACCTCCCTCCTCAGCCAGAATCGGACGAAGAGATCCCTTTGGGCAAATGGTGTCTCATGACAGCCGCAATTCTCAGCACCACCTTCATCATCAGTCTCCTCGTCGACGACCTATCCATCATTCTCGGCTTCGTCGGCTCGGTGGGCAGCACAACCATCAGCTTTATCTTGCCAGGTGTGCTGTATGCATCGCTGTTCAGGGACGAACCCAACTCGAGGTTACGCAAGGCCGCCGTTGCGCTGGCAGCATGGGGATGCCTGGTGCTCGTCGTGGCACTTTCGGCAAACATTTTGAAGTCGATCCATGCGCAAGTGCCAAACTCGCTCATTGTGACCAAAGTGATTAGCAAGCCTTAGAGATTTCTTGCACACATACACACGCTCTTTCGCGTTAGATTTGCAATAGAACACCCGCTTTTTTTCACACATGGCGCTTTCCCTTTCTCTCACGTCCAAAAGGTGAGTAACGGAACTTGTGTGACGAGGTTTGAACAGAACAAAAGAAGGTGTATTCAAGTTTGCAGGGTCAGACGAGTGAAGCTAATGGTAGCGGGTCATATTCCTTCCTAGGAAATGGTTTGAACTTCTGTTGATGTCCGATGTCGATGGGGAGCGGTTCGAGTTGTACGGATGCGGATACATGGGGATTGACTCTGAACCGCTCAAGGATGCTTCGAGGTCATGGTGATCCACGTGGATGCTTGTTTCGGTGACGATGAGCACGTTGTTGGTGTTGTTCTTTGAGTGGAGGGCCTTTTCGTCGGCGTATGCAAGTGTCTGTTCGGAAGAGCTGGATGGGGTGAAGCTCGGCATGGGTCGAAGGAGATTTGGCGAAGAAGGTTGGTTGAACTTGGTAGGTGAAGGCGGGAGGATGTTTGCACCGGAGAACTTGCGGTTGATGGCACGAGATCCTTGCGGAACGCAGGAAGAGTGTGTGTCACTCGACAGTTGACTTTGTTGGCCGGTGTGTTCGTTGCCGAGTCCTGAAACGGCACGGAAGATGTCGTCGAATGTCAGGGTAGCAGATAAACCTGTAATCCAGCCAGCGAGCAGGAAGGCAACCGTGATCACATAGGCAACGATGAACATGACTTGATGATCCGAACTCCTGCCTGCATATGCGTTTGTCCAAGGCACGAAAAACAGAAATACCGGTGGAACCGTGAAGCTCACAACCCCACCCAATAGCAGAAGCGCCTGCGAATGTCCAACCATCGTCATCATCCACGTCCTCTTGAATGCCGCATAATGTACGCCCTTCAGATTCTTTGGTAATCCAATACGCCATAGCATCACCAGGTTATCCCATGCATTCCGGTGATTCTTTTTCTCCGCAATAGCGTCTGGGAAAATGCTGCAAAGATTATCGACCAAGAATAGATGGTTCGGGATCGACCAAAATGCAAGCAAGACAATGATCATCACCACCAACATGATGAACGATCCCAGAGCAATGCAGCACCAACGGAAAACGTTCATCACATCGCACCAACCCAACTTGACCAGCGTCAGCATCTCTTCGGTCGGTGCTGCGTCCAGAAAGGCCTGCGTGTGCGAGGGTCGCAGGAGAATCTCGTAAACGTTCCGACCCTGCATGTGGGTCAAATTACGTTGATGTCCGTTGAGAGAGGTGATGACCACGTTCCAGCCAACCATCACCAACCCGATCGCGATGATGATCGTGTTCATCAACGCGGCAGAGTGTGGGATCGGTAGATGCATCTTGCGCAGTTTACCATAGCCCGAGAGATTGGAGATGGGCGAGCGAGGACTGCACGTCAGGACGAATCCGTAAGCTGTTCACGAACCAAAATGCAAGCAAGGCCTTTCAGCGTCAGTGCTATCTTGGTCAAACTTGCTTCAATCGCTACACTTTGCTTCCCACATACCACTGTAAAAAGCCGATAGAGCGAGAGGTAGCCTTTGTCGACACGAAAAAGCAAGGGTTGCAGCGCGCAATTGTGTCAGTCTCGAAAATCAGCGGCGTTTCTAAAACAGCTCAAACTTACCAAGGAAAAGGGATAAACCACAGCCATTCCGCAAGAGGCCGATTCGTCCTTTGAACAAACACGATCCAGCTGCAAAACCCAGCCCACACAAGCAGATACGTACACACGCCCGTCAGCAGCACCCAAACCGCATTCGGTACGATAAAGGTTCCATACGGACTCTTGCGAAGCTTGAAGATCTCAACATCGCGCATGCGGCCTTTTTTTACTACGACGTGTGCGCAGCCGATCAAGGTGATGATGCACTGGATAATGTCGATGATCATAAAGACTTCGACGGCTTTGCTGGGAGGAGGACGAAGCATGAGGTTGGCAAAGTCGATGAGTTGGGCGTTGGTCTCCATGGGATAGGGATAGTGCAGCTCTTCGGGCGTGATGGGTCGCATCAATCGAGCCGCGACATTGTTGGACATTTTGAACACTTCACCCGATGAGTCGCGGACGTGATGAATGAACGAGGCGCTACCTGGAGATGATCTTGGAGGAAGAAGGAAGAAATGCCAGGCTCTAGATACAGATGCGCATCGATCGATCCATGTGAGCCTGTATTTTATATCATATGTGCTGAGATATGTCTTTCCTTCTTCCGGTGCCCCTGCCGGAGCTAGATCGCCTTTGGGAGGCACTCTATTCTTCCCTTCAAGTGGCGTGATCAAACATCACGACCATAGCCACCTCCAAACATGCTGTTCTCGATCTGGAGCCCTAAGCGAGCTCCTCGCTGCAACAACAACTTTCAGTGGCAAAATCCTTCCACCAAAGACCGTTGCGGAGGCTTGTGCCTACCTAAGCTTCTCGCTTGTTGCTGGGACGAGTCCTGTGCTGTAACAATGCTCACAGTTCGGCAGAGAGACTAGATCGGTAGAACTTCGCTGAGAAGCGGCTAACGGGCCCCGTGACAGGAACTGACAGGCGGGGACAAGCGGTCCAAGCTCTCGCTTGCCTACTGTGGCGGTTCGGGTATAAGTGTGGGAACGATCGAGTTTAGCTGCTCCGAATGGACGTGCCAAGCCGTCCGCGAGATTGAGGCTGGAAAGGACGAGAAAGCTGTCACAGCATCTGACAGCAGTTTCGGCGACGGGGCGAGTGCATTGAAAGCCAGTCTTGGGGAGGGCAGGTCACGGATCCATCAAAGGGTGTGAAAGGGAACGAATCTAGAGGCATTGCTGTCTGAATGATTCAACCGAACCTTCTCCAGTGGCGGAGCGAACCGAGCGGGCAGCTGCACACATTGTAGTGGTGCCGTACTATATCGTACGCCGGAAGGAATGAGAGGGTGCAGGAGGACCGAGCTGAAGTGCATCTAAGAGTCGTTATCAGGCAGAATTACGCACATTCGAGAGCACATATCATCAGTTTCACAGCTGACACAGGAGAGGTACGAGAGACGCTGAGGCCATGGAGCAAAGAGTTCTCCGTAATAATGTACAAGATTCCTGCTCTATCAAGATAAGGAAAGTAAGAAAAAGTTTCTTCTTCTGAGAGGGGAACAGATCAAGGAGATCTTGATCAACTGTTGCAGTTGGCATTTCTTGATAGAAAGCTATACTGTGCAGAAACTGGAGAAGGGGAGAGTGAACGAGTGTGGCGGTGTGTCTGCATTTCGATTGAGTCTGCTGCTTCTGGCATCGTCGCGGTGTCTTCGTGTTCTACCCTCACAACAGTCTCTGTGACAACGATGACAGTATTATCACGAGACTCGTGAGGTAGATCATCAAAGGAACCATCCGTCTTTTCGGATTCGGCTGAGGAAGGTGCAAAGCTAAGCTGCGGTCTCAGCGACCCAGGTGATTTGACCGAATTCGGGCTCTGTAAGTCAGCTGGAGAGGTTGGAGAGCATGGAACGATGTTCGCGCCGGAAAATCTACGGTCAATGTGGCGACCGTGTTGTGGCAGCGAGGCACTCTGGCCAGAGCCAGCCGCTTCTTGTTGCTCGTTACCGAGACCTGATACAGCGCGGAAGATCTCGTCGAAAGTGAGGGTCGCCGACAAGCTTGTGACCCAGGTCGCCGTGATCAAGGCAGCGGTGATAACGTATGCAACGATGAACATGATCTCACGATCTGAGCTGAGGCCTTCGAACATCGTTTGCCATGGTTGGGTCAACAAGAAGAAAGGGGGCACTGCAAACACAAATACACCTCCGAGCAGGAGCAGCGCTTGCGAGTGGCCAACCATGGTCATCATCCATGTTTTCTTGAAGGCAGCGTAGTGGTCTCCCTTGAGATTTCTTGGTAGTCCAATCCTTCGTAGGAGGCGTAGGTCAGCCATCAAGCCATCACCCTGGCAGTCCTGCGGTATCGGATCCGGAAAGATGCTGCACAGGTGACGAATGAGGAAGATCTGGTTTGGAATCGAATAGAGGCCTAGCATAGCTATCGTAAGCACGATGATAGCCGCATACGATGACAGAGCCAGACAGCAGTATCGATATACGTTCAAGCCATCTACCGAACCTCGCCTGATCAAGTCGAGTAGCTCTTGCGTTGGTGGTTGGCTAAGCCATTCTTGCGTGTGCTGCTTTGTGAGCACATCCTTGTACACATTGTGACCTGGACGATGTGTGGCGTTCCGTTGTGCTCCGGCTAGAGATTGCACCACAACATTGAAGAGCACCATGACAACGCCCACTCCGATGATAAAGGTGTTCATCACAGTGGCCGAGTGCGGCAGCGGAAGGAAGACTTTGCTGAGTTTCTTGGTCTCAAGGCTACTGCCACGCAGGTTGGAGATTGGTGATCGTGGACTACAGCTGATGACGAAACCGTAAGCTGTTCTCGCGAATAAGGGAGAAATGAGTGGTCAGGCGAGGGGTTTTTTTCGCGGATGCGCAATGCCGGCCGCGAAGGAAAATACTTACCGCTGTAGAAAGCTATCAAAGCGAGGGGCAACCTATGAGCAGATACGAGAAGATCAAGTGCAGGGAGAGGACACGTGTCAAAACGGACGTCAGCGATGAGCAGGGCCGGCATGTAGTGGTAGTGGTGTCACCATTTGAGCTTGAAGGCATACCAAGGAAAAGGAATGAACCAAAGCCATTCAAAGTAAGGATGGTTCGACTTTTGCACCCAGACGATGTAGACACAAAAGGCAGCCCATTGGAGCAGGTACACTGCGGCGCCCGCGAGCAAGACGCAGATAGCGTTGGGAACGATGAAGGTTCCATATGGACTTTTTCGAAGCATGAAGAGACGGACCCTACGACCTTTTTTGAAAAGCACGTAGGCAATGAAGGAAAAAGTGGCGATACACTGAGCCACATCGAAGAGCATGTAGACTTCGACGGCTAGACTTGGGTTTGGGCGGAAAACGCTGTTGCTCCAATCGACCAGTTCGCCGTTAGTCTTGAACTGATGAGGAAAGTCAAACTCGTCAAGACGGATAGTCCGGACGAGGTCTGGAGCGTACCACATGTTGCTGAGGATTGCAAGCGTTTCTATGGGCGCTTGAGGACGATCGGGTGTGTGGAATGTGGCGCCGAGAGGAGGAGGTAGAGTCACCTGAAAGGAGTAGAGAGGGAGGGGAGTGGCTGATCGGAAGGAAAGGCTCGAGAGCACCAATCAGGCGACCGTGCGTGTGGTCCCTTATATCAATACGAGCTGTGAAGCGCTCTATAGTCTCGAAGAACATGGTCTCACAGGACCGAACTTCTAGAAGCATACCAGAACTCAAAACGAAGGCTAGTGTTGTGAGCTTGCTGACGAGCTATGCCTCGAGTTGGCCCCCTGGAAACACCTCCTGCTATTGTCACGGTATCAAGGAATCAACTGCTATCGATTAAACTGGCGGTGACCAGCGACACTCTGACCTCAGGTTAGCTCCTGATCTGGTTACCACTCCACTGCATAGTGTGTTTCTGCGTGGAGGTGTCACTAGCCTGATCGGCCTGATCGGCGTGGTCCGAAGGTGGCTGGTGTAGAGCGGGGTGTCGCAACGTCATCCCCTTCGCAAATCACTGTGACTGTAGCACGAAGCGAGACAGTGACGGGAAGCAGAACAAATGCTGAGTTTGGACAAAGCCAACCGACTATTCCAACGGCATTTCGCCTATGTGCTTCGGAGTACCACATATGGTCACTTACACGTAACGTGAAGCGAAACGAGTGATGATCAGCGCTTCTGGGAGAACAAGTGACGTGTCAAAGAGCATGGTATTGGAGCATGGGAGCCGCTGGTACAATTTGACCAAGCTCGATGGCATGTCGGTTGGTCCAAGCGTGCAGATCACGATACTACTGCAGCAGAATTCTGTTTAAAAGGGGAGGTCGCCGTACAGGAAGACAGTGCATCTCCCCCCTTCGCATGTTCACACTCGACTCCCGTCCGAACTTGAGCAAGTCGAGCACAATAGAACAAAGTTACTCGTCGAATAGCAGCGACGAAATGTCGGATAACGGGACGCGCTTGTCGACATGATCGTCATTGTTCGTTAAGCGCGGTAAACCGTGATGGTCACAGTATGCGTAACGAGCGCCCCGAGCGGCAATTTCTACCACGCCAATTCGCCTTGGCATTCTGCTTCGTATTGGCGCTTCAGTTTGCTGCCACAATCTAATCGAGCGTTGCTCAGCAAGGTACTTCAAATGAACGGCAAATTCGATGCTGCTGGCTCAGTACGCGGTGGTGTAGTCACATCAAGCACTTCATGGGCGGTATACGGTTGAGATTGGATAGATTAACAGGCAAGTGGGGCAAAGATGTAATGACAGTGGGAGTGATGAACAAAAGGAACTCGAACGAGTAGAACAAAGAGACTTGAAGTCCACTGATTTCGGAAGGATGAAGAAAGTTTTTTTTTTGGGAGAGGTCCAAGCGTACAGAAGCGATTCTTGTTCGCTTCTCACTCGCAAAAGGCGAAGGGAAAATGTATATGCATACAGATCGAAGTAACCAAGGCGAGCGGTTCCCATGCAAAGAGATCCGTGCTCAGAAGCCTCGTTCGCCTAAAATATTATTTGGTGCCATTCAGCGCTTACTTTCCAAGCACACACTTGGAGTAGATGTCCGAGGGGACACGAGAGTTGAGGTAGGTGATGACCTTCTTGAGAGGAGTCCAAGAGACGTTACCCTGGTCATCGGAAGCCAGGTCCTTGACCACAGTCTTCATGGTCTTACCGTCCTTGAGGATGCGAACAAAGTGCTTTCCGTTCTGCTCGTAAACCTCGAAAACGACCTCGGAGCCGAGCGCAGGCCACTGGAAGGCACCAGCGAGACCGAGCGACTTGTAGAGCCTAACCATGGTGCCGTCGTGACCGACGTAGTACTTGAGCTTGTACCTGTCCTCGCCCGAAACGAAGCGGTGGAAGTTCCTGCTGAGCTCCTGCATGAAGACACCGAAACCGTACTTGACGTAGTTGTCGGCACCGGAACCCGAGTTCCAGATGTAGTCGTACTCCCAGTGACCCTCGTTGTAGGCCTGGTTGGCGAGATCCTGGCTGATGGCCTTGCCGGTCTTGGGGTTGGTGGGGAGGTCGTGACCGTGGCACTGACGCGAAGCCATAGCGTCAAAGTGGTGGTCGATCCAGCTGTTCCAGCCGCTCGAGTTGGCAGTGCCGACAACCTCGTTGAGAGCAGAGAAGAGGTTGGCCTTGGACTTGAGGTGGTCGCTCCAAGCAGGGAGAGCCTGCTCGGCGGTCCTGAAGCTGTTGGCGTAGTCGCAGCTGTAGTTGGGGACAATGTCGTCCATGTTGCTGGGCTGCTGGTGTACGGGGAAGTTGCCAGGCGAGTTGTGGCCGTTCATACCAGCGATGAGACCACCAGAAACCTGGTAAGTCCTGTCGCTGTTGGAGGACCTGAAGTAGACATCGTTGGTGTTGACACCGCGGAGGAGCAGAGGGTTCTTACCCCAAGGGCCGTAGACCGAGTAAAAGTCACGACCGTGGTTGATGCTGTCACGGAGACCATCGGCAGTGAGCATACCCTGGTCGCAGGTACCGTTCCAGATGATGGGGTTGAGAGGGTGCCACGAAGGGTTCTCGATCTTGCGGTAGATTCCGTGACCCTGGAGCTCAGCATCCTGCTTAGCACCGACACTGTACGAGATCTGGTGGTAGTTGGAGCAGTCCCATCCGGAAGCAGGGTTGAAGATGTTCTCCTGAGGGTAAAGGTTGTCGGGAGTACGCTTGTGGTGGCGCTGAACGACGTTGACAAAGACGAGCTTGGCGTCCTTGGCCTGGGGAGGGCGCTCGTAGTGCTGAGCATTGACGTGGGGAGCATTACAGTAGTCTATAGGCAGAAAGAAGAAGCAAAATCAGTGGTTAGCTTCTGTCGAGAGGATGATCGTTCCGGAAAAGGATGCGGCGATGCTCACTGTAAGTGTCCCAAGGGAGCCCAGCGGGGGTGGTGCTCGAGTTGAAAACGCCTGGGAATGGGGTAACGGCGGAGGAGCTCATCTTTGCGGAAAGGTGATCGAAGAAGGGTGTGACTAGCTTGATGGTGAGTAGATCCATCATCTTTGCTTGATACGACCTTGACTATTTATACCTCCACCACAGCTCCCCCATCCAATACCATCCGCATAGCTAACGCCAGCCATGCACCGTTCCTGGCTAAGCCGCGCTGCTAGCTGGGAAAGGCATCGAAGAGGAAGCGCAGGAAAGACAACGTGGACGCACATACAGCACTGCTAAGCGAGGGCGGTTGTTGCGTGGAATGGCATAGTTACGCGAAAGTGGTACAAAGATGGATCTTGCTCTGGGTAACGGAAGGCTGCTACCGAGACTTGGACTTGGTCGGTGAATCAGAGTCCGACTTGCGAGGAGAGAAGAAACGTTGTTTCCATGAATCGGTCAATGTCGGAATCTGGCATTTAGTCAATGGCCTGGCATGATGGATTCAATTCAGGGTCTTTGCGAAGATCTTTAGAATCTAAGAGAGAAGGACGAGGTGGGAAAGGTTGGAAGATGGGGATGGTACGTGCGCTTTAATTTGAAAGGGTTTGCATGAGAACGTGCGCGGGGTTGACCGGCGTCCATGGGTCCGCGGCGATTATTTAGTGCGTGTTTGATGGATTGAAAATTTGATTGCTCAGAAGCAACTTCCTGACAGGCAGAACCAAAAAAAAAAAAAAAAAATCATGCTCCCTCTCCGCTCGCACGCTTTCAGCAACGTCTTGCATCTCTAACCGAGATTGGTCAACGGCCCGACGTCGGCGGTCGGCGACCCTCCTTCCGAGCTGGCTCCTCTCAACCTCACCGGCCCACGTGCCTTCCCTTCCCTCGCACACTCGTACCAAGAAAGCTGTTTGCAACTCGATGGAATTAGGGTATACAAATGAGTAACTAGTTGACAGAGCAAAACCCTATGCTCGAAGGCTGAAGAATCACTACTCGGTCGTCTTGACAGCAGCAGCAGCAGCAGCAGCAGTAGTAGTCTTCTTGTTGACGCCGGTGGTGGATGGTTGCGAATCGTAGTGTTCGTCTTCAAACTCTTCGTCTGTCAGCTGTTCCTGAAGCTCAATGCCTGCATGTTTGCCGCTTAGACCGCGACGTTTTGCGAAATGCCAGCCATCCGAATAAGGTGGAATCCGCACGGGGAGAAAGATCGTGTGCCATCCACTGCAACACGAACCGCGTGCCAGATTGAGATTCGACAAGAAAGCTAATGTCAGTTTGATGAGGAATCTACATCGCACCCCTGATCGTCGGAACAAAACGGTCCCAAAGCAGCAAGAAAACTTACAAGGCCGATCCAGGTCCAACGTTGAAAAACAGCTCAATGTTACGACGCCAACCTACATCGTACACGTTGACAAACTCTTGACCGCGCTTCTTGGCCAATTCTCGATAGTGTGCTGTCCCCGCCAGAAACGTGCCCCAACGACGATAGTGTGAAACAAAGCAAACAAATCATGAGTCAGCATATCTGTGCTCTTTCGTTTCCGACAACAACAACGACGCAGCATCTGGCTGCAGGAACGAAAGGAGCATCTTTCGCGTGGTGTGGGACCTGCATCTCAAAAGTGCCTGAAACCAAACTTACCGTTATCCTGCGACTCTACACTAGTCTCACCTCTACCCACCAGAATCACCTGCCAACCGGCCATCACCGCCAGTGCCAGTCCCATCACCAATGCCAAGATAAACAGCAGCATCACAAACACCCTCGGCGTGTACGCATACTCCCACTCTTGACTCCAACTCAAACACCTCCTCATCACCCCGCATCCGGAATACAGCACGAGCGCGCATCCGAAACTCAACCAAGACATGAAGAGCACAAAGTACCTTTCGTTGCCCAACCCAACGCACTGGTTGAGCCAGGGACAGTGATGGTCGAACTTCAACGTGCACGTCTTGCACGTTCGACAGTGATGGGCTCGTTCGGGTTTGGGTGGCGCTACCAGCGTTTCGGCTGCACTGGCGCCTAGCCACGAACGCACTTCGGCCTCGCCTTCATCCATGTCTTCGGGAGAGAGCTTTGAGGTAAACGTCTGAGAAGGAGGATGAGTGCGGATCTGCTTTTCGACCTTGCGCAGTTCGGGTGGGAGGACGGTAAGCGCTTTGACGAGAGGGATGTGGGGGCATTTACGACACATGCCAGCCAAGGGGAAAAGGTCTTCGTCGTCTTCGTCGATCTCGGATTCGTGATCTTCCTGAAAGGAAACGCTGTCGTCCTGGCTTGGACAAAGGTTGCTGAGGCTGGTGCTGCGAGGGAAGAAAGGGTTGGTGGATGGTTCGCCATCGATTGGAGCAGGCGTGGTTACAATGCTTGGATTGAGGTCGTGGATGGAAAGCGGTAGGTCGCTCTTGGGTATACGAGGGGTGCCCGTTTCGCTGCTCGAGCTGGATCGATGGGAAGAAGTCGCCAACGAAGCGCCGCCCATTTTGACTGGCATGCGGTCCGAGCTCGACCTGGAAGCAGCGGTAACACTGGCACTTCTGGCCCTATTGCTATCCAACCCATCCAGCGCCTTGTTGAGCTTCTTCAAATCCGCCACTGACGACACTCTGACGGGAGCTGCAGCTTCGTGGGGTTCATGATGAGCCATCGTGTGACCATGCGCACTCTTCAAATCGTGCATCTTGGGACCACTCGCTCTTGCAGCTCTACTCCTGTACCTCGCCCACCAGATACTGCTACCCGGACCACTCCTTCTCTCGGGTACAGCATCACCCAACCCTTCCGCCACCGTGCCTGGTGAAACGGTACACGCCATCCAGTAATGCCACCCGATGCTGTACACGGTAAAACAGCAGAGCAGCAACCAGAAGAAGAAGCGCAGCGTCGACCACAACTCGTTTCGCAACGAGTCGAACAGTGTCGGTACCAAACCCAGCGCAATGTGAGCGGGCGAGTAGGTGTGAAACAGATTGGCGAGCTCGGTGGGTACGGGGGCGAGTTGGAGAAACATGGTGGTGAAAAAGGTCCATACACCACCAACGACAAGCGTGATGCAGATGGCGATGAAGACGGGGCCTGCACATCCAGTGAGCCAGTCGGCGGCCCGTTCGACTCGACGGAACGAGGCGTGAACGATGGATGCGATGGACCGCATGCTTGGAAAGCACGAGCGTGAGGTTGTTCAAAAGCGAAATGTGATCCAGACCAGATGAGACGAAGAGGTGCAAAAAGGAGGTTCGGGTCTGGATGCTGTTCGGACTTGTGTGTGTCGGATTGGTCGTGAGAGAGTGAATGTTGCTTTCTGCCAGAGACCAAGTCGGGTCGATGCGAGGCGAGGGTATCAGCAGATGATATATATGCAAAAGCAAAGAGAAACAAAAGCTGGCGCAGAACCGGGGCTACGTGGACCGAGTGGGTCCTACTCGTACAGTACGAACACCGAGAGAATGTGGGGTGGGAGAGGCTTGCCAGCGTGGGTATCAAAGAGAGAGAGAGAGAGAGAGAGAGAGAGAGAGAGAGAGATGAAGTCTGTGTCGGTGGTAGTTGGTGGTGGTTGGGTGGAGACGAGATGAAGTTGGCGGTGTTACAAAGAAATTGGAATGTCAGGCGACCTTTTTGGATTTGTTTCTTTATTTATTTTTTTGATTTTCTCAGCCCACTTTTTTACAATTATTTCAAGAGAGAGATGCCAAGAATACCGAAAGCGTCGATTCAAACTCAGCCGAGATGCCACTCCACCGGTTACTCTAGTCTGTCCGCCGGTCTACCTCCGCGTTTACACTCGTCTTGGCCATATAGCTCGTTTGAAACCTTGTGCTACTTTCTACCAGTGGAGCATGCTGGGTATGCATCCAAGCGGACTATGGCTGGACAAGAGTGACTCACAAAACAGGCATTTCCACGTTTAGGGGTTGCGCGGGAACACATGAGCAGAGTAAGTGGTGGATAACCGAGGCTACAAAGGTGGCACGCGTCGATCGACGCAGCACAGAGTTGATGATTTTAAAGCGTTTTGCGTCTGGGTCGGCGTGTGCTTACAGTACCCGCTTCTGAAAAACTTGCTGACTGTTTCTCGATTCTTTTTAGCTTTACTTTCCGAAATGCTGACAGCTCGTGTGACATTCCCGCCATGAAACAGCATCTCTTCGACAGAGCGAATCTGCAGTGAGAGGTCGTCAATGTCTGGCGAACCTGGAATTTGGATGCGTAGGCAGTGAAGCTGTTTGACAGTGCCAGTGATGGTGAGAATGCCATGATGTCAAAAGTAAGCGAATGATGGCCTTGCTGCTCGCATACAGACAAGCCACGGATCCTGATATCCGGTCAGCAGAATATCAAGCTCTGCCAGTGGTGGCCATCGATCTCGTCTTTCGAGAAATGGTCTTTCAAGTTGCGCCCTTGGTTTTTTGCCCGCAATGGTCGCCATTACTCGCTTCACCGCAAAACACCTCAACGAGCCATCGTCCACGGCATAGCTTCACTGCAAACGGTCCGTAGATCTCGACGTAGGTGAACACATTTCATTTCGTGTGAACAAGGTATGCCTACTTTCAGGGTCTTAGTGTCCTCTCTAGAGGCTAGCAACCAACCCTTCCGATGGCGGTTCCATAGGTCTCCCCAATATTCCTAATCCCTGCCACATACACCTCCATGTCCTTCCCTACCGTGTCTACGATTTTTGGGTAGCGCTTCTAGGCTTGAGATGCTCCCATCCACTCTTCTCTCCGCATGAATCGAAACCACCACACCGTTGCAACCCGCCGCTTTGACATCTTCCTTCTTATCCATCCCTCTTTCTTCAAACATCTGGTTGAATACGGGATCGGTGAATCCCATGTCATTCCCAATGCCTTTGTAGAATCCATAATTGGCCAAGGACACGTCCAGGCGCCAGCCAAGTTGCCAGGTCTGTCGAGGGTGAAAAATGCAGGCTTTCACAGCCAGGAAAATTCTATCGTACAGCAACGGTGGGTCCAAGTGTCAAAGGCTTTCCAGAGAAGGTCCAAGTTCGGGAAGGGATCGCTTTGCCACCTTTCCCAGCCTTCTTCCCTCCCGCACCGGCTCCCAAAGACCGCACACGTAGCCCATCATCCTTCTCATCCTTGACAAGCGGCGAGCCGTCCAAAGCCGTAAATGGATCCTGATCCACCGCTTGCCCCATCTCACTCTCTTCGGGCGTCTCCTTCTCCTTCACCACCGCAACCGGCTTGGCCTTGGCCACTTTGACATGACTCTTGACTTTATGCGTCTTCATGTCTAGACTGAGCACCTTTGCCGTCCTCTGTGCATCGCCTGCGATCGCTTTTGCCTTTTGCAGTGCGCCATGCTTTCCCACTACCGGTCCGGCGTGCATTGCATTCCCTACTGATGCTGTAGAAGCCTCCACGCCGAGCTTGGGGAACAGCGCAGCTTCCTCTTCGCGTGCACTTCGGGCAGAGGCCTTGTTGAGTTTCTTCTGCTCCCTCTGCAGTTGGATTTGCAACAGTTGCTGTTCAAATAGGATTTCGCGCTCCGAGGTGAGCTTGGAGATGAGATCGGAGCGCGCTGCTGCGCCGAGGAGAGGCGTGCAGGAGCAGGATGGGCATGAAGATAGTGGGCTGAGAGGCGATGGGTGGATGGCAGAGCATAGGATCAGACCGCATTTGTAGCAGAGTGGGGCGTACGGAGCCAGCGGGTGGCGGCGACCTTGACAGAAACATAGCTTGCGATCGTTGATGCTCGCTGAAGAGGAAGATGAGCGTGTGGAGGTGGAGGTGAGCTCGGTGACGACGGCATCGATGGCGAGCATTTCGGTCGTTGGCGGTGGTGCTGGTTGCGACGGTTTGGCTTGTGACGTCGATGGGTCTTCGCTTTCGACAGAGTGGAGCTGAGAGGCTGCTGCTTGATCTGGGTTGACGATGGGCGCAGCTGCTGCCACGTTAGGCTGCTCTTGCGGCGTATGACTGCTCTCGACAGCTGGCCCGCTCCTAGCGCCTGACTGCTTGGCCTTCTTCCCCCTCCCCGACCCCGCAAAGAAATCTTCCTCATCCTGCTTCTTCCTATATACGGTCCCCATCCCACCAAAGGCCTCTGCCAGCTTTGCCATCTGTTCCTCCTCGTCCAAGCCCGTATCTTCCAACTTCCTCGGCGCCAACGTCTGTCCAATTCCCGCGCGCTCAGCTAGCGTCTTCTTCCCCCTCTTCCGTTGTCCTGCACTCGAGCTCGCCGGTGCAGCAGACAATGTTGGCGTTGTTGACGCGGAAGCATTTGCACTTGTACTCGCTGCCTGTTGCGGGAACCTTGAACGGGTGAAATCGCGCACGAACGACTTGGCTAGCGGCGTATCCGTCCCCACTAGCCCTTGCAGGTGTGTCTGGAGTGAAACTTGGTCATCGAACGAGTCGAGAAAGGGAAGGACCTGCGTTTTCACCGTCTCCTTGTCGAGACCTAGAAGTGAGACTAGCTGATCGATCCATATTGAGCTGTTCTTTGCCATCGTTGAAGCTAAAGCGAATGTGGGGGTTTGGTGATGGAAGGTGGTGTGAAGAAGCAGAAGGTGAAGAGAAAGAAGAAGAAGTGGCTGAGTCGTGCGCTGCGCATTTTGGTGTTGGTGTGGAGGAGGTTCCTCGCACATCGGCGATTCGACCAAAAATCGGGCGATTTGGCTGTCAAAAAGTGGAGTAAAACGCATCTTCCAACCTCTTTGTCCCACATGTGTTTGTCTTCCTCTTTCTTCTTGACCTCATCCAACCCTTACATCGATACGACACAAGATGGAGTCATCAATAGATCAAGTCGCCGCCAAGTGCGGAAAGCAGCTGGGTGCGTTCTCCTTTCTTCCTTTCCCCACCATTGGCCGCTTCTAACACTGACTCTTGATTCTTCGTCCTGGCCGCACATCACAGACACATTCCAACGTTGCATCCTAGCCAACCAACAAAACCCCGGCGCATGCGAAACATACAAAACCGAACTCTCCCGCTGCGCCGCCTCTGCCGTACCTCTTCTCAACGAGATCAAGAACCGTTGCGCTGCCCAGGTCATCGCATACGACAAGTGTCTCGAACAGTTTACTTCCAAAGGGGATGAAGAGTTGGAGAGGAACTGTACGCCCAAGCTGCGCGATCTCTGGTTCTGCACCGAAAAAGTCAAGAGGGACATAGAGGGAAAAGATGATGAGGTAATCAAGAGCAAGATGGCCGGCAGGGAGGCGCTGTCTAAGTGAAGAGCAGAATTCATACAAGCAATGGAAGAGAAAGATTTAGAAAATAAAAAGGATACGGATGTGATATTGCGAGATAGGTATGCGGTCGTTGCGAGGGTATTCGGTATACAGGGTAGAGTGGATGTAGGAGAGACGTTAGAACGGGAAAAGGAACTGTTCGTGAAGCTATCGTTAGAGCTGGCGACTGAAGAAGAAGGTAGTGGAGACGCTGAGCAGATGAGAAACTATTTGCGATAGAAGGGAGAAGAAATTGTTCGGTATGGTATCATAAGAGCTATCGTTCGTAACAGTATTCGAAAGGCCACCAAGAGGATGTGTGGAGCTAGGCAGCGATGGCAGGAGCAGCAACGAGTCCGCTCGGCTGGACCTTGTTAGCGTTCGTATTGGACAGCGGCTCCACCATCTCTGCGGCAGTGGAAGCCGAGTCAACCGAGCTAGGCAAGCCTTCCGCCTCGGCGGCTGCTACCAAAGTATCGTTCGTGGCAGCCCCATCCGTAGTAGGGGATGCAGGCTGATGTTTGGGCGCAGCCATGTTCCTCAGCTTCTGCCAGACGTTTTTGTCCTGCGATCCGGCTTCGTTCTGTCGAGGAGCAAGTCCCAAACTGAATCGCTTTGCGAGCGAGGTTCTCCGCAGTCTCTTTTCCTCCTTCTTTCCATCCTCCATCTTTTCTGCTCCAGTGGACACGACTCCGGAAGCTGCTGTTTCCCCTCCCTCCTCCTCAACCTCATCGTCGTTGACCACTACCGTCTGCGCTGAACCCTGACCCTGACTTTTAGCGCCGAACAATCCTTTCTCGGGCAAAACCGTCACAGTGAGCACCGCCGTCAACCCATCCACCGCAATATCGTGATTGACCCCTTGCACACCTTGAGGCATCAAGCCTGCTACAAATTGCACCTCTGTCCTATATTTGGTCCACATGAAGCTCGTTTTGCCATCCTTGGCTTTGCCCAACGCTTGCTGTACCAACTGATTTCGCCCAATGTTGTACCCATTGGGGATGATCATATGATTCTTACTCGCATCCTCTTCCCTACTAGTCGCCAAGAACCAGGCACCCGAACCCTGTTGCTGCCAAGCCCGAATATGGTTTCCTCCGACAAGAGACTCGATGCAAGTGCCAAACACGTGGTCGAGCGGTGTGTATACCTCGCGATAGATAAACTCCTGATCGCGCCATCCGCGTGGGTCAATGTAGGCCTTTTGAAATCCACCTGCATGCAAACCTAGGCATTCTTTGTCGAAATCCAACGAACGGCAGTACGATTGGAATCCCTTCCTGGTCAGGATGACGGGCGAAGAATGGGAGGAAATTATAACGTTGAGCGGTTCATGCAATCCGTTCCCGACCAGATCAAAACTGGTACCCCCATACAGGCGAGGATCTACAAAGCCGTACTGGTTGACATCGACCAAGCTTGTCTCATCCGTCTTGGCAGGTGTCGAAAAGAGTGGAATCGATGTTTGTAAGCCGTACGTCACCTCGGAAACCTCTTGGAGGAGCGCCGAATCGCTAACGGAGGATGTGGGGACGATGAGGGGGCGAGCGGTGGCACGAAGCGCTGTGTTTGGATCATCCTTCAATGAAGGTTGGTTGGGATCTTCAAGGCCTAAAGTTCGACCCTCGGCATCGACTTGGATGGTAGGTATCTCGGGGAGCAGGGATGCACCTTGCTTGCGAGAGAGAGTGGAAGCGACCTGGGCATCGACTTCAGCCCCAGTGGGGCCAGAGGCGGTCCCATTGGCTTCGGTTTGAGCTTGAACGCGCGCACGATGGGAGGTGATGTATTTGGATACGACCGAAGTGAGCGGCTTCAAGCTGGGTTTGATTGCGACTGGCATCGTTGCTGTCTTGTTCGATGGAGAAAGTGAGAGAAATGACAAAGGGTGGTAGGTCGAGGAGAAGGAGGGAGTGGATATTTGTACCAGCTCACATTAGGCGACTTACGGAGGCCGGAGTGGAAAGGAGCCACTTTCGGCATGTATGCATTGCGCATGACAGACCATCTTCCCGAGACAGAAGCCTCAGCATATGGTAGCAGCGCCATTGATCAACCGACACAACACTTGAATTGTTCCAACTCTCCGATAGGCCACCCTAACCTCCCGCATCTCAACGGAGCTTGACACACTTTAGCTCAACCTCACAGCTTCCATCCCCTAAAAGCCCAAGTCAAATATAAAAACCAAGGTTGTCATCGCATGCAATCCAGCAACAACGAGATGCAGAGCCAAGAATCCCAAGCCTCATCAAAAGAGCAACCTGCAAGAGAAAAGACTTTGCGCTTTCTTTTTTTGACAGCCTTCAGCCCACCTTTTCTTTTCTTCTTCATGCTTTAATGCTTTAATAAAAAGTCAAATAAAAAATGCGGGGCGCAAAACGTTTTCAGGGGCAAACGGTGTAGTCTTACTCGCTTAAGCGCTTTAGTGTAGATCAAACACGGTCCGCCTTTATGTTGCCGCCCTCTTTTCTACAAGAATGGCCTTGTCGATCAAACTCTCACCCAGCCAGCCGTTTGCATCGCAACACAGATCAACCTTTCGATCACACACACACACACGTTTCTCCGAAACTATACCAGTCATTGCATCTTCACATTGAGCATCAACCAAAACCCTAACACTAAACCTATTGCTGCGCACGCTGCGGCTAACTGAAACCCGTAGAGAATCGCGGCTCGAACACCGGCAACGGATGTGCCTCAGTATTAAGCACCCACTTGTTCAACGGCAACATATCACGGTCGCTGAAAAGTAGATAGAGATACTTGAGCGTCTCTGACAACCAGAAAGTTTCCATCTTGTCAACCTGATTCGGATGCTCTGCATCTACATCGTCGATGCTCGAGTATCCACCGCTTTCCACTTTGCAATGCTTTTCGAAGGCCTGAAAGATTTGCCATCCCCACTCGCGGTACATCTCATCGCCGGTGAGCGAGAAAGCGACAAAGAGCGATTCGACCGTCTCGGGACGCAAGATGTTGCGCGCGTCGATGAGCGGGTTCGGCTGACCAGAGTACGAGGGAGGTGGCTTTTTGATGTACCAGTCCACGTTGCGCGGTAGTGGGGCGCGGTTGGCGGCGATCATCTGCGCGTCGGGGATGTTGGCGTCCTGCGGTGTTTTGAAAAAGGCAATTTCGGGAGAGAGACCGGTGCGAGTCTTGGTGTAGGTGTCCATGCAGGTGCGGACGAATTCGTGGCCTAGTCGCCAGTCTTCCTTGTCCGTCTCGTCGGCGGTGGACAGGTCAGAGATGGGAGGCAACGGTCGTTTGGTAGAGTCGCCAAAGATGTCAACGGTCGAGGTGGAGCCGAGCATCATGGCTCCACCGAGGAAGCAGACGAGATGGTCCTGTTTGGGGACCAACTGCATAAACGGTCTTCCATCCATGCCTCTCCGCGGCGCTAGCTCGGCGGTGAACATGAGCGGTGGGACAGAATGCACAGATGGCTTAGTGAGCACGCGCTTGATGCCGCGCACAGCATTGTCGTACATGTCCCTGTAGACTTTCTCTGTGCGACCAGTCTGCAGCCACTGCTTGACGAGATACTCGTAGTAGGAATCACCTCTCGAACCAAGCCGGATCTCGCCGTTGTAGAAATGCCCATTCATGGGGTTCAAAAAGATGGGCAACAGACCCTGGAAGTGTGGCAATCGTGCAGTGGCGTTGCGTACAGCTTGCATGGGACGTTCTGCGATGCGCCAGTATTCGTGCTCGCCGGTGAGATGGGCAAGGTACTTGAACTCGAGCTGGAGCGTGGTAGCTTCGGCCAAGCTGGACGAGTTGTTGTTGTTGAGGTCGGGGAACGCTTCTCCGGTTTCGAGATCGACTTCTCGCAGAGGAACGCCAGATGGAGTGTCAAAGGCAGGCTTCAAGCGATGGGCAAGCTCCACAGCGCGTGCGATGAACATCTGGGCATCTTGCTCGTCAGGTGTAAACACAGGATGCGGAGGGTCTCGGATCAGCGCCGCTGCAGAAAGCAGACCTCCGAGCGTACGAATGGTGGTCTCAAAGACGTTCATTCGGCCTGGCACGTCCCAGTCCAGCACATCCCTTACCCAATCGCGCGCCTGCTCATACTCCTCCTTGAGTCCCATCAAAATGAGCGTGTCGAGGGTGTCTACGATGGTGTAGCCGATACCTTGACCGTGCTTGCCGCTGAGGTTGGAGCCTTGCTTGCTGATGGGATGATACTCGTCGTAGCCCCATGCGTCGCGCTTGTATGCAAGCCAGGAATGGTTAAATGCATCGAGGATGGCGGTCTGTCGATCTGTATCAGCTTTGCGCAGAGGTTGTTCGGGGAGAGGGCGTGTTGGTGGAAGGGCGTATGGGAGAGAGGGCTCTCGCTTGGTGCTAGGGTAATAGGTCTTGCCTTGACTGCCCCAGTTGTCCTTTGGGATGGTTTTCTTGCCAGTCGATGCTTGGCTAGGGGATGGCGGTGGAAAGTGTTGCTGAGCGTGGTGCTTGTGCTGGATTTGTTGTGGTAGAAGACTGTCGAGCAAGTAGGTCGGCAGCTCACCATTATTCTTGTAAGTAAGGTAGGCTAGGAGAAAGAGAGCAGCGGAGCATGCCCAGGAGAGCAAGCGCCATGTGGATATTGAGCGTGACTCTGGCTGAAGCTGCTGCTTTGCAGATGCTTTCTTCGATGTACTCTTTGATGAGGTTTGTGGCGATGGCTGTGCTTTGGCGGATCGCTTCTTGAGCCCGGCACTGTTGGTGTTGGAGTTGGCCGGCATGATTGCGGGAGGAAACGGATGCTGCCGTGTGCTGAAGCTCGATCGATCAGGGACTTGGATGAAGCTTGTGGTCGCTTGAGCAATGGTAGGGGGGCGGGAGTCGTTCCTTTATGAAAGTGATGATGGAGAAGAACCAAGTCGCGTCGGCTGTGATCAAGAAGGTTTCATTCGAACTCGGCTCGGCATTTCACGAATCGGTGTGTACCCGAGTCTGTCCACCGCTGCACTATGGGATCGAGGGTTGGAGTCTCTATTCAAGACACCGGTGCAAGAGTCTTACGGTGTCAGTGTGGATGCAGATGAATTGCAGATGAAAAGACTACATATGTGCGACTTTGGTTGTCGAAACGAAGAAAGAAAGGGTCGTGTGGTCAAAGCGGAGGCTGAAACTGGGTGGCACAAAATCTCGAATTTCCGCATGGCTCGACCGCGCGTTCTTCTTGAAAAGAAGGCAAACGACCGCATGGTTGCCAATTCGGCCTTAGATGTGATTGCGCCTTTGGTGCCAGCATCAAAGTCACAACTTGTGGAACGTGGAGAGTGAAGAAGAGATAGATTAAGGAGACCATAAAAGACCGTCTATGTTACAAGTAAAGCAAGAGCCAAGGATGCGAATGGTGTGCTGGCCGAGAGCAAATCAGCCACCGTGCAAGGTGCTGATGAAGACCACTTCGTCTCCATCTTGCAAGACATAGTCGCCTTCACCTTCGAGTTCCCAATCGCTATTGTTGATCAGAACGAGAATTCCAGGGCGGCTGTTCGGAGGCAATAAGATCAGGAGAAAGGGTTAGCTCCTCGCGAATATTTTAGTGCGACTGCAGGCTGTGACTGGCAGATACTCACACCGAGTCTCCATCGACGAAGAGCTCCTCTCGCTCGGTAATCAAGTTTTTGCGAATGTATTCGATGAGTGCTGTGACATTGGTCTCGTTTCCTGCTGCGTCGGTGCGTGGTAATGTGAGCTTGTGTTTCTTTTCTTGTGGTGGGGCGAGCAGCAGTTCGGTTCCTCCTCCAAATTCGACGTTGACCTTGACTGTGTCTGTTGTCATGACGCCCAGGTTACAGCTGCCAGTAGTTTGGGCTGTGTATATGAATGCGAGCCGTCTTGCAATGATGGATGAGAAATGAGCTGAAAAGAAGGGTTCCTAACCCAAATCACATCTAGATCTTCGGAAATCGGAAGTCGGTATATCTTGGCTTTGAAAACGCTCTAACATCCTGCGGAAAAGTTACTTCTTGAGCCAGGGTCCCGAGAGTGCACGCACAATGACTTCATCGCACCAATCCGTGTACAGTACAGTACTGTACTGTACTGTACTGTACAACCAACTCGCTTTTGCACTGACAACTCATCGTCACCGTTCAAGAACGGGGCAACATGAACGCAATGTCCGATCCAAGCGACGTCTTGAAGCGAGAGAAGCCATAGACCGGCGGCATTGCACCAACCAAGCCATCGGTCATCTTGAATGCACTGTTGGTTCTCCACTGCCTCATTGGACGGCGCCCAAGATCTTGTTTCGGTACAGAATATGGTCGTGGGGGGAGAAGGGCAGTCTAAGCGACCGGCGGCCGTGTCTGATCTCTCCTTAACTCGATGCTTGCTAATGACGTCCGTTCACATGCCCCCCATCTAGTGAAACCGGGCAGCTGAATCTCGTGTCTAGTAATGAGTGCTCAAAAGCCCAAAATCGAGAAATTGACCCAAAATTGAGAAATTGAGATGTGCCTGTTTCACCCCCCGCGTGCCCTCTCGTGGCTGCTCACGAGGGGTCTCACTTTTAGCCAAAGCCACGCCACGCCACGCATCCTTTCGACTGAGCATTCAACTCTTCCTTTCCTCCATTCTACCTACTCGCATCATCCCTATCGCGCATCCCTATCGCGCATCCATTTTGGTGCTGATACCCATGCCATTGTCATCATGTCTGCAACAGACGTACAAACAGTTCCGCCTGTCATTCAGGCACAGCAAGCATCCAAAGATAAAGATACCCCATCTGAACGCGATACAGGCAACAACAAAGCATCATCCGATACTGCAAGCCAAACAGTGCAAGACACCCAGCAACAGCACGATCAACAACAACCACCGCAGCATGAACACGATCATAACAACGACAAGGATAAGGCAGCTGCCCTTCTCATTCAGCGCAACTATCGAGGCTATCGTACACGCCGCCAACTAGACGGATGCAACATCTCTGCCGACACGAGATGGTCCGATGCTGTCCATCGCTTGCGTCTCGAACAAGCCAATAAAAACTCCAACACCGGTCAAAACGATGCTGCTTCCAGGTGGAAACGAGGCAAGCTACTAGCTGGACAGCTCTCTGGTGCTGAAAAGATGGATGCCACCCCGGAAAGCGAAGATGGCAATCGACGCACCGATGATCCTGTCGAAGGTGGTCCATCTCTCGCACCGGCCAACCAGGAGCACGACGAGCATTCAATGGTACAAGCAGACACCAAAGTGGGTGATGTACCCGGTGCACAGGAAGGCGGCAAAGTCGACAACATCCGCAGCATCGCCGATCCCCACCAAAAAGGTCTCAAACTCATCGAGTGGTGGACCCGCGGAGGCAAAGCGCAGGAGCTCAGCAAGATGATGGAGGAGCAATACTGGCTCGAAATGGTCGATCGCAAACATCGTTACGGCTCCAACCTCAAATACTACCATCAAGCTTGGCAAAAAGCAGATACTCGCGACAACTTTTTCAGGTGGCTTGACCAAGGCGATGGCAAAGACGTCAGTCTCGACGACTGCCCTCGTGACCGTCTCGACTCGGAATGCGTCATCTACCTCAGCTCCGAACAGAGGCGCAACTACATTGTCGACATAGAGAATGGCAAGCTCATCTGGCGTCGCAACGGCAAACCCATCGATACAAAACGCAACAAGCACAAAGACCTCGGAAAAGGCAGAGGCATCGTCGATATCGGACAAGAAGAGCAGCAAGAACTGCGCAAAGATCGCGAACGACGTGCACTCCAACGAGGCGTATCCGAAAGCTCCCTCGACTCCTACCTCGACGGCACCTCTTCCTCATCATCATCCTCTTCGAGCGACGGCGAAGAATTGACAAAGGAAGAGAGAACAAAAATCGCAAAGCACTACCAGTCCAAGCGCAGCGGCAAATCACGACACCTCGACGCATTCAACTCGTCCAACTGGTCCGATATGCTCCTCCGCAAGACGATTGGTAACAATACTTGGATCTACGTCTTCAATTCTCGCCATGAGCTCTATGTCGGACTCAAGCAGACCGGCTATTTTCAACATTCTTCCTTCCTCTACGGTGGCCGAGTTCTTTCAGCTGGCTTGCTCAAGGTGGACAACGGCACCCTGACCAGCCTAAGCCCTTTGTCGGGTCATTACCGTGCCGGAACAGCACATTTCAGATACTTTGTCAAGAAACTCCAGGACTCTGGGGTCGACCTGGATCGCGTCACTCTGTCAAAGAGCTTGCTGCTGCTAGCGGGCATGGAGAAATATGGCGAAGTCATGAGCAAGACCAAGTCATCCAAGAAGCAGGATAAGAAGAAGGAGGAAAAGAATCGTACCAAATCCAAAGGTGACCAAGATGAAAAGCGAGACAAGGAATCGCTCACCACTCGGATCAAGAACAAGCTTCACATTGGCTCCAAGAAACGTGCCGACGACGACGACGTGGATGCCGGAGAAGAAGCCGATACCGAACAAAAGCCTAGCGGGCTTGCTAGCCTAAAGGAGAAGCTAAAGCCTTCATCCTAACCCATCCAGCCCGTTCTTATTGCTCCGCATGATACCATCATCTCAATCACACACACAGCTTGACTCTCTGATACGAATGCAAAGAATGCTGATTGGGCGATATGTGGAATCAATTACAAGACTGCGGGAAGAACCGAGGCTTAGAAAAAGCCATAACACCTTTCTGAAGAAGCAAAGCTCTCTACCGACACCCTTCTGATCGCCTTTTCACCGGCCTGGTTGTCAGAGTTTTGCTGTTGATCGAGATCAAATTCGAAAGGAGAGACTGACAATTTCTCCACTTTGTCTGACCAAGAGTGGTTCGAGTAGAGGCTACCTCTGGAATCCATCTCGTCTTGGGTTTGGATTTGTGTCTTGTCAAAGGTGCACTGGTGAGAGTGAGGGATGGGACGGGAGATGGAAGATTTGAGGGCGACTTTACGCGATTCCGAACGCTTGTCAGTGTTGATGATGCTTCCGTAGCTGGAGCGAATAGTGCTCGAAGCGTGTTTGAGAGATTTTGGAATCGTGGAGAGCAGAGCGACTTTCTCCTCTTCGCTTTCGACTTCGAAAGAGCTTTCGCGAGAAGAGCGGGAGGAAGCCTTGGAAACAGCACGATAATGTGCAACACGCGGCAAAGAGTCGATGAGCGTACGAGCGACAATAACCATCGATTCTTCTTTCTTTCCGCTGGTGGTTGGGTAACGAGGGGCTGAGATGAGGTTCAACATTGTTTGCTGTGGGGAGTTGCGTTGTACGAGTGTGTGTGTGTGTGTGTGTTGTGAAAAAAAAGTGGAGAATGTCTCAAAACCAGGCCCCCTTATATCCCTCCATCCCCCCCTCTCCACCTTCTCCAACATCTTCACCGACGATACCAGCTACGAAGAATGATGATCGCGATGAGGCATCTGACATATGGAGGCGTAAAAAAAAGCGTTAAACTTTCTGATGGTGAGGATTAGACATCTGACATTTGATCAGCCTTCGACACCGGGGATTAGGGTCTCGTCATATGCACGTCTGCATGAAAAACCCACCTCCTCGACTGATTAGAGGCTCGACACAAACATGCATGCCTTTTCGCCCATCAAACCGGGTAGATGCCAAAGGATATAAGGGACGAAAGGGAACGCGAATCAAAGGGGTAAAAAACTCAAAGAGGCCCTTTGTTCATCACGACGCGTCCAACTGTTGGAGGCGGCTGTCAATTTACGCCAGATGGAAAGTGGACGAAGAAAGTCTCCTCGTGAGACAAAGTTTGATGATCGACATCTTCTCTCGATGAAGAAAGTTCGACCGATCGGCGATGCCAGGAAACGAAAGCAGCTCGCACGACACACCTGCCACACGGGTCTCAAAACACAATCAGGAACATTACGCTTGGCCCGATATGTATCAAAACCCTAGAGCAGACTTGTTCGAGGTCTGATTCGGGACTAAATGATGTAGGCGACACGAATGAAAGTGCGAAAAAGGAATTGGAACAGTAGAGCGGCTCAAAGAGGTACATGACACAATGTGTACAGATATTGATCGAATCAGCAACCCAGAGAGAGGCGTGAGTGGGACTGCACCGCCTATTCGTCACTGCTTTCGCTATCACTGTCTTCGTAAATGATGTGAAGCGGCTGGCCATTGAACTTGGGTTTCTTTCGCTGGCAAAAGTTGCTCCAAAAGACGAGCACTTCTCCGGAGAAGACGGGACCACCTTGCATACCCTTCACCTCGTAGAAGCCGGCCAGAATGTTGATCAAGTCCTTACGACTACCGGTGAAGTTCCTGCAGGCTTTAGAGACCTCCTGCTCTGACATGGTCTGTCCATCCGAAAGACCCCAAACGGTGACGTTCTTCCAAGGCAGACCACGAGAGACAAGTCTGAGCTCCTTGCCGCGATAGACCGGGGGATTTCTCCAGAAAGACTCGAGAAGAGCCGGATCGTCGATAGTGATCAACACTTCGTCGTCGACAAAACGCACACGCGGCTGTTGGGGAATCTCGGTAGAGGCCTCCTTCATTGCGCGCTTCAAGACAGCCAAAATGATATCTTCTCGGCGCTTTCTAGCCGATGATTTCTTGCTTTTGGGAGTGCTGGTGGGATCGTCGACGAATACGTGCGTGTAGGCCTCGTAGGACCAGGGGGTACTCTTGTCCAGAAGATACTCGGTACTGAAGCCAGTAAAGCGTCCGGTCATGTCCTGCCACCACGAACGCATGGACAATTCGCCGCCTGTGTTGCTGACGACCGTACCACTGGCAACATAGCAGCAGGTCTTGTCGATCGAAGATCCGCTGATATTGATGACAGAGAGCTTGTCCACGACCTAGGTCACACGAGAGAAGGAAAGGGAAAGATAGCATATCAATGAGCTGGCTGTCGTGTCAAACAGGCCTCCGTGTGCCTTTCTCCATACTTACAGGCTCCATTGCGAAAGGATGAGAGACGAGACTTGCCCCACACGCTCGCTTAGCTCGAACGAGATGTCTAGAGAAAGATCGAAGTGTAGCAGAAGACACGGAGGCGAAGCGGAAAAAACGACATTGCTGGGTTGGAAAGAAAGTCTCCGTCAAGCAAGGAAGCTTAAGTACCTCTGCGGCACAGAAGTAGCGCTTTGCCAAGGTGGTATTCTAGTCTCCTCTGTTGATCCGCCCTTCTGAGCCGAATTCTCCCTCCTTAGAGCGAATTGCTCTCCATCGACTAAGCTCTGGACAAAGAGATGCATCTCGTGCACCAGAGGCCAAGGAGGGGTTTCATCAGACGACAAGTGCCAGCATCTAGGCACGAGATTGAAACTCTAGCGCAGACAAAAGAAAACAGTGCGCAGCGGATGAGCAGAGTGGCACGGAAGGACGATAATGCGCAGCAAGGATCGAGGCTGCTGATGGCGCCTTGAACACAGTCCGACGATAGACGGAGGCTCTTTCTCAAGACTTCATGAAGCGCATGTCGGAAGTACACTTCGAATCTGTCCGAGCAAGGGCCGAGGCGCACAACGGAACGCCTTGTCTTCATTTACCACAACCTCATTGGCACGCAAATGGCGAACAGTCTACACGGCGCAGCATAAGCACCAATTCGCTGACAAGGAATGCTTGATCTAGAGGACAGACAGTCGCATCAAAGTAAGGTTGCCGCGCTTCCGACAGATACTGCACGTGGAAAGCAAGTTTGTAGGGTCTGATGTCAACTTTCCGCTCAGTGAACGCCGATGATTTGCCGAAGTGGTTTGAGACCCCACTCAAGCTCTTGGTGATATGTGAGACTGTCGACGGTGATCAGCTCTTGAGTGTGACTCGTTGCTCTCTTCCATAGAATGAGTGCAACTTTGCCTCGCAGATTCATGTCTCTTGCCAAATCGTCGTTGGGCCGGACCAGGCTGGTGAAATATTCCACAATGCGCGGGCGCGGCTGCCGATGTTGTGCTTTACCGACGAAAAAGACACCATGTTGCTCGGCTAGAGCCCATGCTTTCTCCTCGAACCTCTCGATTCGATTGTATCGCTCGAAGTCAGCGTCTCGCGGCTCGTAAGACCTTTGCTGTGTTTCGTGGATCTCTTTGTACTTTTCGATCGCTTTCTCCCACATCCCCTTCTCTTCGGGCGGCAAATCGGGATTGATTGGAGCAAAGACACTCGCGAATGCAACGAAGCCTGAGAGGAGAAAAAAAAGACGTCGAGTTTGAATCTTCATGTTGAGCAGTGGTCAATCCAGCTAAATGAGGCGTGAGGGATGTTCAAACCTCGACAGAGAGGATAAGGAGCGGGCGATGGGCTCTTTAGTCCTTTCACTTTCACTGTCACTTTGTAGTTGAGCAGGGTACTGAAGACCTTTCGACGGTCCCGCCAGTCTTTTGACGCATGAACTTCGCTTGATCCCACGAACGCTGCACACATGCCTGCTTGACCATCCAAGTCCCGCACCAATGGTGCAAAACAAGGCTGTGGGTTCAGCAACGTCGTTCCATTCGCCCACCCGGAGCACTGTGGGTCTGACCAAAGACTTCGGGAATGTCGAGCGGGAAAGCCTGATCAGCTGCAAAGAGGAGGAAACCAGTCTTGTGCCAAGTCTGCCTCTTCGTTGTGGGCTGCTTCGGCGTGGGAAGTTGGGGTGAGCACACATGCGCTAGCGGCAGATCCTTGAACGTGGAGCCAGCAAAAGCCATGCTTGAGCGAGTCTACTTCTCGCTATTCTCTTTGCCCCACTTTTCAGCGTGGGCAGCACACAAAAGAGCCGCGGATCTCGGCGCCGACGTTCTCACTCCTGCACACAAGGCTTCAAACATATGTTGTTGTCTGTCTTGCCTGAGGTTTGCTTTTTATAAATGGCACGTACCACACTCACAGCACCGTTGAAGGCAACATAAGGCATCTAAGTGAGAACTAGAGTAGCCCCACGTCTCATCACTTTGACAGCTTAGCGCAACTTGATCAGCCGACTGTACGATCTCAGTGGCCAGTGGAGCTCATGGTCTACCATAGCATCGATATCGAGAAGCTTGGTTCCTTGGGGATCTCGCCTCCAGAAAGCCAGCGCGATCTTGTCCTCCAAGTTCATCTTTCGCCCGAGTGGATCCGTTGGTCGGAAGAGAGTCGAAAAGAAGAGTGTTTGCGGCCCACTTTTACCCGCCCGAGTCCGTCCAATGTAGAGAATACCCTTTTGCTGCCCAAGTCTGAGAGCCTCAGCTTCAAGGTCGGAGATGTGTCTGTACTCGGAAAGATGGGTGAAGTACGGCTGAAAGACTGCGTTCTGCTTCCTATGAACAGAGGCATACTTTGAGTATGCATGCATCGCCATGTCCTCGTCCAGCGCCTCTTGTGCCCGTCTTGAAGCATCGACTCGTTCTGCGCTTGGAGGTTCGGCGTTTTCCCAGTTGCTGCCAGAGACGCCAAAGGCTAGTATGATTAGGCCAAATGCGAGAAAGAGAAGTTGACGAAGGACTGTCATGGTAACGAGCAGGTGATCGACACAAACAGGATGGTACGGCCCAACAAGTCGCAGGATGGTAAGGAAGGGATTCCACCTTCGAACACCTGGAGTCGATCCTTAAGTACACCCACTCAGCCCACTTTTCTTTGTTCAGCAGCAAAGTCCATGCTAACACTGGGATCGAGACGCACAACACCTGGACACGCTCCGAGCCCAAGCCTCACGCTCACTGCACGCACCCCTATGTCAGTACGGCTGCTGCAACAGTGGGCTCAAAGTCCCTTCCCATTGGTACAGTTCGAGCGCGATTCGTGTTGGCCTTTACGTCATCGCAGCTGTGCCATGAATTGTACTATCATAGATGTAATTCCCGATGCTTCTTTCTTACAAGTGATTTTGGGACAACTACTCTCGGAAGAGAAGATCAAACTTTTCGTTCGCAAGGTGCTTGGTATAGGCAGCGGAGTAAGTACAGCCAAGGTCAGCGGAAAGAGATGGGAAATGATCAGGGAATAGGTCGATAAGATGTGTCAAGCACATTCAACAGGCTGGTCAAAACTGTCTCAAGACGGCATGCAGATCCTCCAAGCCAAAGCGAAGATCAAGGTTTGGCACTGTATCCATGGTGAGGAGCTTCTCGCCGTCCTTGTCAATCCTCCATAGTGCCAAAGCAGTTCGGTCTCCTAGCATCATTTCTTCGGCGAGAAAGTCACGCGGATGGATTACAGTCGAGAACCAAATCGCTCTGTTTCCTTCTTCGTGCGTGCCCCTCACCCCGATCTTCATGGCTCCTCTCATTCTTCCTGCGCTCTCTGCTATGTAGAGGATCTTTCCTTTCAGGTTAAAAATATCATCATATGAATCCAGTCCGACATGCTGTGGAAGGAAGAGGCGGCCTTTGTGTGCTCTTCTGTATTCCTCTTGTGCTCCCAACCACATGTCGAAGTCGTATTCGTGCGGCATCTTTGGTGCTACCACTTGTGACGCCAGTAGAAGAAGTGATGCTGTACAAGCTAGCAAGCCGCATTGCGGTAGTATCATGGTCAAAGAAGACTCCTTTTATCTTGCAAGTCGACGAGACTGCTGGGAGCTTAGAAAGATGGAGGACGAAGTGAAGAGGCATTCGACTTTGAGGGTTCAAAGGGACAAAAAGCGGAGCTCACTCGAAATTTCAGGTAGCAGCAGGTGGGTTGAACCAGCTGACTCAAGCAAAGGGGTGGGTTCAGTGCGCTCAGCTCAGACAAGATTACCGTTCTTCGCCACTTGCGACTTCACTGCGGCTCGCCGGCTCCTTCGCATCTTGCATAGTAAACGGTCCGGTTGAGCATCTCACGCCGTCGTTGCAAGGATACGTGTATCTTGCGGCTAAGCCTCAGCTCAACGAGGCTTCCGACCCACCGTAAGCCGTCTGGTCAAAGCACAGAGCGCAAACAACAAAGACGAGTGGAAGAAGTACCAAGTGGGAGGTGTTAAAGGCTAGAGGGTGCGTCTAGCGACAATTGCGGAGGATAATGGTAGGAAACATTTGGCAAGTATCAATCTGACTGTGCATTATCCGAAATAGAAATGCTCAAAGATGCCCTCGAGTGGCTCCAACGACCAGTGTTCTTTAGAGTTAGGTGTCAAAATGATGTCCAAAATCTTTTCCCTGTCTTTATCCTTCCGCCAGAATACAAGAGCGAATCTACCGTCAAGCCTCATTTCCTGCGCTAGAGAGTCTGTTGGGTCGACCAACGTCGTGTACCATATCCCCCGATTATCATTTGCAGGAGAGCCTCTTACACCATGCCTGATGCCACCTTTGAGTCTTCCATCTGCTATGGCTAGTCTGAGGAGTTTTTCTTGAAAGTTTTCGATGTGCTTGTAAGGTTCAGCTGTGACGAAATCTACGACGATGTTTTGTCCTCTGAAAACTCGCCTGTAATCACTTAGTGCTCCTTCGTACATCAAACGGTCGGTGTCATCTTGCAGATCGGAAGCTATCGCTCCTACCATAAGTAGAAGAAGTAGCGTCGCCCAGAAAAGCAGGCTGTATCTTGGCATGATGATGGTGAAAAGAGAGATGCTCGAGCGGAAGAGGTTGCTGATGAACGGTCAAGGTGCAGGAGGAGGCAAATAAATGTTTTACAGCAGAGCTGAGACGGACACTTACCGAAAGCTGTGCTCACTCAGATCGCGGCAAGTAGGGGTCTAGACTTGAGGTCCAGAACCAGATGTTTTCAACTCAGCCAAAACTACCACGGTTCCCGCTTTCTGCTTCATTGTGGCTTGCAGATACCTCTGCTAAAGGAACGTTCCTGCTGAGACTCGCACGCCAGTTTTATGTAGAGAACTAGGTATTGTGAGTAGAGCTTTGAGTAGTATTGCTCAATGAGGTTCCCGGCCCGCCAGAAGGGGTCTGATCAAGTGGAGAGCCAGAGCGACAAGAACAAGGAGGCTAAAACTACTAGGCGCAGCCGAGTAGCGAGTGCGGAAGATGATGGTAGTAAAGGAGAAAGGTGACACGAAAACAAGAGCTCAAGGAGAGTTGGCGAGATGACGTGGCAAACTCTACTTGATCGACCGAAGGGAGTTTGATGTGGGCAAATGACAAAGTATAGCTTCTGCTAGCGTAGAGAGTTGGAATGAGGCAGGAGATAGGTCGACCGGAGCAACTGGTAAGACCTTTCAAGCTGGTTGAGCGATAGGCCTACCGCACATGTGCCAGAACAGAGTCGAGAGATTCCAAGCCCAAGTTGACATGCTGGTGGTACGGCGCAAAAGAGATGTCGATGAGCGTATTGCCAACTTTGTCCCTCCTCCAGAAAGCAAGAGCAAGTCTGCCTTGGAGCTGCATCTCCGATGCGATGGGGTCGTTTGGGTGAATCACGGTTGTAAACCACATCTTTCGGTTGTTTAGAGAGGAGGAGCCCGTTGCTTCATGCATGATGGCGCCTTTGAGCCCTCCCTCTTCCTCGGCCAATACGAGGAGTCTTTCTTGCAGGTTTTCGATATGCTTGAAAGGCTCCAATCCACGGGAGTCGTGCAGGAACGTGACATCTCCGTATTTTTCCCGAATATCCTTTTTAGCCTTTTTCCACACTGCAAAGTCTTGACGGTCCATGTAGTCAAAAGCAAGCACTTGTACCGCTAGCAACAGAACCAGAGTCGTGAAGAGAAGCAGGATGAATCTTGGGACGACCATGGCGAAAGAGAAGGTATTGGTTTCAGCGAAGGTCGGTGTTGAGAGATTCGAAGACATGGAGGAGAAGCAAAACAAAATATTTCACCGAAGAGCATTTTAAAGGATTTGGATCGAGAGACAACCAAAACTTGCATTCAGATCCCAGCAAAGCAAGGCAACTAGTGGTTTCAGCACAGACGTTTGCACTGCCAGAGTTACCACAGTTCCCACCCGCTGCTTCACTGTGGCTTGCAGATTCATTTGCATCCTGCAATAGCAACGTGGACTCCCCGACGGCTCCCTACTGGATCTCAGAGCTGATCTGACTGCAAGTCTCGTTCCACATCTTCAAGTTATTCTCGGGCTTCACTACCTTGGTGGCATACAGCAGCATAGAACTAAGACTTCGGCAAATCTAATGCTCGCTACTGGCTCAGGGCCCGCAGATACAGGAGAGTCGGGCTAGCGTCAGATTGGCCTTGAGCTGCCTAGGTAGGAAACACACTATTGTGCCTAAAGCAGCTTGACCACCGGATTGAAGATCGATGGTTGCATCATGAGAACTCCTTCCAACACAGTATCGATGCGGAGAAGATCTGCGCCCTGCTTCTTCGCATGGAAGAAAGCCAGTGCGGCGCGATCATGGTCCAAACCCATTTGCCCGTGCAATTCGTCATCCGGTCGAACGATGACGGTGAAGTAAGGCCTGCTTTTTTGAAGACCGATTCGTTCCAGAATTGGCTTTCTTGCGTCAAAACTGTTGACCCCCTTCTTTTTCCCAATCGCAAGCAGTTCCTCCTTCAGAGCTTCTACATTTCCGAACTTTTCCTTGATCGTATCAAGTTCTTCTTCTCGCAGGCCAATGTCGTGTCCAAGGACTCCCTCATAAGTGTATCGTGCGATCCGGTAGTGATCAAGGTCAGAACCAGTCAAAGGCGGTTGGGCCCAGATCAGGGTGGCTGCTATAATCAAAAGTAGAAGCGAAAGCCGGAGTAGGGAATGCGGATTATAGCGCATGGCGTGCAAAATGGTACGATGTAAAGGAATGAGGATGGAAGAGGCAAATTACGCTGAGTCGCGTACATACAGTATACTGTAAGCTTCTTGGCAATTCAGTCCCCCATCGAAGAGTCTGCAAATTTGCGAGAGGGCAAGGGCGTCTGAGAGTACAGAGTACGTCCCACCTTATTCATTTGGTCTCGCTCGTCTGTACACCACATGTTCACTGATTCTTCGCTTTTCCTGTCCTTCTTTAAGAGCGGGAGCCCACCCTGTGGAGTGTGAGTGGTGACGGCTTTTTGCTCACGCTGAGATGAGACAGCAACCCCTGCTAGGCCTTAGAGACAGAGATCGCTTCTTTGTGCGACAAGCTTTCCCACTGCTCTCCTCAAAGCTAGCAACAGTGTTTTCACAGTTTGATGAATGTTGGCAGCCACGCCACACGTCTTTGCTCACATTTTGAGCGTTCACGTTAGACCCCCTACTGCAAAGTCCATGAGAAGTCGACAAACTTGGCGATCACAAACCCTTTTCTGAAAAGCATAAACTTCAACAAGATGGTGCTCTCGTTGAGAAGAAGACAAGGAAGGCAGAGGGGTCTATAGATCAACGTAGCGTTTCGTTTGAGAATCTGAAAGGACCAGATCATCTTCGAAGACGTCTGAGAATGTCCCGGAGGGGCCACACAGGCAAATCCATCGCCGCATTCTTCACAGTGTCGATGTGTATCAGGTTGGTCCCCTCATTTGTCGTACGGAAAAGAGCCAGCGCAGCGCGATCTGCGTCAAGGTTCATTCTTTCGTGCAATTCGTGACCGGGGCGAACGATTGACCAGAAATACGGCTTCCTGTTCCTCGGAAGGAACGCCTTTTTCTTGCCGATAGGGGTTGTGCCATGAGCCTCGGAATGTCTCAACGCCTCCCTATTCAAATCTGCGACCTCTGCAAACTTTTGGAGTCCGTCTGCTCGGAGATCTACACCTTCGCTGTCACCAATGTAACGCTCCTTTGCTTCTTGCCAGAACTTAAGGTCGGTGCCTGTCAGAGGGGGATCATCGGCTCTCACCAGCATGATTCCAACTGATAGGAGAAGAATCAAGAATCGAAAAAGATGAAGACGAAGGGAAATCATGATGATGATTGGCGGGAATTGCCGAGGTGAAGTGCTGACTAGGAGAGGCAATCATATCTTGCAGTCAACTATTTATAGGCTGTCGGCATTCCCCTTTTCTCCGACGGAGCTATCAGCTAGGCTCCGTTGCTTCGATACAGCGCCTACGTGTGACTGTCCAAGGATTTGCAAACGTTTCCAGGTCGCCCCATCCTTAGGGGGTTTCCTGCTCGAGAGCCCACTTCGTGCAACATCAGTCACAAAGAGCCTAATCGCCCACTTTCAGATTAGAGTGCCACAACTATCTCAAGTATAGGGACTCCTTCGTTGTGCCCAAAACCTTGGTCCCACTGCAACTCCTTTCTCTCTGAAAAGCTCGCAACGGCGTAGCAAACGCATGCCGTGGTCGAGCTATTGTGTCGCAGCTTGACAATGCGTAGCTGCTTGCCTGGCAAGTTTTTTTGCCCTGTGCAGCATCCACGCTCGATTCCTTGCTAGAAAGGATCTGGCAGTGATGCTACCAGCTCTAAAAGCATTCGAACATGACTTTTGTGTTCTCTTTATGAGTCAAAAAGCCTCGAGAAGCTTTGAGTGTGGCGTTCGCTCTGTTTGACAGCTCGGCTACGGCGTCGCCCTCTTTTCCTTTCTTTTTTTTTCGCCTTTTTTTTTGCTCTCCTAATTCCAAGTTCGCCTGTGCTCGGTTCCAGTTTAATGCAATAAATAAATTAATAAGAAATTATTGTGATGGTTATTCTTCGCAATAATTTCTTTTTGATGACCTCTTTTTAGGGCTTTCTTCTTTGTTTGTCTTTTGTCCTTCTCGCATGGCAGGGGTGCGGGCATTCCGATGGAAAAGGAAATGCAACCCTCTTTGGCAGCCGCTGCATAACCAAGCGGCCCTTGCTCAGCTAGATCCGGATCTGTGCTTTTCGCTTAAGCAGGTGCTCTGTTCGCTCGCTGCCCGAGCCGGCCTGGCATCTGCACAAAACAATAGGATCGACGGACTAGCGAGTGCATGGGCCCAGAGCCGCGATGCCCACATCGGGTCCCACTGCCCCTTTTGGACTCCGCACAGGTACTTGCAACACTTCATGGCCTTTAGTTAGGCCTTTCATCGTTCTTGCACACTTCGCCTCGGCAGGCAGCACCTGTTATCTCTCATGGTGCTTAGGATCTTGTGCATCTCTACACTGTATCCTATGTGCCTGAAGCGCGGCTCACCACTTGCCTAGCCACTCGCATGAGCGCTGACAAGCATCCGAGTCAATGCAGAGATGTCTGCTTGTCTACTCTTCGAAAGATATAAAGTCCAAGGAATCGTGCGGTTGCTGCTATTCCGGTCCCCACTGGCTGTACCACCTCGTTCGTTGCCACCTTACATCCTCACCTCCTTTTCACATCCATTTTACGTTCTGTCAATAGTCAACCGTCATTGTCAATCGTCTCCTTTGGCTCCTCCCAGGCATAGAATACATCCAGGCATCTCGAGGCATACCACTACTCGTCATGAACACCAACGCTGCTGCAGGGCTGGACCTGCCAAGTCAATCGCCCTCTCTCTCCCATGCCACTGATCCAACCAGCATGAGCTTTCTTCATCGTGGTATGACGCAAGAACAAGTCATTCATACTCTATACATCACCATGTATCAACCGTGCTCCAAGAGTCTCAGGATTTTTCTGCTGGCTAGCGAGCTCGAGACCATCCTCACCTTCGTTCTATGCGCCTTTGTGATCTACAAGAAACAGAAAAGGTCGTTAGGCAAGCTCTGGATTATGACGAAACGAGAATCGCCGTATGGATCTTTCTATATGGCCAACTGCGTCTTAACCTTGGTCCTCGGAGTCGCTCTTTACTTGGTTGCTTGGTCTATCACCGCCCTCATCATTGCAGCGTTCTCCTTTGTCGGCCTTAGTTCTTATAGCTGGTGGTGGGTGATACCTTTGCCCTGGTGGCCTTTGGTCACTGGAGCCTGGATCAGTATTCACGGGTTCATCATCGGATGTAGCCCAAGGTCACCACTGTCGATCAGCAAGCACACATCTTCTTCGTACAACCGTTGGTTCTACCTGCCTCTTCCACGCAATGCTATCATTGTCAACATGATCCTCATTGGTCCTTGCGCCATCTTCACCACCATCACTTTCACACTCTTTTCCATGGCCGGTCGCTCCTACCAACGCGCCAACCTTTTGGCTTCTCAATTAGTCTCAGATGAGATCTTGCGGCAAATTCATGAATTTGCTCGAGGTCACTCGGTCAGGATCGAGAATGGAAGCCAGCCGGCATCCGACGAGCTCATCCGGACCGCGCGCAGGGTCTCAGCTGCTTACTTTGAGACGCATAGATATGTGTCGCTCAACTGCCTTGCCGCCATAGTCTTTGCTGGCATCGTCTTCGTCGCCGCCTTCATATACGGCCTACCCAACTGCGTCAGTCTTGTCGAACATGCCCTCTCTTTGCATCGCGAGGGTGTCCCACCTTCATGCAAAAGTATTGTAGCAAGAACTCGATTCTTGCTCATCCAGGCGAAACCCAAGGCCGACACACCCAATGATCGTAGCGGTCTCAGCCTCAACACGTGGAAAATGACCCTTCTAGCCCTCACATACGTCGGCATTGTTGTGATTTGCGCTCCCTCCTTTGGAGCCGTGCCTATGATCATGATCATTTGGTCTTGGCACTATGGCATCGAGCACGGTAGCATTGCCGCTCCTCTCTCGTTCGGAATGATCACTATCAGCATTGTCTCCCTCATGTCGTGTACCATTGCCGCTATCTTCTGCACCGTCGCTACCTTGGATCCACTCTTCCGCGCCGCCATCGGTCTCAACATGCTCCGCAACCAGGTTCCCATCGATATAGAGGTCGTGCAACACAAGAGTGTTCTTGAAGAGCTTCGGCCTGTAGCCTCTGGCGTACCCGCCAAGGAAGATGACCTGGCTCATCTTCAGGGTATCCACCACGACGCTGATCGCACCATTCAGTTGAAGCCTTCTGTAAGCACATTTCAGAGCTCCAAACTGACTGACTTCAACGATGCCTAGCGTAGTCCGCATCTCTGATGAAGCTTCTTCAAGTCTCTTGCGCTCAAGCGAGTCAGGTTGTCGTTTTGCCATCATTCATATCGTAAAAAAAGGAAATATCCACCTCGCAGCCACCCGCCGGAGCCACCCCCGATTGTAATGAAAAAAATCAAATTCAATTCATTTTGGTCCCGAGTGGTAAATACAATCGGGGGTGGCTTCGGCGGGTGGCTGCGAGGTGGATATTTCCTTTTTTTACGATGTGATTGTGTAGGAAAAAGCATACGTCGAATCGTGAAATCGTCAAACACTCAGCTTCGCTTGACTTCTTTTATTCCCGCTCGAAAGGCTGATAGATTTTCTCATAGACGCTTTGGACTTCTTTGCGAGCCAGCAAGGCAGTTTCCTTTGCAGCCCGGTCAGACTTGCGAATTTCACTTTCGTTCGTCAGCCTTCCTGATTGCTGCGCAGTCGATGATCTCGGTGTCGCGCGTGATGTTCTCGTGGAAGACTTGAATTGAAGGGAATGGACGTGCTGAGCAGATACCACTATGCACGCACTCGTGAAAAAGATAGGCACCCTTGGGGACTGGAGGAGGAGACTCGGGTTGATCGTAATCAAGGGAGCTTCAAAACGTCCTTGAGCCGCTGGAGAGGCCATTCCGTAACTTGAGAGCCAAGAGTATCCATTTGGAGAAGGTGGAACTTGTCGTTTTCGTACTTCCAAAAGGCGAGCACGTTTTGGTCATGCAGAAAAGTGTCTTTGGCCATCTCCTGGTGCAGTGATTGAGGCGGTTGGATAGCGCTGAGAAAGTACACTTTCGCCGAAGGTGAACCCTTGGCTGCAGTAGACTCTTCAGCCGTGTAGCTAGCCACAGGTATCACACCATACGTTTTGGCGTGCTCGAGGGCTTTGTCTTCGAGATCAGGAACCTTGGCGTACGTGGCAAGGTTGCTTCGGAACGATTGGAAGAGACCTCGAAAATGATTTTTCTTGTAAACTTCGACAGCTTTGGCCCAGTTTACCTTGTCGAAATCGTCCATCTGGGCTGAAGCTAGAAGGAAAGCCGTAGCCGCTAGCCCAAGCAGAAATCGGATGGTTGACATGGTGAGTGACGGGAGGACAGAGTTGTCTGCTTTAGAGTAAGGTTCTGTTGCACAAAAAGAGGAGACTTTCTTTTATGTCGACACACATTTGAGCTCAGCCATCGAGCTATGCGCCATATTGTGCCGCGGATAATTCACCTCCTTTCTGACTCAACTTGCGAAGTGAGGGTAAACAAAAAGCCTCCTGGCGTAGAGTGGGAGGCGTGATTTTTCCCACACAACCAAACGCAAGGTCAAACTACACTGAGCTTCGATCACGCAATCACTGACGAATAATGTTCCCATCATTTAGGTCCACACGGACTGCTCAGTGTCGATCTTCGAAGGAATGGCCACAGCCCTAAAATGACGTCGTGCTTCGAAGTTCAGACATGGGCGTTTTCACTGGGCGTGTCTGTGCTTCTCGAGTACCGATCTCTGCGTTTACTTATTCTAGTCGGAAAGCCGACCTTGAACAGGTCTTATCTTTCCAGGAATACTGGGAAGCACAGCTGCTTTCATTTCGATACTACTGTCAAAGCTTTACGAGTCAGAATAGGACCACGGGCTGTGGGGAAGAATGATCCAGAGGATTTCGAGGGCTAGTGTGGCTTACGACGTGAAATGACAAAGAGGGGCTCGTCATCACGCTGTTGCGCTGTTGCGGCTTTCGATTGCGGGGCCTACACCGACGATAGAATAGCTTTCTTATGGCCTCTCAACCGAGTATAGACTCTGCGTGTCTCTCTATTTCACTTCTTCTTCACCAGCTACATACAGACGCTCGGCATGGCCCTCTTCTGACTTTATTGAAAACTGAACAGTGTGACATGGCGCGAACGGAGAGACTTATCTTGACAGCCTTTGACCACAGAGACGTTCGAGAATCTGCGCTGCAGTGAGATGAAAGGCTTGAAGGTGCTGGAGAAGATTATTGCTCTTCTACATAGGGCGCCACGAGACTTGAAAAGAAATGCTACAAGCGAGCGGAAGGCAGAAAGCGAGACAAGGGGTTGAGTATGTCGCCTGCCTTGCTTTCGAGAACCTCACCGAGCGGCTTGAGGTCATAATCGGGAACTGGACCGTGAAGAGTGGTGACCCGGATCAGATGAAACATGCCGTTTTCGTGCTTCCAGAAAACGAGCGCGTGTTTGGGCTCGCCACTCTCCGAGAAGAGTCCCGGTCCGTACTCAGAGTTCATTGTTTTTCCTAGATCGTCTTCGGGCTTGATGATGCTTGAAAAGTAGGTGATTTTACCTCCTTCCGTAAAGTGGTGTCCTACCTTTGAACCTCCATATCGGTCAGCAAGCTCCAGTGCCTCCTCGTCAAGATTAGGAATTGCATGCCAGTCGAGTTCCTTACTGACGGGCGTGTAGGGTCGGTGATTGTGGGCGTGTGTGTACTCCACCACAGCTCTGTCGTACATGGTGTCGTCTAGCGGTGTTCCAACCGGAGCGGCAGCAGACAGCGACTGGACAGTCAAGATGGCCGCCAAAAGAAGAGCAAAGTACTTGAACACGACGAACATGGTAGTTTTGGTCTTCAGACGAAGCAACGAAGGGTGTGATGGGCCACAAAAACCATCACTGGCAAGTCTTTCTTCGAGCTCTGTGATTGGGTGCTTTTATCGTTTCTACAATGCAGTTCTAATCTGGGCTTAGATTAGCGAGAACGAATATGCGACAGCTCAAGGTCACGGTGCCGAATGTGTCAGCTTTAACATTCCCACTCCCACTACGTTGTGATGATCAAGCCTCTCTTCCAGTACCCGGCGAGCCTAGGCGTGAAGCCACACCCACCAAATTCAAGTACCGCATCCCACCAGATTGTATGCAGTCCGATCATCCCCACCACCTGGTCGTAATGCTTGCCTCGGAGTCTGCAGCGGAATAGGTCCAGACCCACGTCGATGCGCTTTGATGCGTTTTAATGCTTTTTGATGCGCTTTGCATATGAACGGGCTCGGAGAGCGTTGTGACTCTTTGCAACGGTGGGACAAGACGGATGATATACGGCAGCAGAAAAAACTACACTGCCTTACGGTGCAGCTCAGTGCAGGGCTGCTTGGAAGAACGGTGGGCGGACGCAGAGTCTCACCCCCTCCCAGCCTCTAGGGCGGACAAGATCGCACGTCTGACGGCTTCAAAGGCGAAAAGCGGCTGGTGAGAGAACAGAAGGAACGTGTGTAGGTATCATGCAACTCAAAAGGCAAGCCCCTCTCTCTGCCCATTGTGCTGGTGTGCAACTCGTGCGGAACAGCGTCTGGGCGAGCAGAGCTCGCCACGTCATCTCACCCACCCTCATTGTCACTGGCATCATTTTCTGCACTTGCCGCGAGGGACAGCCTAGCGGTTGTAGCAATCCCGCTTTTCTCCCTCGCCACGTCTTGTCGCTTGCCCTCTGCGCTCGAGCAGCCCCATTACGGCGAGCTGGGAGCCTCATCGAGCTTAAGGCCTCACTGGTTTCACCGCAATCACAAATTTTTCACTATGCTCAAGTACGCGATGCTCAGTCGGGATGCTTGGGATTGAGCTTGGCACCCGCCGGAAGTGGGTGTGTGCATTGCAATTTGAGGTCAGCAAAGGCAGGAGGGAGTGCAGGGTGCTCAAATGACAACTTGATCGGCTGTGGCCTATCAGCATTCGTTTAAGATGAGGGTAACCACGAATCAACATATCGGGTGAACAATGTGAACGAGAAGAGGGTAAAGCGCTGTCCTATACCCTACAAGCTGCGGCATCGTTGGGCTACTTCATAGGCGCGATCCTGGAGGCAGCTCCGCGCAGAGCTGATTCTAGCGACACGAGTGGATAGTTAGCTTCCTGATTGAGGAAATAGTCGATCTTAAGGGGATGGAAGTTTTCTCCGACGTGCTTCCAGAAGATCAAAGCTTCCCAGTTGCGATTTTCTTCTCCTGCAGTATGAAGACCCATTTCGCCGGCAAGCTCATCGTGGTTGCCCTTTGATCGTACAACCGATGAGAAGTACGTCTTCTTGGGATGCCAGGGTGTCCATCGACTCTGCTTGCTGCCAATGTACACGACGCCTGTCTCTCGCGCTCGTTCTATCCACTTGTCCTTCATTGGGCCATTACGCCATCGACCTTCGGGATCGGCGACGTAGTCAAGTCGAGGGAAAGGCAATCTGTTTAGATCAAAATGCGCGTCCATGTATTTTGAGCGAGCTTGCCCGTACATTTCTTGATCGTCCGCATCCATCGATACCACTGGGGCCACCAGACTTAGCAGCATAACTACGAAAGCGACGATAATCGGTCGATGAATCTTGGCGAACATGATGCGAAGAGTACAGGGCGAGTATGAAGCGGAGTTTAGTACGGTTTAGACATCAAAGGCGCTACAGCTGGCCTTATATATCAACATGTCCACCGTGACCCACCACTGCTCATTTCCGGGAAAAAAAAATTCACGTTTCATCTTGCAAGAGATTTACCCACAGTATCGCAGCTGCGGCTCTTCCCACAGATGTGCTGTTGCCGTGCTGGTCTCGCAATAAAGCTCCAACTGAGCATCGCTCGAGACGATTGAAGCCGCTGTGATTGCTGCTGAACCAGTGAGGCTTGAAACTCAACTGGTCTGTCGTAGAGGGGGTTGGTCGACCGCACAGGGAAAACGGCAACACAAAGGCAGGGTTGACAGAATGGAAAGAAATGAGGATGCCCGGCTTTGCCTGGAAGGCTGTGAACGGGAAGATGACACTAAAGAAGAGTGGGGCATAAGGCTAGAGATCAAAGAAGTAAAATGTGCGGGGTGACAAGCTCTGCTTGCCTGGATGCTCTCCGTATCGCACGAGTTGCAATCTGGAGCCGGACGCGGCCCTAAGGCTATATCAAGGGAGTTCACCCGAATAGGGGACCACTCGAGTGAAAGATTTGTGTAAAACGTCCTTCAGCCGCTCAAGAGGATAATTGGCCCGATGATGAACTAAAAAGTCCACCTTGAGTGGTGTGAAAGCTTCATCGACATGCTTCCAGAACACAGCAGCTTCCTTTGGGGTGTCGCCGCCCTCGACCGGGATATTCCTGTACAGTTCCATTTCAGAAGTAAGAGCGTCGTTGTTTGGCACGATGATGGAGGAAAAGTACGTGACTTTGCGACCTAACCGGTTCCTCGACTCCCCGATGTGGATCGCGCCCCTATATTGGGCATCGATGAGCCATTTGTTCTTCATCGGTCCCTTTTTCCATCGTTCGAGTGCAGCAGGCTCCCAGATGTGTCGATGATAGAGTCCTACGCTCTGCAAACTAGCTTGCTGATAGCGATCTAGAGCCCGATTGTACATTTCCAGGTCGGTGCCCTGTAGCTGTCGTACCGCTGATACAAACGTCGCTACGGTCACGATGAGAATTGAGCAAAAGATAAGTTGATAAGTAGGTGCCATGGTTCTTAGAGGGAGGAATATGGCTTGCTTGAATCGTTGGTAGAGTCGTCACGGCACCGGAGCTGGTTGCTGTGGCGAAGAAGAAAAGGCTCGCGGGAACCCTCTGCTGCTTTATAGAGCCGGAGGTTCAAGACAAACCCACTGTGGGCCTCAGCACCGGTTGTTGCCACAGTCTTCCTGCAAAGTGTCGCCGAGGTGTCGCACTATCTCGACCAAAGCACTTTCGCTTTCGCTCTGCAAACGATGTGACAACGCACTTGGCTCTCGAGCTACATACATATGCTCGGATGTTCGCTCAATCGTTTGCATACGCCTGTCAACTCAAAAACGCTAGAATCATTCTCGGGAAATGGAAACAAGGAGGACAATTTCGAATGCGTTCTATGTAAGATAAGGACGCGAAGTGAAAAGAAACAGATGTGGGTGGGCCAATTTGTTTTGACACTTGCAATCAATGTAAACAAAATCGTCGTGACTGGTGATGAGATGGAAATGATCAAATTAAATAAATTCCAAACGACGAAACTGCTCGTAAGGAATGTAGTTTGCAAGTTTTTCGAGTCGGTAATGGACTTCGGGGTGGAATGGATGAGTATCGATGGCAAGAAGCTTGGCTTGTGTGCCAGTGTTCTTCCATATTGCAAAAGCGTCTTTGTGCGGCTGGAGGTTAGCGACCTTCAAGCCCATTTCTTCGGCGAGCTTGTCATCCGATCTGACTCTGGAAGCATAGTATACGTGCCTATTTCCAATATCCCAGACCGGATCTGCCACTTCAAGGTGTATGATATTTTCGGTGCGACCATGGTTCTGCTCAGCCATCCAGTGGAGTCGTTCATGGAGTCGACTCACGCTGTTGAAGGTCGACAGCTCCGGACTATGGAGCTCATAAGGTATTCCGACCTTGTTGTGAGCGTCCCTGAAGATGCTTCGAGCTTTGTTCACCATTGCGGTTTCGTCTGCATCCAGATTTGGTGTACTGTAAGCTGCAAGGCCTAGGGCAGCCAGCATGGAGGCTCCCAAGATTAAGCAGAAGAGACGCCTTGCGATGATCAGCATGTCTTCAAACTGACGAAGAAATTCAGGAGTCCGGAGAGGGAATTCTGTTTGGCGGTGGGTATGGATGAGTTTGACGAGGGGAGGAGAGGGAAGGTACGGGAAAGCCAGCCTTTATTATTTATGCGGGTTCTGCCAAAGAGCGAATGTCAATTGAGCAAGCTTACCGTGTGACATTGCGCCGCTCATCCCCGATGATAATGTGAGTGGCATCAGCAACGGCGGTGAATGTGAATGTGGAAAGGCTCGGTCCTGTCAGCTCATGCATGTCTGCTCTCATAGCAAGGGATCATGCTATTGCATCTTGTGGCTCACAACGTCCCACCAGATGTCGGACCTCAGCACATCGACGTCGCCAAAGGAGAGTGGATACTTCATCACCGCTGTAGTTGGTTTTAAGGATGATGCCTCGGCTTTTCTGGAATTGCTATCACGCTTAACTCAACTTCACGGTCTGGACTCTTCCATGGTCTGGGCATCGTAAGTGGGGACGCTTCATCAGCTTCAGCTTCATCTTTTCAACCAGTATTTCCATGTAGAGGCAGTTGTGAGACTTTAATCACGATGAATTCGACAACGATCGATGTTCAGTATCTAGGAGCTGCACCAAAACAGAAGGAAAAGGAGCGTGGGAGGGGTAAATGCAATTCGTGCGGAAGGGCGAGAGCGTCTGGGCAAGCAGAGCTCGCCACGTCAACTCACCCACCTTCATTTATGTTCACGTTTCATGCCTCCTTTCCTCTGTACTAGCATCATCTTCCGCACTCGTCGCTAGGCTGTGCGTAGCGATTTTAGCGCTTCCCACCCTGTCTCCCTCCCTTTGTCTTTGACGCTCGCCCTCTGCGCTCAATCAGCGCCAAATGAGCTACATGCGACAAGCGCCAAGATAGAAGAGCGTTCACCATGCTTTGATGCGGAAGAGGTCTTTCTCAGAAATAAGCTTCTTAATGGATGTCAGTGGATACTCGACACCGGGAACAATGTCAAACTTGTCTATGGAAAGAAGCTTAGGCTTGCCTCCGACTTTTCTCCACAGAGCAAAGGCCTCTTTATCGGGTTTGCCATCGGTGGATTTCAAGCCCATTTTCTGTGCGAGGTCGTAATCTTCAGGTCCGACTCTGGCTGCGTAGTACATTCGCTTTCTACCATAGTAGAAGCGCCAACTCCCAAGCTTCCAATATGGTCTCTTTTTTCCAACTACTATGGTTGCATCGGAACCGCGTCCCAGCTTAGGCATGAAATAGAGCCGCCAGCTCAGAACGTCATCGTGGTCGAACCTTGAGATTGGAATGTTGGCAATCGTGGGTGCCTGACCGGCTGTCTCGTGGGCATTTTTGTAGATGCGTCGAGCTTCTTCCAACATTGCATCGTCAATGGCGTCGAGTTTGGGTGGATGGAATTCTGCGAGAACCAGGGCCGCAAGCAGCAAGATTCCAAGAAGTAAGTGTAGGGTACGTCTTGTCATGGCCACCATCTTTCAATAAGGAAGAGAAGATAGGCGCTCGCGTGAGCGGTTGGTGAGGTCTAGAAAGATGTTCTGACCGGTAGCTCATGTATGTCTGCTTGAGGAGGCAGATGGTCAAGGTGGGACGCCAATCAGATCATCCCACCTGGGGCGGGCCCATTGATCCACCAGCGCTACCGCGTCCCAAAGGGGAATGGGTGTGTTACCACCGATGCTGCAGCCGCTAGAGTTGATTAAGTTTGGACCTCACTCTTTCTTTGCGGCGCACTAACTCACTGCTGTCGCTTCAAGGTCGACCTTCAGCTCTTTCATTTGGGAACTATGTCTTCAAGCTCACTGTCACGCAGGGAGGATCGAAATAGACGATTTGATGATAAACTCAACGGGAGGAGATGCGAAGTGAAAGCAACAGATGAGGTGGATAGGGTGCTTCAATAGCTAGAATGTCAACCTGGTGATTCATGGCTGCTAAAGCTTGACTTGAATACGCAAGAGTCGGGCGGAAATCGACACGGTAGATGTCCCACGATTTTCCAGCCGTTCGTAAAAGCAATGAACGGACCCGGACCCCTTGTTCACTCCGGAATCAAGCAGAACTTATTGAATTGGCCACGCTCGGATCGTGTTTCTGCAAGCCAGTGTACCGAGAATTCTCATTCTCACGCTTTGGCCACTGACGTGGCTTCATTACAGGGCTCGGAGACGGTCCTCGGCTCTGCAAAACATGGTGTGTTCAGCCCTTCCAAGGTTAACCTCCAAGGAGTATAAGCATCACTGCCTTTCCACGCCGAATATCTAAACATTCCTATATGCGAGGATCTGTGCTTCGAGAACCCCACCGACAAAGGCGCATGCACAGGGACGGGTTCGTTTCCCGTACTTAGGCTCGAGCCGCCATTGGTTACAGGGAGATGAAGTGGGTCGATGAAGGCTTGCCATTTCGAATGCGAGAGAAATCATGTCTAGGTTAAAGTGTGGCAGAGGTGTAGTTGAGTCTCTGATCTAATCTTTCTTCAGCACCTCGAAGTGAAGCATTTCGATAGACTGATCAAGACTCTCCAAGTACCACAAAGTGTCGTTGTGTCCCTGAAGCAACGAAGGTGGGCCGAGATCTCCTATACGTTGTGTCCCATTTTTCTATCCTCTCAGATCGCATAGAGAGATCCTTAAAAGGCCGTCAAACATCGATCGATAAGGATGAACGAATACCTCCAGGTGAGAACCGAAACCGACAGCGATCCAAACATGACTTCAGTCGCCTCATTGCCTTGTGTCGATGCTTATCCTCCGACCACCCACAACAAAGACGCACAGCACACAGCGTACATGTCCAAGCTCACCAAATGGTGGTCTGACGACGAAGAAGCTGTGCTTCGCCGCAAGCTCGATGTACGCCTCGTTACAACTTCCTTCTTCCTCTTTCTCTGCGCTATACTCGACCGTTCCAACCTCGGCAATGCCAAAGTCGCCGGCATGGAACGCTCGCTACACATGTCGGACAAGCAATTCCAATGGCTTCTCACCATCTTCTATATCGCCTACATCATTTTTCAATTCTCGATTCTCGCCTACAAAATCGTGCCTCCTCGCGTCTGGCTCGCGCTGTGTGCTGTCGCATGGGGCATCACTGGCATCTGTCAAGCCGCTACAACTAGCTGGGAGGGTATGATGATCGCTCGCTTTTGCTTGGGAGTTAGCGAATCCGGTTTCGGTACTGGCTGGGCTCTCTACCTTTCTTTTTTCTATCCCAAGACAGAAATAGGACTGCGCTTTGCCATCTATGTTTCGGCAGGAACGCTTGCTGCAGCCGTGGCTGGGTCTATGGCCTATGGAATCGTGCATGCCCACACGTCGATCGAGTCGTGGCGATTACTCTTCCTCCTTGAGGGCATTCCGACGCTGATCATGGCTCCAATTGCCTATTACGTGTTGCCCAACAGTATACAGACAGCAAGCTTCCTGACAGCTCGTGAGAAGGCGATTGCTGAAGCCAGACTCTTTCGACCTCCTCCACCCGAAGCCTGGAATGCCGTCAAGCCCCACACATCACTCTGTAGCCGCGCTAAAGAGGAGTTAAGATGGCCCAAGATCGCCGCTCTGTTCACGGATCCAACCACCTTGATCTCCTCGATCCTTCTATTTATCACTCATACGGGCAGCGCAACGTTTCCCGTCTACGTGCCTACTCTACTCTCGGAGATGGGATATGGCGGCATTCGTGCTCAAGGACTGTCAGCACCACCGTACCTACTAGCATGTGCCATCACACTGTTGGGATGCTGGCTAACGGATCGCTATCAGGTACGAGGTCCAGTTTTCGCCTTCTTCCTCTGCACTGGTGCCGTCGGTTATCTGATGCTCGCTTGTCTCCGTGCGACCGCAGCAAGGTATCTCGCCATCTGGATCATCATTAATGGCATGTTTCCCGCCCTCCCTGTCCTCTACATGTGGTTGATGGCCAACCAAGACAGCGAGAGAAAAACAGGACTGGGCTTGGTCATCTTTGCCACAGTCGGACAGTGCGGTCCTTTGCTCCCAGCCAGGCTCTTTCCGGCCAGTGACAAGCCATACTACGTCAAGGGCACGGCAATCAGCGCCGCTCTCTTGTTTGTCGGCGTGCTCATGTCTGCTGGATTAAGCTACAGGTTTTGGAGGATTAATCGACGCCGAGATCGACAGGATGCGGCGCTGGATGAAAGAGGCAGCGTTGACGGTGGAGAGGTGGCTGGAGAAGTATCCAGGGCGAGAAAAGACGATGAGGAGAACAACAAAGCTGTAGACAACACTACGTTGAGCGAGGCGGATAGACGGAAGATTGACGTGTTGCTGCGCGGCGACGAGAGCCCTTACTTTCGTTACACTATCTAGCTGTCTTGCTTTTACTGCCTCTCTGTTTATTCATGTCGATATTTCTCAAGCTCCTTCAACTTGGCTCGTAGAAAGAAACAAGCTCGAGTTTGTGGTCAAGTACTCGACGGTCGAACAGTCTCAATTGGGGGCGTCTCGTGAGACTTGATCACACATCAATCTAATCATGTTCTATAAGGTGATAGTGCTTTAAAAAGGTGCCAATGTAGTCCGAGACTCGATCGCTTGATCCGCAAGACGTAGTCACGGCAAATTAGTAAGGCAAGTGGTCACGTCAACAAGGAAATCGACGAATCGGCAAGTATGGATGCCAGGCCGATCCCGATGGTGGATTACATTCGATCCGAAGATTCGTTGAGCTTCTCACCTGGAAATGTGGGCCGACTCAATGGATTGATCGAATTCTTCCCAGAGGAATTACCTCTCCCAGCCGCCTCAATGTGTACGGAAAGCCATCGTGAGGGATAGTTGTGATCCTCAGGAGCCGAACCCTGCCTTTCTTATACTTCCAGAAGGCCATTGCTGTCTTTCCGTAAGGCGTTTGTTTCGTGGTCTCGTGCAGACCCATAAGCCTGGAGAGTTCATCCCTGCGATCGGGAGCGATCCAGGTCGAGTAGTACTTGGCTGTTTGCAAAGGGTTTGACACACTGCCTCCGACGGGCTCGACAAATGGTCCTCTTTGCGCATGCTCGTGGAGGAGCAGCTCAAAGGGAGGGCTGAAGGCAGCTCCGAGACGGTGAAGTTTGACCTTGTAGAAATTCAAGTCTTCCTCTGAGAAGACCTGATACTTTTCGGCGCCCAAAAGGGAAAGTCTGGGATACCCCCTCCGTGCATTCCACAGCATATCTTGATCGGTCCTAGTCAGTTCGGGTCCCGAGTCTGCAGCGAGGGCCAAAACTCCAAGTAGCAAGCTCGTGTACAAGAGGCAGAAGAAGTCTTCACGAGGTAAAAGCATACTGGAAGCCATGTGAAGTCTCACGTCTCGTCGATCATGTTCAGCTTACTTACACACTTAAATGCTAGAAAGAGACTCTTAGCTTATCAGATGTTCTTGCCAGATTACGAGATACGTGGGAGTCGAAGTGAACTCTTACTAATGGTTGTCACCCTCGAGAAACGCTGCTGTTGCCACTTAAAATGATAGAGCTCGAATTAGTCAATGCGTCGGAAGTATATGATACAGTCGAGCGAAGCTTCAGGCCATCGGAGCAAGCGGTGCGAGACTCTTGAATCATAACATGGCACTCGCGTCACACAGACTTCATTAAGCGAGAACACTGGCTGTTGATAGTCACAAACGCATGTGACATTACATTTTCGCACCCACCTGTGGTTTTTTGAAACCAAGTCGCTCCTCGTCTGTATCGATGAAGCGGTCACACTCCCTAATTCAGCATTCTCCCTAAACATCACACAGCTGCTGATCTGGATCTCGAGGAGCATATCGTGCTCTAGGCCGCCCTCGAAGTAGAGAGGGTTGTGAGTGTTGTCAAAATAGTTTGAAGCGGGGAAAATTCTGAGAGAAAGTGAGAGCACAAAGGCGTGCAACTCGTGCGGCAGGGCGAGAGCGTCTGGGCAAGCAGAGCTTGCCACGTCACCCACTTCATTATGCCTCTATGTTTTCGTCCTTTGTCATTCTTCCTTAGTACCATCATCTCTTAACCTTCGCTAGGCCTCGCCTAGCGGACAAGCTTTGTTTCTTCCCACCCTGTATGCCCTCCCTTTGTCCTTGCCGCTTGCCTTAGCGCTCGACCGGCCTCCCTCACGGCAGGCCGGGAGCCTCATCGAGCTTCAGGCCTCACAGGTCTTGCCGCAATCAATTCATTCACTCATAGTCTTGGGCAAGCGATGCTCAGTCGGGACTTCAGTGAATCTTGGTCACCTCACTCAAAGGAATGAGGCTCTCTAGCTGACGAAAGCCATATTCAGCACCACTCTGAGTGACTGTGTCGAGCCTGAGCAATTTGACCTCGTGTCCTTGGTGTTTCCAGAATGCAAATACTGTCCTTTCCATCGGACTCTTAGGAGAGGCAGCGAGGCCCATACTGTTGCCTAGAGTGGTGGTGGGCCGGATCATAATCGCATAGAAGGTTGTCTTTGGGGCAAGCTGAGTTTCTTGTTGACCAACTAGAATTACACCTGGGCCCACTCTTGCCCCTTCGTGGAGCTTAGTTCGCAGCTCGGGGATTCGAGTCTCGTAGAAATTGAGGTCTTGCCCTTCCCGGAACTGAATGTTTGCCTCAGATGGAACACTTACGTACATCTTTCGGGCCTTCAAGTACATCTGCTGTTCCAGCTCGGAGAGCTCTGGCCCGGAGGCAAGCCCAAACGGCAATCCAGCCAGAGTGATGGAGGCGAAGAAAAGAAGCTGGATAGATCGAGGCCTGAAGACTCTCATGTCGGCAGGCCTGAGAGGTGAATGGAGTGCTGAGTGAAGTATAAGAGGGGCTATACTCGAGAGTCGCTCTTTCATCGACGATGCCCTCAGTGGCATTCTGATCGGGATGCACTTTTTGCCTTCAAGATGAAATGTTCCACCACCTCCAAGGGCACACTACCTCGCCGGTATTTGTGCCCACATTTGGTCTCACACCACGTCAAAATGAAGAAAGGGTACCGCAGTTGTGCAGCTGCAACGCACGGACTGCGTGACAAGCCAACGAATCAGCATCAAATTTCCCTTCATCGAAATTGTTCGCTTCACGTCGAACATACGGCGTGGAAGTGAAACCATCTCGCATTCGCTTCGGCTTTTCTGCTGAGATCCAAGCCTGTCGGAACATAGACCACAGACAGATTGGAGAAATGGGCCAAATCAATACGATGGCGAAGAAAGAATGACTACATCGGCATGATGATCATCCGATTCAAGCCTTGGGGCTCGATGCTGTTTCGCAGATTGAAGAGATCTCTCTAGATCTAATGAATCAAGAAGACACTATCCAATGGTATAGCGTCCTGAAGCCTGCGAAGGTGCCATTGCTCGTGGTAATAACTGAGTGTCTTGATGCCGAGCAAACGGACGACTACTTTGTCATACTTCCAAAACGTCATGGCTTGCATGCCGTTTGGATGATCAGGCCCACTTTTGGCCAGTCCACCCAGTCTTCCTATCTGACTATTCGGAGTCACGACAGTGGAATAGTACACAGGCCCTCTGACCGCATGTTCGGGCTTGCTCCCAGCGTAGCTGGATCTACTCGATGACGCAGCGTCGTTTGACCATGCCAATATCTTCGGACCGCTACTGGCATCCTCGTGAAGAAGGGCAGCAAGTCCCAAATGCTTGTTCGGATCTTCGTCGTGGAGTTGAGATTTGTATTCATTGTGCCGTGCGTTGTAGAATCCGAGTTCTCGATCGCCGAAGATCCGGAAACGGTCTTGCCCTGAAGGATGTCTGTTCTCAGTGAAACGTCTGAGAGCTTTAGCGAACTCCCACTCATCTTCGGCGGATAGTTCTGGCTCATCAGCGGCGATCACCAGTGCTACAAGCGCGACTATGATCAAGAAGGTCGACAGGAGAATGTTTTGTAGCCGGAGGGCGAGCATTATGGGGTTGATCGACGTTGATGGCTAATATAGGGAATGCTCAACGAGCTTTGTGGTTGTGTAACAAGCCGCACTCGTACTCCTAGCCGGTCTTGTACCGCCAACAGTAGAAAATTGTCTGGTTGGTCAGGCTGATCATGTTATGAAGCGGTAGAATTGAGTTGAGAGCCGCTTCGGATTCCTCTCTGGCCCACCAGATGGAACCATTTATGCAGCGAGCACCGCTGAGTCCCACCAAATTCGCAGAAGATGCAGCTGAACTTCACCGGTCTTCCCACGGTGCGATTACCAAGATCTTTGCCGAGCGACACTACACGATGTTCGAATTCAACGAGGAAGCAAAGGCAAAGGTGGGATGTAGTAGCCTCCTATACACATGTCACCATTTCGGAGAGCGACTACAAATTGAAGAAATTTGCTATGAGATGCCGTATCTTCTAACACTGGTGATCAGGCACCTTACATGATCGACGAGACAAAGAGGTTTGATTGCTGTTTTATACCCATAGCACCGTGAGGATATCCTTAGGGCTAATGAACCGCGACCACTCTTTCTAAGGGAATCGGAATCACTTCTGCTAGTTTGCGAAGATTCCAATCTGTGTTTTTTTCGGGACGAGCAAGGGTGAACATACGGAGCAGCTGAACGTTCCCCTCGTCGTATTTCCAAAAAGCGAATGCTTCCTTTCCGGACGGAAATTTTTCCGTAGGTGTTTTAAGTTCAGCAAGTTTGCCCAGAGAGCTTTCAGGAGTAACGAAACTAGAGTAATAGATGGGCCTTTGAACCCGAGGCTTGAGCTTGAACCACAAAGGCTTGAGCCACGAAAGCTTGAACCGCGAAAGCCTTGACTTGCTGAAGGAAGTTTCCTGCTCTCTCCAGACCACGACGCCAGGACCTTCCCAAGCCTGTTTATGGAGATACTGGGCGAATGTGAGGGTTGTTTCGGGGCTTGATTCGTGCAGTTGAGCTTTGTTGTTGTCATAAAGTGCCTTGTAATAATTAAGATTTGACGGTACATGGCCTTTGCTGAAGTGTGTTTTCATGTCCGAGATCTTGTACAAATGACCTTGGAAGGCCCCGTTGAACGTCCGAGCGTCTTCGGCTGTTAGCGGTGGGCCTAGGTCAATGTTGGCGGAGAAGGCCAAGATGACGAGCAGGCATATGACATAAAGGTAATGAGGAATGGCTCGAAGCAGAAGGGCCACCATGTCGAGGATGGCAAACGATGTTGAAGATGACTCTGATATTCAAAGCTGTGAGTGGCGAAGAGACAAGCTTCACTTGTCATTCTTTTCCGGGCTGTAGCTTATGAAGCATTCTGTGGGAGGCAGGGCTCTGATTATCGAGCTCAGCATACGGTGGGGAGGATGCGAAAAGTTTGAGATGAGAACGCCTTCAAGTCTCTCGCCGCCCCTACCCACCTTCATCAGCGGACTCCACTACGATGTATCATGTCCCACAAGATGAAGCTCCCCTAATTCACATTGACACCGAAAGAACCGACATTCGTCGCCTTGATTTGCTGCTTCAGGTCGACGAATGGGCGGCATCGCCGAGCACATCAATTGGCGGAAAAGCCAATGCTGAGCTTTTATAGGCTTTTAAATATAATGGGTTAATGCCCATCATGTCCTCTTGCTCCATCACTTCATCACGCTAGAAAGCATGGGGTGGTTTTCACTTTCCACAATGTTTTCCACAATGTCTTACCGCGGAATGCGCGGTGAGGATGACCATGCGGAACCCGGAAGACCGGTCCGTCCTTCTGGAATTTTCCTCTGCAACGTACAGCCAGACGTACATGTTAGGATCTTGTGGCTCGAATTGTAATCATAAATAAGTGCATTTGATATGGAGATGGCATTCACTCTACAGGAGCATGACGTCAACCATGATAGGAAACGGCAGCGAGCAAGTTTGCGAGCGAGCTTCGCTTGTTGGATAGCAGCGCACTCCAGCTGTCCGGTCTGTCTGCTCGTCAGCAGTGCTAAGGCAAGTTTGCGACAATGTAGCGAACTCGTTCAAGCGGGATCACTTCTAGTAGATTCTTGAAACCATGGTTGACTTCGCCAAGATAGTGAGACATCGTATCGATGGCGACTAGATTGATTTGCTTTTCTTGGTATCTCCACAGCGCCAGGGCTTGCTTTCCGAAGGGGGCACCATCGAAGTTCCCGTTCAGTCCCATTTTCTGTCCTAAAGGACTGTGGGGAGGAACGACGGTGACATAGTAGATGGGTTTTGGGCCCTCAAAGAGGGGGGCCGCAGGTTCCAGATGCCTAGACGACGAAGCTTCTTTGTTCCGCAACGGTCCCTTCTGGTACCAGCGCCTGCGCGGCTCGCCCCATTCCCGAGATTGAGGAGGAGGCGAGGGTACTTCCAGAGGAATGACCCCTTGGCCATGCTGAGCATCGTAGTTAAGCATGCCTACCAAGTTTGGAACCTGCCCTGTATGGTGTCCAAGGTCTTGATGGGCGAACAAGGTCGAATACGACGGGTCGGGGCCGTATTGTCCCAGCTTCTGGGTAAAATAATACTCCTGAGCGATTCTATGCATTTCCTTGTCCAGAGTTGTTGAGTCCCGGTCCACGGCGAAGACTAAGGCAGTAGTTGATAGAATGACAGAGAGGGGCCAAAGAATGGCCGGGCTGATAGCGACCATGGTGAGAGCACTGGTTTGGGGGCACAAGAAGCGTTGGGCTGGATTTCGATCCTAAGGAATGAGTCGAGAGCGGTGAAAAGTCAGCCTATTTATAGCAAGAAAGATGCTTCAGCAGAGAGCGATTCATCAGAGAGGCAAATACACCAAACCGACCCGTCCAATCTTCGGATGAGCCAGCCTGCTTCACTCAGTTGCTTCGTAACAAGTGGCATTCCATGCAAACACATGCGACACAGAACAACTCCCTCTTTCAGCCTCATTTCACAAGCTGCTACAAAGAATGGCGCTAAAACGAGTCCAATTGTCACTGTGGGCTTCGCCAAGACAATGGACCAGTCCTCCACCAACGCCCAAAAACACCGAATCGGATTTGTGCATCTCGACTTTGCCTGCTAGACAGCTGATATTAGGCTCGATTGCTGCGTGAAACTACCCGTTTTGAGTATTGTTCTCAAGACAGTGACGAGGCTCTGGAGAAATTCCTTCTAGGCGATGCTTCATCACGGCCACGATGTTGCATGCGCCTTCGAAGTTAGTCTGTAGCACAACCCGGATATTGTTGTTGCAGATGTGGGCGGAAAATTACAGGACCCAAACACAGTATGATGTACCTTCATATTCCCGCCTGCGAAGTCCCAGGAGTAGCATGCTGCGGTACTCGATGGCCCAGTGACTCTACTGGACTGTGTGTCTAGACGCATGCTGTCTTGAAGGAGCTATGCCGAAAAGATGTTCATCCGCTCTCGTTTTACCATTACTTTGGTTCAGAGAGAGCCTGGGTGCTACGGTGGCAGGTGGGGGAAAGTAAGGCGCACTGTGGACTAGACGACTGTTTGCCTTCATTCCAGCACACGTGGGCTGGCCATGTCGATGGATTCTCCCTCCTCACACATCATCAGCTTCAACGCTGCAAAAGTATTTGACAAAAAGCATCTGGAGCCCACTTCCTCGATCGTGCCAGACTTCATCGACTGAAGTCTTGGCTGAAGAGCCCACGGACCAGGAAGTCGTCCGAATGCCTACACAGACTCTCACGGAAGGAATGCCTCAAGGGGAGCACTTCCTCTGGAAGCGTGCGCAGCAAACTCATCGTCCTTCATTTGAGTGCTGATCAGTCTCGTAAACATGTGGGGGTAACTTGATCAGGGGTTCAGGAGTAACATTTTCACGCCCACTCACTTCGATTGTCAGCCCTTTCGCTCGTTGCGGCCTGGGCCAAGAAGATTTCTCTCTCACGCTTTTCAACCTTTCTTTGGTACCTTCATGCTGGTATCATACTTTCTCCCTCTAGCTCGTCCACAAAGCTTAGGCAGGACCGATGATGTCATTCAGCTGAGATGCGCTTTTGAGCGCAAGCGACGGGAATATAGATAGCTGCTAAGCCTCGATTTTGTCTTCGCTGCCCAACAATTTTCAGTGCTTCTATATTAATCCTACAGTGCTTCTACATAAAACCTAAATGTGCAATCTTCTTGCTTCCGGAAGGTCATGCCAAGGCAGCGCATTCGTGACGATCCGATCAATGTTTTCCACTGGAATCAGGTCCTTGAGTTTCTGAAGTCTGGGTCTGGACGCGTGGTGAAGCGCAGATGCAGGTGCAGGCACAGGTGCATGCACAGGCACGGATGCAGACCATGTGTCGATGGCGACCAGGTTCACTTGGCCGTTTTCGTACCTCCAAAGCGCCAGAGCTTGCTTTGCAGGTGAAGTTGTCTTGACGTCTCGAACCGGCTCAAGCGTCTGGTGCAACACCTTTGACCTGTCCAACGCATTTGACCTATGCAACACCTTGGCAAGCTTCGGTTCCAAGTTCATAAGTTTCCCTAAACGACCCTCAGGAGGGACAATGCTGATGTAGTACGTAGGGTATCTCCGGATACCGAAAATGTCGTCGTGGATCCATTGATTGTGAGCCTCGGCCCATTCAGAGCTCGGAGGTGTGGATAGCGTGCGAAGATCGCCCAGCTCTGAACCCTGAGGTGGGGATAGCGCGCGACGATCGCCCAGCTCTGAACCCTGAGATAGGGATAGCGTGCGACGACCACCCAGCGTGCGACGATCGCCCAGCTCTGAACCCTGAGATGAGTGTGGCGTGCTATACTCGCTGAGCTCAGAATGCAGTGGTGAAGAAGCGTAAGGGATCAATTCCATGACACCTTCGCTGCCTATAGCGTGTCTGTGGAGAAGTTCCGCCAGATTTTTTCCAACTTTCTGTTGGTAATGCGCGAGATCTTCATTTGGAAACCAGGTTGCACCGGCTGGCACAAGAGGGCGTCTGCCCCTATGACCATCGAAATAATATTCCTTTGCCATTTCATGCATTTCGTTGTCCAGATCTGTCGGGTCCAGATCCAAGTCCGAAGGCTGCGGATCCATGGAGAAGACCAAAGGAAGCAGTGCCAATGTGATCGAGAGCGCAACGAGCACGCTTCGATTGATGGCAACCATCTTCGAAGCGGCAATTTGAGAGCAGAAGAGGTGTGGAAGAGAAGTAAGGGATGAGGGATGAGGAGGAAGGGGACGATTCGCGCCCTCTCTTATAGGGCGCGGCCCAACAGGGGGCAAGTCCAATTTGAATAGGCGAAAGCAATGTCAGAGTCAGTTTGATGGTGGGGATGCTGGTCCCACTTGCGCCTTCAAGAGGCATCCCACCATACAATTGTCCAGCAAACGTCGCCACAGATGCAGATGAAGCACATCGGACTGAGGCGCCCTGCAGGCAAACAGTGTAGCCTCCATCAACGGGCCACATACTCTCGAGACAGAAGTATTAAACAGAGAGCCTCTTTTGAGCCAGCGAAAACCTGACGAAAAGCGCCATTCAGTGACTGTGCATCAATCTTACTCTTATGAGATGAGTTTGAGGTGAGTGTTCGAATGCGATCAGGATTGATTCCCGTTCATAATGGCCAACGTGGTCGCCAAATGTGCCCCGATGTCAGTTGAATCGACGTCGGTCCCAGCCTGCAAGGAAATGAACTGCGATGGCGTGCATATAACGTGCGAGCGTCCCCACCGTCAGAGAAGGCTGGCTCAACAGTCGTTTCCCCACCGCCCACTCTCCTACAAGAACGTATCCTTCCCTGGTCTTTCTTCCTCTTGACCTTAGCCAACTTCTGCTGATTTTCTCCGCTACCAAATGATGGCCCTGCCTCCACGTAGCTTTCTTCTGCTTTGCATCATCTTGACGCTCTTCGCTTCGGTCATAGCAACCGGGACAGAGCTAAAGGGAGAAGATGCAGTCATGCAAGGGAGGCTCCGAGAACATCTCATTCGGCAACTTGGAAGTAGCTCTTCCGGAGAACTCTACGACGATGCATTTCTTGCCGAAGATTTACAAGCTCACAAGACCAAGATACCCGGTTTGGCGGCCATGATTCACAAAGATGCGCAAGATGGACGCAAAATAATCACTGTACCCGAGCCATCACCTCCGTCTTCGCGTCGCGGACATAGGACGTTCAAGAACTTGCTCGGACTTCGAAAGACTTCTTCGTCCACTGACTTCATTCATTCATTCCCCAAGCCAGTTTACTACGCAAGCATCATACAGCCTGACAGCAGGGTTGGCGAGCTAATCGGACTACGACCTTCTACCTTACGTGTCAAGGGGAGGAACGACGGAAGCATGGACAGAGAACTCACCTTCCGTGGTGAAAGTGGAACTCAAGGTCTTGCTTTCTGGAAGCACGAAGACAATCAAGTGCATTTGCTCGCCATAGATACCTGGTTTCGCAAAATTCCTCCTCACCGGCTCCTACCTTTGAGAGATGTCATTCCGATTCACTATCTCACCGAGATTCACTAGTCCTATTTCCCTTAATGTCAGAAGAACATGAGGACTACAGTTGCAACATTCCAGTAACAAGTCGCGCTCTTGACAAGGCAAATTCCAACATAGCGCGTAGATGGTTTCTTTTCCTGTTCACTGCTCCGTCATGATCCAATTCGTTCGTACAGATCGTGCAAAAAGCCTAAGTCTCGTCGCATGTCAATGAACGACAGACCGTAGCCGACTCTGACTGCTCACATGTCGGAGCTATGTAGCACGGTCTCGTTTTTGTTTCCCGCGACAGTAGTCATCGCCTTAATGGTAAGGGGCTTGCTGATGAGTGAGTACGGGTAGTTTTGTTCGAACTATCAAGGCCATCGAGTGAACTGCGCGATGATCACTCCAAGGGTGGGAAGAAAGATATGTACCTTGCCCCTGTGTCTGACGTCATAAAGCCCGAGAGCTACCTTGGTCCTACTTTCACGCCCTGCCAACGGGGTCAATCGGGTACCAAACGAAGAGCCTAATCCCCATCCTAACAGGGGAAAGGAAGTTCTCGCGTTCTGGAAATACGAAGGTACCCGAAAACAACTGTTGGCTCTCGACCTATGGCCGTATAGAGTTGACTGGCATGACCTCCGCAAATTGGAAAAGCTCATTGCAAATCACTTGCTTGCCGAAATCCACTAGTGCCATGGCCCAACCATCCAAGTCGACCTGTCATTGAATTAGCAGGGCAACACCCTATCGGCTCATTCCCTACGTATGGCGAACTCTAGAAGTAGTCGACATATGTACAAACTAGACGCTGTATCCTTTCTCGCCGTTCCTTCCGTTAACGTCTGCGAGCTCTTTTAGAAATCAACGTGCGCAGAGCTCGAGTCACAATGCATCTCATCAGATGACAGACAACTCGTCCTTCTACGTAACCACATGTCAAAAATAACGACGCACGCCAAAAAATCCATCTTTTCTACCACTAGCAACAGCCTTCACGTTGAGGAAGGTGGGTTGACTGATGAGTGAACGCAACGACCCAATGCGTACTGTAGCTGTGTAGAATCTTCCTACTGTCAAAGCGATCGATCACTTCCTCCGAGAGGTGTTTGTTCCGTCAGCTTTTGAGCCTTGGTTGCTCCCACAATCTGCGAAGAAATGAATTGCTGACCCACCTGACCACAAAGCTGATTCACACTGTCTTCCAACTATAAGAGGACGAGCTTTCTCTCTGCTCTTGCCTCACCTTTCCTCTCTCACCTCACACTTCGTGCAGCTGATCTTGCCACCAGAATGGTTGCCCTCAGTCTTAGCAGTCTTCCGCTGCTCTGCATCACGTTGATGCTCACTGCATCCCTCTTTGCAGCAGGGATCCAACTCACAGAGGAGGACGAAGCTGCGCGTCAAAGACTTCAAGATCACCTCATCAAGCAACGAGGCATTACGCTTCCAAGAGACAAGGTTTTCAATAGCTTGGACCTGCAACCTATCGAGGATAAATACCCTGGCTTTGCGAGCATGCTCGAGATAAGTGCCTGGATTGGTGAGAATCCTAAGATTTACCATGTACCTGTGCCTCAGCCCTCACCTCCGTTGTTTTCGTTTCGCCGGAAAACGCGTGTACATGTCTTCAGGCCCACCTACTACATGATGGTCGTAGATCCTCAGGGCGGTTATGGAAGTCTACTCGGAATACGAGATACTTCGGACGACTTCATGAGACCGCTGAACGAAGACCCTAATCAAGATCCTAACAGGGGAAAGGAAGGCCTTGTGTTCTGGAAACACGAAGGGGACACAAAACGCTTGCTCGCAATCGATCTATGGTCTCATAGAGTCGATCCCGAAAAACTTATCCATTTGACCCAGCTCATTCCAAATCACTTGAATGCTGCGGTCCTCTAGCGCAATTGCTCGCAATTATATTTCAATCTGCTATCGACAACATGCTGTCAGCTCATGTATGAAATAGCCCTTTTCCTCTTTCTGACCGTTCCTCCGCTTGAGGGAAGCCAGCTTTCTCGAAGAGATTGTGCACAGAGCTCAAGCCACATCGGACCTCGACTAGAAAAACACGGCACGTTTACACCACATGTCATATCTCTATGTCAAAGCCCATCGAATCGTAATCTCACTCTCGTTGCCTGCAACAGTAGCTGTCGCGCTGACGGCAAAGGGCGGCTGATGAGTAGACGCAAGGATTTGGATCGAGTTGGAGCTGTGTGGGATTTTCGCCTACCGAGTAAGAGACTGGACGCCCACTCCGAGAAGTGGGAAGGATCCAAAGATCCCCTTTCTCCTGCTTGTGATTGATACGAAGTTGCTCCCACAGCCTGCGAGGTCATGAAAGGCTGACTCGCCGAAAGACGAAGCTGATTCTAACTGCTGTTCCTCGTACATAAGAAGAAGAGCCTCCCCTCTTTCCTTGTCTTGGCTCCCTCATCCTTCTCACTTCGTCCAACTGATCCTGTGGCCAAAATCAAGGAGCGTTTCAAGCAATTTGCTACAAAGGGCTTCAAGAACGGCCAAGCTTTTTTTTTGCCAGCACGCCAGCCTGTTCAACATGCCTGGACTCAAGTTGCGAAGTCTTCTTCTGCTCTGCATCACCTTGATGCTCACTGCATCTTTTTTTGCAGCAGGTACTGAGCTCTCGGAGGACGACGAACTTGCGCATCAGCGGCTTCAAGATCGTCTCATCGAGCAACTGGGACTTGTACTTCCCAGAAAGGACGTGTTTGAAAGCTTAGATCTACAGTTTTACAAGAACAAATACCATAACTTTGCAGCAAGACTCGATGGGCATGCCCGGCATGGCTACAGAATCTTTCATATTCGTACAGCTTCGCCTTCGCGTTCTGTTCTACCATTCCGCCGATATTCTCGTGTCCATGTCAACTGGGTCACGTACTACATGAGCTTCATACAACCTCAGAATCGCCTTGGCTCTCCACTTGGTCTCCGAGATCCGGACAACGTCTTTGATGCGGATCCTACTCATCTTGCTAATCGCGGAAAGCGTGCATTTGCGTTCTGGAAGCACGAAAACAATCAAAAACACTTGCTCGCCGTCGACCTGTTCCCCCATAATGTCCGTATCGAACATCTCGATAGGCTCAGCGAGGTCATTCCAGGAAACTGGTTTGCCGAAATCCACTAGTGCATTCACCAACCATACTCACGAACCTGCCATTTCCATTGCAAATTCCATCCTAACGTGCCCAAAAAATAAGGTCCTTTCTTACTGCTTCCCTCGATAAAAGTTTGTATGCTGGCACAGACCATCCACTGAGCCCACGGTACATTTTATTTCAATATAAGACAGCTTCAGCAGCCCTTTTGGAGGGATAAAGTTGAGTACAGAGCCGATCTATGATCTTGACATAATAGGTAGAAATGTACAGGCGGTCAAGGGTGTTGAGCATGACTTTTGCAACGGCCAGGAATGCAGATCGCCAGCTTTGAGGGTTGTACGGGGCTGAAAGCTAAGGCTCGCAGCTTTGCTATGACAGTATGCCCTTAGTATTCGACCTTTTGAGGTACGGCACCTTCGAATGGAGGCAATTCTCCGGGCCTGAGACGGCCAGCGACCAGCACAAGCGTGCCAGTAAACACCCTTTCTGGCTTACGTTCCTCGACCTGGAACATACCTGTTTCGAACGTGTAGTACTGACCCATGACGATGGCATGCTCTGTGTTGATGAGGCCAGGAAGACCCTCGATGTAGTTTGTAACTAGCTCGTCGAGCTCTTCCGCCTTTGAGAATGTAGCGCAGTGATAGATATAGGCTTCCGGATGATCAGCGCCAAACGGCTTGCTGACGATCTCCATGGGGAAGGCGCCATAGGTGGGTGGGTTCGACATGAGCTGCCTCGCCATCTTGTAGTTGCTACATGTGATGGCCAGGTGAGAGCCTCGAAACTCCATCAAAGGAGGGGGGGGGGGGGGGGGGGGGGGGGGGGGGGCAGCCTGGACGGATGAAGTTACGGCCCCTCATGTGGCTGACGACGCTTGCTGTGATTTTTGCTTTCTCGACAAGGCTTAGTTGCGCCTGTTCCTGGGTTTCCAAGCCAATGATATCAGGTCGTTGCAGCACGAGTACCATTTTGTCGCTTGACCATGGTGGGTTTTTATTCAACAGATACTCGGCATGAAGATCAGCACAATCAATGTCATAGATCGTGGTCCAAGTGAGTTCGACATCGACAGGGTAAACATAGTCGGAATCGTCCGAGTCGTCGCTGTCTACGGCCTCATCCTCGTCCGAGAGATCGTCGATCCAGTTCCGTCCCCCAGTCTTCTTGATCAGATCCAATGAGTCAACTGTGGCTGACACTCCAGAACTTTTGGCAGGAGATGATGAAGCAGAGGTGGTCGTGGATGACTGGGTCGACATTGCGGAAGCCTTTGTTGAAGCTGTTGTACAACGTCACTTGAGTAAAGACTGTCGAGAAAATTCGTCCAAGACTCAGAGTGGTGGAAAGTGAGGAAGAAGGATCCCACGCCAAAGCTGGTCTTAAGTACCAATCCACAAAGATTTCTGCTTCCCATATGACCGTTAACCTTTGTCTCATCACGCCTTCTCCTCGAACAAAAAGGTTCGGTGCTGCGCATTTCAGTTTATACTGCGCACTTCATGTGCCAAGTGCAGTTTCTTTGCATACTCTTCGAGCCTCGAAAGATGCGGCTCAATGTGAAAAACGCAGATCCGTTGTGTGATCTTACGGAAAGCAAAAGCAGATAAATGCAGTCGGCATACAGTACACGAGCGATACTTCTTTTCAGCAGCCTATGATTCGGGACAACAGAACAAAGATTGAGATTAACGCGACCCTTTCGACAGCTGGAGTGGCGCGATGAATGAAAGAAAGCAAGCTGGGCTACAAAACGTTCTGCAAGGAGGCGAGGCTACATGAGTGGCTTGGGTTTCTTGACGCGTACAGGTCTAGCGTCGTAGAAGCCAGGCATGACGGTGGGGCTCTTGGCACGGATCGTCAAAGCATCGGTGACGATGAGAGCATTTCCCGAAAAGACGGCTTTGGAGCCCTGACGAACGACGCGATAGAAGCTGGCATAGGCAACTTGGATCTTTCCCAAGTACACCTGATTGCGGTTGCAATAGCTCTGAAGTTTGTCCATAACCACCTTCCTGTTTGCATTGGCTGGAACGCCTTCGAGAAGCCAGAAGCGAGGAATGAAAGGTAGACCTTTGCACATGGGCTCCAGGTTGTAGTTGGCCAGAGTCGACCCAGCGGAAGAGGATAAAATCTTCCAACTGGCCGCAAGTACACTCTGTGTCGAACAAGTGACAAGCATCATGCGTCCATTAAAGGTGATGACGGGAGTAGTTTCGAAGACTCCCCAATGACACATTTTCTTGACAAAGGCCGCAATAATAGCGTCCTGGTCCACCTGATCGATATAGCCAAAGAAGTCATCGTGATCAAGATGGGAAAGGGGAGAGAGTCGAAACTCGTGCGTCATGGGACGGGTTGAGAAAGGTATCTCGTCAAAGATGTACTGGTCTTGAAGCTGATAGTTGGAGGAGAGGATTTCTTCCCAGTGACGCTCGACTTGAAGACCCTTGGATGCCTTTGTTTCGGGTACAGCTGGCGTCGGTTCCTGGAGGGCGGAATCGGATGGCACCAGAGCCGACTCTCGACCGACAAGCTGAAACTCGCCTTCAGTATCATCCGCCCAATCGACCATCTCGGAGCTGAAAAAGTGAGCCATCGTGAAAACGTCGCCCGGTCAGAGGATACCTGCGTCGTTCTGCGACTAAATTTTCTCGCTGCCGGAGAGAGTGAGCGAAGAGCAGGGACTGTCGAGTTTGTAATTGACAAGCTCCTTGTTGCTGAGGAGTCGTAAAGGTTTGTTCAGGACGATGGGCCAGCGCTTTTAAGATGACTGAGGAACGCTGCTCTGAAGAATTCCGCGCAAAGTTTGCCGATCTGTTGGAAGCAACGCTTTGTTCCCCGGCCTAGTGACAGACTCCGTTTACTTTCCGCATGAGGTTGCTGAGAAGACAAAGAGCCGATCAATGAGAATCTTGCTACCCCACAACTGTCAAAGCATGAGGTTGCTGGCGCGGCGGCGCTATCTCGGTCAGGACTCGGAAGAGGCTTCAGCGTATTGGGACTGACCCGTTGTATGATGCTGCGCTGGTGCCGATATGCAACGAAAGAATAGGAAGGCGAAGGCCATTCGGTGCACGATCGGATGGGCCGCACTGTTGGTTGTTTCACACAGTGCGGGGACACCAATCACTGCGCAGGTTCGAACCTAAACGGACAAGGCATTGTCGAGTCGTGCGAGCTTGCAAACCTGGGCGGAAGTACGGTGAGAATGACATGTGCGAGACACACTATTGCTGATACTTGATGAAATGCAATTAGACGACGGGGGCTAGAAATACAAGAGGTTGATCAATGAAATGCAATGCGATGCGATTAGAAGCCGAGTCTGAAAGGGAGTTGGGGGTTTGGAATTGGCGGTATCAGTCGGATTTGCGCGTGTCGCTGGCGCGTGAAGAAGATCGTTGCAGCTCTTGCCTATCGATAGGGTCCAGCTTTTCGAGGTCGTGCATCATGCGGTCACGGTGGAGGGCGAGTACTTTTGCGGCTTTACTTCCGACAGACTTGGGTTTGCCATCGACAGTGAGACTTGCGCGCTTCGAGTTTGGCGATGAAGAGACGGAGTTCTTGGGCGAGTGTGCGTAGCTCGCTTGAGGGTCTGGGTAAGAAGTGTAGACGGAACCGCCTCTGGAAGTTGTGCTGAACTTGCCGTTGATCTTCCACGCCGAGCCAGAGGCAGAGTCGGAGGAGACCGAAGGAGCGTGTGGCACGCTGCGAGTGGAGGAATGGGACTGGGTTTCGTTGAAGGCGTCAAGCAGCTGTTCCTTTTCGTCATCTACTACTTCATCTTCGAGATGGCCGTCGTGTTCGGTGAATCCGTTTGCTTGTGGGAACTCGGAGGGTTGACTGAAGTTGTACATGATCCATGCGAAAGCGGCGACGAGGAAGATGCATGGGATCACGAGAAAGGCCCATGACAGCGAGATGATGCCGCTGGGAGCATCCTCGTGCACTTCTGTGCCGGTGACTGCTGCACCAATCATGTCTCTAGCTGCTTGGACAAAGGGCATGAGTGCTCGAGCTGGTCGGGGTGGATCAGAAAGATTGCGGTGAGCTTGTTGATGTGGAGACGTGGAAGAAAAGGATCAAGGCTGAGTCAAGGAGTGCAGATGCGCAAAAAAGTGGCAGGTCCGAGCTGAAGTGAATGGATGCCAAGGAGTAAAAGCCGAGATGAAACGGAAGCGCCGGGTGGGTGCCAGTCAAGATGTTGCGCTCACGGCGCCGGAATGAGTCGAAGCTAGGAAGCGGGCTATGAAGGTGAGTAGCGTGATGATCGATGCGTTACGGAATAAAAGATGGAAGGGAACGAGTGATGGTTGACGAAGTGAGGAGCGTAGAACAGATGATTGGACGTGATGGAGATGGAGTCGATGGATCACATCGAGAGGGATTCTTTGGCCACGGATTATCATGCGGCGCGTGCCGGCTGTGAATCGGGAAATTTACGCAGATCTGGCATACTGTAAGCTGCGCTGGGCGTCGCGCTCTTTGAATGCGGTCCGCACCGACCTGACGCTGCTGAGACGCCGGAAATGTGGGATTCGGCTTGAAGCGAGCCTGCGTCTCTACGCCTTTCCGCCCGAGAAAGACAAGGCGTGTGTTGGATCAAAATGAATGGTGCCGAAGAGTCAAGACAGCGCCGCTGCCGATTCAAAGTGCAAAGCTCCCGCCGAAAGTTGCCGGTCTTCGGCCTGGAATCAGGAACAGTGTGAACCATTGATCAATATGGACGAAGCTCCACCTGCAACCAACGTTAGACTCTGATTTTGTGTGACAACACAGAACGCAGGAACAAGCCGTGACCAGATTGACTGCAGAGCGATTCAAGAAACAATTCGCCGGAGACGAAGTGTTGCAAGATGTCAGACGACCGGGGATGTGTAAAACTTGTGCTGCTTGGCCCTGTATGATCACGTCAAGAAGCCGAAGAGGTGCGCCACCTGGCGTCACATCACCAAGAGTTGAGATCGCTCGCTTGTCTCTCTGAAATCACATATATATTTCTTCTTGCGCACAGACACCAAAACGCTTCTTGATCGAACTTTGCTTTCAAAGAAAGGTTCTCTTCTTTCAAACTCAGCTCAAACTCAAGTGCACACACACGCACCAACAGCTCGGATCGCTTTCCGCTGTCTTGCTTGGAGCTTTTCCTTCGCTGACTCAGGTGACAGATCAACGGGATCCGAGCTTGGCTCTTGACGAAAAGAGCGACTGTCGACGGTTCGTAACACATGCCATCCAGCCATCTCTACACCCATTACCGATAGTGATGCTGACAGAATGCGGTGACAACATCGAGAGTGCTTTTAGAGAGGACTTCAAGCTTGATGTTGAGCAGAGCGTCCGAGTGATGGATTCAGAATCTAAGCTTTATTTTGCAACCACTGCTCGGCTGCAGTTGGAATGCCCCGACGTCTTCTCGCAGATTTAGGGGTTCACATCGTTCCAGCGCCCCTTTTTTTTTTTGGGTTTCAGTCACGCTGTACCGCCGTTCGAAGCTTGTTACTTTTTTAAGCACAGTGCACGAATTTCAATACTGTATTTTTATTATTATTATTATTTCCCCTAAAAAGAAAGAACAACACTGAAAACTTAAAGATTGCAAACTGACAGGAGGAGCAGCAGCAGCACAATCATGCAACGCGGCTGCAGCCTGCCAGCAGTCTTCCATGCTCTTGTCTCTGACTTCCCTTTGATGGTTTCGACCTTCGCATCTTCTTCCTTTCTCACCACAAGACACCACTTTGTGTGCTAGGCAACACACTTTCTGTCCCATCACCACCACCACCTCTTCCCTATTCACATATCAACCCTAGCCTAGACAGCTTTTCACCATTCTGAAACCTTAGATCCCTTCACACAACCATGTCGGCGCCGTGGACTCGCGTGCCCGGCGGTGGCAGTCCAACCGCCGCACACACAGCCAGGCCCTCGGACGACAGCGCCACCATCCATCAACCTGTTCGCACCTACGACGCTCCTCTGGCTGGCCACAGTCTCACCGCCAATACTTACTACGACAACATGGCCGACTACCCTTCCGAGAAGGAATACGAAAACTATCCAGCCAACTACGGCGGTTCAGGTCAATGGGCCAACGATGGTGGCTCCGATCTCTCCAACACCTATCCCCCCTCCCAATCCGCCGCCCCTCAAACCCGACGCAGACAAGAGTATTCGCACTCCACCGATATGTCCAAGCGCCTCGAAGCTGCCATGGGCAAAGGCAAGGCTGCCTCGGCTGACAAGCGCCCCGGCTTCAGTCGTCAGGACAGTGACTCGTGGGAGCGTCTCCTCAAAGGTGCCGGCTATTCACATGAAAGCGCCAACGCAAGCTTTGTTGGTCTCAACGGTCGTCATGCCGCAGGTCCCAGTCTCGGCCATCCTTCCGTACGACTCATCCTTTACATTCTCATTCCCACCGCTCTCTTCTGGATCCCCGGTATTCTCGCTCTCCTCGTCTACGACGCCAGACCCGCCAACCAGTTCAAGAACCCAAAAGTGCTCGACGTCGGCATCTTCTGGTGGTCCGTCTGGCTCAGCGCCATCTGGATCGGCTGGTGGGTTTGCCGTGTCGGTGCCATCATGATCCCCCGCATCCTTCGATGGACCGTCGGAAACATCCACCAAAAGATGCGCAGATACACCGAGTTCCTCATCGTCACCGAAAAATACGTCGCTTTCTTCCTCTGGACCATCCTCCTCTTTGCTCTCTGGCTCGCCATCGTCATTGGCAACTTCCAAGGTGCCGATAAAGCCGCCATCGAACAGGCATCCTTGACACCCACCAACTCGACCTCCACCACTGGCTCCTCGTCCTCTTCGGGTCGCACCACCGTCGTCACCCAAAAGAGCGACAGCTCCTGGCCCTCGACCAGTGACATTATGCTCTCCGGATATCGTCTCTGGTTTGGTGTCTGTCTCAGTGCTGCCATCCTGCTCTGCGAGAAGCTCTTCATTCAGGGTATCGCATACAATTTCCACCGCGTTTCCTACGAGGATCGCATTCAGACATCCAAGTTCAACGTCAAGGTGCTCACCACCCTCTACGAGAACTCCAAGAACCTCAACCGCAAAGATACCTACATTGCCGCCGAGCACGAGGCTAAGCGCAAGTCGACCGGTCTTCACATGGCACGCAACCGTCTGCGAAAGACGGGTCAAAAAGTCCGCGATGTTGCACTGCAGAGCACCAGCGTTCTTGGAACCGTCGCGAGCGAGATTGCTGGTCAGGGCGTACTCCAGCCAGGCAACGCCCGTTCCGTCGTAGCATCATCGCTCAACTCGCGCAAGCAGACTCAAGCGCTCGCAAGGAGAATCTGGTACAGCTTCTGCCCGCCTGGAAAGTCAGAGCTGGTCGTTGACGACATCATCCACTGCTTCCCCGATGCCACCACCGCCGAAGTCGCCTTCGAGATCTTTGACCGTGATCTCAACGGAGACATCACAAAAGAAGAGCTCGAAACGGCTTGCATCGACATTCACCGCGAGCGACTGGCGTTGCAGCTCTCGATGCGCGACGTCGATTCTGCTGTCGGACGACTCGACTCGATCTTTATGAGCGTCTTCATCCTCATTGCTGCCATCATCATCGCCGCCATGTTGTCCGTCGCCTTTAGCACTCTCGTCACTTCGTTCGGTACGCTGATCCTCGGTCTCTCTTGGCTCATTGGTTCCACCGCTCAGGAGACGCTTGGTGCCATCATCTTCCTCTTCATCAAGCATCCTTATGACGTCGGTGACCGTGTCGATGTCGGCGACGACGCATACATTGTCAAGGAGATGCGCTTGCTCACTACCGTCTTCAAAACCACCAACGGCAAGAACGTCATGATCAGCCACAATCAGCTCGCCACCAAGCCCATCGTCAATTTGCGTCGATCCGGTGCCATCGAGGAAACCTTCAAGTTTGAAGTGGCCTACTCCACCTCGTTCGCCCAGATCGAGGCGCTGCGAACCAAGATGGTCCACTGGCTCGAGGGCGAGAAGCGCGACTTTTTGCCTGGTTTGGATATCAACGTCGTCGATTTCCAGGAGCAGGGCAGCTTGCTGCTCTCGGCTGGTATCCGATACAAGTCCAACTGGCAGCAGGGTGGCCTCAAGGCACAGCGCCGCAACCGATGGCTCTGCCAGCTCAAGGTGCTCATGGCCGAGTGCAGGATCTACGGTCCCAAGGGTGATCCCAACTCTACCACGCTCAACCACGTTACCATGGTCCCCTTCCCACCTCCCGAGGATCTGGACAAGGCCACCACGCCTGAGGCTGGCGTTCAAAGCACGCTGGGCGCAGGAGAGCGATCATACAAGTTTATGGATACCGGTGCTGCCTTTGGTGGACATGACGTCTTTGATGAGGTCAGCGGCGAACAAGGTACCGCTCCAGGCACGGCTCCACCCTCGCGCCCCTTGTCGCCAGCCAACGCGCTCGAGCAAGGCCGACTTCGCAACCCTACTGGTTTGCCCACTTCGTCGGCTGGACCCGCACCACCTTACGCAGCCGTTCGCCGCCCTGCAGGCTTGGGCGAGTCGTACGAACTCACTGATCAACCTCGTCGTATCTAGACTCTCATTCTTCACTACAGCTCATCGGATCCGCCCTTTCCATCTCTCGGCATTGAATCGACTAGCATCTCTTGCTCCCCATACATCATTGATACCTTGATCCTACATCATCATTACTCGCAGTTCACAAACAGCACATGGACCTTATCTCTTTTCATTCCCTTCTCAATTGCAGAGGCCCGTTTCAGCATGCATCGAGTGTGATCAAAGCGTTTGTGAGGTTTGTGCTGATCCAGAAATTGGGTTTCGTGGTGTCGTTGAGTGGTTCAGAAATTTGAATTTCTTCAAGTGTATATGAATGCACAACGCGGACGAATTTGGCGAAAGGCCAGTAGCAAAGTGGTCAACTGCGTGAGATTTAAGGCGCTTATGTTAATTTACCTTTTCCTCGTCCTTCGGGTTCGTGGGTTCGAACCCCACCTGGCCTAATCACTTTTTGAGGGCTTTTCGACATTTTCCTAATTTTCTATGTGATTGGTACAGCAGTGTGGTTCTTTTTTTGCACCTCTGACACCTGGTTACACAAAGCTAAACGAGGAGGTTGCTTTTTGTTTTGCGCAGAAAAAATGATACTTGCATACCATCATACAGTTGCGAGGTGATTACAGCGTACTACTGCAAAGCTTTGCTTGGGTTGAGTTTTGTATGAAAGTCAAACAGTATTTCGGCAGCGGCTTTCATTCCTATCTGATTTGGATGGAATGCTCCACCCTTGTAAAAGTTCCACAACGAACCGTCGGAAACCCAAGGATTCTTTGAGCCCAAAGCATGTTTTTGCTTACTCTCTTCTGCGAGTGGTACAATGTGAACTCTATCCCTTGCTTGGGCAGCTTTTGCGTAGAGCGACTGCAGTAGATCTGCCGTTTCGATGTAGCTTTGGATCTGCTGTTGATTCCATGCGACATGTTTGCCTGGTACAGTGTTGGGACCCATCATGGCGAAATACTCGACGAGGTAGATGGTGGCATTTGGGTATTTTGCAAGGATTTTGTCGAGTAAAGTGGTGAAACGAGAAGAAATTTCGTCGGATGTGGCGATGCTGGGATGTTCAAGACGATGTTTCTCTTCGGATGTTTGGAGGAAGTAGGATAAGATCCTGCCCCAAAGCGTATGTTGGAGGGTGTAGGCGAACATGGATCCGATGTAGAACATATCATTACCCCCACCCGTGATGGTGATGACTACATCGCTACCATCATTACCTGCTGGGAGAGTGGGAAGCAGATCAATCTGTGGAGCGAATACCCTTTTCCCAGTATCCTGAGGCTCAGAGATCACATTCAAAAGCGTGGCACCGGAAACGGTAAGATCGAGGAACTGCGAAGGATCGTTGGGGTCCAAATTGAGTTTACGCGCAAAATAGTTGGGATAGTTGTTGCTACTTCGACCAGCATCCTTGTCGATTTGAGGCGCAATGCCCGGCCCAGCGGCGAATGAAGAGCCCAGTGATATCAGACGCATCTTTACGTTCGAAGAGGAAAGGTGTTGGTAGAAAGCAAAGGAGAAAGAGAGGCGAGGTTGTGCTGAGTTTGGTGGGCTCAGCGTGGGCTTGAAGGTTGAGAGAAATGCTCCGCGGACCAAACGAGGAAGAAGAGAGAAGAGGGTCCGTGCTTGTCAACCCCGCAATTTTTCAACAAAAATTCAGATTTAACATATCACCGGTAATCGGAAGTGAATTAGGAGCCGCCAGACCGGTGAGCGGTAAAAGGGGAAACTTGAAAAGAAAAAAATCTGGCTTGTGCGCACCTCCAACCGATGCTGCTCACCTCAACATGGGGTCTCGCCTTTGCCCTCGTTGGGCGAGAGCCTTCTTTGATCGTGACGAATGCTGCCATTGGAGCGATTCTCATTGGCTTGATGATACAACAATACGGCGCTTGCCAAGCCTCTTCCACGGGCTAACAAAAGCAGTCAAGAAGAATAGTAGAGAGGCCCTCCACCAAACCTTGAGAGGTGCAGCACCCTCCACACATGGCAGGCAATCAAAATATAGCAGCAGTGACCACAAGCATCGTACTCGGCAAGGCAAATTACCCCACACAGATATTTTTTATGCTCGGGTCAATCAGAATGTGTGCGCTATTCGTACCGCTTCGCCCGTGCTTGGAGCAAAATGTCAACTTTGACCGGCTGTACTTGGCAGCATTCCTTCCTTTTTTCCCCTTTTGGCATCGATAGATAGGATTAGCCGGAGCGGGGCTTTCTCTTGCAGCTTTTCTGCTCGATTCCTACTTAAGCTCGCTCGCCTTGTGACCGATTGCCTTCTCACCATCATCATCGTCATCATCATCACCTTCGCATACCCATTCTAGGCCAACATACCCGCAAACATGCCAACTTACAGTCCACCGCGCTCTTCGCGCCCAACTACATCGATCCCCTTTGAGCTCTCCCTCGCCCATCATCCTGCCACCCCGCACCACCGCTCCTCCCTCACCCCTGTCTTTTTTCTCCTGCGTGCGGCCCTCATCGCACCACGCAAGTTGGCCATTGCCCATCCTGAACGCGGCTACTCGTTCACATACGAGCAGTGGGCTGCTCGTACGCTCTCGCTCACATTCGCTTTGCTTTCCGTTCCCGGATTTAAACTGGGAGATCGCGTCGCCGTTATCTCCCCCAATGCACCCCTGATCGCCGATGCGCACTACTCCATCCCAGCCGCAGGAGGCATCATCACCCCGATCAACATCAGAAACACCCCCAAAGAAGTCGCCTATGTCCTCGAGCACTCGGGAAGCACAATCATCTTGTGCGATCACGAGTTCACCCATCTCCTCCCTCCGCCCGCCGATGGAATCACAGTGGTGATTAGCAAAGATTCGGGCGGGCAGGACCCCAGCGATGACTATGAGAAGTTCCTCGATCAGGGCTGGCAAGCATGGCAGAAGGCAGAGCAGGACGAGTTGGAAAAGTACAAATCGCGCACCAAGCCTTCCGCCGAACCCAAGACCGGCTGGAAGCTCATCTCTGCACCCCAGGATGAGGAACAGCCCATCGCACTCTGCTATACTTCGGGCACAACCGGTCGTCCCAAAGGTGTACTGACCAACCACCGCGGAGCCTATCTTTCTGCCGTAGCCAACGCTTTTGAGAGCAACATCACCCAGGATAGCGTATATCTTTGGGTACTTCCCATGTTCCACGCATGTGGTTGGACATACCCCTGGGCGGTCACCGCGTCTCTCGGCACCCATCACACCATCCGTAAAGTCGACAATGCCGTCATCTGGGATGCCCTCCTCAACCACGGCGTTACGCACTACTGCGGAGCTCCCACAGTTCAAATCGGCCTCGTCAATCACCCTTCCGCACGCAAGCTCAACCGTCGGGTCAATGTCGCAGTCGCAGCCTCGGCCCCAACCGCCAACCTCCTTGCCAAGATGGAATCGCTCAACCTCTACCCTGTCCATGTCTACGGTCTTACCGAGACCTACGGACCCTTTACACGACGATACTTTGAACCTGAATGGGCGCAACTCGACGTCGACTCTCGCGCGCGAATGATGGCACGTCAAGGCCACTCGTATCTGACATCGGACGAAGTTCGCGTCATCCGTACCGAATCGTCCAACGATCCATCCAACGATGACCTGGTCGACGTGGAACGCAATGGCAAAGAAACGGGCGAAATCGTCATTCGAGGAAACATGACAATGCTCGGCTACTACAACGACCCAGCTGCCACATCGAAAGCCGTGATGAAAGGCTACTTCCACACTGGCGATCTTGCCGTCCGTCATCCCGGTGGTGAAATTCAAATCCTCGACCGTGGCAAAGACATCATCATCTCTGGCGGTGAAAACATCTCCTCGCTCATGGTTGAACAGGAACTAGCCGCACATCCAGACATCCTAGAATGCTGCGTCATCGCTCGACCGCACGAAAAATGGGGCGAAAGAGGCCAAGCTTTCGTCGTTCTCACCGAACAGTCCAAGGTGAAATTGAACCTGAGCGAGTTGAAGAAAAAAGGAAGCAAGGAGAATACAGCTTTCGTTGAAGCTCTCAAAAAGCACTGCAAGGAGAGGATGAGTGGGTTTGCTGTTCCAGAGTGGTTCGATGTCGTAGACGAATTGCCAAAGACTAGCACGGGTAAAGTCCAGAAAAACGTACTGAGGGCCAGATTTGCCAGCAAGCTCTGATTGATCTTGTAGATATTAGACGCATGATCAAACACACTCAACGTCGTCGTTGAGAACAGAAGCGTGCGTGTCTGCTAGAAAGTCAAAGTCAAAGCTGAAGTTGTTTTGTGTGGTGTTTTTGTATTGCATTGTTGAAGGATCTTTGTGTATGGTAGTGTGGTGTAAGAGCGAATACAAGTCTTACTTCAACGCAGGAAGAAGAGTCATTGCACCTTTGCACCAGATGGATATGATCCAAATGATGCCGACCTGAAAGACGGCAGTTCTAGCAAAGCTGTTAACCCTGGAACCAAGGTTAAGATAACACCAAGTGAAAGCCAGTCTACTTGTCAGATAACCAACGACAAAATTGTTGATCGTCTTGGTATCCAACTTGGTCACGTTTGCCCAGATCAAAGTGGCGATGAAGAGGGGTACATTTTCGAAGGCGTTAGCCTGGCAACTTTGACCTCTAAGGATCTTAAGTTCCAAAGGGGACAATTTGTTTGTGTTGGATTTGGCAATTAGACGTTGAACCCAAAATCGCGGGTTAGCGTTAGACCATCCTCCTTGGACTTTGTTAGATTCGGCAAGGTAGATGGTATACCAGTGTGGAATGGCTGCGAGGAGGAGGGAGAGCGGTACACCGGCCCAGGTGAGATTGTAGAATGGATCGCGACCATTGAAGATGGATGAAATGAGGTCTTTGGCCCCGGGAATGTTGTATATGACCGACATGTTGGATACGATCGATGTGTTTGAGTGCAGATAGAGGAAAGGATGGTAGAAGGGAAAGAAGGTGTTCAAGAACAAAGCAAATGAGGTTATGAGATCGTGGCGAATAGCGAACAAGTCTCAAAAATGCGGATGCGGCTGAAAGCGCTACTCCACCTTGATCCGGCTTTTGCTTTTGGCACTCGAGCAGAGCCAGTCTCAATTTCACGCGCCACATTTGCTTTTTTTTATAAAATGCACAGAAGCGCGGCTCCCTCTTTACGCCCTCTGATCCATTCACTGTTTTGATATTTCAGCCTGAACATGAGGTGTGACACATCGTAACGACCGAATCGGCAAGATCGGGATTCAAAGAAGAATGAGTTTTAGTACGACACTGTGCGAACACATTGACAAAAAGCAAACGAGAAAGGGTTAGCATCTCCAATACCAAAAGCTACCAAGGCTCGACAGGGTGGGAACGAAGTTAGGGGTAGAGATACTTACGACTCTTTTCCAAAATCCTGGCGAGATGCTCATGTCCATCTGCACCCATCACATCGCCGATACCTGGAGCCAGGTCCAACACTCTCCTCTGTGGGATGGTACCTTTGACCAGAGCCTCGACGTGTTCGTGCTTGTAACCGATCTTTTCCAGACCTCTGGGGACTCCGAGGTCAGCCAAGAATTTGGCAATTCTGTCATACACCAATGCGCCCACTTCGCTATCGGGAAGACGGGCGATGTCGGTGCTCTCCGAACCGTTGTTGTAACCGTCAAAGATGGCAGCTACCTCTCTGTGGCGGTCTGGAGCGGAAGGTGCGGTAAAGTCAAAGACTGCCGGACCGGTAAGGGCGACCGAGACACCGTGGGGAACGATGGGATGGTCCACTTGGTATCCTGGATGCTGGTATTTTCCGAATTTCTTGTTGAGGCCAGAGATGGGGTACGACATTCCGTGGCAAAGATGGACACCGGCGTTTCCAAATCCGATACCGGCAAAAGTGGCGGCGAGGAGCATCTGTCCGCGCGCTTCGGCGTCGGTGCGATCGCGTGCGACACGGGGGAGGTACTTGACCGTCTGCTTGAGCGCCCAGAGGGAGAATACGTCGGAGATGGGGTTGCGGCCTTGATAGGCGGGTCGCTGGAGAGGGTTGGCAGGTCGCGGGGTACGCTCGTTGTAAGGGATGGCGGTGTACGACTCGAGCGCGTGGAAGAGGACGTCCAAACCGGCCGAGACGTGGACGGCGGTAGGGCAGGTTTCGGTGTTGAGAGGGTCGACAATGCCCAAAAGTGGACGAAGGGCTCGAGAAGCAATACCGGTCTTGGACTCGGTAGCGGTGTGGTCGAAGATGGCAGTACCCGTCGTCTCGGATCCGGTACCTGCCGTGGTAGGTACACAAAGCAAAGGCCTCAGCACCTTATCAATAGGTGTACCTCTACCAATGGGAGCATTTACAAACTCCAACAGATCCGCCTCCGGATAACAAGTGAACAGATTTGCCACTTTGCAAGTGTCCATTACACTTCCACCGCCGACGGCCAAAAAGTGGCTGAAATCGTTCTCCCTGGCAAACTTGATCGCTTCTTCCCAGCTCTTCTCGTTGGGTTCCACCCTGACCTTGTCAAAGATCTCGTACTTGACGCCTGCATTTTCGAGACCTTGGATGCTCTGTTTCATGGCGGTGAGATTGCGGACGGTGGCATCGGTGAATACGCCGACTTTGCGAGCCTTCATATTGGCGAAATCCATTCCGACTTCGTTGGTGACACCTTCACCAAAGCGAATGTTGGAAGCGGCGAGTTCGAATGCGTACTCCTTCTGGACGAGGTGGTCTACGGGGGTTGCGTAACCGCGAGAGTTGGCACCGGGTTGGGTGTTGTGTTTGTTGATCATGTTGAGACCGGCACGGGCGAGGTTGGCACCTCCACGTGCGACCGAACAGCCGTGACAAGGGCATCCGGCAACGTGCGAGAGTCGCATCAGGTTGGCGATGCTGCTTCGACTTGCGGGACCCGGTTTTGGCATCTTGGCGGCGATCGATCGAAGGGGTTAAAGTTGTCCTTGACTGGTTGTGAAAGAGTTGCGTGGCAAAGTCCAAGATGGTTGTGATGGTGGTTGTGATGGTAGGATGAGAAGGGAGAGAGACAGACAGATGATCTGAGCCAACGGGAGGAAGCGTTGTGCACGGGACACGCACTTGGCTCTTGAATTGGCTTGAAATGCGGGGTCGAGACGGTCTCGGTCATTCACCGCTCGCTCCCACGGCTACTCGGAGTTGCCGATATTTGCAAACAACTTAAGATGCGCGCGCGTTTTGTGCGGGGAAAACGGCTTTTTCTGCCATTTCGCCCAAACTCTCACCCGCCTGCACACGACAGCTTCAGAAAAGAAAAAAAAAACACCGCTCAAAGATCCGCACAATAGACACTTTTTTTCCCACGTTGAGATCAAGCTCAGCTTACCACATACGGCTATGCACACACACACCAAACCCCACTCACTTACTCTCGGTTCGGGAGATCATCTGCACGGATATCATGAAAGCATAGGCAAATTGGCAGTATTTCAAGTGTCGCAGTGTTGTGGTAAGTTTCTAGTGTCCATGTGTCTAAGTCATGTCCATCAGAGTAAAGCGCAGTAAGAGCAGCTCATAGCAAGCTCATAGCAAACGCAAACAGCGCACCAACGCCCATCGTCACGGCTCCACCTGTCACCATCGATGTCGCCGAACTAGCCGACCCACTCCCACCCTTTTTTGCGCTGCTTCCACCCTTACTCGCGCCGCCAGCTGACGAGCTTGCCCCGCCTGGCGACTGCTGGAACAATCTGTACAGCGAGATGTTGTAGCTCAACATCGAGTAATCCTGATGCGAAACGTTGGGCATAAAGTTGGCCGTCTGTGTAGGAGGCAATGTTCCACCTTTGGTCAAAGCTGCCACCGATTCGACAAAGTGACATCCTCGCTCTAAATGGTTTGCACCCTGGTACGAAGCAGCGCAACCCGTGTCGCCTTGACCGTTGTCGAGCAGACCATAGTTGTAGTGAACGTTGCGCGATTCAAACGTCGAGACAAGCTGCTGCTTGTTCTTCCTCACATAGTCACGCGCGTAGTTGGGCAGCCCGGATCCGTCCAAGCCGTACGCCCAATCGTCGTAGTCGCTGGCACAGCTCGTGTTGCTCTGGTTGGGTCGGGTCGAAGTGAGCCAGACGTACGATCCAGGATTGCCGATCCAGAAGGTGACGTTGCCATCGTACGAAGCGGGTTGCTTTACAACGGCGTATCGCTGAACCATCTGGGCTCCCATCGAGTGACCTGCCACCACGACAGTGTCGAGCGCAGGAAATTGGGTCTTGTCGAACAATGTATCCAAGAACGAGTCCATGACCTGATAGGATGAAACAGCGGTTTCACCAGGACCACGCGAAGCCATTCCCGACTGCCACTGCGATCCATGCCAGTAGAGCTCGCCCGCCTGGATCGCACCCGCTTTTTGATCGTCCGAGTTCATCCAGCAAGGCCCGAGAATCAGCACCTCGTCCTTGTCTGTCCTTGTCGAAGCATCACCAGCATCCGACCCATCAGCAGCGCTACCAGAGCTCTGCGGGTTGGTCACATAGACATTGAGCGCGTTTTGCACCAGCGAAGTATACTTCCAGCAATCTCTTGGCTTCCCCGGCATGATCATGACGGCACGTTTGATCTTGCTTGCATCGTAACCTTGTGTCTGGTAGAATGGCATGACCACGTTAGGTTGAACCGCAAAGGTACGGTTGAGCGTCATCCCATCGATCTCGGGCAGCGCCTGCCACCCGCCGTCCATGCTTCCGTTAACGGCAGCTTCGGCGATAAACGGAACGTTGGTGTTCCAAGGAAGCTGACCATTGTCCGTGGCGAGGTTGTATCGATACAGATTGCCAGTTGCGTACTGCCCAGCGATGAAAGGGAGAGCGTTGGCGGCTTTGGCAGCCGCGACGGGATCGGTGAAGGCTTGTTGGTAGATCGAGATCTGGTCGGCGGTGCTCCCGCTAGATGTGGTGGCTGCTTGACGTCGGTGCAGGTTGGAGGGTCGATAGGACGAGGTGTGTGAGGCCGGCTCGGCAGTGACGGTCGAGGTGGAGGCTAGCAATGCCAGGCCCAGCACCAAGGCTGATGATGTTGACGAGGAATCGAAGGATTTCATGGTTGCTGCTATCCTTCCTCCTTTGTGATTCCAAAACGATGATTGTGAAGGGAGAGACAAGACAAACGAACGGACAAGGAGAGGAGAAAGAAGGGAGCACAAGGAACTGTTTGCTTGTTGCTTTCGACTATCTTTTCAGCCAAACTATCCTCGTCCATGTGCGAGCGACGTTCCTGGAAAGCGATTGACTCAAAGAAGCCGCACTGTTTTGGTTTCCGTTGATCTCAGTCGAAGCTTTACACACAAATTCGGATTACAATCGGGTCGGAGACAACGCAGGGGTGTGTACGATAAGGCGAAACCAAAGACCGGAACGCAAACGAGTCAAAACGGTCAGGAGGCGACCATTGCTTTTTTTCCTTCACACCTTTTCAAACCAACCTGTACGTCTGCATCACATGCCAAAACGCGAGCGCATCACCTTGATCCGAGAAAGCGAAAGCGAGCGCAGCACAAGAAAGTCGCAGGCGTTTCTGTATCCGCTGGCAAAACTCAACAAAAACATCAACTAAGCGAGAAAAGAAAAACGGATCGCGTTCCGAGAGCGTGCCCAATTCATATCTCGGCATGTCCAGTGCTTTGTGTTGCGACGTTCGAGTACATCACTCGTCCTCATCCACAACATCATCATGATCCAAGACATACTATATCGTGACACACACTCGATCACAGATTTTTTTTTTAAAAAAAAAAAGGTGATTACAGAAAGCAATACGAACACCGAATCACCTGGAGGCGCTGGCAACTTTTTTTAAAAAAATATAAAACATGTCTTGTGCTTACGTCTGCCCAGCTGCTTGGCAATGCACAGCCTCAACTCTTTTCTTCTCCCTCTTTGATCCGTCTTCTTGTAACATTCAAAGATGACTGTAAAGCTTCGAGGTGAGATGCACGTCGAAGATCGACACAACGTCAAAAATCGGACGCAAGCTTCTGTCGGAATGAAGTCTCTCCCAAACAGTGCAAAGGTGAGACCAACACTGGCAGCGGCGGAGGAGGAGGAGAATTTTGTCGGCGCGTCCCGTCCAGAATGGCCTCTTGATTGTTTTCTGTCTTTGATCTGCACAAATCTGCAAGCCATCCAATTTGGCGCTCCGAAGCCCGGCAAGCGTGCATTGCTTCCGTAGGAACAGCCATCGGGATACTTTGACCCGATTCAAAGCTTATACATTCTCCATCGTCGATGATCATTGCTACATGACAAACACTCGCTGCGAAGCATTCACTCGCAATCAACAGGGTTGGGAGCAACGGCACCCTTGGCTCCTTGATCCTTGCCATCCAGCGTGGCCATATCCTCGTCATCCAACTCGAAGCCGTACAGATCGGCGTTGCTGGCAATCCTGCTCGGCGTATCAGACTTGGGCAGAGGTACAAACCCCTTTTGCAGCGACCATCGCAAAAGCACCTGCGACCAGTCCACCTTGTGCTTGTCCGCAATCTTTTTCACATCCGCATCATCCGCATGCTGTCCGCGAACAATCGGACAGTACGCTTGCAGAACAATGTTATGCTTCTTGCAAAACTCGACAATCGGTCGCTGCTGACACCACGGATGAAGCTCGATCTGGTTCACCGCGGGTTTTTCGTTACGGTCGATCAATTCTTGCAGGTGCTTGACACCATAGTTGGAGACGCCGATTGTGATCGCCTTGCCCTCGGATTGGAGTTCCTTGAGGGCTTCCCAAAGATGCTTTCGTCCCGAGGGGCCCGAGGTGGGAGTATGAATCAAAAAGCAGTCCACATACCCTGTGATCAAGCAGCAACAGTCACATGATCAGTGCGTGTTTACAAGCGCCGAACTGGTAGCTATGGTCGAAATGAACTTACCGTCGAGGTTGACCTTGTTGACAGACTCTCGCAGAGACTCGAGCGTCTCCTCCTGCGTCTGCTTGGGGAAAATAATCTTGGTCGTCACAAACACATCCCTTCGAGAAGAGTGCGTCTCCAGACACCAGGCACGCACAGCATCTCCCACCCTGCACATCGAAACAACAACAACAACAAAAATCATCTTGTCAGCATTAAAACTCGTCTTCTCCATGCTCTCGCTCCCTCTTTGTTGGACGACTTACTCCTTCTCATTCTCGTAGTATTGCGCACTGTCAATGTGACGATATCCAGTCTTGAGCGCAGTCGTCACCGAACGAACCGTCACGTCCACAGGGCTCTTGTACACGCCAAAGCCCAAAACGGGCATATCGACACCATCGCCCAGAGGATAGGTCGATTGAAGCGTGAGCTTGCTGTCCGACATCTTGATACTGTTTCGATGGGGTAGAGAAAGCAAAGAAGGACGGTTGAATAGATGAAAGAACGAAGCAAAGGAAGGATGTGGAGAAGTACGAGGAGAAAGGTGGTCGGTGCGCCAAAAAAAAAAAAAAAAAAAAAGTGTCAGCTCAGATCGAGTGGCATGGTTGGACCCTGAATTTGCTGCACGGCTTGCTCAGCATCACCGCCGGTTTTTGGCAGCCGATCTTGATGCGCGTCCAACCAAACTCGGCAGCTCGCCAATTCGTGATTGGAAAGAGAGTCCACATGTCACAAGCTTCTGCTTCTGCTCTCATTTCAAAAGGCGGTATCAGGCGTTTCAACCACAGTGCTCCCCATACAAGCAAAAAGGTTGCTCAAGACGATGGTCAACAGGTCAGGACGAGGCGTGGATTCAACACAGAACCGTAAAGTTAAAAAATTTAAAAATGGAAAAGAAAATATAAAATCGAGGCGTTGAAAAAGGAATGCAAAAGCTCAAGAAGAAAGGACTCTTGCTGCGCTAAGCCGCTGTCGACTCCGGACAGAGTCGAAGGGCGTCGACATGGTGACCAGCTCTACATTAGGAACACATGACTGCATCTATGGCTTTTTTGCAGGGTTGGGTTGACCAGGAAACGGCACCACGGGGTCATTTGGATCCACCACGCCTTTTGGCGCACCATTCGCACCCGCACCTGCACCTGAGCCCCCACCACCGCCGTTGTTCCCACCAGCAGCAACATCCGTTCCACCTGGTGTCATCGGTGCAGCCGGAGCATTAGTGTCGGCTTCATTCAGGCTAAACCCACCTCTACCAGGCTTAGTATGAAGTGTCGACCCATCCGTACCACGCAATTCCATACAGAACCGATGCAAGTCGAAAGGTGGCTCATCCAGCCAACTGCTCACAGTGTGGAGAGGACAATCGGCTCGTACGGCAAGCGTCAGCTTGTTCTCGCAAAAATCTTGAAACTCGGAAAGCGCCGCTTCCAACTCGGGATCGTTGAGGTCGTCAGCATCGGGCACGTAGGAGGAGCGCGAAGGACGTGTTGGATGCGGCTGGGGTTGCGGCTGGACGACGTTCGCTTGAGGATTGGGAACAGCAGGTGCAGCCACACCTGGTGCAGCGGGATCTTGTTGACCTGGAAGAGGGACCCATTTGTTATTAGGATCGGAAGCGCCCTGGCCTCGCTTCTGGAGTGGCTTCAAGCCATCGTATCCTTCCTTCTCCGTTCCTTTTGGCTCCTTTCTGGTCCCAGCATGATTGTTGCCCGGCTTCTCAGCGGGAACCCTACCTCCCGTAACCCCTGCGACATTCGTCCCTCCCCCCTTGACCCCATTCGGATATCCAGGCTTGGACCTTTTCGCCTCGCATCGTTGACAAGTCGGTAAGGCTATATGGCACTGAACATGTTCGGTATCCTGAATTGCCACCAACGTATTACACCAGGCAAGCGCCTTGTTGGTCTTTTCTGGATGGTACAGTACCACTACACTATCTCCCATCCCCGTCAGCCTCTTCTCGCCCGGCGTGTTGTGCGCGTTGAACTTGGGCTGAATGCCTCGAGGCTTGTCCGGAGGATCGGGTTGGTCAGATTGGCAATAGGTGAAATTTCGACTTGCCAACCAGCCGAAACTGCTTGCCTGTGCTACCATCGGATCCTGTACGTGGGATCCTGCATGACTGGGATCGATGAGGATGGAGAGGGAGAGAAGGAGGCAGATGATGATGAGAGATGCTGTCGAGGTGACGGCTACGTGCTTGTCGGGCATGATGAGGGATACGGAGATGCAGGAGAGGTGGTGGTTGGGAGCAAGAGCTATGAAGGAGGGCAACGGGGAAAGAGAAGGAGGAAGAACAGTGAAGAAGAAAATCTCAGTGCCTCTTTGGATCGTGTGGCTTAAGAGATGTGGGTTGCGACTTTAGGGGGGTTTTGCCAAAGTTGAGTGGCAACAGGTTGTTTGAAATCGTCCAAATGAAGTCGGTATTGTCCCACGCAGCCGCCACTGGTGCTGTGACAACGCAGCAAGCTCCACCGTCACCCCACTCGGTTGTCGTGGTCTTGATGGGGGCGCCACAGCTACATGTGGCCTTTACTCGAAATCTCCGCACAGCACTCGCAGGTCATCGGAAAACAAGGCTGTCTGGAGCTTGATGAATTCCACTTGAAACACATAAACGAACTTCTCAGCAAACAAATGTCGAACAGAGACGAGCGAAACAAAAGAATGTGATGACAGGCAAGGGCAAGTAACGCCCCAAAGTGTGCATGCAAAAAAAGGGAAACAGAAAAGTGTTGTAAAGGTGTAAAGCGGATCTACTTGTACGACTCGCGCTGGTACCTCGAGTATCCTCCATAGCCGCTGTTTCTGCTGAAATCGCTGGAAACCGTGTCTTGTCGATAAGTCCTTCCGTATCCACTCTGCCTGCTGTAGCCGCTGTATCCCGTCTCCTGCCTGTATGCAGAAGGGCCGAAATCCTGGCTATACCTGTTGTATCCACTGTACCTGCTGTACCCAGAGTAGGCGTTCTGCTTACTGTAGCTGTATCCGCCCTGCTGTAGATACGCCTGGTTGAGCCTCTGTTGACGCTGTCTCTGACGGATGGCATCCATGATGGACTGAGCCGTAATGTTGTGCTGGGTGGTACCCTCGTGAATCTTTTCAGAGGAATCGTGGACACGAGGGGCGTCAAAGAGTTCGATCGAATCTTCGGCTCCTTGGAGAAGTTCTTCCTCAAATTGACGTTTGTGCTTGCTGCTGCTGGGTCCGAGTAGGTTTGAGGGATGCCGAGCGGGGAGAGCGCTAGTGAGGAGTGTAATGCCGAGCAGGGAGAGAAGCAGGAGGAAGGGGAGAAGGGGGTTTGTTGTGCAGCGCATCGTTCTGTCAAAGAGCAAGGTTGCTGGGAAGAAGGAGAAGATGGTGACGGAGGAGCGCCAGGCACTCTGTCGAGGGGCTGAAGGGAGGGGGGGAAAAGAAAGCAAGAAGTGTCCGATAGAAGCAAAGTAAGGGTCGATGGCGGTCAGGGGTGATGTACATGGCTGTTTTATCCTTTTTACCTTACTTCTTCCAACCGCCGGTAGGAAAGGCGGAATCCACAAGGTCGGTCAACGGGATGCAAGGTACATCACACTGCCTCCCGTCGTCTTCATGTGCCTTGTTGTTGAAAGCATTGCCGATTTGAGGCTTTGAAAGGATAAGAGATTGTTACTTCTTCGAGGTCGGAGGCTGTGCTATCGGCGTCACCACCACTCGGTCGGGTTTCAGCATGAAGTCGGTGGGCTGAAACCAAAGGTGTCTCCTCCAAATCTGTGCAACCATCTCCCACTTGACAGCATGACGAGATACCGATTAGTAGAGCCAGGCCGTGCAGCACTGTACCTCTGGCTCTTCAAAACCGATTTCTGAGAACACAATCGGTCCGACACACCATTGCACCCTATCAGCATTGTTTGGCCCCACAGAGCATCGTTTGTCGGCTCGATGCATCCGGGTGGGATCGTGTGTTGGACCCTTTATCATTTCCCCTGCTGCCGGCTTGGAAAACGACGCCATTTGCGGCACCGTAAGCCACGCATGGCAAGTGAGTGTCGTCACTGCGACGCGAGCACAGAAGACGTTTCGACTGTGCGAGGGTCTCAAGGTTGTGAGCGGGACGTTCGAGAATTTTCGAAAAGATGGTGTTACACCTCAGTCCAAAACAGTTTCACCCCGAAAAAAAAAATTCAATCTCAGGATCGGAGTTGCGGTCCGGACACTTCGCAAAATGGTAGGTCACGCACAGACTTTGGTTCCCCGCGGGCAGATTGCCTCTCTGTTTCTGTCTGTTCAACTTTCTTTCCTCCCCCGCACCGAACACATTGCACTCATCAAGCGGTGGTGCAACGACATTCTTCTGGAACACATAAAGGGCACTCAATTCCCCTTCGTCTTGCTCGCTCGGTCGGTCAACCTCGACTTGTCTAACTTAAACCTTGGCAACCTCCTTTTCTTTCATTTGACGGGAAGCTTACCTCCCTTACTTTGATTCCTATTTCCTTTACGCTTCTACCACTATCTCTCTCTCTCTCTCTCTCTCCTCTTCAATCCTCAACAAGGCTATTCGAGCAAGATGTCGGCCACGGATGCAGCCTGCGAAAAGACACCCTCGACTTCGTCGTTGGGACTGTTTGATCTTTCTGGCAAGACGGCGCTGTTGACTGGTGGTACTCGTGGTATTGGTCAAGCCTGCGCTGTTGCACTTGTCGAAGCAGGAGCTTCTGTCATTCTCGCGGTTCGACCCGGAGCCACTTCCGAATCTGTTCACCCCGCTCTGGTTCCTCTCACCTCGGTCGCCGACCAATCATCCTCGCAGAAGCACTCTACCGTCGATGCCGACCTTGCAGATCTCGAGCAGGTCAAGACTCTCTTCGACCGAGCGCTTTCCCAGTCGCCGACTGGAGCGATCGACATCATGATCAACTGTGGAGGAATTCAACGCCGACACCCGTCCACCGATTTCCCCGAATCCGACTGGGACGAAGTGCTCAACGTCAACCTCAAAGCCGTCTGGCTGCTCTCGCAGTCCGCTGGTCGACACATGGTTCCGCGTCGTTCGGGCAAGATCATCAACTTTGGCTCGCTCCTCACGTTCCAAGGTGGTCTCACTGTCCCCGCCTACGCATCTGCAAAGGGCGCCGTGGGTCAGCTGACAAAGGCGCTGAGCAACGAGTGGAGCAAGCACAACGTTCAGGTCAACGGCATTGCTCCCGGTTACATTGCTACCGATATGAACGAGAAGCTGCTCGCCGATCCTACCCGATTGAGACAAATCAGCGAGAGGATTCCTGCGGGCAGGTGGGGTGAGCCCGCCGACTTCAAGGGACCATTGCTGTTTTTGGCCAGCCAGGCAAGTCAATACGTAAGCGGCGAGATGCTCGTTGTCGACGGTGGTTGGATGGGCCGTTAAAGAGGTGCTGCCATCATACGTCTCATCTCGTGCTGTTCTCTCCTGCTAGAGTGTTTCCAGATCGCAATCCAAATTACTGAAAGAGTAGTGTTGAGAGAAAAGTGATACTGTATGAGAATCGAACAGATCGATTTCCCGATGGCGTCGATTGCAAGAATTGAGATAGCCGGTTGCGGGCCAAAAAGCTCGGCGCAATCAAAATAAAAAAACAAAAAAGGAAAAACACAACGCCGACGCCCGGTCTAAAAATACGCTTTCTTTCCGGTCCGCTCTTCCTCTCTCCTCGCAAGGGCCACCAACCAACTCCACCTTTTTTTTTTTGGTCTTTCACACAAACACACACCGCCATTCTTAAGGGTCCCACCATCTTCCTACATTTCCTCCTCCCCTCTTTCTTCACCGCCATCTGCCCAAAAAAATCACATACAACACCTCCTGCATCATGGTCACACGAATCGCACTTCCGTCTGTCCTCAAACAATCCCCCACATCCTCACGTACCTTCATTCGCCAGTTCTCCTCCTCTCGTCATGTCTCCTCCGACCAGATGCGAATGCTGATCGTCGGCTCGCCTGGCTCTGGGAAAGGAACACAATCGACCCGACTTTTGAAGCACTACACCTTCTCGGTGCTGTCTGCAGGCGATGTGTTGAGGTCTCACATTCAGCGTAAAACCGATATCGGTCTCAAGGCGGATGCGGTGATCAAGCAGGGTGGATTGATGCCAGATCAAGTCATGATGGATTTGATCGGAGCAGAAGTAGAGACGTTGGATGGGAAGGATTGGTTGTTAGATGGGTTTCCTAGAACGTTAGGGCAGGCAAAGATGCTGGATGCAATGTTGGAAGATCAAGGAAAACCGCTCGAATTGGTGGTCAATCTGGACGTACCTGAGAGTGTCATTCTGGATCGCATCTTGCGCAAGTATCCCTCCCAATCCGCCCTTATTTCACCTCAAAAAGTTGGTATCAAGAGCTGACACACCCCCTCACCCTTATCTGTCTCCCCAATTCCCAACAACAGAGCGTTGGACACACCTCCCATCAGGCCGAGTCTACAATCTCAGCTACAATCCACCTCTCAAACCCGGTCTCGACGACATCACAGGAGAACCACTTTCCAAGCGCGAAGATGACAACGTCGAAACGTTTGGAAAACGTCTGAAATCCTTCCACGCACAAACAGAACCCATGCTCGAACACTACCGTACAAAATCCGGCTCCATCATCGACATCGACTGCAGAACAGAAACCGATCCCCAATCCACCACACGATCGCCCAACAAGCTCTTCGTAAACTTAAAGGGAGATAGCTCAAACCAGATCTGGCCCCACCTGCTCAAACTTGTACAGGATAGATTTCCATCGCTAAAACCCGCAGCACAATAGCGTCAAAAGATGAACGGATAATATATCTCTGCTAAAATTACAACCCATTTCCCAACGCTCTACCTAAATATAACTCATTCCCTCGTTTTCGATTCTTCCTCTCCCAGAAACACCGTCGGCTTCTCAGACACCGACAAACTTCCCGACAGCTCCAATTGATCCTGCTTAAACCCTTCCACTCGATCTTTCAACCCCTGAAACTCGGCCAACAACACGCGAAGATGATGCTCAAACTCCAAGTTGGCCACAACCAGTTTAGCCACCTTTTCATACTCGGGATTGGCAGTCTGCTGGATGGAAGCGTGCAAGTTCTGCAAGGCTGTCTCCGGATCTAATTTGTCTGATTCCTTCGATTCTTGCTCGGATCCTTCCTTCGGCGGTTGACGCGAGTTGTAGTAGTGTCGAAGAGCAGGAACGTCCGTCATGGCTTGGGAGATTGTTAATTCGTTGAGTTGAAGCACGCGGACCGAATGTTGGAATGTTTGCAAGGCGGCAAGCGCGAGCTTTTGCGGGGTCGAGACTAGGGTGTCTTCCACTTTCGCTGCTGCATGCTGTGGGAGTTGCATCTGGGTTGTCAACAGACTTTCTCCGGTCGCGTCGGTGCGTTCGAGCAGAAAAGAGGGTATTGCAAGGTGTGGGCTGGTCAGCGTCGAGTCCATTGTTTCCTGCTCTACGCGGGAAGGGGAGCCGGTCAGCGCCGATTTTTCGATACAAGCTTCCATGCTCTTCCTCTCGGGAATCGCGGCGTCATCACGTTTGCAAGTTTGCCTACGTACGTCGCCTTCGCTCTTTCGGTGCGGATGACGGCGCCTTCGAGGGTGGTTGTGTCTAGGCTTGGAAGTGGTCGTAGCCTCAATGTCATCCTCGTCGTCCTCTTCCTGCTGCTCCTTCAATCGCCGCTTCTTGGCACGTTGTTCGGCCCGGTCGAACAACCTCGAAGTCGATTTGGTCAGCAGCCTGTTCAAGATACTGCCAAACGCATCTTGTACGACCGCCAACAGGATCGTAAGCACGGCGACTCCCATCAGGCCCCAGATCACAAAGATGCCTCTTCCCAATTGCGTCGAAGGGTGATAGTCACCGTATCCGATCGTGATCATGGCGATGAAGCAGAACCACAGCGCTCCTCCGTAGCTCCACCGTTCGGCGTATGTAAAAGCGACCGCGCCAAGTAGCCAGAAGGCAAGTGTCATCGATGCGGCAAGAAAAAGCTTGGTCCGAGCAGCAACAATCGCTTCGTGGCGTTCGTGCTCTTCAAATTGGCGGAAATCATCCTCTGTTCTCTGCTTGGCGGTCAACAGTTGATGCTGGAGGGTGCTGATCTCGCGTTGAACGGCCGGGTCGCCCGTGGAGGCGATGTGAGATTTCTCGCTTTCAGGATCCGCTGCTCCGTATCGGTTCTTGATGTCATCGGCGGTGTTGTCGGATGTTTTGGCAGCGGTAGTGTCGACGGATGCAGCTGTCACTCCACTGCCAGCGTGCGAGTCATTCTCGATGGGATGCTCGGCGGCTTGCTTCTCCATCCGTGCAAGGCTTTCTGCAAAGTCGTTGCTGCCATCTGTATGGTTGCCCGTGGCGCCGGCGCCCGATCCAAAGGTGAAAGTGCGAGGCATAGCTCGGCGCAGAGCACGATCTTGGCGCTTCTGCTCCTTGTGCGCCACTTTGCGCTCGGCAATTCGCCGACGTCGTTCCTTGGTGCGTGCCAGCAGTGCCGCTTGGAAGGTTTCGAGGATTGTATTTCTTGCAGCTGAGACGACGAGCGCGACGAGCACGATTCCGATGGGCGCATAGAGAATGGCGAGGACCTTCGCCCCAGGACTTGCTGGTATTACATCACCAAATCCGACCGTAAGGACCGTAGCCGTCGAAAAATAGAGTGCCGTTATAAAGTCGATCTGGATGAGAAAGACAAAGATGAGAGAGCCTAGCGAAAGATACAGCAGCAATCCCATGCCTGCCAGAACCAAACTCTTCTGCAGCTGAGTTAAACCGGATCCAGCGTGGCGGAAGTCGTTGGTGCGAACATAGTCGGCAATCAAACTGATTGTGACGAGTATCGAAGTGATGGTAGAGGCGCATACCATCCAGTAGGATGCGCTGAGACTCAAGCCATCATGCTTGGGTCCGTAGATGCCACCGAAAGTAGCCAGGGCCACCACGTTGATCACGTCATGCAGCACGAAGCCTGCAATCGCCAGAGCTATGCTCTGACGCGGACGAAGCACCTCGAGGAAGCGAAAGATGATGGCTGCATTTGCTACAACAGCGGCACTGAGCGAGATGGCAAGACCGACTGTGAGGATGGTAGGATTGTCAACGAAGCGCTCCACGATGCCGTTTTCGTCGATCTTGGCATACCACTTGGAGGTCAGGCCGGGGACCTCAAGCACGATCGAAAAGGGTGCTACGAGGCCAGAAAAGATAGGCGTCTTGCGCACTCTCAAATTGTGCCCTTGAGCTGTTGAGTGTGGCGCGCTACCGGTATTTGGACCATCGCTGAGGTGGCTGGCGTGACCGTAGTGTGGAACGTCAGTGACAGTGAGGAAGGTCTGAAGCGTGTTGGTGCTTGGTAGAGTTTTGCTTGCATTTGCGTTAGGATCGTCATCTTTTCGACGCCGGAAGGGTGAACGAGCCCGGCTGCTGGTATGATTAGGAGTCTGAAGCGACTTGAGGGGCGGAAGACGAGAAGTGACGTGGGTAGGACGTAGCGAAGCTGCGTTCGGAAGCAACGCTGGCCTCTCAGACACTTCGGACTCTCTGGTGTGAGCACCTGTGCTGCTCATGGCCGCCAGAGTGGAGTCGATGAATGCATATAACAAGCAGAGTCAAGACCGGTGACAGTGAAGGAAGCGTGCGACCGCATTGATTGGGCTGAAGGGCAAGTTGATGCTCTGCTATGAGCATAGAAGTAGGGGCAGAGCGAGCGTTGATGTCATTGTCTAGTTGTTGTGACAGACGTCTAGACGATACAGGCCTTGTCTGATGAGAAAATGAACTGGGGTCAAGATGGTGGTGGTAAGAGATGAAGTTGTCACATTTGACAACGGTTCGACACAAACATAATTAAGGATCAAGGCCGCCGGATGCCCATCTCGGAAAAACGCTTTGTGACGCAGGGTGCAACCGTCTTGCTATTTTTTATTTTATTTTATTTTAATTTATTCTCAAGCAGATGTCAAGAACGCAGAGGTGCCAAATCGTGGCTATCGATGGGAGTGTGACTGCGAACACACAAGGTGCTCTGAAACAGATTCTCATCATCTTCTACATAATCTGTCGCCAATCGCCTCGGCTTATGGCGGGGGAAAAAAGGCTGGAAACCGAAAATCAGCATGTGCGACCCGAATATTGCCTGCACAAACAGTTTCAGCGCACGTGTTTCAATACTGTTCATGGTATGGCCAGAAGTATCGGGAGGTAGCAAGATTCGATTTGAGTTATGATTAGAATGTGAATGAGACCGTGACGAGAGTAGGAAGGGGGTCTCCCTCCGTCATACTACAGGATGGAAATGCTGCATGAAAGCAGGTCGAAGGGTTCCGTCATGAAGAAGATAAGGAAGAGCATCCTTAGGGAGGAACATGCCACCGATCAGCGCCATCAGTGCTTTTTTTGGTGGCTGTGGGTGCGTAACCGCCTCGAAGAATACCCAAAAGTCCGAGTTGATACTCACGGGCCGCATCTCGGTGAAATGGTATGAGTTTACTGTGGTCGCCATGATATGTCGTTGGCTCATTCCAGTGTCGGGCACCGTCAGATGAAATATTGTCGGGTAGACTGGATTATGAGCCTTGAACCGCCACGTAATCGCCCGCCATAGATGCTGCCGCCGGTTGTAAGGCATGTTCAAACTAATCCCGTCTGTCTCGGCCTTGACTGGTGGCCATAGGAATTCGCCTTGCTTAATCAAGACGTTTCCTGGTGCCTGTGGCTCCCAGCCAAAACGGCGTAATGGCGTTGTGATGAGGCTTTGGATCCGATGCATCATGTCTGGATCTGGACGAAAGAGGACTGCCTTGTCTGTCTGGCGGAAGAATTGACGGTAGCGCTCAAAATTGGCTGGTCTCATGTCCATTCCCTGATAGCTGTCGCGCAGGAAGGGAATATCATGTGGATACGCCTGGGGTCCGAACTTGTTGCTGCCAATCCAAAGCGGTCCAAATTTGCGTCCATCGTCTAGTGTGAATGAGTCAAGTATATACTGGCTTCGTGTATTAACTGTTGGCTCGCGGAAGAGAGTCCAAGGAGGACGTGTCAGGTCCCACGGCCACGTTCCATCGTACGGCCGATGCTGCTGAATCGGACTGATATGCAAATTTGCTGACATCGCGTCAGCCAACTCATTTTCCGATGGAAGCGAGATGCTTGAGGAAGCTCCTTCCCCATTGCCGGCTGCTCGAGCGCAAGAGGCCATTAGCACAAAGATGGGCCAACCCCATGATGCCAAGGCCAGGACTTTCATCCTCTTTCCGCTGCGCTGTTAGCGTTTCTGCAATCGAGGGGATTTTGCTGGGAGCCTGAAGATCTTGATAGGCTACGTTAGGGGACTGTGTGCGGCATATTCTGGGATTTCGTTGCGTTTATATAAGTGTTTGACCGTCCTGTCTTTGCCTACCAAATGTAGGGTGGTCCCGGCATTTGGTTCTGCTTCACCGCACAAACTGCAACTTATGCCTTTCGGCTCCTTTCGCAAGCCTCAGCACGCACGTTCTGTTCCCACACGCCCCACTTGTGGGTCATCGAGCCATTGTCCCATCATCTACCCGCCACTGTGCATTGCATCTGCCGTAGTTGTTTGCCTTGGTGGGACCCTCTATGTTGTCACATTAAGCCCTGCTTGGTATATAGTCGCCCAGCGATAGCCTGCAGGAGGTGGGCTCGGGCTTCTAGACCGTGATGGTGGGACAGCTCAGCCGTAGTACCGCTTAGCGATGTCCAATGTAAGCAACACAGTAGTTCAGACGTGCTATACTTCCACAAACAAAGCGAGCGTAATGTAAGCTCGACTGCTAATATGTACGACGACGCGCATAGATAAAGGCAAAATATCAAGCTCAAAGGTGAGAAATGGCAGGTCGTATGGCACCACCAAGCTGAAGAGCCTGGGTGCTAACGCTGGGCAGGAACATGCCTCCAATGAGCGCCATTTTGGGCTTGAGAGACTTGGTGTCAACCATAGCCTCGTGAAACACCCAGAAGGGAGAGTCACGATTTTCGTTTGGGAGCTCGGTGAACAATGTCGAGTCGACAGCATTCATCATGATATGTCTCGTGCCCAGTGGATCATCCACCTGTAGGTACCAATACTTGGGCGTTGACTGCGAATGCTCAGACCACTTCGACATTGTTTCCTGGTACAATCTCTGTCGAAGCTGTGGTTGCATCCAAAGATTGTCATAGGTGTGGTGTTTCTTGACAGGAGGCCACAAAAATACACCTTGATTGACTGTGACGCCGGGACCAGGTGGTACGAGGGCAATATGCTGGCCAAGTAGTGCACCTGTGACTTTAGCTTGAATGGCCTTCATCAAATCGGGCTCCGGGCGAAAGATTGACTCAGAAATCCCGAAGTGGTCGCGCTCGATATATTTCTCGAAGTTGGACGGAGTCATTTGGCCTTGTATGTAATTAAACCTGAGATATTCGTGGTCGTCTGGGTACGGCTGAAGCTTGAACTTGTCGCCACCGAGTGTATACTGCAAATTTGCACTTCCATAAGGGAGTTTGATCCGTTTTTTATAAGGGACGGTCGTTCCACCTGATAGTGTCACTTCACTGTCGCCTGCGGTAGCCGAGGTAGGGATTGACGAACCTGCCGTTCCCGTATGCTGGAAATGTGGCTCGGTCGGATCAATGAGATGGTGCGCTGTCATGTCACCTCGAGGCACCTCGTTATGACCGGTGGTAGGCCAGGGATGGCCTGACGGCTCTCCCATTCCCGCGTGCTGGAGATAGGGCTCAATTGGACCAATGTGGTGGTACGTTGTCATACCACCTTGAGGCACTTGGTGGTAGCCAGCCGGAGGCATGGGGTAGCTCCAAGACGCTCCCATTCCCGCGTGCTGGAATTGCGGCTCGATTGGACCGACATGGTATGCTCTCATGTCACCTTGAGGCACTTGGTAATAGTCAATGGGAGTCAAGGGGTGATATGGTTCGATCGGACCCACTTGATGATATGCTGTCATACCACCTTGAGGAACTTGGTGGTAGCCAGCTGGAGCCAAGGGATAGTTCCATGAAGCTCCCATGCCCGCGTGCTGGAAATGCGGCTCGATTGGACTGAATTGATGGTATGCTGTCATGTCGACTCGATGCATTTCATTGTTGCCGGCGGTAGGCTGGGGTTGGTTCCAAGACTCTCCCATTCCTATGTGCTGGAAACGAGGCTCGTTCGGGACAGTCTGGGGATTTGCTGTCATGGCTGCTTCAAGCTCGCTGTCCGAGGGGAGCCGATCAACTGCAGGTCTAAGGCCGCCCCTGTCTGGGTTTATCATTGGATCCAGTCCACTGGATCCTTGACCGCCCGACGAGCTTGCTTGACTAGCCATAGCAGCGTCATTCCCAGGTGGAAACAGTCGATACATTGGAATTGCGTGGATGCAAGCTGCTGCGAGCCCGATCGAGACGCCAATCCATGACGGCAACGGTAGAACCCTCATCTCTTGGGTGGAGGAATTCGTTGCGGTGTCTGCTTGTGGGATCAAAGACGTCGCTGCGTGGACCTTGAAGATGCTTTTTCAGGCTTTGTTGGGATGACTCGTCAGAAAGAAACACACAAGATGGTGCCGCTATATTTATAGCATTGTGACGGTTATCTCTTTCTCAAAGACAAGTGGGCGGTCTGGACATTGTCGCTGAGTTACTCCGCCCGCCCGAACCCTTCAGCTGTCTTCAGGCCCAAAACGTAACTATTGCACCATCCCTTTCGTGAGAGTCCGTCCCACCATAAGCGTTGAATCACATCTCAAGTTCCACTTGCGTCTCGGCACGATGGGTCGTGGGCCGAATCCCCCCACCTTGCCCCGTTGAGCGGCGTATTGATTGCGTCTTTCGCCAATGTTTACGTCAGTGGGACTCTTTTGCGGTCGTAAGCTGCGATGGTTTCTTGGTGGGTCGGTGGAGCACTCAGCGTTGTTCAAAGTATGCTTTGCTTGGAATGAGGATACCACCCAGCACCATGCAGAAGGCGGGTCCATTAGTATGCATCGATCTTGATCAGACGCCTTCTCATTGCAACCTATCAGTGCCATTCTATGAACTTCTGGACATGAAGGAAGGGTTGCAACAAAAGCGCTGTTAGGCACAAAAACAGGACAGGCTCATACGACAGGAGCTACGAGCAGTGAGCACCGGTCGTCCAGTGAAATGATCTGCGACGGAGTCACCCATCAGAAGCGGTATTCAAACAGGTGCTGAAAAGCCGGTCTGAAGTCGCCGGCATTCCCGAGGATTTCCGGAAAGTCCTTGGGAAGGAACGTACCACCAAGATTAAGGTACGTGGGGCTCTTTTCCCCATCAGCCATCACCTCATTCATGAACCAGAATTCCGAGTTCGCGCTTGGTTCATGCATAGTGGTGAATTTGACCGGATCTCCAGGTAACATCATTATGTGCCTGTATCCGTACCGAGCAGAAGGCACCTGCAGGTGATAGATTTTCGGAGGTTCCTCAGATCTTGACATTCGGAGCGCGAACCTTGCAGCCTCGTGCAGGTGTTGCTTAAGTCTTGGATGCATGTCCAGAACTTTAGGTTCTTTCGCGGATACCTGGACAGGAGGCCACAGATAGTCACCTTGCTTGAGCTGGGGGGTGCCACTCACGAATTCAGGCTGCCGGCCTGACTGTTCCAGCAACTTGTGGAGAGCGGCTTGGATGTCGCGCAACAGTCCGGGCTCCATACTGAAGTCAACAGCCCCTGGGGCAAATTGGAAGCCCTTCTTGTAGCTTACAGCGTAGTCTTCAAAGTTAACGGGACGCTGCAATCTGAGCGCTTCGGGTCTGGATATGTGTGGAAAGCCGATAGGATAAGGCTTGGGCTCGAAGTGCGAGAGGCCGACTGTGAATGGGCCATATTTTCGCCCGTCTTTTTCGAACTCGGCGATGTCGGCGAGTGTACGTGAGGACAGAACCGACTGTCGGAGGTTGCCCCAGGGAACTTTGTATTTTAGGTTCCACGGGAACTGATCGTTATGCTTCAAGCCGGATGCACTGCTCCTTGCACTATCGAGCTCTTCCCTTGAACGAGAATCCGAAGGTACAACGGGATGTCTCATTGGAAACGTTCCCAAAAATCTCTCCTGTGGGAATAGTCGATATTCGGGAGTCTTGTCAGATCCAGATCCCTCCATTGCTAGCGTGTCTCTTATATGAAAAGTAGCCATGAGACCAAGGCAAGCAACCAAGGCTAGGACCCTCATTCTGTGGATGTACCGATGCGGTGACCGTGCCGGAGAAATAGAGGATGTTGAAGCAGTTTTGCGTTCTTTATGCGTTGGAGCCGGTGAAAAAGACGATGAGATGGGCTGGGGTTGTCTTTAAATACGATCTGGACACAGCTGACCAAAGATCAATTGGCCCTCATCTCCGAGAGCAACTCCTTCCTGCCGTCTATGTGGCCCATAGCCACTTCTCAATGCAACACGTCGCATTGCCTTCCCAGGCTGAAGCCCACCGCGTCCCGCTTTGTTTCTGGTATTCTGATCCGAGACTGCTCTATCACCACGAAGCCAAGTTCGACTCGCAAGGCAAATTGAGGTGGGGATGTCCCACCGTTGCTGGCGGGACGGTGGGAGATCATTAATCCGACGCAAAGCGATGTCTCTCGGCGTTAGCGAGTGTCGTCTCATTGCGTCTGGCTGATGTCAGACAAGCAATATCGCCCATGCCAGTCCCACTAGCCCTCTTTTACGATCCCTCCGGGCTTAAGTATCGCACGCCATGATTGCATAGATAGGATAATATTGCGGCTAGAACTGTGAGGCCTTGAGCTAGATGAGGCTCCGAGCCCGCCGTAAAGGGGCTAGTCGAGTGCAGAGGGCAAGCGACAAGGACAAAGGGAGGGAGACAGGAATGGAAGTGCTAAAGTCGCTAGGCTGTCCCTCGCGACAAGTGCAGAAGGTGATGCCAGTTAAAGAAAAGTGACATGAAAACAAGAGCATGATGAAGGTGTGTGAGATGACGTGGCGAGCTCTGCTTGCCCAGAAGCTCTCGCCCTTCCGCACCATTTGCACTTCTGATCATACACAAGCAGAGTTCGGCGGTAACAAAAGACAATTTCAAGGGTTTTAGAACGTTGTGTGTGCGAATGATGGCCTGTGTACGCGTTGGAACAGCTGAACATAGGGTTCCATGTATAGCTCTTCAGTGGACGTGATTTATGAATCGCATAAAGGCCGGTTGGAGCAAACCGTCCTGTTGAAGAACACCAGGTGCTCTCCTTGGTAGATACATGCCACCAAGTATAGCAAGCCTAGGCTTTGCATCCATATCATGTCCCGGCAACGTCTCAGACATGAGCACGAAAACCGAGTTTGTCCTGTCTGCAGGAATGCTGGAGCGGTCGGATAGCTCCATAGGGGTCATCATGATGTGTCGTGAGTCGTCCTCTGGTCGATCCGAGACGATCAAATGATACATGCTCGGCGCTGCCAGACTATGCCTGGCAAGCTGCTGGCCTAATTGTCTCTGCAGCTTTTTGAGGACATTCGGAGACATCACTAGGGTTCCAACTTCTGTGTCGTGCACTTTCAGGGGTGGCCATGCGAACTCGTTCTCTTTCAAGTCTGATTTATCGTTGATTGGCTGTGGATACCAACCCGATTTGGAGAGGGAACGTTGAATGGTTCGTTGGATGGCTTGGAGCAGCCGTGGCTGAGGGCGGAAAATAGTATTCATCAAGCTGCGTCTCTGGGGTTAAAATTTCCTCAAAGTTGATCGGCCTGAGATAAGAGCGCCAGTAGTCGATATGCGGGAGTTCCAGGGGATAGGGCTTTGCAACGAATCTTATACCACCAATCGGAAGCTGGCCCCAATTCCTTCCATCAGATGTGACGACTGTTTCGGTGAGGAAACGCGTCGATCCTCTCGAAACTGGATTCCAGAATGGCTGTCCTTTGGGCCATGGGAAGTAACTGTCGCCCTTGCGTTGGAGATTGCTGGTCATTGCACCATCCAAGTCATCACTGGAAGGAAGCTGCTGATTGAGAAAGTACCTGAACCCTTCCGGATCGCTTGTGATGGCATTGTGGAAATCGTCGCTCGAGGGAAGGCCGTGGAATGGATCGTGTTGCTGACTGAGAGAGTTCCCGAGCCCTTCCGGCTCGCTCGCCTTGGCGACATGAAGATTATAGCTGGAAGGAGGGCGGCGAAACAGACCGAGATTCTCGTCGGCAAAGTAGCTAAATCCATTGTTTTTGCTCGTCGTGGCCTGGTCAGTTCCATCGCTTGAAGGAAGCCGGCGAGGCGGATCGGGATGCTGATTGAGAAAGTAACTGAATCCTTGCGGTTCGCTTGACATCGCTTTGACATCGTTTGGAGGAAAGTTGGTGGACGAATCGGGATGCCGGTTGGAAGAGTGTTGGAATCGTGCCTCATGCTCGCTTGAGAAGGGAGGCTCTGCAGCCTCCCAACCATCCATCGCCGTTGTCGCACCCACACATACCACGGCAATGAGACCGATGTATCTTGAAAAAGCTGCGATACTCATTTTGTGAGATGATATGGTGTATCTGAAAAGGCTTGCTCGTGATTGAAGCGACGAAAGCTCGGTAGACTCAAGAGCCGTCAGTCTTGTCAAACATACTGGCAAGGCAAAGAAGTTAAATGAACAACGCCTCGCCATCGACCAGCTACATCCCCACCAAGTCCCATCTGTGATTTCAGCTGGGCTGCCGCAAACCCACTTTGAGCTTCTGCTCGGGCCAGACTATTTCTATTTCGGCATGCATCAAAGCAACCACCACATCAGCTCGAACCCGGACAAGCTCGTCAATTTGAGGTCCGAATGTTGAGAAATGGCACGTGCGCTGCCTTGATTAAGTGGAGTCAGGCCACGTCATTGTCTTTGCTTACTTGTCTCTTCCTTCTCTCTTGTCATCATCTCTCGAGCGATGACGCGAAGACGCTTATCCACATTCGTTTAACACTTGCATTCATTTAGAGATGATACGGGCGGCACAGACATGATTGGCACAAAGTCTACCTTCAAGCACCTGAAACTGCGTGGTGGATAAAGCCAAGCAGAGATACTAGTCGTGGCATCTTATTATACTTGGTGCGTCGTACATTATGTCGTTTTCCAACTTGCAGCACGATGAACCAAAAAGCGACAGCAGACTCATCAATGAAAACCACCAAGTACGTTGGGGAATGCGACTTCCAGACCACCAGCTGAACGCAGATGGTACATGGCGAATTTGGGAAGAAACATTCCTCCAAGCATGACCATCCTCGGTACACCCTCCATCGTTAACATACCTTCGTGGCACAGCCAGAACTCAGAATGCGTCAAGGCGTCCTTCAGGTCAGTGCTGTCTGGCATGAGAGTCTGTGTCATCAGAATGTGACGCAGACCCTGGCCTGTTCCGACCCGGACCCGAAGATGGAAAAAGGTTGGCAGAGGGGCCTGATGGGTGGCAAAGTGAGCCAAAGCTTCATTCTGCAAAGTGTGCTGGAGATGCCGCGGCATTTGTAGCGCAGCCATGTCCCGTCGAATCTCAACCGGTGGCCATGCAAATTGGCCCTGGAACAAGTCCAACGAAACGGGAAAAAGGTTTAGTCCCGCTGCAAGGGCTCTTTCCCTGATTGTGGCTTCAATCTGGGACAAGATGTGTGGCTCTGGTCGGAAGACAGGATGATTGAAGCCAAAGACCTTGCCATCTGCGACGAAGTCTTCAAAGTTCACTGGTCTCCAGTCATCCCTTCGATAGAGCTGCCGAAAAAGTGGCATGTTCAAAGGATACCTCTTGCCTTGGAAGTTTGGCAGGCCGATCTTTAAGGGTCCGTACCATCTCCTGTCGTCCGCCAAGAACTTATCAATGTGCAAGCGCGGCATCGAGAGATCCGTACGACCGAATCTGGATGGATCTACAAGGGTCCAAGGGATGTAACTCGGAGGCCATGGATAGTGAACTGGACTCGACACCTGCTGACCAAAGTGCCTCGAGCTTGAGGGTCCGGCTTCCTGGAAGAGCTCGCCACCCTGTGCTGAGAATTGGAATGGGCTCGTGTTGGGTGTCTGACGTTCGAGGGCGGGCGGATTTGGAGGCTGGAAAGGAGGCTCAGCGAGCTGCGAAGGCCCAGCGGCAATCCCATCGTCGGTCGGAAAGTCTCCTTGCGGTGGTACGCGGGGAGCTCGAGCGCAGAAAGCTGACAGGAAAAGCAAGAGTGCCGAGTACGAAAGGAGTCTTTTCCTCATCTTCATACTGACTGAGGGAGATGGTATGGCGGAAGGGAAGAAGAAGAAGAAGCCGTCTATCTAGCCTTTATGCACTTACGGAGCAAGTGTTCGAGCTAATGCAGCGGTCCCTTGCTAGCTACCACTGTTACTCTGAATTCGCATAGTCTATGAACATGGCGGAAGTAGCCGAGGAAGCCGGGGGACGACTCTCAATCTCATTAGCATGGTCGAGGTCGATGTGTTTACGGCGTTTCTCGAGTCTGCAGTGACGGGCGCTGTGATACTGCATATGTGGCCCCACTCCACAATTTCCTGAGGTCTCATGTCTTCGTTGACTGTGAAAAGGGTTGAACGAGACAGACCGCTCCGTTTGAGCCTTCTTTCAGCTTAAGGTCAACAACCGAGCAGGAAGTCATGAACTCTCGCACAATGGCGCTTTCAAGCTGAGAAATGTGGCGTGTGAAGATGGTACGAGCTGCTTGAAACAACACAAATTCGGTGCTACGAATGCAGACAAAGAGCAGCCTGCTGGTGGTAATCTCGTGCTTGTCGATATGGACCTTAACAAGGGATCTGCAGAGATTCGTTTCGGCGGTCCCAAGAAGTCGAGATCTCTGGTAGATGACAGATAGACATCACCGTCGAAAGCTAGGCACAATTCGTCTCGCAACCTTTAAGACGCCAAGTTCGGTCAGCTTATTCCGCGCTTCGGACGGGAGGGCGGTAGCCCCCAATAGCGCAATATGGGTCGAGCTAGGCTCTGTCCTCGACCTCAAGCCTTGAAAAAGCATCCAGAGGCGGGAGTCCCCTAGTAGCTTCGCATCCTCGAGATAGTTAATAGGCCTGACCTGAGTCATCAGAATGTGCCGAACTCCATCATCCAAACGTATGTTCATATGATAAATCCTTCTGTCAGAAGCTGATCGTAGCAGAAACTCTGTTGGAGACAGGTTATAAGCATCGTCATTGAAACTTTTCGGTAGGACTGCACGCCTCTCAGTCATTCCGTTACCATCAGGGGAGCGCGCATCAATCGTCGGCAGCCAAAGAAATTCTCCTTGGAGCAGAGGAAAGGCAGACCGGATTTCTTTGGCTTGAACACCGTTCTGGTTGAGCGGAGTCCAGATTGCTTGATGTATCGCTCGCAACAAGTTTGGCTCTGGACGGAAAAAGAAATGCGAGGGAAAGCGCCCATTCCCTGACAGATCTTCTTCCACAGTGGCAGGGGCAACAACCGACGTATGATCGAGACTATCAACGGCGTGGATGTTGAGCGGGTATGACTGCAAGGTGAACTTCTTTCTTCCCAAAGGGAATGGACCCCAACGTCTTCCATTTGCGTCCGAAAATGCAGGAATATGATACTGCCTTTGGTCATGTTCTCGACCGGGATTGATGACCTCTTCTAGAGGTGCTGACCGACCTAAATGAGGCTGAGCGAGGACTGAGAGCTCATGAGCAGCGGATTGTGGGGCAGGAGGAAATTGATCGGTCAGCACATCAACTTCTGAACCAAGATGTTGATGATCTTGTAGGCTAGGGTGTGACGGATTTGGAACAATTATAAGCCTTTCCCTGCCTCTCCAAGGCCGCTGTTCAGCCGTTGGAGTTGGGTGTTCCATCACCGGTAAGAGATACCCTTGGGGAAATCCGAAGTAGCGAGGCTGCGGCGGCCGCGACGAAGATGACGGCGACGGCACCTCATCCATGGCTGACACAAGGCCAGGGGTGAGCACTGAGAGGAGCACGGCAAGGATTAGCAACACCATATTTCTTGATCGTAGAACGCAAAGGGCGAAGAGTGGTCAGGGATGGACATTCGAAGGAACCGAACTCTAATGCAATTTATAGCCAGCATCTCGAATTGCTTCGCCGCTTCAAAGACGGCCATCGATTCCAATCAGATGACCAGATCCAACGAAATGATGTGTGAAGTCTTTCGAGGCAACGGTGTAAGAAAGCTCTTGCTGTTGCCAATGTTCTGAAATCAAGCTTTGAGCCATTCTGGCTTAGGCAGCTCAACGATGACCACTGACGAGCTCATTTTCGCAGTTTTAGGTCCCACCGAAGCTGCAACCGTCAAGCTTGACATGTACCAAGCGACCAAGTGCTTGCTTCATGCGTGGAAAGCTCTTGTGCATGTCGTTCTCACGGAGCGTAATTCCCACGCTTTTCTTGGTGGTACGAGCCATCAACATCAAGATCAGCTCAGAAAATCTGGACGTACTTTTTGTCCCTTTTGCTTCATGTCAAGTCCAATTTATTCTGTGGCTGTGTTCATATAAATTGAGCAGGGATTTGTAGCGAGACATCAATCCGGCCGATGGAAGAACGCAGAGACAATGTTTGCCGGAAAGATCAAAGGCTTCTTCTGATGATAGTGAGCTTTTGGAACAGCAGTGAATTGCCGATGAGTAGATCCTCCTGTTCAACGATGAGCGTGTGTGAGCGCGTTCGGTAGCCCAGAAAGGCGCATGAATGCTGGAGAAATTTGGTCAAAGCCTCGAAAGGCAACAATGGCCTCCGCCGGTAGAAATGTACCGCCCAGCACAGCCAACATTGGCGTCTCCCCAGGTTTCGCCTTGATGAACCCCTCTGAAAATAGCCAGAGCTTAGATCGGATAGCGTTTGCGCGCAGATCAGTATAATCCTTGTAATCCAGGGGCGTCATCAAGATGTGTCGATCTTGTCCACCAACCTTCAGTCGGAGATGCATCATTCGTTGCTGATGGCTAGGCATTATTTGCCCAAGATAAGAGCTGTGAAGACGACCTCTCCGGTTACGAGACATCCCTAGGTTGTTCTCACCAGAGATAGTGTCGACCGGCGGCCACAAGTATTCGAGCTCCATCAGATCAGAATGCTGGACAACTCGTTTTGGCGTGAAACCCCAAGCGTTGAGCCGATTCTGGAGTGTTATCTGGATCGCTGAGAGTATCTCGGGCTCTGGATGAAAAATACGGCTCGCTTGTATTCTCCTGCCCTTGACAGGAAATTCCTCAAAGTTTGCAGGGATCAAGTTGACGTCGCTGTATAGGTGCTGGAAGAAGGGAATGTCCAAAGGATACTTTCTGGCTTCAAAAACCTGGCTTCCCACATGGAAAGGCCCATATCGTTCGCCGTCCAACGTAGAGAACTTCATGATCTTGATCAAATGTGAAGGCTTTTCAGATGAGGAACGGCCTTGACGGCTCCAGGGAAGCCTTTGCAGGCTCTTCGGGAAGCGGGATTCTGGATGAGGATAAGTCGTGGCTAGCACGGAAGTAGAACTAGAAGCGATTTCGTTCCGAGCGACATCGGTAGATTCGGTGGAGGCCTGTCTTGCACCGATCTCAGGGTGTTGCACGGTGTACGGGGGCGGCGGAGAAGGCGCTGCAGCAGGTGCTGCAAAATCGGAGGTGATCAGGGACCATGGGTGATAACTTCCTGAAGAATGATCGTTGCTTGGAAAGAGCTGATACTCGCGAAAGTCTTTCGAGGGAGGGTTGTCCAGAGCTCGAGCAAAGCCTATCTTCTGGAATAGCAAGAGCCACGAGCACAAGAGTAGGAGCGGGACACACATTCCTGTGAAAGAACAGCAGCCTCGATAGAAGACTATGATATGAGGCAATAGAGAGAGTGAAGACGAAGTGCGAGTAACCGGTGTTCGTCTTTCTCAACACATTGTTTTTCTAGATTAAGTCTTCCTGCGTGTCAAACCTTCAAACGAGGCAACGGCCAGGCTGGCGTGTTTCGACCTGAAGCTCGGACAGATTGGCAAGCAGACTCAACGGATGGAATGAACGTAAATACAAGTCATTTCTGCAGCTGCTTAATTGTTGCCTGAGCTAACCGAAGCAACGCTGACAGGTCTCCACGCGGTCTAGACACAATGCTTGATGAAGTGTGGGACGACATTCGGGCTACAGTACAAGCGTCTCGAAAGGAACGATCGCTTGGCGTGGGAAGGCTGATCCCACGGCCTTGCCCAGCGGACGCGTTCCACCGAGAAATTTTCATCTGTTTTCGCTGGCTGAGGCTCCACATCAACACCTGACGTCAACGGCGCCCACACGCTCAAATCAGTTTTAGGAGAACAGACGAGATTGTAGGCTCTGTACCAACATAAACGGATGATATTCATGATAGAGGAACAGTATCATTCAACACTGACACTAACAGTCACAGAACAGTAACAACAAGCTATAGCAACTGAGGTGAAAATTTCTTGTATTGTCGTCTTTCACACAGCATCAGCGGATAAAACGAAAGCGACTGGCGGACGACAGGTTGCGAGCGGAATGCAAAGGAGGCGCTGCGATCTGTGTTGACTGCATCATTGGTATCTCTGAGGGTGTTGGCGGATCTTGAGATGGTTGAAAGAATGCGCCTTGCCTATGATTTAATGAATGTGAGCATGTGCAGCATCCAGAAAGGCGACTTGGAGGATTTTGGCTCCTCGCAGGTGCGCTTCTGTACCTTGCGGAAGGTACGTAGAGCCTAGTACAGCCAATCGAAATATTTCTTGATGGGGATGCCGAATCCCGCCGTGCGTGACTCCTTCGTAGAATAGCCAGGGACTGGGACTCGGTGCCGTTACGGAACCCCCAACAAACTCTGCATGCCTGACAGGGAACATCAGAATGTGTCTGGTGTCGCTACCCATCTTTAGGTCCATGCGAAATAATCTTGGTTTGTTCACGGAATGTGTGTCGAGCCGGCGTGAGATCGTTTTTCGCAATTTCTTACCAAGCCTGTAAGGTGAGATTTCCAGTTGCCCCGCGAAGGTCTGTGACGCCTCCACAGGTGGCCAAAGATATTCCCCTTCGTGCAATGGGATATCTGGACTTACAGGTTTGGGATGCACCCCTTCAATTGCCAATTGCGTCCAGATCTGGTGCTGAATCGCACGGAGTATCTCAGGGTCGGGTCTAAAGACAGTACCGCGATTAATGAGTTGTTTCCCATCGAAATGCCGCTCGAAATTTTCGAACAGCGCACCGTCATCGCTGTAGAGATGTTTGAAAGCCGGTAAGTCCAATGGATACGTATGCATGCTGAACTTGTCTGAGCCAAGGATGTATGGCCCCCCTTGCTGCTGTTCGAGGGGTCGCTGAAAGTCGGAAGCCTGGTAGCTACTGCCGGCATGACCAGGCTGCAAGGGAAGAGAGGTTCCGTCAAGCATGCGAGAGGTGGATCCCTGACCAGGCTGCCAACGACTCGCAAGGTCGGGGCCTGGTGCTTGACTCTCTGGGAATGCCGAGCTTGAGGGGTGCGATAGAGTCATGCCACGCAATTTGGCCTCATAAGCTGTATATCCAAGCGAGTCCGGTCGAAATCCAATAGGCCTGTTCGAACGTGTAGGTGTGTTGGGGCGCAATTCCCATCCAGGCTCTCCTCTATAGGCAGGATCCGACTCTTGCACTGGGTAGAAATGGTGCTCTGGAACGAAGACATGGTCGAGACGTGGCTCGGGACTGGACGCTCCCGGCGGCTGGTCATCCATCGCCACAGCGAATGCTGCGGCTAGTACGGCAAAGAAGAGAGCGCCAAGCCCAATAGATCTCATCTCGCCTAGTCTTAGTATCCAGAGCTTCGCGATGCTGTGTTTATCACGGCAAAATGCGCGATTCCAAAGAAAGAGAAAGGGGTCATTAGATGTAGCTCCAAAGGAAGCTACTTATACGGCAGTCAGTGGTGGGGCTGCAGGAAGCGTAGCTCAAATCCTGAACAGATAATAGCCAGTGGGCAACTACGAAGCTGCAGGTGACACGGGACTTTGCATGCCTCAATAAACGCGCATCGTGTTTGGTCGGAGTTGACACAGGGCTGCGGCTGCCTCATACAGCGGATTGTAATTCAGGCTTGTCATCACACAGGAGCGGTGACCGGTCTGTTTGCTCGCAATGCTACAAAAATCTTCAAGAGGTTGATGAGATGACACGGTGGCTGCAGCTGTGGCCGCATGGGAATCGCCCACCCGCAGCCTTTGTTCACCTCTAAGATCAAATGTGACGATGGTCAGAGCTGGTGGGCCTGGCCTCAAGCTCAGCGGCCAAATTGAGAAGCAAATGCGTCGGTCAGAAAAAAAAGTAGGGATATCGTTATATCTGTTGCAGCTGCTTGACTGTGGCCTAAGCTAACGGGAGCAAAGCTGACAGGTCTCCACATGGTCCACTGCTTGATGAAGTGTGGGAGATGACTTCGGTTACGGGCTGTAACGGACTGAAGGCAAGCAATCGCTTGGCGTGGGAAGATGGCACCACACTCCGGCCAAGTGGGTACTTCCCATCAAAGCGCTTTTGCTCAAGGTACTCAGCTGAAGATCACATCCTGAAATCGAGGCCATCATTCAGTCTGCGGATGATCACCACGAAGAAGCACACACAGCCCGACAGACTCTGCAGTGACCTTTAAAAAGAATTGCTTCACTTGGTGAAGGAAAAAGCATGATGAGGAGCAAACAGGTTTCGGACCGGGTGCAAGGCAAACGTTATATATTCATCACAGCGAGATTAGGAAGCGTGGGATGTACAGGGTCGTCAAGGAGCAAAGAACTTGCTGACTCTTCAAGAGCGTAAAGCTTGAATGAATGCGGGGGTGATGATGCCATTCTTGAGCAAGTGCTCGTCAGCATGATGAGGAAGAAAGGTCAGCCCTAAGAAAGCCAAGGGGTCGCGGGATCCGGAAGCTGGCTGCTTATAGCTCTCCAGATAAACCCAAGGTCTTGGACCTTCATCTTCTGCCCAGTGGTTGACAAAGTTCCACGTCTTTGGAGGGAACATCAAAAAGTGCCTTTTATTGCCTTTGACGGTAGCCTCGATGTGATACATTCTTGGGGTTTCCCGGGAATGTGTCTTGAGACGATATGTGATCGCCGATCGAAGCTTACGAAGTAGCGTGTTACTTGGCATGTTCAGTCTTCCATCAACACCAGTCTGATAGACAGGTGGCCAAAGATACTCGCCCTCTAGCAAATTGGTTTCGCCTCTAACGATACCAGGCTCGAGTTTTTGGTGCTCTTTTAAGGAAGCCCAAATTTTTTCATGAATGGCTTCTAGCGCGGAGGGTTCGGGGCGAAAGCGCATGCCTGAAGCCCTGAACTGCCCTCGCTGGTAAAGATTCTCAAAGTCCAGGAACGTGACACCATCATCGTCATAGAGATGCTCGAAAGCCGGTATGTTCAAAGGATACGCCACCGGGTGGAACAATTCTCCACCCAGAGCGTACGGACCCCATATTCGTCCTTCTGGGTGTTGCTGGAAGGCAGGAATGTGGTCGTAGGGATTGGGCTGCCCTGGTGTCCCAGGCACTGCCTGACTGTCCATCGTGGGAAACAACGAGCTTGAAGTAGAGGGTGCAACACGATCCAAAGCGGACTGTGGTGCTTGATCTGCTGGCAATGCTGAGGTCGAGGGTTGAGACGTGGACGTGATTTCAAGGTTGGCCTTACTGCCACTGGATGAAGTGGGAGCCAGCTCCGTTAGAACTGGAAAAAGCCTGCTTCCAGATGAAGGTACGTTATATGCTTGGCCCCATCCATGCTGGACCCCATCTGAAGGATTGGACCATGGCACCGGAAGAAATTCGTGCTCGGGAACAAAGCCGTGGAGAATGTGGGTCTGTCGCTTGGGCTTGGGTGCTTCAGGCCTCTCTGGCTCGGGATCAGATGCTCTAGGCGGCTCTTCATCCATCCCAAAAGTGAAAGCTGTCGTTAGCACGACGAGGAGTACGAAGGGGCGGATCGACCTCATCTCTCCTAGGTCTGATGTCTAGTTCTTGTTGGCAATCCTGTCGTCACAGCAGAACCTGTTTGATGGGAGACAAGAATGACGATTCAGGTCAGCTCTGGTCGACCCGCTGTATATAAGCAAGGATGTGGTGCAACTTCAGGAGTTTCAATGCAAACATAGTAAACAGGGGGGTGATTCGACAGGTGCTGCGGGACTATGCAGCCGAGGATGGCCTAATCGCTGCGCATATTGTGTGGGAGAGTTGAACTTTCACGGGAGCCACCAATTTGCGATCGTCACATTCAACATACAGTGCCCGACGAATGAAGAAACTGATCTTTGTCGTCACTCAAGAGCTGGCCGGTGACTTCTGTAGTTCATTTCTGTTGCAAAAAGCTATTTTTCCCGCAAGCTGTGGGAATCTGAATCTGCTGCATTGAGAGGCCATTGTGGATGACACGGTGGGTGCAGGTGTGACCACCGCCTCTCGCTGCGGTCTGGGCCAATTTTTTCCCTCTCTTACAATATTCATCTGCATGATATTTCCTCTGCAGTTGAGCTGGTCAGCAAGCATGATCAGCTCGCGCCAGTGTAACAGCTGCACCAATCGAGCGTCGCGCTTGCTCAAGCTCATCTTTCTTTGCCACCTCGGCACCGGTTGTGTGTCACACCTAGCTGATCTTTGCCCACAGTATTCTCCTCCCACCGCGTTTGAACTCGTATTGAGCATTTCTTGACCTCGCCGGGCCCAGCCCTAAGGTGAATGCTCGTAGGACGCATGTTCAAGCCTTCAGCCAAGTTGCCACTCAATCCCACTCCATGCTGTTTGCCCTGCTAGAACCTTACTGAGATCCTGCAGTTACTTGTTCGCACGCAAAATTCAAATTGGACCGATCAAGTCCGTTCTTTCCCATACTTCTCACACTGTAAGGGCTTCGAGCTCAATTTACCTTCCTTGACTTCCGAGCGCCCCACGAATCTAAGGGTTCAAGCCTCGCGCTCATCAGGCTTGATTCTAGCACCGTGCTATTTCAAACGGATCTTTGGTAGCTTCATACTCGGGTCTAACGCGATGAGTGGCCGCGCCACATAATTAATGAGCGACACAATTGAGTCCCAGCTGAGCATCACTCGCTGCATGCATGTGAGAACGATTTGATTGCGGCTGAGGCCTGTGGTGAGACCAAAGAGCTCGGTGAGGCTCCCTGCCCGCCAGAGAAGGCAGCAGCGTCAGCGCAGCTGAGAACGGTTGCTGCACCTGGGTCAGAGGAGCCATTGGCAAGCTGACCGCCATCAGAGCACCGGATCTCTCCAAGAGAGGCTGGAAGGGACCAGCGGCCCCTCACGTACTGAGAAGAGGGCTGAGGCAACCATTGAGCGGCGCTCCAGTGCTGAACGGTCGATATAGCGTCGATAGCAGTCAGACGACCAGCGTCCAAGCAGCTGAATGGTGCTGCTGTCCACACCAGCTGAGGCTGCCCAAGTTGCCGCTCCTCTTCGAAATGAATGACCGGCGTACTCTGACGGCTGGAGTCCAAGCCGTTCCAAGGCCAAGCGCAGGATGCTGAGGAAGAATGTGCGAGTGAGCGGCTGGAATCCATCGTTGATTGCAAAGACTGGGGCTGCTGCTGGGCGCTGCGCTGAGCAGATTGCTTTGAGTGACGCATAGGGACACTCAATTCCGCCAACTTTTGGCACAACAAGCGGGGCACCAAGCCTGAAGGGGTCCGTCTTTGATGCTGGAAGAATGAGAATGGCATAGTCCTCGTACCACGTGACTGCACCAACTGTGGTGACGGAGTGGTCAAAGCTAGTCCAGGTGACTTCGCCGCATCGAAGAAAGCAAGCAAAGGATACGGCAAAGGCCGCTGAGACGACCTGCCGGTTCCATGCACTGAGCGAGTTGATTGATTTGAGCTCTTGCAAGATGGCTCGAAGGAGTGGCAGGGTGATGGGCAGCTTTGCCTTCGCTGGTTTGAGACCGTAGATCCGCTTGACACCTCGGATTGCCCGCTCCAGACGGCCGCAGGCAAAACCACTGTTGTCGAATCCGAGGTCGACGTGCCACGACTGCAATGCGTGAAGCTCGTGCTTGATGCTGTGATAGGACCGTGTGCTGGCCATATCTGCGACCCATTCCAGGAGAAGGAGACCTGAGGCTGGAAGGGCTTGGCGGTTGGGTCCAAAGCGGCGAAGGATGAAGGTTTGGTAGCGGTTGACCGAATCTGCGCCTCTGCTACGGGTTGAGGCTGCAAGGCCATGCCAGATGAGCCTGGCTGCTGCTGCAGAGCACCCTGAGGCTGCGACAAAGTCGGGTGGTGGGCTGGTGTGCTGGATACGGCGACCTGGTGGCGGAAGAGCAAGCCGTGTGCTTTTGGGAACTGCGTTTTGATGTTTGAGAACTGGCGACGTGATAAGAGATCAGCAAGACGATTGTCAACCGACGTTACTCGCTGCGGCTGGATGGTGATCTGCTGCGTGAAACAAAGTTCGAAGATGGCTCGAAGCAATGTCTGCGTCAATGGATCCCTTGAGCGGCCAGATCGAAGGCCTTGCTCCACGTTGGTGTTGTCTACGTGCAACACCACAAAACAAGGGCCGGACCACATCTTGCTGAAGATGCGCAAAGCCTCCAAGACGGCTAACGCCTCCAGGGACCGGATATCTTTTGACCGATGCCGACGGCTAACCTCTTTTGAGAACACAGAGCTTGGATTGTCCATAGTTCCCAGATGTCCGCCGTATGCTCGCTTTGAGGCATCAGTCCAGATATGCTTAACCACCAGCAGGGATGGTTGTAACAGTGTGAGACCAGGCCAGCTGGATAACATTGAGCGCCACCAGCGAAGCTCAGCCACTGCGGGCCTGGTAGCCGCCGCCGCTGCTGAGGATGCTGGTGTGCTTGCCTAACGGCATCATAGAGCCGCCTAAGGTACGCCTTGGCATGAGGGATGACTTGCGACACAAATTGGAGGAGACCAGCGATGCGCTGCCAGTCCAAGAGTGTTGCTGATTGGCACGCCAACAAATGATCAAGAGCCATCAAGATCCGCTCCTTGCGTTCAGGTGTGATGCCCACCGTTTGCTGTATTGTGTCAAATTCGATCCCCAGGACCTCAAGCCTTGTGGCACCGCTGAAGGTCTTGGCTGGTGACGGTTGCAATCCAAGAGCAGCACAGACAAGCGCCAGACTGTGAAGTGGTCCGCCTGGGTCGTCGCCAGCTGGGACGGCACCAAAGAAGTCGTCAAGATAGTGATCAACCTGGTGCCGAGTTGTTGAGGCCACAAGCCAGTGAACCATCTCTGCGAAGAGGTTGAAGAGCCATGGAGAGCTTCGGCCTCCAAAAGTGAGACTGGTCTCGATGAAGTAGCGATTGTTGAACTTAAAGCCGAGGAGCCGTGCATCACCATTGCTGACAACAATGTGTCTGAATGCATCAACCAGATCACTCTTCCATAGCAGACAGCCAACATTATCTCGAATGTACTCTGTGAGTGGCAAGAGACTGGCATACTTGATGTGAGAGAAGGCTGGTGCGATCCCATTGTTGACAGCAGGGAGCTGTCCTGGGAGAGGGCGACGTGGGTGTGAAAGGTGGTGGATGGTGCGGAGTTTGGTTGAGCGTGGCTTTGGTACCGTGCCCACTGGTGAACAGACCAGCTGTCGTTGGTGTGGATCAACCTCTTGAAGCCTGCCCTCCTCTAGTCGTAGCTGGATCTCTGCGTCAATATGCTGACGACCTGCTTGATCCATTGGAAGATTCTTGACGCTTTCGAAGCGTGAGTGCTGCTGCAATGGGCCTGAGTAGCCCACAGAGACGCCGTGCTTGATTGCGCCAAGAAGATTCTTGGCTACATGCTGATCAGGGTACGAGGCGAGCACCTGACTCCAGGCTGGTAGAGCCTCTTGCATGGAGCCATGGCGAGCTGGCTTTTGATTTGAATCAAAGAGCGTTGCTGGCATGATTGTGTTGGGGCGGGCAGGTGGGAGCTGAATCTGTCGAGCAAGGAAGGCACGCAGGCAGTGGTCAGCCGAGGGAACTGCAAGGGCCTGCTGCGTGTCGTGATGAGAGTCTGCTTGGCCGTGCCAGGATGGGGAACCACCGTCTTGGGCAGGCAGAGAAAGGGAGAGAGGAGAGGATTGGACCATCTTGGGCCTCCAAGCTGATGATGCCGTTGGAGAAAACCAGGGTCGAGTGAAGGTGTCACTATGCAAGAGCAGCGCTCGTGCGGGACAGAACGAGAGAAGGGGAGGATGACACCAGGCTAGAGGTAGCACTGTGGTGGGCCAGGGCACACTAGTACCGCTTGGGCAACTGTGAGGCGTGCAGCGAGGCTGAGTGAGAAGTTGAGACTCACCAGGCGGCAAGCTAGGCCTGCTTCTTGACACCCAAGCTGGAGTCTGCCGCCGCTTGGCAGGTCTTGGACGGATGAGCGCCGTTGCACTTGCTGCAGAGGTGAAGTCGAATGCAAGGGCGCTTGTCGGTCCCCGAGCACTTGCCGTTGTTCCACGAGAAACAGAGCTGCTTGCGACGAGGATCGTCGTCCCTTGGAGCTGGACGCTTTGAGCTTTGTGTTGACGAGGATGATGCTGCACGGCCTTGCACGCCCTGGAAACTTGCAAAGTGAGCGTTGGAGTCGGTGTTCAGCCAGTCGGCTGAAGAGCTCCGTCCAAAACGCTTGATGCAGACGGTAAGGATGTAGTCGACCACACGAGACCAGGGAAAGACTTGCTCTACTTCGTAGATGTGGTGAAGGAAGGTACCGAGTGCGATTCCAAGACCTCTGTCCGAAGAAACTGATGTGCGAAGCTGCATGTACACAATCCACACACGCCAGAAACTCGCAAAGGTTGGGAATGCTTTGGCAAATTGTCGGCTGGTTGATACACTGGAGGCTGGCTTGTCGAAGACGATGCCGTTGATGGTAAAACCAGTGTTTTCTTCCGGGTCTTCTGGAAGCCAAGCAGGATTGGCAAGGCGATACAGCTCTTGCGCTGGGAGAGTGTCGTTGTAGACTTTGTCGGCAAGATCCGGCGTCACCCAAGGGAAACCGGTAAGGTTGGCAAGAGACTCACCAGACGGGTTAGGTGCAGCTGGTGCTGCTGGTTGAAATGCTTGAGGTTGGGTTGGGGCAGCGACAGATGGGGACGGAACAGGCGCTGCAGTGCTTGCAAAATGTGCTGCTAACAGACTGCGCAGAGTATCGGTGAGATCGTCCTGCAAGGTCTGTCGAAGCTCGGCGAGGTCTGCATGTGTAACTGCCGCCACTGGTACCTGTGCTTCGACACTCTGTGGGAGAGGTGGTGCCGACACTTGCAGAGCTGGAATGTGCTGGGCAGGTGCCAATTGGACCGCTGCTACTGTAGTTGTCGGCTGTGAAGCAGCAGAGTGATGTGTGGTGGTGGCTACGATAGGCTGCTCTGGCTGCAGCGGAGTCTGCGGCTGCGTATCTGCAGACCGAGCAGGTGGCGACCGGCAAGAAGCTGCTGGCAGGCGAGTGGGCACTGGGGCTGCGCGTGGTGCTGCCCGCGTTGCTTGACGGCGGCTGAGTGGTGTTGGATTGGGGGTGATGAGAGAACGACAAGAGAAGCAATTGAGAACCGTCTTATTTGGAAAGCGCTGGTGTACAAACTGCGACGTTGGCTGAGGTTGCTTGCAGGTTCTGCAAGGGATGAGCCTCTCAGCAGGTGCCGAGACAGTGGATGCCACCGACAGTGGCGAGGAGTTTGCAATCTGGCTCGCGCCTGGAACTACGGCTGCAGTTGAATCAGACTCTGCTAGGATTGCTGCAAGCTCCATCGGCGAAAAACGTGCGCTAGGCGATGACCAGCCTAGCGACGACAAGAAAGATGATGGAGGAAGAGAAGAAACCTAGATACATGAAACAAGACATATGAAAGGTGGGAGGCGAGCTCTGCTTGCCCAGACGCCCTCGCCCTGCCGCACGAGAAGCAGACGACATTAGCTTGAACATGGGATTCAGGGAGAAATTGGGCTGTCTTCAAGACACAAGGGTTGGGAAGGCCGGCCAGATAGCTTTAGCTTCGAGGAGAGCGTCCTTGGTCTCTTGTGGGAAGAACGATGCGCCAAGAAATGCCAGCTTAGGACCTCTGAACTTTAGTCCCTCGAAAAAAAGCCACAAGCCTGAGTTTGGAGTTTTCAGACCAGGAAAGTATCTTTCTGCAGGCACCTGCATCGTCAGAATGTGCCTCCCACCACCTACCGTTTGGACGGTCATATGGTACATGATGGAATTCCTCGCATAATGTCCCCTGAGAAAGTCGCTGATGACTCTGCGCAGGCGCTCGAGCTCGTTGGCGGGCATCTGAAGACTCACATGATCCGCCGAGAACAAGTGCGATGCAGGCTCGGTAGATGGCCATAACCATTCTCCCTCATAGACGGATAGGTGTGAGTCAGGGAACACCAGCACTGGATCGCGCTTTAAATGCTGGAGATGCGACCAGATTGTATTCTGAATCATGCCCAACCTTTCGGGCTCGGGATAGAAGAGGGTTCCCGTAGTCTCGAGTTGCTTGTGCTGCCTATTTACACGGTTAGGCATTGCGAAGAGCTCGAAGTCCATCGACTCAGGATTGATCGATTCGTACAGATGACGAAAGACAGGTATCTTGATCGGGTATGCCTTTGGCTCAAAGTTTGGTTCGCCGATCGAATAGGGGCCCATGATTTGATCACCATGGAAGAAGGCAGGAATTTGCATTCGCAGTCCCGGAAGATCTCGGCTGGAACCAGCGTTCATCCCGATCGTGTGCCATGGCCGGGTCGGTAGAATGGGTTCGAAGGCAAATAAGAGCATCTTTCGGCGGACTTGAGCATTTGTCGGCAAATTGAAATGCCTATCGATGCCAACAGAGCCAGGAGGAATTTCAGGCAGACGCCAATGTCCATAGCTGCTTTCATGATGCAGCACCTCGGCAGGAGGTGCGTTCCATTCTGTGGCTAGAGGGGTGAATTCCTCGCTCTGCCACCAAACGGGTAGCCGATTATTACGAGGGGCCTGTGTCCCATCATCACCCGTCGCTCGCGTCCCGGGCGCTGTCAAGACGGCGAGAAGGGCGCCGATCAAAAGTGTGCGGCAATGCTTCATTTTTTGGAAAGCCTAAAGTTCGGCAGAATTTGAGAGGTCTGCAAAGGTTGATCTGTGTAAGCTTCAATAAGGAGACAGAAGATGCGCTTGGAAGAGTCATGAGCGAGTCCTAAAAAGCCGAGTCGATCATCGCACATACGTGACTTTTATACAGGAAGCTCAAGCAACCTCTTTTGCTACAGCGATCTGATCAAAAACGATTCTCAGCTGGTGGGCCCACCGTGGCATGTTCTGCGAGTCATTTCTGCGGATGAGTAGGACGCCAGTGGGGATGAAGCATGTCAAGCGCGACGTTGACTGCGGCGGCAGCTTTTGAGGCTCTCAGCCTCCCAGCCCGCCGTGGGAGGGCTGCATCCTATCGAGCAGGCTGCCTAAATGTAAACCAAGCGAGATACAGCAAGCATAAGGGTGGGTAACACGAAAATACCTGGATGTCCCCCTCAGAATGCTAAGAGGTGGTGATATTGAACATGTTTCGAGTGGGCAAGTGTGATATTTTGTCCACTGCGTATGTCGTACTTGGCAGGCTCCTCTCAATTACAGGCCTTAATCTACACCAAGCGGTACCTTTGCAGTGATTTTGAGCTTCAAAACGATAATCCACGGGTCGCTTGCAAAGCTGGCCGTCTCGCCAAGCTTTTTCTTCATGTCATCATAGCCACCGCGATCGTGTGCCTCAGAGGTAGAGGATTGGACAGGGTGCAGCTCTACATGTAAATGAGCAGTCACTTTCTCCCTCCCACGCTCTCTATGTGTCCACTCGCCAAGCTTTTTTGCTTTCCCACCCTTTCTCACACTTTCAGTAGCTTGATTGACACTGAGCTTGCGTCTTTTATTGGGACCAGTGCCTGTTCCCACATGTCTGCCGGTGGTCTACCAGGGCATTTTCAGCGAGTCATTCCTGTCGATTGGTAAGACGCCAGTGGGGACCAATCATGTCAAGCGCATTGACTGCGGCGCCAGTTTTTGAGGCTTTCAGGCTCCCATCCCGCCGTGGGAGGCCTGCCTCGTGCGGAAGGGCGAGAGCGTCTAGGCGCGCAGAGCTCGCGACGTCACTCACTTCATCATGCTCTCTCTATGTTTTTCTTCTCATGCTATGTCGCCTTGACTTAGTACCAATATCTCTTTATCTTTCGCTAGGCAAGGCCTTGCCTAGCGAGCCCAGAAACTCTTTTTACCACCCTGTTCTCCCCCTCTTTTGTTCTTGTCGCTCGCCCTCTGCACTCCCAGCCCGCGCGTAACCCACAGAGCTTCAAGCTTCACTGGTCTAGCCGCAATCACATTCAGTTTCCAATATGTTTAAGAGAGCGATGCTCAGCCGGGATGGAATTTCTCCCCTGTTCGCACTTGCAAATAAGTCTCTTGGATAGACTCTAGTACAAGCGCATCTTTGACTAGAAAAGCATGAGATGTGGGACGTACATGGTAGGCAAAAGATAAGCTTTGGCATGAGAAAGAAGCGTTGTAACCTTTGAGCTGGTCCACCGTCCCTTCTTCCTATTCGGGTCGAGTAACGATAGACAAAAGATTGGTCTGCAGAAACTTCTTTCTCGCTTCGGAAGGCAGAAACATGCCTCCAAGGACGGCCAACGCGTTTTTGCGTTCTGCTGGAACTGTCCTGGACTCGTAAAACAGCCATAGGTGACTACCGCTTGCTCCGCCAACAACGGGACCCATATCTGCATGAACACTAGGGAGGGCTGTAGCAGCAAGAATGTGCCTATCTTTCCCTTCTACCTTGACGTCTAGCCTGTAAAGTAGAGCTGCTTCACTGGGGTTTGGGTTGCGGAAACGCGTCTCAACTACAGTTGCAAGAGCTGAGTTAAGCACCCCATGAGGCATGTTTAGGCCCTTCTCTGTCATTTCGAGAGGGGGTAAAAGCCATGTCCCGTGGTAAAACTGTTCGTTCAGAGGATTAGGATTACCAAGACCGATACTCAGAGAGCGCAGCTTCTCTAAGAGCGCGTTTTGCACAGCAGTCAAGAGCTTTGGTTCCGGATAGTACCTTACTGGCTTGACTTCGAGATAGAACTTCCTCTTGGACGCACTAGCTCTTGGACTTTGCTTGATAAAGTCAGCAGGCTCCGAGCCATCGTCTGAATAAAGGTGTTCAAGATCTGGTGACCAGAGCGGGTATTCGACGCTCCTGAACGTGCGAGAATCGGGTTGTAGAGAGAGCAGTGGAATATCGAGGCGATCCTGAATGGTTGGCACGCTTCTACTGCTGCTGGTGCCAGCTTCGTCCTGCGCTACTGCTTTGGGATATAGTCTGCTGGGCCAATCATTCGGGTCTCTTTCTTCTTTCCCAGACGATGATTCGCTTCCGATAGGCTGGGGTTCGGAGCTGGAACTTCCTGAACCATCTTGTGTCGAGGCTCGACGCTGATCCACAAGCGCTTTGGGAATAGGGACTTGATGCTCAGGTAGAGCATCGAAGCCCAAGACGGGTCTTTCGTTGAAGGGGACGAGATGCCATTCTGGAAACCGCACGTTATTGGGGTCATTGGGATCATTCATGGCTAATACCAGCACGTTTGCCATCAAGAGGATAAAGCCAAGGTGCAACTTTGTGCGCGAAAACCACGGCATGAGGGATAGGGGAAACACGATACTTTCGGAGAGTAGTTTGGTAAAAAGAACTTGCGCGTGGTCTAGAGTGGAAACTATCCCCCTTTAGATCAAAGGCAGATGATGAAGAATGGATGTTGAAGGCGGAGAGGCTGGCTCAACTGGCTGCTTTAAATATTGTAGCGGCGTGCACCGTATTAAATTCCCAGCAAAGGCGCCCTCTGCTGAGATTGTGCTCTGTGGCTCACTAAGCACAGCTTCTCATTTGGCTGTTGCTAGTACAGTATGGACAAAGCGATTGAAATGTAATGTGTAAAGAAGTGCAAGGTATGAAGAGCTTATTGTCATTTCAGACCTTATTGAGAGTATTATAGTAACTTGCACATCTGGTGGGGAAGGCCAGGAAATTTGACGGTGAAAACGAGACTCAGCGTGGGCAGCATTAAACCTCAGGAGTATTACACGCCGGCTTTCATCTCAGAGCGTCTCGCACATCATCTTGGGCCCAGGCACAGCTTCCAGCTCACCAAAATCACGCAATAGGCTTCATAAGGTGAGTATGCTTTGTGGGCTGTCCACAGGGGGCTTATGAAGGTGCCACCCTCATATGCTTTGTAGTCTCGACTCTAGAAGATGCACATCTGACGCACGCCCATCCCGGCTGAGCATCGCTCTTGGACATGATGGAAGTGTGATTGCGGCCAGACCAGTGAGGGCTGAAGCTCAATGAGGCTCCCAGCCCGCCGTAGAGGAGCTGGTCGAGCGCAGAGGGCGAGCGACAAGAAAGGGAGGGAGTACAGGGTGGGAAAAAGAAAATAGATCGCCAGGCAAGGCCTAGCGAAGGTAAAGAGTTGATGGTAGTAAAGAAGAATCATAAGACAAATAAGTTAGTGGCATAATGATGTGGGCGACGTGGAAGGGTGAGCTCTGCTCGCCCAGACGCTCTCGCCCTGTCGCACGAGTTGCAGTCAGCCGTTGCAAGAAGATGGTGAACAAAAGAACTGTACAGTTTCTATTTTTGCGCTTCGGGTGTCGCTTTTCAGTTTTAAAGCGCTCACTTTCTGAGAAGCCCCTGTCATCGATTACCAATCCTAGACCAGCAGCTTCTCTCTCAAGCCCGTCGAGCGGGAGAAAGAATTCACGATGTCGAATGAGACGGTCTGTTCTTATCAGCCCTTCGTGGGAGCTGACTCGAACGTGTGGGCAGAAGTGGTCACATTCTGGCTGTTCTGTAACAACCGTAGCTGCAAGCACATGGTGGAGTACGTTCCACCTTTGAAGACTTAGCAAGTGCAGTCTGGTTTGAGAGAAATGATACGTGATACCCTTGTCCATCTCACTCGATCGAGTGGGAAAAAAAAAAGACTCGAAGCCGTCACATTTCATCGCTTGTCGCTGGAAAATGATTTGCTGAGGCCATTCTTCCGGTGCTTATTGTCTCTTGGCAGGCGCTCTAGCCCTGCGCTCTGGTCGGAAGCTGTTGTCGCAGCCGAGAGTGGTCGAGGAAGCCCGCCCCTGAGCGCTCAAGCCAGCTTGATCCATCAAAGTATTAATAAGGACCACTGGCTGAGCAAACACTCTCATAACCACACCTAAATCACAGCCTAATTCACCACAACGACCCTCTAGGACATTAACATGGCCGTCATCCTAGACGCCTTGTGCTTGGCTCTAGTGGCATTTTCCACCCTTGCAGCGGCTGTTCTTCAACCAGAGCTGACAGGGTCGCAAACGCCTCACTACGAGTCCTCGCTCAATTTCCTGAGGAACAGGTACACGGTGCCCCAGGATTACCCACATCTAGAAGCGTACTCGCACATACTCAGTGGACACCCAGATGGTGAAGCCAAAGCTTGGGAGCTAGCAGGCACCGAGAACAATGGACCTGTGGACTATACCATGGATGGGAGCGAGAGAAACATTTTCGCAACAACCAGGATTTCCGGCAACAGCCAACTTGGCCGGATGTGGAACTTGAATTCGCGAGACGAGCTCAGTGATGTCTATGCTTTTTGGCACATCCGAAAGGGCAAACACAAGCTTCTACGCCTCGACAAATGGCCATCTCTTCCTGCTGCTCAGTCTCCACCTCAGACAGTGACGCTGCAGAGCCTTTTGGAGAAAGTTGATCAGAGTCGGTTGCGCTCGTTTATCAATAGATTCTGACCTATTGTTCCAGCATAGCTGATCTCAAGATGTCCTCGCACTTGCTTGCCCAGATGTAACAGTGTTTATGGACTACAATAATGAGACCGAATTATGGTAACCGATTGACGCATTATCCTTCGCAATACTGTTGCCAGTATCATCAAGTCGTATCACAAGACTCGCTTGCGCATCACGATGACCGTCCCGTTTTAGATCTTTGTAATCTGGTGCTTCGCATCCTTCCGTTCAAGTCTAGCCTTGCCCTATAGAATTGTCAACTCGTAAATACAGTATCCGCCGATGGTAGTCTGCTCGTGCGATTTTCTTGCCAGCTGCCATCTTTGAAAAGAGTAATGACGAAGAGAAAAACCAAAACAAAATAAAAATTATAAAAATAAAAACAAAAATAAAATATAAGAGAAAAAGGAATAGAAAAACAACGGAAAATAAGGACGAAAAAGAGAGGTGGGTTAAGAAGTTCAAACAGCGTGTGTTAGTTGTTGCCGAAACGGCCCAATTTTTTTTTTTTTTTTTTTTTTTTTTTGCGCATCTTCGCTGCTACTCGAAGCACTCACACTGAAGAAGTGCTACAATTGGACGTGATGGCGGGCTGTTGTAGACTTTCGACTCGTAGCTCCACAAAGTGTGCGACGAAAGCAACCCTCTCCTCTTTCAGGACAATGGCTTTGCCCACTAATGCGCCACACTTTAAATTGTATCTCAAGTGGCAAATGCGTGGCACTCCTGTCGGACAGCAAAGGATCCAAGCCGAATGTTGTTCGACATCCGAGCCGGATATTGCAGCAGAGCTAGGCAGCGGGAAGCAGTAAAAGCCGCGAAAGCCTGCAGGCCGAGAAGGGCAAAGGTAAGCGTGATTTTCCCTTACGAAATCACCGCGAAGGGAATGCGCTCGATACAAAGTTGCTCGGAACAACCACGCAGAAGCTTGTTGCAACAACAAGAGATCCCTGTGATGGTTGACAAGACAAACAATGGTCATCTCCATGATACTCCAGCCCATCTGCTTGGCTTGATCCGTTGCTAATGGTGACACCAACTGTGCATATCGACCAACGTGCCTAACAAAGAGGTAACGACCCACCTTGGTTACCGGTCCTTTAGTGTAGCACAATGCTTGGCCAGAGGCAGGACGGTGGTTGCTTTTTTTCGATGGCTGTCTAGATTCGTACGGTGCTCGACTGCTTACCGAACAGTTCTTAGAGGCAAGGCATTGTTTCTGCCTCATCTGGTGCATCAAAAGTATAAATCACATCCTCTGTAAAGCGCTTGAAGCACCCGTTTCCCTCATTCAAATCAAATCTATCGCCAAACGCTTTCATCTTTTGCTTTCTGTCAAGATGACTGCATTCTTCCGAGCCATTGTTATCTGGGTCGCTCTGAGTCTACCCCTGGCCCAGGCCATCGATCAGACCGGATGGAACGACAGGGAACGTGCTGTCTGGGTTGGGGCAAGTGACTTTTTGGAGCGCGCCTCTCTGCTTCACCCACCACAATACAGGCGCTACTACCCATTTGAAGCGGCACTCAGTGAAGAAGACATCGCGCAGGCTTGGGAACAAGCAAAACAGCCACATGCTGGACCAATCTATATGAACGCCCATGTGGACGGAAGATCGGTCTATATCCTCACCAAGCTTCACACCACTCATCCGCTAGTCGCTCAAGCTTGGCGGCTCAACGACGGTCTTGATAAAGATGCCTACTTGTTTTGGAAAGTCTGGAAACCTGTGGCTAGAAGACAGGTGACCCAAAAGCTCTTGGGTGTTGAAGTCAAGACAGCTGGTCTGCTGACTCCACAAATCATGACCATTGATGAAGCTGTGCTCCGGGCTGCTCGAGGGGTATGACAATCACGTGGAGAGCTCACACTCGCTTTCAGGTCATCCTCAGCAAGCCTGGTCTAGAGTACGATAACAATTCAAGAACTCGATTTCTTTTCCCTTCCGTTGTCTTCGTCGATAAGCTTTTACCCGAATTCCAGGAGTACATTGTGTTGTGTACAGCCAGCACTCCTCCCGTTCCCCGTCCAGGCTGACTGAAATGCTGCCTCACAATGTGACATCTGCAGTCTTTGAGTACCTCGGCTGATGAATCTTGTGTGTGTTAAAAGATGGAAGGTGTCAAGTGTGACGAGAGAAAGCCTCGAAACGAGTAGTACAAGGCCGGTCGCAGTCTGTAGGAAGGCACGGGTCTCCAATGTACATTTAACTGAACACCCAACTCGGTCTTTTGTGTCTGTAGCGACCGATTCGATGGGCAAGTTGGTCCACCGGTGGCAAGGATGAGACGCATTGCTAGTGCAGAATCTATGGCCTGGTGTGCTTTTTATGTCAATGCTCTTTTGCCGTTGATCAAAGATGGCCGAGGAAGCGGCTCAATAATCGCAATCGGCTGTGTCACGCGGCAGCAACACAGCGCGCGATGTGTTTGTGAGAGTGATTGGTGTAGCCAAGGCCTAACTGCTCGTGGAATAGAAGCACATCACCAGCGAGCGACTTGCTCCTGTTGTGCTCCCCTGATACTCAAACCCATTGCAAAATGAAAGGACAACAAGAGTGCGGAGCCAAAAAAAGGGGCACTGTACAAACGAGGCAACAAGAGATGTGATGCTTGCTCTTCGGGACGGTGTAAGCGTGTTAGTGCTGCTGAGTCATTTCGATAAGTTGGATGACAACGACTGTCCCACCTACGCTCCAAGTGTTGTCTTTTTATGAAGTGGCTAAAAATCGAATACCGGACTGTGCTGGGCTAACTACATGTCAAGGGCGCAAGCTCGAGGTGATTGAAGTTGTGCATAAAAAGCCACCGATACAGCAGGCTCTCGCTCGGTGCAGCCATCTAACCTTTGCGAACACACAAAAGGAGGCTTTGACACTTGGCAGTAGCGCAAATGCTCTTTCCACGCGCGATCGTCTCAGTCTTGTTACTGTTCTCTTTGACAGCTTTGGTCTGGACAATGGAACAGCCGCATTTGTCGAGAGAGGCACGCGAAGAGTACGACAACCACCTTACACCTTTTGTCCAAGAAAGCTACGGTGGAAATGTTCCCCTTCTCAACGAGCGATGGCAGATATATTCGCACCATGTGGTCGCGCATCCCAACGCCGAACAAGAGGCTTTTGAATTCTCAAAGACGGCAGGTAATGGCCCGGTCTTTGTTCGATATGGACGCGGCAACTTCAATGCCTACGCTGTGACCAAAATACCTTCGAGCAGTATACTGGGAGTCAAATGGGGCTTTCGTGCACCTCAGATAGGTCCGACAGGAGAACGAGATTACAGAGATATCTATGCTTTCTGGCATGTCACCAAAACACAAGTTAGATTGATACGCTTGGATGCCTGGAGGCAAGGAGCATATCAGACTCCTATTATCAGCTGGGATGCAATTCGATTCCTTTTGAGGCACGAGTGAAACGACGAAGGAACAGCATAAAAGTACCCGGCGAAACGGTTTGGATCTCTTTATTCTCAAGAACTTCAGCCGCTTACTCCAGCCTGTTCTCAGCTCGAAGATCTCTAGGACTCGGTTCGTGGCATAACTTCCTTTGAAGATCCACTATATTCATGCCTCATGCTCTTATTCTGTGCACTAGAGACGTTTACGGAAGCAGCTGTGTCGTTTTACCGAGAGCGTGCTTTCTCATGTTCAACCGCGCTGTTCAACGATGTCTCCGCACCAATCTCACAGAATCAAAGAATTTTCAACTGCTGAGACTTGAGCTACGATTCGAGTTCGGTCACGCTTAAGCCATTTTTGCAGACCGTACTTTGGTCAAACGACCTTCGACTTGGCAAGGTTTCTTTCACTCACTTTGGCAGCTTCGTCAACTTGGCTCTGCAGTATGCCACACGTCAAACACCGCCGCGCACACGTCAGTTAGCGAAATTCTCCGGAAGCGAGCATGCACGCGCCGGATCTCTCCGGAGCGATTGCCAAATTGTTTGGCTCGGCGCTTTCTGGAAACCTTGAACGCGTGTTCTTCCTCCGAGTCGACCAGAGCATTGCGAGATCCAGCAGCAGATACGAGAAAGGCGTCACAGGGACACGAGCTGATTGAGACTGGCGCTGGAAATACCGCCGACATTAGAGCACAGCAGTGCTTGCTGAGCAGCTCGACGGATTTTTGGTGAGATGCTCGAAAGAAGGCTTGTGGCTGTGAGTCGAGCATAGAACTGCCAGTATGGTGTTGCTGCACCAGTATGCTTACATTGACGAAAAGAGAAGGTTCCGATCTCGTCAGCCTCTGCTATCGTAAGCCCCCGGGCTTCATTTTCTCCCTTTCATCGTGTATCAACGACTTTGGCGCCCCCAAAATGAGGCAGTCTAGCACTGAATTCAGACCTTTGACCTTGCCAGTATCTCTCATTCTACCTCACCGCTTCAGGTGGGCTGAGTTACTGCGCTTACATGATGGTCTCTCGTGGGCCCTGAGGCTTTGTAGTGGGAGTCGCAACGAAGACATGTCAACAGTTAACTGCAACGATAGATGGAGCGGGACTGACTCACTGTTGTATATAAACCGTTATTGGCACGCCGTGATACTGTCTCGCGAGTGTTAAGAAATGTATAAGGCATCAATGGCAGATATGAACTCGACTCAACACTGTTTCGAAGGGGACCGCTGCACCCCGACCAATATTTGATCGAGAGAGATACAGAGGAAGGCAATTGCGGGCTTTCTCCTGTACCGGCGGGAAGACTCCTTAGGATCAGCTCAGCAGTTGTTCGAGCACAGCTGGCATTCGGTGAAAACGCCACCGTTAGCATGTGTCATTTACAGGCTGACATATCCTTTCTACTTAGAGTCCGATCTTTCATCATTCATCAGCGTGTCTATTCGAGTCAAACCAACATGGTCCCCAACTATCGAGTTCTTCGCCGCTTCCTCTTCTTCATTGCGCTGCCTATTGTGAGCGCGCTTTCGTCGCATCACAGGGAGACAGACATAGATTGGCTGATGAGGAGCAGATCCTACGGTCATCAAGCAATCGTTTTCCGGCAAGCAGATGCAAAGTGGAAGCAAGCGCGGAGAAGTATCGAGCCTGACGTTCCCAAGTTTGCTCAAAGGGCTCTCAAGCAAGCTGCGGCTGGCTCTGTCTACGTCGGAACACATCGTCCCGTCATTAGAAACTCAAAGCGGCGCATGGGATTGCAACGGGTGAAAGTCTTTGGCCCTAAGGAGCTCTATTTTTACCACGTCATCGAGCCCGAACAAGATCTAGGGAAGGACATGGAGCTCTTCGACGGAACGGTCGCTACTGTGCTCTGGAAGCACGTAGCAGATCCTCCTTCATTCCATCTATTGAACGTCGACGTGATTAAAAAGCCGGCCAACGTCAAATGGGGCTTCCAAAAGTTGAACGATATCTTTCGGCACCATTAGACCGATACAATACAGCCACAGGATGTCTTGGCTTGCAAGAGAAGTCGACCTACCCGAGCATCTTGAGACGACTTGAGGACACACACCCAGACAGATAGATGGTTTATGGCCTCCGCAACATCGCAATCCTCTTTTTGTGCTATCTCTGACGGATGTGGAGCGGTGAAGCTGCATTGGTGTGCGTATCGACGATATCCTTGCGATGTTATGGCACAAAGCGAGTAAAAGTTGTACGACGAAGCAAAGGCCTTTCCTTGCTTGCGAGTAGCAAGCACAATTTCGGAATGTCCCACTCTTGGGTGGGCGCAGTGAGCCTGTGATACGGCTTGCACTGGTGGGCTAGTAACCCACTCCGTCTGACCACTTGATGTCTGTCTCGTGAAAGTGCGCACTGAGGGACACTGCAGTTCTCCTTTAAAGAATCAGCCCATAGCCGAGTGCGACGATGAGACCGAGAGGCTGTGGGTCTTGCGAGATGCGAAAATGGTCAGGCTCCTATTCGGCACGAGAGATCCTCCCGGTGTGTCAGCAAATTGTAGAGTAAAGAATGGAAGTCCCGCTCACGGTATCACGCCCTCTTCCTTCTCAAAGGCTAACCATCCTCCGTTGTGCCGCAATCAAGCGCCAGTACTCAAGCTCAGAATGAGCTCCTTCATTCGGCACTTGATCTCGTGCTCTATCCTCATATTCGTGGCAGCCGCAGCTATATCTCCGAGACCACAGCCTCAGCGATGGAACTGGACGGATAAAAAGATGATCGTGTTGGCCAGCCTTGGTCAAAACAATGCTTACTACGCCGCTGGACAACAACCGCTTAGGTACAGCCGGGATTCGATGATCTATCAGTATCCAGGCCCCCCCCAACTCAGTAAGCAGCTCGAACAGCAAAATAGAATCAAGTTCGTCGGTACATACGAGCCACCACCTCCTCCATCCTCGTCCTGGTGGAAATCCTTCCTTCGCTTCCTTCGGCTAAGCAAGAAGCCACTTGCTGAGGACTTCACCAACAAGCAAATTTACTTCTTGAGCTACATCTTTCCCCACGAAGATGTCGAGCTCGAAATGCGCCTGCATGGCAGAATCAGCTCAGCCTTGTGGCGGTACGACACCGTGACGAAAAAAGCAACACTGATCCATCTTAGTGAGCTTGTCCACAATCCAAATGTCGGATGGTCCTTGGAATCGTTGGGCGACATCCTCAGACGCCATTGACGCAGACAGAAGGGACCGAAGGGTCCTGCTTTGGTTGGGCATGGTTCAGACCATCAAATACCGTTCTTGTTTTTAGACACCGATACTCTTTATTCAAATCACTCTCGTTACAGTCTCTAAAAATGAGACTAGATTCTCTTCTGGGTGCTTTGCGGGTTTAACCTTGAATCCACGGGCGACACAGCTCGGATTCGCATCTGAATGTGAAGCTCTACACCACCAACTCAGAGTTGCAAGCTTGACGTCTCAAGTGAACAAGTGTGCTGAACGTGTACTTTATGAAGTGTTTTTCACCATGGCGCCCGCCCACATACACCTGTGTTCGACCTTCACTACAAGGTTGCTCATCGCTGATCTGTGATCCAAACACAAAGGGGGTATCTTAGATGACGCTCATCTCCTTCCTACTTTCCATTCTATCAGCGTGCGGCTTATCTTTCAAGGATCGGTCGATGCCTACACTGCATGCAAGCCACAACTGTGTGCGCATAAGGAGCGGCAATGGTGGAACTTGGATACCTCCGACAGCACTGCGGTCCAGCTTCACGGTGGGTATCGAGCACTCTGACCCACATCCATCTACCGTTCATTGGACTCTGGCTACTGAGCTTTGGCAAGAAAATACTCGTCGGCAGTGGAGACTTCATTTCATCAGATCCAAAACATACCAGCAAGGCTTCACATCTGTTTTGATCACAGCTGGTCGGCTCGATTCAGAGCGCTCCGAAACACGATGCACGTGGTAGTTAGAAGACTGCAATCGCCTGCGGAGTTTTCCTCTTCACCTATCTTTTCCTCACATCTCAGGCCAGAGTTCCTCTCTTCAAAACCTTCTGACGATTACCGAGACGTTCGTGCAACCACAGTCAAAGATGGTATCCTCTATTCGACACTTGATCTTATCCTTCATCCTCTTTGCAACTCTGATCGAGAGCACTTTTGCAGCCTGGCCCAGAGCTGTTAAGTCAAGACAAGCGAAAAACCCGGACAATGCTATGATCATGGCTTCCAGGATTATTGATGCCGATGTCCAGAAAATAACCAAACAGCCTTGGTTGCGACCCACGACTACACCGGAGTCACGCAAGTATCCCAGCGCTCCTAATCTACCGGAGATTGCGTGGGGGCAAGCCTTTGACGAAGCGCACGGCTTTCTGCATGTTGGCAAAGCGACAGAGTATCCGTCTCGATGGAGGAAGTGGTTGCTCGGAGCGAGGCCGGAGCATTACGTATATCTGTCCAGTAAGGTCTATCCTGGTGACGATCTTGCAAATACGATGAAGCTAGAGAAAGGCAAAGCTGCGTCGCTGGTGTGGAAATATAATCCGAGGAAACAACGGAAAGAGCTCGTTTTCGTTGAGGAGTTCAAGGACAACCCCAAGGTCTCTTGGCCGGGTTTGCCGCTGGAACAAGCTCTCGAGCCTTGGGAGGCTGTCCACTCTCGGCTGGAGACTGCCGAACCTCTGCAGCAGATTGAGAAACCTCTTCAAGAGATTGTCGAAAACGTGCACTGAGCATTGAGCTCGAAGGTTTGGTCTATGTAACTTTTCTCTCAAATAGAGGTTTTGTACCACCCGTTGTGAGTGAAAAGCGGAAGTCGAAGTTGGCTCATAAGCCCAAACAGGTTTTGCTGAGAAAAGTCTGAGAAAATTGGGATTTGTTTCCCCATTGATTCCACACCAGGATGACGCTAAACATACACCACCGAATTTGGCTCACAAAAATCCGAAAGTGAAAAAGCAAAACTTGTGATCTTAGAGAAACAAAACCTCTCTAATGCTAGTTCGCATTTCCCATGCACCGACGGCTTGGCGGTGGGGACCTCATTTCCGGACACTTATTTTTGAGTGAGATCCTTCCCTTTTGCCACAGCAGATCCGCATTCCTCCAAGGGGAAAGGTCTCGAGGCTATATCAATAACCTCTCCCAAATCCTCCTTTCAAACCAGTTTCCTCCTTTCTTCAAGCAACTGGTCAGACGCTTGGCAAAGTCAAACATGGCCCCTTCTATCCGACAGTTGATTTTTTCCTTCCTCCTCTTTACGACTCTGACCACGGCCGTCTCTGCAGCTTGGTACAGGAAAAGGGCGAGAGCTGACATCGACGGATAAGAGTATGCTGATTGAATCCAAAGTCATCGATCTTGTTACCTACGGAGAAGCCAAGGAGTGGTACCAAGGACCCACTATAGACCTCAAGCCAAGCCAGTTTCCCAACTCTCCTGATCTTTCGAGAAACGCTTGGGATCACGCCAATAAACAAGATCAAGGATTCATTCACGTCGGCACGGAGAAACCCTCTTGGCTAAAGAAGGTCTTTTTCAGAGCCAAACCGCAGGTCTATCTCTCTAGTAAGGTCCGTCCTACAGACGGTATTGCAAAGAAGTTGGAATTGACCAAAAAGCAAGCGGCTTCGTTGCTGTGGAAGTATAATCCCAAGACGCAAGAGAAGAAGCTCATTCACATCAGCAAGTACACATACAATGACAAGGTTGTTTGGCCTAAGAGGCCGCTGCAAGATGCTCTCAAGCCCTTGGACAAGGTTGCCGAACCTTTGCAGGAGATTGTTGGACACGTCCATTAGACGTTAGACTCGGGGTATCCATCTAGAAAACGTTAACCACTCCTTTACACGTGATAGACCTTGTCCACCATCTGGTGAAAGCACTTGCGAATACGCATTTCGATCTGCCTACTATTCTGTCCTTCCATTACTTCGTCGCCAATTCCATCTTTCTCTCTGCTATTCCTCAAAAAGTGCGACCAATGCTTGAAACGACCTTTACAGCTGAGGCATAAATCTGAGGTGCAGCAAACCGCTAACATGTACTTCACAACAGTCGATGCCAAGGAATCCCACTTCTCTTTCCAGCCCGTTGCAGTGGGGGGGTAGGTGGTTGCGACAGCAGTGCATTTCGGCGGTGGAGATCCACCGACATCCCGCCGTTCGCCGACTGTTCACACCTGGGGTCCCTCAAACAGACAATGAAGAGAGAGGGCCGAATCTTCAGAGGCTTCGTAAGCTCCTGTTAGCAGACTCATCATCAGCCATCAGCCAAACACCAGCCCTCGATACAATTCAACGGCGATTCTGATGAAGAAACGGAAGTCAGTCATGGCTCTACAGATCCAGCGGCTAATTTTTTCAGTCGTCATCCTTGCGACTCTGGTCACGGCAATGCCTATCCTGTATGGCTCAAGGAACTCGAAAGTTGCAGATGCACACATGTCCCTGCTTGAAGGATTCAAGGCCGACAAGTCGAATTTCCATCAGCAGTCGGGACACAATTGGAATGAATACGTTGGGCCTTCTGCCAAGGTGCGCAAGTTCCTTAATATACCTAGTGTGGAAGATAGCGCTTGGGTACATGCCAACACCGAAGGACCGGGTTTCATGAAAGCTAAGAAGGAAAGTACACCTCCATCTTGGTGGAGAGCTCATCTCCTCAGACAGAAGGGGCCACGGGAACGTACTTATATGTGGAGTGTCATTCGTCCTGGCGACGATCTTGCAAAAGACATGGGACTTGTTGAAAAGTTGAAGATCAGCGACAAAACAGTTGCTGTGATCAGATGGAAGCTCAATCCAGCCGCCAGGAAGAAGGACCTGGACTTGGTTGATCTATACGAGGATGGTCATTTTAAAAGCTCCAAATGGTCGTTTCAGCCACTCGACGAGGCTCTCGCGTCATTGGAGGAAGGTACCAAGCCTTTGGAGCAGATGGCCAAACACGTTCACTGAGCATTGTTGTCGGTCAACTGTCTCTGTCCCAACCCTCTTTCTCCCCTTCCTCTTACATTGCCACTCGTCCAATCAAAGCACAGCACGAGTAAGCTTCACTTTCTGCTTTTCCCGTTACTCTCTTTTTACTTCCTCTTTGCAGTCAATCTAGTCTCCCACTCCTTCACTCTGCCTAAAGAGCCATTCTACCTGCGAAGGCGTCTTCTGAAGTGTCGGTCCAATGGTAGGGCGCACTGAGCTAGGCTTAGTGGGTCGAATAGCGCCCTCCATTATTCCATCGAGCCCCGCCCGAGCTGATTCACAGAATTGGCTGAGGTCTCTCACCGACCAGCAGTGGGACTCTCCCACCTCGGCCTTCACCAAGTGTTACCATTTTGCAGAAATGTGTGTGGCGACGATGCTTGGCGATCAAAATCGTGACGCACAGCAGGAAATGTGACAGAAAATCGTGCTAGTCCTGCCCACTGCTCCTCGCCTGTGATCTACTGTCTTCAGCCACATGGAGAGAGGGCATATATGGATGACTGACCTCGGTTGCATCTGAATCATCCTCGTCCAAATTCATACACCCAAGGTTCCAATTCCCAGACAGGCTTCACCCTTGTTAGCAAGAATGCTTGCTGTCGCCAAGAACCGTATTGTTTATGTCTTCCTCATCGCAGTTCTAGCTGTTACGGTCTCCGCTTGGAGGCCCCACTTCAATGCAGTGGATGCAGAAATGATCGAGCAGGCAAGGACAGCTGAACTTGACCTTCGTAGGGAACAAATGCATGCGGGTACAGGTGATTGGGGGAAGCTTGCGCCGAAGACTGGGCTCTTTGCCTACTGGAAAACCCCATTTCTGCGACAAAGGGCTTGGAAGCTTGCTCAAGCTAACGGGGTCATGTACCTTGGCAGTTCTGAACCGACCGAGGCGTCGGAGGCTTCTGCTAGAGAGGGACAGAGGAATCTTCAAGCATACCACTACTTTGCCAGTGTCCTGGAGATGGCCGCAAGAACAGGTTCGGTCTTGCAAACAGTATGGGTCTCGCAAAAGACAGGATAGCAAGGCTCGTATGGAAACAGAATGCCATAACGAAGAAAGTCCAATTGATCGACATCAGCGAATATCCTTATCTGGAAGAGGTCAAATATCCTTTACAGAAAGTTGAGGATGTTCTGACGTCACTTAATTCGTTAAACGAGCCGTTCGAAGGAAGTGCAGAGCCATTGGCCAAGGTCGAGGCGTCGATGAAGAAGGTCTTACGACCTGTTGGCTGAGCATGGTCGTTCAATACGTGATCAACTCCACTAGTTTCTCTCAGCTGTATAGGCCACTTCCCCGCCATCACTACTCTCAACAAATCTCCTTCCACTAGCATGGTGACGAGCATGTAACTTGTGTGGTAGGACCAGAGCGTCTCGGCCAGCGGGGCTCACCACTTGATCTCGTCCACTCCTTCAAACCTCAATTCAAATAATGATTCCCTTCAGTACCATTCTCTTTTCCGAGGCATAGCGAGTTAGCCTTTTCTATTCCCATCCTGCATTCTCAACCTTTGTAACTGTTGCTCACCTCTTTACTGACTTTAACCTGCGCACCGGGTGCCTCATCGAGCCGCAGGCCCTGCTGTTCCAGTCGCATTCAAATTATATTCGCTTCATTATAGTTGGGCGAGCGATGTATCTGCTTGAAGGAAGGGCCAGCTACCACTTAGCTCCAGTGGTTCCAGTCCCATCGAGACCCACCACCCACCACCTCTGGAGGGTCAGCTCACCGACTTCAACGCACAATGCCTATCCCCCACCAACAGTGGGTACTTAGGACGCCCGCTTCCACTCTGCCACCGATGAGTGGAGACAATGCTTCTTGGCGGTTGTGGAAGACTTACTTTTTTTCATGCACCAGTCTCTCACGTTGCTGCTCTACCTAAGCGGGCCAGTTCTCAAATGAATATCAAGCCACGGCTGGAAAGGTACTTGAAGTTGATTGAAATTGCTTCGTCGTGCGTTTGCCTCCCATCCAAAACCTCACATCTCAACTCCTGAGCCATCGACCGGAGCAGACGTCTTTCGCAAACATGTTGGCCCTCAGGAAAAGCATTGAGTGTATCTTCCTCATCGCATCGCTGACTTCCACTGTGTTGGGCAGCTGGTGGTCGAGGCCATATGGAGCGGATGCAGAGATGCTAGAACAGGTGAGGAATGCTCACTATAGACTTCAACAGGAAGTGACCGAGGGCACGGTCCTTCAATCGCCGCTATTCGAGCCCCATCGAGGATTTTCCAGCTATATTAAAGCACCACGACTTGAAGAAAATGCTCTCAAGCTCGCTCAAAAGTATAATTCAATCAAGTACTTCCGTACTGTGCCCCGAGCCAAGCTCCACACATGGGGGGACCGTTTATTAGGAGCCAAACTTGAGGGTACTCCTCGTGAAACCAGCTATCATCTTAGTATCATCCGCCCCCACAATCGCGACCCCAAGCTGAACAGACTTGCAGAAAGCTTGGGACTTCAATCAGATCAAATGGCGTCGCTCTTGTGGAGGCAAGAGATCGTAAAGGATGCTCTTAAGTGGAGATCCAAGCTGGTCGCTGTAGACAAGTATCCGGTTCCGCCAAATGTCGGGAATCCCTTGAAAAGGTTGATAGAGATTCTGGATCCCTGGAAAAAGAATGGGCAGATGGAGGAAATGCGGGAAGCGTCACTGCGAGGCTGGCAATACGTTGGCCGATGGTAGGAGCTGGCTATGTGGTGAGGCCCACTTGATGCTTGTGCCGCATAGACTAAAGTCTTGCCGTTACCACTCCAAACGAGGGCTACAGCGTTCTGGAGAGTGGAGACCGCCGCATCCTCCCACTCTCTTCTTTCGGCCTCCTTGTCTGCAATTCGTGCGGAAGGGCGAGAGCGTCTGGGCAAGCAGAGCTCGCCACGTCATCTCACCCTGTTTCATTATGTTCTTCTTGATACTTTCATCACCTTTCGTCTATACTACTGCAGCCATCGTCGCTAGGCATAGTCGAGCGAATTCAGCACTTCCCAGCCTGTCTCCCTCCCTTAGTCTTTGTCGCTTGCCCTCTGCGCTCGACCAGCCCCCTTATGGCTGACTGGGAACATCATCGAGCTCAAGACCTCACAGATCTAGCTGCAACACCATCATATCTATGCAATGTGTGATACGAAGTCGAGAAGCTTTTTCTGTTCCCGTCCTGCACACCCTCGCTTTGCACACGATGCATTTTTCGCCCACCTTTTCTCCCTAATAATGCCCTGTGGTAGGCCAGGAGTCCACGAAGTCTGGTTTCGAACGTGCCTAGAAATCAAGTTGTCCCTCCTCTTTGCTCAAGCGAGCGAATCTCAGCCTAGACCGAGGGAGTCTGCTTGAATACTGCACACAATGACCCACCGAGGTGATGCCAGGGGTCAAACTGCACGCTTCTTGATCCCACAGTATCCCACCCACAATGGAGGGTCGCCTCGCAGATCTCCCTTCAGCGCAACACCACTCAACCACCAACAGTGACTCTCCTGCCTTCACTTTGCTACAGTTGAGTGCTACAGTTGAGTGGCGACATTGCTTGTGGGCGGTGGAAATTTTACTTTCTTCGCAGCGTGGCAAACGAGCCTGCCGTTCAGCTGCTGTTCTGCACAAGCGGGCTGCTTCCGAAGCAGCATGAAGCGAGGGGCGTAAAGGTACTAATACTTGATCGGCGTGACTATGCCCTGTGTTTTCCCTCCATCCAACCTCTCACGTCCTACCTTCTGAGCCATCGACTGGCTCAGACATCCTTCACAAGCATGTTTGCCGTCATCAAGAATCGCATGGCTTGCATATCGCTCATTGCAGTCCTGGCTTCCACTGTATCGGCTTACTGGCGGTCGAAACTATACGGAACAGACAAATCCATGCAAGGCAGGGTAAGAACAGCCCAACTTGAACTTCAAAGGGAAGCGTCGGGAGGTAAGCTGCCAATCCTGGAAGACATGGAAATCAAACACAATTATGGAGCAGTCTGGGGCTTTGAAGACAAGGCTTGGTCGCTCGCTCAACATAAGGGACTCAGGAAGTTTGCTACTGTCGACCGAGTAAAGTTCCCGTCGTGGAAACAGTCTCTCTTGGGTATCAAGGATAAGCCCCGTCAAACCGACTACTACGTCAGTATCATCCGCCCCGGTGATACTAGCCCCTCCAACCGGAAAGGTTACGGTGCGGATAATCTTGCGGACCATATGGGTCTTCGAAACGAGAAGATGGCTACACTCCTGTGGAGGAATGAGCCCGGAACGAAGAAATTTAAGCTGGTCGCCGTTGAAGAGTATCCGGATCTGCCAAACAACCTCGAAGAGCCCTTGGGCAAGTTGATCGGTGAGCTGAAAAAGCAGGAAGGAGGTTCGGAGATCAAGGACATGGCCAAATCGTTGGGAGAAATTGGAGAATCGCTGGGAGAGAGCCTGCGAAGCATTGCCCCGCATGTGCATTGATGTTGCAACCTGCTTTTATTCCTCCCTGTAGCTACCTAGCTCGTCATTTTTTTCTTCAGCACTGACCATGAAGCTACTAGCCCTCTTTCTGCGAAGAGATTTCACTGTCATTTCAAAGTCGCCTCTTTCCGCTCATTCCACACTCTCACTCATACAATCAATCCATTATTCGTTTTCTCAAAGCATCTCTTCACGATTGCGAAAGCATGAGTGATGGCCAACTATTCTCTCGTTGATTCTCATTAGATTTGAAAAAACTTGCACTAGAGGAGCAAAGTCACCCGTTGCTCATGCATTCCCTTAATGGCACGGGGGACATAGCAATCTGTAGCAGGATCTGCTCGGTGACATCCAAATTTCTGCTTTGGTCAGAACCTAGCCCCTGAAACTCCAACTGCCCTCGCCTTTGCAGACGCTCAACACTGCGTGGCTTCGTGATGTACTCTTCAGGGGCTTTGTGCAGAGTCGCAGCCCCGCTGAACCCACGTCCTGCCCACATTGGCGGTACGCTTGCATGCAAAGTCTTTGTCAGTCTGATTTGCCACGACTCATGCGATGCCTTGCGTGATTGGCAGAACTTTCAGCGTACATCTGAATTTCGGAAGCGAAACGGAGTGAGGTGGGATCGAGCAAGGCAATGAAAGGTTGAGGGCCAGGCCATACTTTGCACCGCAAGCATACTTGCTTCTCTTCTGCCATCAACTAAGACCCAACAAGATGATCAACGGACATCTGCGACTTGCGCCTCTCTTCCTTCTGCTGGCGATCTTCGCCCTGGGCGCTCTTGCTGCAGATCTCGACGAAGAATTCGTCCATGAAATGCGACTTAGGTCCCAAATCATGCAGGTGGACATGCACCGCGAATCTCCTGGATATAGATTACTTGAGACTGTCGATCACAGTAGCATTCCGAACTTTGAACAAAAGGCGCTAGATCTGGCACGAGCTAGCGGGGTAAAGGTTGTCAGCCGGGAAAAGCCCATCATCAAAACTACAGGCGTCTTGGGCTTCAAAGTCAAAAAGAAGGGCCCAGAAGAGGTGTTCTTCTTTAGCCTGGTACATCCGGAAAGTACTCTTGGAAAAGAAATGCAACTGGCCGTCCCGCAGAATCCAAAGAGGCTCGCTAGCGTGCTGTGGAGGAAGGGAAGCGGCGAGCCGAAAGTAGCACTGGTTGACGTGATCGCTGACCATGGTGTGCAATGGAGCCTTGACCCTTTGGAACGAGTTCTTGGACACGTTTAGAGCTTCAACGACATTGTCTTCTCTGGTTTTTTTGGTCAAAACTGCGGAAAATCCTGCCAAAATCCCCCTTCTTCCTTCATGCAAGGACACACACTCCCCGCCGGTGGCATCCGTGTGTCTGCATCCCTCAACACATGCAATAGGCTGCTTTTTCTCTACGTCTCTCTTCAGACTGCTAAATCAAAAGTCTCTTGCCGCTCATACCCGTTGTCTTGCATCGTTGTATCTTGCTTTGGCAGCAGCACACCTAGTTGCCGCTGTGGAGTGATGGCTTCCAGCGTGGGAAAGCATGAAGCACACTTACCGATTGAAAGTTTGACCTACTGTACTTAGCAAAGTCGATCGAAACAAGGGCGTGCTCCTGCTCTTTTGTCTCAAGCAGCTTACTCGAGGGTTGGTGGACGTGGTCTGGGCGACCCACAACGCGATTAGCCAGGTGGGCTCTTGGGTTTGGTGAAGAGTCGGCAGCTCGCTAAGAATGGCTCGTGGCGTCAAATGTGCGCAACAATGCATCGTGGGTTTCGAGCTGTGTACCCACTTCCTCTGAACCGCTTTTCCGGCGGAGGAGCAGGGGCAGCGCACGAAGCGTATAAGTACGATTGCGACTCTCATCATTTTAATGGAGGCTCCAGCATCCCCTCCAACCAAAACCCTTTCGAACGGCATACGCAGTCATCATGATCCGCAGCTCCTATCGAGTTCTCGTCGTCTTGATCGCGACGATTCTCTCCTTTGGACTCATCGCTGTCGCTGTTGATCCTAACGATCATGTGTCTGTATACATGTTGAACCGTGTCAGGGCACAACAGGCATATTATCTCCGTCGACACCATCTGTTTTACGGCACTGGAGAATATGAGCACATAACCGACTACAACTGGAACTCACTGCCGAATTTCCAGCACGACGCGTGGCAGCTCGCCCAGACTACAGGCGTGGTGCCGGTAACGACGCACCAGAGGCAGGTCGGCGAAACTTTGGGAATCTTTGGCAGGCCTAGATTGCCTATTATCGGTGACACAAGCGCGTTCTTTTACAGCATCATCCCTTCTGCACACCCACTCGGACAACGTATGGGACTCCGTGACAGCATCGCTTCCGTGCTGTGGAAGCACCACAACGGTTACGAACAAATTGTGCATGTGGATATCATAAGAGATAGGGGCTGGGGATGGCCGCTCGTAGACATGGAGACAGTGTTCAGATACCTTTAGCCTCGACCTCTTAACAATGTCCTTTGGGATGTCAAAGTCGTTGAATCTTTTCATCCTTGCCAGTTGGATGCCTCGCTTCTTCGCGAACAGTCCTTGTTCCCTTTCTGCACACCTGGTTGAAGAGAAGACAATCGTCGTGTAACGAAAAGAAGTTCATCATTAATTATTACTTTCTCCTCATCGCCAGCTACTTTGGAATCATGTACACCCTGATGATGCCTATTGACGCTTGACCAACCTCCGTCATGGCAAGTTGAGCGCACCATCGGCCATCGAAAAGGCACCCTTGAGCCTAATTCAATCCAAATCTCCATCTCGCCGTACGTCCTAGCCTGTGCACTTGAGTTACTTTCATCTGCTCCTCTCCTGGATGCGAGGGGCTATGCACCTCGTGCGACAGGGCGAGAGCGTCTGGGCGAGGAGAGCTCGCCACGTCACCCACTTCATTATGCCTCTATGTTTTTTCGTCCTGTGTCATTCTTCCTTAGTACCACCACCTCTATACATTTTGCTAGGCCTCGCCTAGCGAGCTCAGCAATTCTTTTCCCACCATGTACTCCCTCCTTTTTGTCCTTGTCGCTCGCCTTATGCGCTCGACCAGCCCCTTACTGCGGGCTGGGAGCCTCATCGAGCTTCAGGCCTCACTGGTCTAGCCGGAATCACAATCAGTTTCCAATATGCTCGAGAGAGCGATGCTCAGCCGGGATAGTGCAACTTCATCAAGCGCACACTTTGTAGCCAGACCATGATACTTCTCTCTGACAACGGTGTGGCGCCTATTTAGGTTGCCTAGGTTTTTTTGCTAAAATCCCATCGATACGCAAGTGGGCCCGGGAATTTAGGATAAGCCACCAACCGGCACCCTCCGCCGGCATGGTTGGTAGATGGTGGTGTACTCAATTATAACAAAAGAGTGTGGGGGTTGCGAAGGTTGCCGAACGGAGCAGGGTCCCACAGAGGTACTGTGATCTTTCGAAGGTTGATTCTTCCCTTCTTGTAACTCGGCATGAGCTGTGGCCGTGCTGAGGTCACATATATCTTCCGAAGCGGCGCTTTAGGCTGCTAGTTGTTCAGATCTTGGGTTGTACATAAAGGAGGAGGTCAAGTCGGTTGGAGGTTGGATAAAGTGCCCTAGCTTGCTGCTCTGAAAAGCGCTGGAATTTCACAATCATGGTTTGGCTCACTCACCTCCTCGAACTTCGTCTCTCCATCCTAGCTCTCATCCTCTCTCTGTGCTGTAACTTTGTCATTGGCAACAACGTTCAAAACAGTCTCGATAAAACCATGATCGAAGTCTTCCTGTTTGACCAGTATCACGTGCATGCGCGCTATTCCGTTCCCTTCAAGCGTCTCTCTGCAACCCCATCTTTACGCCCCACGCTCGACGCATACACCCAAATCCAAGCACTCGAATTGGCCCATACCGACGGATCAAAGTCCGTAGGTACCATTTCACCTTCTTCGTACTATCCAGTAAAGCGAATCTACTTCTACAGCATCATCAAGCCTGATTCTCAAATAGGCAGAAATCTCAACCTGAAAATGGACGAAATAGCAAGTCTACTCTGGTGTCACGAATCACCTATCGGAGGAGAGGAACAAACAAGATTGGTTCATGTAGAACGGTTCAAGTCCAACCCAAATGTCAAATGGTACATGGACCCATTGAAGAACATCATCGAACAGCATCCTGTCAAGCGTTGACCTTAAGCAAAGCTAAGTTGCGCATCTGCCAAATCTAATATACACATTCCCCGCTTAACATCATTCGCACATCGACACAGATCAAGAGAGTGAAACGTGAGAAGATGAAGATCTATTCATTTACAAGTACATGAGCGTGAAAAAACGGGATAAAGTGTGAGATAAAAAACATCCAGAAAACCAAACAAGTGACACGGTGACGAGGGAGAAGAACGACACAAGGAGACTTTTTTCGTATAATCCATCTAGCTGCAGTTACAGCTAGGCATATTCTTTTGTGTGGAGTGCGTATTGTGTTTAGATGTTCTTGTCGATGCTCGAGCTGCTGTTTTGCGAGTCTTGGCCAAGACCTTCTGTGGCAGCTGCGAGAGCGGCTGAGAGGTCGAGGTGGAAGAAGGGTGTCAGGTCGTTACCCCAGATGATGGGGACCGAGATCTGGCTTGTGGGGTCCGAGGGACGGCGTTCACCATGGTGAGTAGCTGCGCCCTCCTCGAGATGCTTCTCGATGCTATCGCGCGAAGGGGTGTTGGCGGAAGAGCCCTTATTGGTCTCATCCTGATCCAAGGTCTGAACGTCGTAGAGCGCCTCGCCGATGGTAACCTTGCGGATGCGGTCGGGGTCAGTATCGTCGTACCCTTCATGCAGGTCGACACGGCTGCGGCTAGCAGCAGCGCCATCGCCAGCAAGACCGGCTTCGAGCTCGGTGAGCGGCTTTGTAGCACGACCCTTGAAGGGGTAGGCAGAGCCCTCGTTGGCGCTCTTGTGGCTCATACGCTCGATAGCCTTGGCACGGCGGTCGGCCTCGGCCTGCTCTCGTGCCTGCAACTCGCGTGCGGACAAAGTAACGTTCTGAGGCTGCGACACAACGGGTGCGATCTCGGTGATGCGCTTGGATGGGAAGCCAAGACCAAATCCACCAGCAAGGAGACCACGACGGATCCAGGGAGACAGAATGTTGGCAAAGTGGAACTCGACCTTGGCATCGGCGTATCGCTCGACGGCGGTGCGCACATCGACGAGGGTCTGCACAGAGGTGGTGTCGACGTTGCTCACCGAGCTAAAGTCAAAGATCATAGCACGCAGGATGGGGCGTCGGTCGATGATGGAGCCGTCCAGGTCAGCGTCGTTGAGCTCGTCCTTGCGGCTGCGGCAGGTGATGGCACGGGCAGCCTTGACAAGGCGTGGGTTAGGTGCACCAGGGTCGTTCCAAGGGCGGTCACCGAGCTTGTTCGATGTGGTAGGCCTGCCTGGGCGGGTGGTCTCCTTGACTCGGTCGATAAGCAGGTCAGCGAGATGGGACGCGTTGGGGTAAGTGAAAGCCTCTTCGAATCGATAGATGAGAACACCAGGCGGGGGAGGCTCGACATGAATCGAGGGGTCGCGCATGCCATCCTTGTCGTCGAGTGGCACGAAGACATCACGGTGCGAGAGGGTGATGGTGGATTCGTTGGGATCCGTGTTGCCATGGTGGATGCGGACAAACCCGAGCCACCGACCACGAGGACGAGCAATGCGGATGAGCAAGAGCGCCAACGAGGCGGCGACCGAGACGTAGACGCCGTTCTCGGTGTTGGAGAAGACGGTAGCGAAGACGGCAGCAAGGAAGATGATGAGCTCGAAGGGGCTGATGAGCCAGAACTTGTACGAGACCGAGAAGGGCACGACCAAGTCGGTAACAGCGTGGATGATGACAGCCGAAAGAACGGCGTTCGGAATCCAGTAGAAGGTGCCACTGAGAGCGTAGATGGCGATCAGGACAAGAATACCAGTGAACCAACCAGCCAAGGGAGTTCGCACACCTGACTTGGACTTGATGGCAGTTCGGGAGAAGGAACCAGTGGCGGCGTAGGCACCAAAGCAGGGGCCGACAAGGTTGGTGACACCGATGGCGATGAGCTCCTGGTTAGGGTTGATCTTGTAGTTGTTAAGACGACCGAAGGACTTGGCGATGGCGATGTGCTCAAGCAGGAGGACGATGACCGAGACGGGCAGCTGCGGGGCAAGATCCGAGATGAGGGTCGAGTTGAGAACCGGCTGGCCAATGTGCTTGAAACCACGAGGGACGTGGAGCAAGATGCTGATGGGGTACTTCTTGGGGTTGTAGTTGCCCAACCAGATGCGGGAGGCGACGGTGAAGACGATAATGACAAAAGCATTACGCAGCACCGAGATGAAGAACATGGCGCGGGCGGTACGGGGGTAGCGCTTGGGAAGCCATCCGGTGAACCACTTGATAAAGTAGAGGAAGACGAGGGCTGGGAGACCGAAAGCGGCATTGATGTCGGTCTTGGGCAGCGCCTTGAGGGTGTCAATGATGACGCGGTAGGCGGGGTTGCTGTTGGTCTGCACCTTGAGGCCGAGCAGCTTGGGCACCTGACCGGCGGCGATCTGGATGGCTGATCCAGTCATGAAACCTGCCACAGCTGGGGTGGGAATGAACTCGACGATGAATCCAAGACGAAGGAGACCGATACCGAGACAGATGGCACCGCAGATGAAAGCAAGGGCGGTGGCAATGACCTCGGGCGACCACTCGTTGGTGTGGCGCAAGACGTTCTGGATAACGTTGAAGGTCTGGAGGGACATGACAGCGACGGGACCGATGGTGACATCCTTGGAGGTGGCGAAGATGGCGTAGATCATGACACCGACAAAGGACGAGTAGAGACCGAATTCAGGAGCAAGGCCAGCGAGTTTGGCGTAGGACATGGACTGAGGAACAACCACCAGGGCGACGGTGACACCAGCAATGATATCACCGAAGAGCCACTGGGAGTTGTAGGAAGCAATCCATTTGCGGAAGGGGAAGAGGCTGTCAAAGTAGTCGTAGGCTTTGGAGCCAGGGTGGTTGAAAATGTTAGCGAGCCAGTCGCGACTGCTGACGACGGGGACACCGAGACGGTTGATCTCTGTGTCATTGTAGCCGATGGCCCACTTGAAGGCGTCGGCACCCCTCTGGCGAAGGGAGGGCTTGGCCTCGTGATGAGGTTGTGAGGCCATGTTGGGGGAGAAGGGGTGTGTGGCGAGGAATGCGCCGACACGGGAGAAGGTGGAGAGAGGAGAGTTGATGGGGGGAAACGTGAGGCGATAGAGGAAAGGATCGGATACTGGTCTATATAGTCTTGATGAGGGGAGAAGCAGAGACGATGGCTGCTTTCAAATTCGCTTCGGGATGTTGGACGAGGCGACAAGAAGCAAAGGACAGAGCGGAGTTGAGATGTTGATGAGTGAGGGGAATCGGCCTTCGTCAAGTGGTAACGGGGTGGCGAGCGAAGTGGAAGACGAGAGACAAGATCGCGTGCCAAGGTTCAATGAGAAGAACGGGTCGGACAAACGAGGCAGGTGCCGGCGTCTGGCGGGTGGAACCTCGGTTCTTCGAAGAAGGTTGATGGGGTCGAAGGGGAAGAGTGAATACACAGTAACGATTGTTGGTTGAGACGGGGATCGGATGGATGTCGTGGTCAAAGGAAAGCGAGACGGGAAATGAGTCGGCACCACGAGGCAAGCAAGCAAGTATGAAAGTGACAAGATAGAGCAGGAGGTGGCAGGAACGCAGGAATGGATGCGGGTGCTCGTGGCTTGGCAGATGCGAGCCTGACGAAGCGAGACGGGATGAAATCTTGAGGTTGATCAAGCGAGCAGATGGGCGTAGTGTGCAAACCTAGAAGATGGCGATGGTGGACGAGAGGATGGCGTTGCGTGGCTAGACGAGAGTCTGGGCTCGAAGTCGGATAGACAGGCTAAGGCGACTAGCGTGGTTCCTGAGACTTGCGATGGAATGATAAGATGGTGATGAGGCAAGGAGAAAGAGCGGAACCTGTAGGACGAATAGAAGGATGGCGTGCTGAGCAGAAGACAAGGTTGACGAGTGGATCGTAGCCCAAGCTGTTTTGGTGGTAGAAGATGCAGGCTAGAGAAACAACGCGTGGCAAACGATTGGAAGCTGTTGAGATGCTGCTTCTTTTGGAAGATGGAAGAGAAGGTGAAAGTGGGCGGGGAATGAATAGGTCGAGACGATCAGAGCGACAATGGTCAGAGGATAGCGTGCTCAAGCCGTCACAAGAAGAAAGGCTGAGCACGTTGTGACGTTGTGATTGTGTGCACAGTAAGGTATAGCCATGCGTTTTGCCATCGAACTCAGGCAGCCAAGACAAGAGTGTCCCACAGTGCCGGTTGGAGGACAAGGAAGGGGGAGGAGGAGCGCACGCCATTGTGTGATTTCAATGTGAAATGTCGGTGTCGTCCCGGTAGCAACCAAGAAGAACGTCGAACCGACAGTGTGGAGAGGGAGAGGGCAAGAAGAAGTTGCCGCCACTGCCGGTGAAAGCAAGAGGAAGATGCAAGTGTGACTGAAGACGGGCATAGGATTGCGACATCGCTGTCAGTCTATGCAGGGAAATCGCAAGAGCACTGCAGCGACTGTGTGTGTTGCAGCCCGGAGAGTTTTTGTTTCATAAACCACTTCGGTGGGACGAGAAGATGCTGATACACCGATGTTCTTCCCTGCGCACTGAAGCCGTTTAGGAGATTGCATTGTGCGACAAGGACCACAAGGAAACCAGTCGCAAGAGTGGGCGCAATACGACATGAGGGTGTCACGCTGTGGAACGTCTGGAACGATAAGTTAACAATCTCAAAATGCCCCGCCTTTTTGTTTTTGTTTTTGTTTTTTTTTTTTTGAAAATTGAAAAGAAGAAAGTTAACAACAAGTCAGGCCGCGGACCATCTCCTCTTCGGCACTTTGCCAGTGTGGTGTTCTCCAAAAGGAAAAAGTTAACAGAACGTGAATCAGCAAAATTGCGAGAAGAGGCTAAACTGTGGGCCATCTTTTCACTCTCTCAGGGTGCCTCTGGGTTGCGGGCAAGTGGGCTGACGATATGTTGCAGCGGTGCTGTGCAGACCTTTTTTCTTTTTTCTTTTTTTTTTTTTTTTTTTTTTGTCCTTGTCCTCAAGAAATCAACAGATCTGCCTTATCAACGCGGCATTCGATCTGATGTCGTGCTCCCGGCAGCGGCACTAGCCAGCCATCATAGCAAATCTTGATTTCGGTGGAGACCCTTGGCAAACAATCTCTCCTTGAACCTTCGCTCTACACCGTCTGGCGAATCAGTCCAGCCCGTGTCCACTCTTTACTCTTTTGTGGGCATGACAAGCGATCCGTGCGACTCTGCCGGCAAATGTCAAGATCCGCGCCCGCACCCCTTTCATTTTCCATCAATCTTGCACTAGTAAGCCTCTGGTAATGCGATCGAATTGGTGCTCTTGGATTGGTCTGCTCACCAAGCCGATGAGCTTTGAGTTGGCTTGTTCAGTGCAAGCAGCCGTAAAGGGATCTTGTTGGCTGTATTCTTTTTTTTTTTTTGTGCAACGAGGTAAGGAGGCCGGAACCAGCCAAAACACTTCTGCGGGGGGACGGAGTGCCAAAACAGAAAAAGAAAGAAGCACAGCCGTAGCGCCTGATGCCTCGTCAATTCGCCAGAGCACGCAATCGCTTTCGAACTTGACGAAGTGCCGCCGCGTGGCTGTTTGGAAATTCTCCACTTTGAACAACAGCCTCAAAGGATCACAATTTAGGAATGGAGCAAAATCTGTTAGGCCTATCAGACCCACATTCTCGTGGATCGAAAAAAATGACACAAACCGTGCGAGAAATGACGCCTCCAACTTATCCTATGTTGTGCTCTCTCATGGCACCACAGGATCTTCACCTTTCGAGCAGTGCTGCTTCGGTTCAAGCCGCTGCTCTCAAGCATGCACATCGTTTCTCGCAAACTCACTTACAAGCACACGAAGAGCAAACATGTTCAAGCGACTGCATGTCGAAGGTCGATTACAGAAAGGGTCGATGCGCTGCTTCCTCTCACGTCGTCCTCGCTCATCCAATGCTTGCACTTCCAGACCTCCTCTCTGATGCCGGGCTCGGTACGGGCGAGTTGGACGCTGATGACCCTGTCGGTGACGTCAAGGCCTCGAGCGATCGCGCCACGCTTCCCATGGATAAGGTTGTAGCGTCCGTAGCAACAGGTCTCGCATACCGAGGTTTGCCTCCCACATCAGCGGGGATCAACGGCGACCGTACTCGCTGAGGAGGCGCCTGCAGCTCAAAGTAGGAAGAGGTCGCGGCCTGTCCCTCGGCTGTTCGCTCTTGCGGCGTGGTCGAGACCGAACCGGACTCTGGGGTCGACGGCTGCGATGGTGACATGGCCGGCGATGCAGGTGACGAGCGTCCAGACCCAGACCCAGACCCACATGCTCGACTGCGTGCCCTGTCTCGTGCTGCCTCCTCCTCTCTGCGCTCCGCCTCTTCAATTTGACGCATCATGCTGCGGGCACCGTATCGCATGACTGGGCTCTGCCTCGCCATTCTCTGCCGACGTGCAATGATTTCTCGCCGCAACGTATCGTCGCCTTCTTCCAGCCCGGTGGGATTGGGTGCTTTGACGGCTACACTGATGGCCTCGGCTGCTGCTGTGATCGAATCCGGTTCACCTTGCTCGACCGTTGGGGATGTCGGTTCTTCCGCCAGCTCGGCGGCTGTCATCGGATGCACCGTCTCGTTGTGCAGTTGAGCCACTTCATCAGCCTGAATCGCAGTGCGACTGGCTGACCGTGGCAGCTTGGACACTGAAGCCGAGGTATTGCCTTGAGATGGTGCAGCTGCATCCTCCTGTGCCTCTAGCCACCGTATCCTAGCTGCACGCGTCCACTTGGGCTCGTAATCGGATGTCAGTCCCACTTCAATCTTGTCTTGACAGTTCTTGCAACTGCATTCCGCGTTTAACGGTGCTTCGAACGGCCATCGACCAGCTTGGATCTGACGTTTAATGGCCACGTCGTCCATGTGAGCAGCTGTTATCGAGCTGCTCGAGCTGCTGGGCTCATAGCGCTGCGACGATTCTTCGGAAGCAGCTCTACGGAAGCGTCTCCAACGAGAGAGCTTGGATGACTTTTCGATTGGCGCAGCTGCGGGCTTGTGACTGTTGGCAGCTCGAGACCCAGAGGCTTCGGCTCCCCAATTCATTGGACCTCGTTCTTCCTCAGGAGAGCTGAGCGGTGATGGGCAAACGACAGGAACACCATCGGCCCTTCTTCTTCTCCGCGCCAAGCAGCTTTCTCGATCATGCGATCTCGTGGCACGGAGCGGCCCTGTGCCGTCGCCCAGTAGGCGGGGCGGTCCAGGAGCTTGAGGCGTTATAGAGCGTACCAGACAGCTCTTGGGTCTTCCGCCCGACATGGGACGATGTGGATGGAGTTCACTGACGCTGCGAGCAAAAGAGCTGGGCGGGCGAGGCGGCTGATCTAGGCAAGGAGCAGCAAGAACGGTCGCGACAGGCGCGTGGTGCTGGTGCATGGCCACTCCCGAGACAGCATGCTGAAATTCGGCATCAATGTCGTCGAAGCTGATGATGCTTTCGTTGGAGGGTGAGATTTCGACCGAGTCGTCGTCATCGGAAGATGGAATCATTGGACTAGCTGTACCTCTGGCTGGTACTGGCGCAACGAGACGGGGACCGACATTGCTTGGTTGGGATGGCGCTGCAAACGCTGCTGAGAGACTGCCAGTAATGGAGCTCTTGTCCATGCTGCCCCAGCTAGTGAGGCGATTCTTCCAGGATGTGGATGTGTTTGGCGCAGCATGGCCTAGACCTGTGGCTTTCTTAAGAGTAGGCGACTTGGCTCTGACGAACTGTGGAGAGATGGCGCGAGCGATCATGCCACCTGGGCGCGACGATGAACCGACGATGGGAGGACTCTGTGCGCGGGTTGGGCAGAGACTGAGCAGTTTCTTCAATTCAGCACAATCACCTTCGGGGATGACCTGGCATTTGTGATCGAAGGCCACTTGCTTTGTGCTTGCGGGCGAGGCGGTGCGGGCGATCTCCATCGGTAGATCCGACATGGTGCTGATACGGCCAGAAGCCGGAGCGCAAATCGATGGCACAACGTCTAGCCGGCGGAGCGGATCCGATTCTGAGGATCTAGGAGTGGATGTTCCGGTCTAGAGACTGCCCGGTGTGGCATCGGTTGTGGAGTAAATCTAGGGAAAGGCGTTGATGTTGTTGGGCTACTCCATGTTCGTGTAGATGCGGGTGCTAACCTTGCGCTGACCCACACAGCAGAGATGGGCTGTGCAACGGGAGCGTGCAAGCGTAGAGGTGAGTGGTGAAAGATGGTGTGACGGCTGATGGTGGTGGTGCGAGAGATACACGATTCAGCATGCTCAAATGTCGATGAGCGTCTCCAAGACCAAGGCGGGGATACTCGAGAGTGTCATGGTCTAGGTTGGCAGATCAGGCCATGTTTTTGGCTGGTTGGTCGTCGGGATAGAGAGAGAGTGTGTTTGTCTAGTTGAGCGGTTGCAGTTGAGCGGTGAGGCGCCAAAATTCGGTGGGGTCCCTGCATTTGGATTTGCAATTGGGTCTGGTCTGCATGGCAATGCAGCATTGTTGCAGGAGCATGCATCAGAAACCTCGAAAAACAAAATCCACACTCTGACAGACGCAAGCGAGGGCACATGAGGAGACACACGACGCTCTTCTTTTCTGCAGAGATGAAACACGAGGTCCGAAATACGGCCGCGGGTGAAGCCTGCGAGAAGCCTCTTTTCTTTTCTTTTTTTTTTTTTTTTGGCTGCACAACGACACGGTTGTGACGCAAAATCCAACATTTTTGTGCTTTCCAACATGCAGAGAGTCTCAAAGGATCGCTGGTTAGGCTGGCTGCACTGAGACCCGAAAGAAAACATGAAAAGAAGAACGCGCCCGTTTGGTACTCCGCCTGCAGCTCTCGTGGGATTCTTGACTGACCCTTGTTTTCTTGTGTTTTTCTCAGGAGAATCGCCTGATCTTGTGACTGTGGCCAAGAAAAGGCACACAATCGTGCTGGCCAGGCACACACTCGATGGCAAGCAAGCAAAAGAGGCGGAGACAGGCAACCTCGATCGCAGATTGTCATCATCCCCGATTTCGAGATCCAGCAGCGATGCCGTCCAAGATAGAGATGCTGTTCTTCGAAGCATCAACTTTGTGACGACCCTAACTCTACTGAAGAGTTTTTCGATGGAGTCAGCTTACTGAGCCTGTCTGGCCTCTTGATGTCGATTCAAGCCTGTTAAATCCAGATACCGATGCCATCTTGGTAGCTCTTTCTGCAAGCCTCTTTTGTGCGCTACCGAGAGCTGTTCACCAGCTTCTTCCATAAGACACATCTTCCACGCATGAGCAGAGTTCAGAACATCCTGGCTCGTTGCTGTACTTACACATTCGATGATTTAGGCTCTGACATCGAGCTACAGTCGTCCGTCAAAGATGGCATCGTGTGGATCGGCAGCATCGGCTCTTATCCGAACAGCAGGTTGTGTGGAGGGGCGGCACAGCATAAAAACCCTCGCAGCGTCCCGCCGATCCAAAAAAAAAAAGTGTGATTTTGTGATTTAACCGGAAAGGCCGCTTTCAGAGGTTGTGTGTCGCTTGCTGCCCCTCCATAGCCATGGACGAGTCACAAAGAATCCACACTTTTTTGGGCAGCAGAGCCACAGAGCAAAGAACGAGACCCTTTCAGTCCTGAATAGCAGCCGCACACACCACCTTGATCATTGCGCAGTTTAGTCACACTTCCCCTTCACCACCACCACAACCATAACCACAACCAACACCATAACATCTCAGCTATCTCAAAGCATTTAACGTGCCTTGAAACCTGGCCCGCACGTCCCTAACCAAGCTCGCATACAAGGTCATCTCAACTCGATCTGCAAGCTTTGTCAATCGTACGACACTCCAAACATGGACTAACAACGCCATAACATCAGCTATGGCGACCTCATCGCCCCATCTATGGTCTCGCCGACTAGTTTTCTTCTATCTTTGAAACTTTCTAAAAAACTACAATTACAACGAAGCTTAACGATCGCCATCTCCTCAAAGCACAAATCGAACAAAAAAAAACCCACATGTCGTTCTATAGCGCCTTCCCGAGCAGCCCGCTCAGCCGGTCTGCTCTGGCTTCCGAACGTACTGCAGACAAGGATAGCACCTCAAAGGCATCGCCAAAGCCTCCAAAAGCCTATGGACAGATCGCATCCTTCACGTCCCCAGACTCACCTCGCCCGAGCCTGTTTGGTACCAGCATCGATGCAGATGCGGACCGCTTTGAAAGCATCATTCCGAGTCCACTTGGTCCAGCCACCTCCGGTTTTTCTGCAGCACCTTCCTCGCGACCGTCCTCGCGACACGTCAGTGGTCCCGTTCGCCTGATGCGTAGTCCCTTTGGTCCATCCCGGTCTCCAACTTCCAACACGCCCTTCGACGAAGGCTACGCCGTCTCTCCGCCGATGCCCTCTTCCAGCTTTTCCAGGTCCATCAACACCCGACGCCGCTCTTCCGGATACAGCTTCTCTGCTTCCAGTCCAACGCCCAACTTTGGCAGTCTGGTCGGCTCCTTTCAGGAATCGCTCCTGCGCGGTCGAATGTCGATGCCCGCCTCCAAACCGCTCATCTTTGACGCAGAAATCGGTGTTCTGGGCATGGGTCGATGCAAGCCCTCTCTGCGATGTCCACCGCATCTGCACGTCAAGTTCCCCGCTCATTTTTACGACTTTCACGCCATCGATGCGCCAGCAGCAGCGTCCAACGTGGGCTCCACAGCTGCCCTGGGAAGCCCTTATGTCGGCACCATCGATCTCGAAGCCCACTACCACAACATGCTTCTCACACGGCGCCTGTCTGCTTTGAGCACCGACTCCGCTTTGTCTACAGCTACCACTGAGCCAGTCGAAGTGCCCGCCTTTCCTGGCTACGCCGTCCCACCAAAAGGTCAGATTCAGCTCATTGTCAAGTACCCCGACCTCAATGCCGTCAAGCTCTTCCTCGTACCCTACGATCTCACCAACATGCAGCCCGGTACCAAAACTTTTGTCCGTCAGAAGACCATGGTCCGGCCGAGCCACAGCACCAACCCCAGTGCAGCGCCAGGCGAGGAGGGCTCAGCTAGCAATCGAAGTACGCCATGCAACGTACGCGCGCCAGCAAAAGAGGCCCTTCGCTTCGCCATCCACCTCCAGTTCTGCTGCCCGCCTTCAAGACCTCAGCACGACGATCATCAAGCTGGTTTCGACGGATCTGAGCCACGCCGCTTACGGAGTCGTAGTGAGGCTGGCCAGACGCAAACCAAGAAAAGCAGCGGCAAGGCGAGCAGACCGCCCAGGATCTACCTGCACAAGTCCATCCGCCTTGTCTTTGGAGCTCGTGCGCTCGATTCAGGTGAGAAGCTCGTCGATCAGGTCGAAACGCCGGGTCAAGGCGCTCAGCGCTTTTCGGCCTACAACGGACCTGAAGAGGACTGGCTTCAGCTTCACTACGAGGCAAGGTCAGCGCATCGTTCGACAGACGAGTTCAGAGCAGCATCCTTGGCCAACTCTGCATCATTATCATCACCACCACAGACAGGCGCATCCGCAATGCGTCCAAATCGTAGTGGACTTGGCATCGTGATTCAGGGCCCTACCATGCAGGCAGCCCGTTCAGCCGTTGGCATCGAATCGGACGATCACGCCGCTCCTCTCAACTCGGATCCCAACGGCGAACGCTGGCAGGGTAGCGCATCTTCGATGCAGCAGTCGGCAAATGTGCGCGACCAGTACAGCGGTCGCATTCATTCGCCGACGAGCCTGTGGAGCGCTAGCAGTCAGGAAAGCAACTTTGGCCAGCCATCCCACGGTTGGTCTCGAACCGGTACAGACGGGCAATTCAATCGGCAGCTGGCACTGTCTCTCACATCGTACCAGGGCTCATCGTCTGTTGCCTTCACGATGCCTGCCAACGCTAGAATGGATTCCTTGCAACCCGGTGGTGCGATCGACGCCAGCTCAGCACCGCAGCCATTTGCATTGGCGTCAAGTTCAGCACTCACGAGGGCCGTGGTTGGCAGCGATACCGAGCCAGCCTCTGCCCAATCCACGCGCTGGACACCGCGCTCTGGCAAAACGTCGGTAAGCAAGGTCGACGCCGATCTGACCTCTACCCCAGCCGCACAAGCCGCACCCCGGAGCTCATCTCCATTACCACCACCGATGCGCCCTTCGCGTATCCGCTCCGCCTCGACAGCCGGACTGTCTGAAGCTCGCGTACAGAGCGTATCCGCCCTCGGCCGCGTGGAAGAATCGGCAGCTACGTCCTTGCAAACAGAGAGCGTCTCTGTCGACTCACCCTTCTCCCTGCGTCGTCCCGCCAAGAAGGCCAACAACGACAGGCCCAGCTTGCTGAGGAAATTGTCGGAGCAGTTCGCCAGGAGCCACACGCCTTCTCCGACGGCCAGCCCCAAGCTGCGGCCAGCATGGCGCCAAGCCGAGGATGAGCTGGCCGAGATGATGATCGACGACGCTGACGGAGCAAGCGTCGAGCCAGCTCCAGAGGCGCTTCCACAGCGTGTCACCAGGCCATCGATTCGCTGAGGTCATCCCGAGGATATTGACCAAAGCGCTCCGCTCTCAACCTTTCTTCTGCACTCATAGAAATCCCTCCCCATTGCATTCCTTCGCATCTTGCATTTCCAACATGTTCGTCCCAGCATCGTTTTCAGGATTCTCTCGCATCCCACATTCAGCATTCTTCTGTTCCTCGCATTGCAATCGAAGTTTTTTCTCACCAGATCTGCATTGTCCGAATGTGCCGTCGGTGAAGGCATCGCCAAGCAGACGGCGACAAAGCCGCGCCGGCATTGCCAAGTAAACCAAAGAAGATGGCTTCTTGGAGGGCGGGCGGATTTTTCAGGCGCAATCGAGACTGAGCGAAGGAATTGGGCGGCGATACCTATTTTGAAGAAAATATGTGTGCCGTCGGTGTGTGGGGGTCCAAAAGGCGAATTCCGGCGGTAAGTACGAGAAATCGGCATTGGATGGCCGACAGAACTCCACACACGCGCCACGACTCTTGCAGATGGAAATCCATGAATCTTGCTTTTTTTTTTTTTTTTTTTTTTTTTTTTTTTTTTTTTTTTTTTTTTTTTTTTTTTTTTCTGTCCCCCACGCTGTGTCTTGTATTGCGCAGGAAAATGCGTCTGTGCGGCCTTTGCAAGGGCAAGGTAGTTCCGGTAGAAGCGGAGGTGTGTTACCGCCTTGTCCGACCGACCTACTACTTCATTGGTATATAGTCTTTGCTACTTTCCGCCAACAAGCACGATCATCAACAACGCATAGAAAGGGTTTAGCAATCACCTAGACGAAGCACAAGAGCAAGCACACTAGACGACGAGCAACAGCACTAGGACAACGTACTTTGGACCATCAAGCACGCAAGGTAGACGATGGCTACGTTCTCTCGAACCACTTTCGACGCGGCGGCGTATCTCGCCTTTCGACCGTCGTACCCTAAATGGGTACATGACAAGGTGCTTGCGTATCACTTTGGACCTCGACCAGCGACCGTTTCGTCCCCTCCGGCTGGTTCCAGTCTAGCTCTGGATTTGGGTTGTGGACCAGGCATCTCTACCGTCTCGCTCCTACCCCATTTCGACCGCGTCATTGGGCTGGATCCGTCCGCCAAGATGGTAGAAGCAGCTATCACGCCTTCGACCCCTGATCTTCCGGACAACCTTATCCCTCGCGCCTCGGACGGCTCCAAAGGTGCACTGGGAAAGATCGAGTACAAACAGGGTTACTCTGAATCGCTCGCGTTCCTCCCAGACAGCAGTGTGGATCTGGTCACGAGTGGACAGGCAGCACACTGGTTTGACTATCCCAAATTCTGGAACGAGTTGACTCGCGTAGTGAGGCCAGGAGGAAGTGTATGTTTGTACGGCTATCCTGACTTTTTCCTACCCGACTTTCCAAGCACCAGAAGGTTGTTGAACCGCTTTGCGCTGAGGGATGGTCACGGACCAGGATCACCCAGACTCGCACCAACCGACACTACCAAAGCCGATGATGGAATCGACTCCATCGGCGAGTATTGGGAACAACCAGGTCGGTCCATCGTCAACCAAGGCCTCGAACCCGTCCCCTTTCCCACCACTTACTCCGACATCGCTTCACACTGGGACGACAGCACGGCCTTCAAACGTACCTTTTCCACCTCCGGCCTGGAAAAAGACCAAATCTGGTCCAGTTGGCCACCGCTCCCCTCCACTCCCTTAAACACACCCGGCCTCTCCCCCGACGTAGTAGAAGAATTCCAAGGCAACCAAGAACACGCAACCATGGACAAGCATCTCACCTGGGACCAAATGGCAAGCTACCTCCGAACCTGGTCTGCAACCCACACCTACCTCGCACAACACAAGGACGACAAGCAAAACCATGGTGGAAAAGACGTTGTAGATCGTTTCTTGGAAAAGCTCAAGGCAGAAGTAACCAGAGCCAATCATGGCAAAGAGGTGCAAGAGTTGCATTTGAGATGGCCGTTATGCTTCGTTATGATCAAGAAGAAGTAGTGAGCCGCACGGACGCTTGTAGACGTTAGATACGCGCATTGTGCAATGGATATGGATAGACCTTGGCACAGAAGTGCGGCGTGCGATCGGCGTGTGATGGTTGCTTCGGTATCGCTTCATCGCTTGTGACGTAATGGGACTGCAATCGTTCGATTGCCTGAAAAGAAACATGCTAACATACATCGGCCAGCGGCGCTGGAAGTGAAAACCTAGATCGTCATCGTCTTACAGCGCCGTCCTTCTCTTGCGAGGTCGCAAAGAGGTGGACGCTTCCTCCGGTTCGCTTCTCTTCTGACCGTCCCTTGTTGCTGAACTGTCTGTGTCTGAACCCACGATGGCGTTGTCTTCTGAATCGGTAATCACAACCATTTCCCTCTTGTGCGAGTCGACGTACCGCATACAAGCCCACTCGGGAAAGATCAAAGGCAGCAACTCCTGTATCTACTTTCTCCGGATTCAATCAGCCTCCGGCTCCTCCCGCATCCACGCAGAAGTCTCGCTCAAGGCTTGGCCTGAAAGAATGCCTTTCCCGATGATCAGCCTGCCGCCGGCGCACCATCGACATGCCGAACGCGATAGCCTTGTACCTCAAGCTCGACCATCGTTTCATAGTATGCGCACCATCCTATGTGCTGCCATATAGACTCGGTTCAACATGCACGTCACAGACATCGTGGAGATCAACGTTTCATTCGAGATCGAGTGTTTCAGAGACTTGGAAGAGATACAAAGAGCAGGATGTTGCGCGACTGAACAAAGCTCATATTGCCCATCAAGGCATGGGAGGATTAGGTCGGTCTTCGCGTTTGTTGGCAGCAAGGTCAAGGGTTCCGTTGATGCGAATTCGGTGCTGGAGAGCATGAGGAAGCACTCGAATAAAAGCAAGATTTCCAATCCAGCCAGGGATATAGAGACTTCCACCTTGACCGCTCAGAAGCTGGTCCACCATCTTCTGACCAACAAGAGCAGGCTTGATCATCTTGTCATGGAAAGACTTGACAAAGATTTGCTCAGTGAGTCCAGTAGCTATCCAGTATGGATGAACGATACTGCAATGAACCCCCGTACGTTGTTGGTAGAGGAGCTCTAGCTCGAGCTGGAGTGTTTCGTGGAGGGAGACGAGAGCTGCTTTGGTGGCGCCGTAGTCTGCGCCTCCGGCGGGCATGATGAAGGAGCCTGCGCTTGCGACGGACATGATGTGACCATGGTTGGTGCGGATCATGTGTGGGAGGAAGATCTTGAGTGTGTAAAAGTGGGAGAGGAGGTTGACATCGATGGTGAGTTTGGTCTTTTTGGGGTCGAATTCGAGGATGCTAGGGCCGTCGTTGGCGACGCCGGCGTTGTTGACGAGGATGGTGACGGGGCCAAGGTCCTTCTCGATGGATTTGGAGGCGGTGAGGATGCTATCGTAGTCGGTCAGGTCTGTCTTGTAGAAGCGGACGGTGTTGGAGAGGATGCCAGCTTTGGGTTCTACGATGTCGAGGATGGCGACTTTGACGCCCTTTGCAGAGAGACGTTTGACGACTTCGATGCCGATACCGCCCGAGCCTCCGGTGATGACGGCGACTTCGCGGGTGGTGTTGGACCAGGCTTTGCGGGCGGCCAGACGCTTGCGTCGCTGGAAGTACTTGCGGACGACGTAGAGGGCAAAAACGGCCAATGCGGCAGTACCGGCGGTGGTCGAGGTGATTTGGGTATAGTACCCGCCGAGACGCTCGATAATCGAGTTGACGCTGAGACTCATCTTGAGTGTGTTGCTGCGCGAGTCCAGAGCAAAAGGGATGGTGTTGGGGTATCGGTTTGTAGGAAAGGAGGACAAAGTTGAGCGCTGCGGTAATTTGTGTTTGTTTCTTGAGTGCGAATTGGCAAGCCCGAGTTGACCTGGCAGCAGATGTTGAGGGAGGCTGGATATGGGTGGAAATGAGATGAGGGTGGTGGCACAGAAGGAAAAGGGCCGTTGGCAGGGTTTAAAGAGAGAGAGAGAGATGGTTTGAAAACGGATATGAGATTGAAGCGTGGGGGAGGTTGCTCTCTGGGCAAAGGCGTAGCGACTGCAAGCACACGGGCGTAGGAAACGGGAAGAGAGTTTGGCTTTCAGAAGACGAATGAGCTTTGCGGAGTGTGGGGAAGGACATCCATCCATCGTATAGCGAGCGCGGTCAGGGTGTGGGAACCTGAGGGTCGTACAAGAACACAGAGAATGTGGAAGGTTACCCCTTTGCATTTTGGATTTCGGATGAAAAAAAAAAAAAGAAAGTGGAGGGTCACCACCGGAGCCTTGAAAAACAGGCTTGTGCGAGGTGTTACCGCCGCATTTGGAGAAAAAAGGGATTTCCTTGTTCTGCAGCTCAGTACCGAGACTGGCGCGTGAAATATGATAGTTTCTGACGAGAAGAACGACGATATGGACGAAGAAAATGTAGGAAATGTCACTCTTCGACTGCTCTCTCAAAAGGAGATGTGAAGGACCAAACATTCGACTGTCAACAAGAACGCAGTAATGCTCACTTTTGTGTAAGGAGCCCAGGCGTACAGATTTCGAATTTGAAAGGAGGGTTTGGCATTGCTTGCTGGCTGAGGGAAACGCCAAGATAGCGAGCTCGACACAGCGATATGGGATCGGAAAAACGAAACAAAAAAGGAGCGTCGTAAGCTGCTGCTGTCGTTGCTGAAATTAACAAGCTGTGAGCTACAGGTTGAAGTAGTGTACAGTAATGTGAGCCCTGTGCAACCCCAACGAAATCCCTTCTTTACCCCACACATCCGAAGCCATTTCTACAGTAGACCCTGGAAATGCATCTTTTGCTTTGAAAACATCTGATGTCTTCAAAAGGCTCGATTCAAACACTTTCCCGTAATCCTACTACTACACAGTACTGCACTTGTGATTCCAGAGTATCGGCGCACTCCCGTGAGGCATGAGAAATACCAACAGAAAGAAGCGGTCGGAGAGTGCCGAGGCAGAACCGCGACAGAGATCATCTTCAAGTATAGACACCCCACACACACACACACACACACACACACTCTCTCTCTCTCTCTCTCTCACACACACACTCTCTCTCTTTGTCTCTCTTACTGATTTGCACTCATTCAGTGTCACATTGCACTCGCGACTTGAAAAGGGAGAGAGAGATGTACAGCAGAGCTAATCGGGCTGAGCTTTGTCAATGTGAACCAGATAGCTGGATGGGGGCCCTTTTGTTTTTTTATGTATTTATTTATTTCTTGATGGGAGACTTTTTAGTGTTTTATTTTTTCCCACGCCCCCACCTGTGTCACCACTGTTTTGGGCCTTTGACTCTATCACACTCAAACCCTTGCTCTCTTTCGGATCTCATCCGGCTGGCCTTGAAGCGTCGTCATCATCCTCACTCCCATCCAGTCCGTGTCAGATCCATCATCTCGACACCATCTCGAATAATTACTTTGCACGATTACCCAACATCCAACCATTCCAGTGGTGCCCGGAATACGTCTCCACCTCCCACTTCCAACCACAAAACCACACCACAACATCGACATTCGTTTGGCTAGCACCTACCCATCTTTTGGCTCGGATTCGGTCCTCGACTAAGCCATCCTCATGCTCATGCTCATGCTCATGCTCGAGGCTTGAATACTCGATCTCTCACTCTTGTGGTTGGTGACCTCGAGCAAACTTCTCCACGATATGAAACCCTAAACTTTCCTCTTGGGCCGCTCAACTTTCCGTCTCTCCCGGGCTTTGGCAACGTCAGAATGCCCAAAACAATCTCATGTCCACACGCTGGATGCGACTACCTCTTCTCCAAACCTGTCCATCTGCGCCGCCACCTTCTCTCACACTCGGATGAGGCCGTGTGGAGATGCCCAGACTGCGACCAGGAGTTCAAGCGCATCGATAGTTTCCAGCGCCACAAGAAGCGGATTCATCCGGATCAACCCAACTTGTCCGCCGTCAAGATCGGTGGTGGTAGCGGCGGTGATAGCGGCATCAAGTCCGATGAGGATGCAGAGGATCACATCGATGATCTCGATGTCTCCTTGCCAGACGTAAACTCAAACTCGGCTCTGCCCCAGCAAAGGTCGTCTCTATCTCGTACATCCACCTCGGCGGCAGGCGCACATCCTCTCAGCACATACGATGCCACCTCGAATCGTTCGCCTTCCGCCAACGCAAACCACAGCTCCGCTTTCTCCCCCGACGGCGCATCACGCCCGGCAGCATCCTCCTCCTCCTCCTCGGGCTACTACAGATCGCAACACTACCATCCATACCCGCGCAATGAATCTGCCTCTCATTCCGCTTCGTCAGCTCATCCGCAAACCTCAGCAAGCGAGTCTTCAAGCCTAGGCCAAAGTCCATGGCAATCGCAGAGCAACCAATCTCAACTCTACGACTCTGGCAGCTCGAGTGCTTCGGCCGCTGCGGCTACAGCCACGCCTTCCTCGTCTCTGCCTTTCTATCCCAACCTCTATGGCGCACCCATCTCGTACAATGACTATGGCAGCACCTCGTCTTCGGCACTCCATCCCACAGCTGGCTATGGTCAGGCAGCTGCATCTGCAGATCAGGCCGCTCCACTTTCAATAGCCTCGCTGACGGCGCCCTCCCCCTCATGGGGATCTAGCTCCAATTCCGATACCGAAGGCCAAAACTTCTTTGACGACATCCTTCAATCGATCCTCATGGATTCTATCTCGAGCTTTATTCCACATGAGCCTATGGCGCCCGTCGATTATCATGGCATGACGGGTGCTGCCATGTCCAACGATGCTTTTGCGTATGCAGATCAAAGCGGGCAATCCATTTCAGCAGCTCAGCCAATACAAGCTCAGATGCAGCAACCAGGCCCATCACAGCAACAGCAGCAGCAAACTCAGTCGCATCAGTCTAGCGCTCTGCCTCTTCAGCAGCAGCAACAACAACAGCAGCAGCAGCAGACACCACATCTGCAAGAACCACAATCCGTCGCCGCACCATCTTCGCATCCAGTCCCACAGCCACTGGCCAATCTTGTTCCCTTTGCCACCTTCACCGACTCGGCGCACAACTCGGGCAGGTCAACACCAGGAACACCACGCCATCCACCAACGAACGGCAACATCGACGACGCCGACGAGATGACTCGCTCCGTCGAAAAGGTCGGCGATCAGGCAGCAACCAACATTGGTGCCAGCACGCGCGATCTTGTCCTGCATGGTGTCAACATCCCCAAGAAGCCGCCACGTCTCACTGCCGCATCGCTCTTCAGTGCTGCCACCCGACACACACGCTCCATGTTGCCTCTTCTACCGTCGTACTGGCTTCTCGACCATCGCAGATTGGCTGCCGAACGACCATACGTCTTCATCTCGCTCCTCGCCATCGGTACGCTTTGGCAGCCACGAGCTGATGTCAAGGCTTACGGTGCCGAGCTCTGGCAACTCGTCTTCCGCAGCATCTGGGCGGGCGCCGTCTTCTACCTCGACCAACCTCAACTCATGCGCGAAGCGACTGCGGTCATGGCTTTCACACATCTCTATGCATTCCTCTGTCGCGATGAGAGCATCCGTCGCAAATCCATCCACAGTACCTATACAGGCAGCTCGCTCGGTCGTGAGTACGCGTGGCGCCAAGGTATTTGGTTCCTAATTGGACCATGGGAGGAGTCGTTGCAGCGACTGCTGGGTCCCAACATCCAGATGGCGCTCGTCGAGCTCGAAGTGCTAGCACGAGACCAGACGACACACAAACTGTCTGCCGAGCAAAAGACCCTGCTCGAGCGTCTGCACGGTGTCTGGAAGCAGTGGTCCGATGCCGAAGAGGTCAACCGCAACATGATCTGCCACAGCATCACCGAGTCGCACCATTCCGAGTTTCTGTCCAGCTACAGCCAGATGCGCAGTATGGGTAGGATCGCTTGTCAGGCGCTGGTCCCTTGTGCCGACGATGTTTGGGATGCAAAGACAGCTATCGAGTGGGCAAAGCTCGTACTCGAACACAAGACGACGCGCGAGAGCAACGAGCGTCCGCTCTGCTCTGGCAAGCGCCAACTCGGTCCGATCCTAGATGCGCTCTTTGGCATCGATGCGCCATCTCCAGCCACGGCCAAGAACGATGAACGACACGATGGCGGTGAAAAGGAGAGCGAAAAGGCCAAACGTGATCTGGAACGCATGCTCTGCTTTACGGTCAAGGAGCATTTTGCGTTGCTGAGCTTGTTGGAAGGTCTACATCTGCTGTGGATCGCTCGATACACGCCGCCGTTCCGAACAGGCACATCGTATGCTGCCGATTTCAGCCCAGCTCAACCTTCGTTTGCAGCGGGTCTCGAATCGGCCTTCTGCATCAAGGGTGGCGTAGCGTATCACCATCTGAACGTGATGACGCCCGAAATGATGATGGCAGCCCTGTCGAGATGGATGCGACTCTACCACCAGTCGTACATGCCGAACCCTGTCGCCAACTCGACCGGGTTCAGTCGACCGCATAGCAGCACCGCACATGCTGGCGAGAACGGTAATCTCGGTGCGGCAAAAGCACGCGTCACGACACTTGGACCCAACAACGACCGCTTTCAACTGCATTTCCGATTCCACGTCATTCAGCTTTCTGCGCTTTTCAACGCACACCATGTGGTCCACGCCCTCGTTGCGACCTGTGGCGAGTACAGCGAGGCGTCTGGCGCCAATAGCTCGACCAATGGCGCCTCTTCCTCCTCTTCCTCCAAAGGCACCGCTGCAAGACCGGGCATTCAGACAGCCATCCCTCTACGCTGCGAGAGCTGTGTCGATCCCGACTCATGCCCCTACCGCAACACTCGCCTTCAACGCTGGGCTGCCGTCCACGCCGGCGCTGTTATCGGCAACTTTATGAGCATGCCTCGACTCTCCACGCTCACGCCTACCATCCTGGAAGGCCTAGGACAGGCATTTGGAATCCTCGTCATCCTCTGTCGGCTCCAGCGATCTGCTGCACAACGACGACGTCAGCTGTGCAAGTGTTCTGCCGAGGTTCGCGAGGCGCCTGTCGAGCTGGTCTCGGATCAGTGTTTGCAGCTCGATGCGGAGCGACCGAGTCCAGGGGACAGGGAGACCGAGATGGCGGGGATCCAGTTCGACTCGAGCAACGATTGCTGGTTGCAGCACGGCACACTGGAGGAAGGGGCGACGTTGCTGGGTCAACCGATTCAGGATTGGCCGTTTGTGCTTCAGGATATGGGCAACGAGTTGAAGGGCGTCGCGGGGACTTGGCAGGTGGCAGAGGAGTTTTTGAGTACAGCGCAAAAGATGTTGAACGTCTTCACTTTTTACGTAGATTGAGTTGGCAGCCAAGGGTGATGCACTTTTGTACAATGATGCTCTGTTAATGAAGCAGGGGATGCAAGCACGATTGTGGGACCTAGGTCGGGATGAGGAGAATAGGTAGCGAGTGACAAAGGTGGATGCATTGCTGTTGTGAGCGTTTGAGGATGAGGTGTTTGCGGGTCAACAGTGGTGTAAGAGGTGTCTGAGGGAGTAAGTAGGTGCAACGATGACGATCGAGCAACCGTAGAGACTGTTGAGCGTTGCGACTTGGGAATGGTGAGGCATAAATCTTTTGCGCGTTGCAGGTGGGCGGGGGGAACTTGAGAATTAAAGATTTACAAGTGAAGGAAAGGAGGATGGGTTGGATGCCGCGGAGATGAGTGGTGGGGGATTGACGAGCGGTTGGCAAAATATCGGTGGAACTGAGTATATTTTGATTTCGGGAAATGGAATTTTCCGTACTCGAGAAAGCAAAGGGCTCGCTCGGACCAGGTAATTGCGCACATTTATGACTCGCAATCATTCTTTCTTTGAACCTTATATATCCCGCATCAATAGGTTTTTTTGTTCTACTTTAAACCACAACCTTAACTTTTCGGTTTACACCACAATACGCTGAATCTGGATTGAAGCCCAACTCAACCAAGCCAAAATTACGATGGTCGAAACGCAAACACGCTATGTTAGACGACTTGTTCGAGCGAGTGAAAATCGACAGATGGCAATTATCAAATATCATGCCTTTAACGATAGCTCGAATACGACGCCGGATGAAATTTCGACGATCTTGGCATCGGAAAAAGATCCTTCCACTGGAAGCACTTTAAGTATGGAAGAAACTGTCAAGAAGACTATGGCTAGACAGGAGGCGGAATTGTTTTCGAGTGATGGAAGAAAGAAATATACCGTCGTGGGTGTTTATACCCTACCCCCCTCTTCTTCCGAGAAGGATGAGGAGGAGGAGGAGGAGGAGGAGGAGGAGGAAGGGAAAGATTCATCGGACCTTCCAGTGGAATCCGAATTGGTAGGCTTTTCAATTTGGCAACGTATCGATCCAACCACACCTCTCGATAGTCCCATCTCAAATGCAAAAGAATCCCAAGATCCATGCTTAGCAAACAGATTCTTCGCCCAAATGAACCGCACCCGCGAATCCATAATGGCAGGTAAAACTTATTACTTCCTAAAACTCCTAACCATCCTCCCCAACCACCAACGAAAAGGCCTAGGCTCAACCCTCGTCAATTGGGGCACCAAAAAAGCAGACAAACAAGCAATACCCGCCTGGCTCGAATCAAGCCCAATGGGAAAAGGCACTTACCTCAAAGCAGGCTTCAAAATCCTAGGCATCGATCAAATCGACGAAAAAAGAGCAAAAAGAGGCTTCGTAGATTGGCCTTACATGCTCTACCAAGGTCAACCCAGCCAGTGCGAATAATGCCTTTCAGTGGAATGCAATCATGGATTAGCACAGCAAACACCATTCACTACCAGGAATCCCATTCATATCAAGACCCTCAAAACGTATGCTACGGTGACAAGTAAAGAGACCAGAAATCAAGACTGCAAATGACCAAGGATTGGATCTACGCGGCCACCGCCTCGGGCGGAGGAGTAATCGGCTCACTAAGGGCTTTGGCACGTTGCTGTTTAGGCGAGATGTACCTCTTGAATGCAAAAATGCAGAGTGAAGCCAGTGTAGAGAGCGCCAAAGTGGCCGAGATGAAGGCGATGAATGGGGTGAATCCATAGCTGCCGTAGGTGGATTGGGAGCCCAAATGGTCCGGGTAGAATTGGACGGCGATGATGGGGCCCAACATTGCGGCTAGACCTCGGACTGCGACGAGGTAGAGGAAGCGGAGGGAGAATTCGTGGCTTCTACTTTTGTCAGGGATGTCTCGAGAGACTGGGGTGAGGAAGGAGGAAAAGCCGCCGCCGGAGATGCCGAAGAATACAACGTAGACGATGATTTTGGTAAGAGAATTGCCGGCGAATCCGAAGACGAGGACGGTAAAGACGAGGTTGAGGGTGGTGGAGGTGGCCATGATGAGTGGGTAGGGGAAACGATCGACGAGGTAGCCGAGGATGAAGTAGGTGATGGCAGCCGAGGCGTTGAATACGGAAAGGATGCCGGTAGAGGTGGAACTGGAGAAACCCATAGAGGAAGCATAGTTGGAGATGTTGAGCGATACCGAGTACCATGCTGTTGTTTGGGTGAGAAGGGCTACGCAGTTGAGGAGGGTGAGCGGGGAGAGGAGGGAGCGAGGGAAGCCCGGGACGATAGCTTTCCATCGAATGGGTCTTGTGATGGGTTGGAGCTTGTGACCGGGTACGATGCACATGACTGCAGAGCCTGAGACGACGAGCTGGATCAAGGCCCATGTCCTCAATGTCCATCTGAAACCGATACGTTCGAGAAGTTGAGTAAAGATGATGGGCCATAGAATGCCACCGATGGCGGAACCGGCAAAGATGAGTGCCGTAGCAAAACCACGTCTCTGATCCCACCAGTCTGGCAACCACAGAATGATGGTGGTAAAGAGATTACCACCAAAGATACCGAGCAAGAGACCTTGGAAGACGATGAGCAGGGCAACCGAGTTGGCGAAGCTGGCGATCAACAAGGAGAGCGAAGATGCGACTACGCAAGTGTAGGTAAACTTTTTGATGAGCGAGGGGAAGATCGAGTAGAGACCAAAAGTGAAGAGCGGGATGAAATGCTGACCCGCCAGCAAAGTGGTTCCGATGGATGAGGTGGCAGTGAGGGAGGACTGATGGAAGGGCGATCGTGGATCGTGCTGGTGGTAGTCTTGGAAGGAACCGTAGCCGTAAGAAGCACCCCAGATCATGAACTCGGTTGCGGCAGAAGCGAGGACAAACTTCCATGCTGCCCAGCCGCGGTCCTTGATAGGGCCAGGATGGTCTTGGGTGGGAGAGGGATCATGTGGTGCAGGTTGTGAGCAAGTGCTGTTTCGAGCAGAGCCGGGCGCGTTTGAAGGATGAGATTGGGGAGTCTCCTCCTGAGGAGTGGTAGGCACGCCTTTCTCTATGTCGCTGATGTTGACGGCATGTTTCTGTGTGGTGTCAGAGGAAGGTGAAGGCTGCACTTGATTGTGATACTGTGTTGCTTCGAGATACTCGAGTTCTTGCTGTTGGTAGTTGTGATCAAACTCGTTTGCATGAGCGACGAGTTCGAGTTGGTCCATATTATATAAAGCGGTGGGTTGGTGAAGATGGTAGATATGGAGCAAGTATGGCGTGATGGGATTCGAGAGATGTCGCCATTGATGAAGGGAGGGAGAGAGAGTATGAGGAGGGAGGAGGAGTTCTGTTTGGTTTTTAATGTTTCATTTGATCTAGTAGCCACCGACTGAGCTTTGTTGCTTCTCTATGTGTCACACAGCTTGCCAAACCTCGATGTGGGAGGAGCATGTGCTGTATGTGATGTGATGACAGAGAAGAGGGAGTCAGCCTCGGAAAGACGCCGAGATGAAGCCCGCCTTTGTCGACAAGGTTCGGATGGAATCCACACGGTTCGTAGGCCGAATTGAGTTGGCTCGGTGGAGACGAGTGCGATACTGTTGTGATTGGACGGTGTAAAGGTAACCAAATCGAACGTGAGAAGTGTTTGTGACTAAGTTACAGTAGTCGACAATGTCAAGATGCATTCACCAATCGTTGCTCTTCAACGCGGCGATTTGGCTCCAAATTCCGGAAAGGTACCCGAAGCCATATACAGTAACTGCCTAGCCTGCCTAGCCTGCCTAGCCTGCCTAGCCTGCCTAGAATGTCTAGCGCCCACTAAGCCCACTGGCGCCCAATCTCGTGTTCAACACCATTGGAGCGGACTTTGACGCTTCAAACAGTACACCCTGCAGCATGAAATTCCAAGGCCCGGAGAATTCTCCGCGACTTCCTACTGTATTGTTCAGCTTGACCATGAAATGTCATTCGCTTGTTTCTATCTGCAAAGAAGTGTTTTCGGGAGACTCGGTTCCCTTTTCCGGGCGTGCATCTTGGCCAAAACCATCAAGATCCTGTCGTCGTCCAACATCGAATACTGTATTGTTGAGCTTGAGCAAATGACAAAGAGTGTGTTTGTGCAAGGTCACACCCATCGCCAACTCTGACCCCTTTTTTTTCTTCTTTTCGACATGTCGAACTCAGAGTCTGTTTGCAGCGTGTCATTTAGATGCTGAGCGTGACTCGAGGGTATCGCTGGACAGTCACGAAATGAATGCCACGTCGCCTTGTTCTCCTCGATGGCGAGCACCAAGGAGAGCATGTTTTGACAGCTCCGCTTCCCCGCTCAAAATATCCCTGAGAGAAGAGAGAGGGCATTTTTCGCCTCAGCCAAACAAAAGGGTCCATTAATGCCACGCGACCCTGCAAAGAAAAAAAAAGTTCGATTTGCCTTACTGTATGGCCCGTTGTAGATGCCGAGCACGAGAAATAGCCGCGGGTATGCGTTTTCCCAAATCGACCGATTTGCCTTTCCTCCAAATCGTTAAGATCGGGAAGGAAAGCTCAATGCTCAGCATGGGCGCGGCGATACAAATGTTTAACCCCGCAAGTCTCTCTACGCACGGACAGCCCGGATTTTGACGCACTTTGTCAATGTCCGACCACTTTACCCTTTCACAGTACCTCCTCTTCCGCCTCCTCCTTCCTCCTCCATCAAAGGTATATATTGCATCCTTGTTCAACAGCCATACATCTCCCAATCTTTCTTTCAACAACACGCACAACCTTCGTCCACCACCTTTGTATGACGAGCACCGCACGCCTTTCCCCAGCAAAGGCATCCTACACTACGACTGCTACTCTCAAAAAGGAATCTCGCTTTAACCTCTCGTGGACTCTGCTCCTTGCCTCGGTCGCAATCTTTCTCATCCACCCGTTCATCACACTGCTCTTCTCGCAGCAACCTACTTCAAGCACGCTTCAATCCGAATCACTGAACAGCATGTCGTCCATCGCAAGAACCATCTCTCGTGGAGTCGCCAAAAAGGTTCGCAGCATTGAAACTGCCGAAGGAGCCGGTGCGGTCGTGAGGCGATCCATCGGCACTCCTGCCCTCCGCAACATTTCTCCCTTCCTCATGCTCGATCACTTTCGTATTGGCGAAGGCGCTGGTTTTCCCGACCACCCCCACCGAGGGCAAACCACAATCACGTACATTCTTGATGGACAATCGCAACACGAGGACTTCGCAGGACACGCTGGAACCATCGGTCCCGGAGACGTGCAATGGATGAATGCGGGGCATGGAATCATGCATGCCGAGATGCCCGTGCATCGAGATGAAGCCGGCAACAAACTTCCCGATCCGGTGGGTTTGCAACTGTGGGTTGATCTCCCCAAACAAGCCAAAAAGGAACCACCCAGCTACCAAGAATACCGCGCAGCACAAATCCCCACCGCCGAATCCAAAACCAACGACGAAAACGAGCAAGCCGAAAAAGGTTGGAAAATCAAAGTCGTCGCTGGTGAGTCTCATGGCGTGAAGAGTCCCATCGAGCTTCCCAAAAACGGAGGTGTACTGTTCCTCGACATTCATCTCGAGCCATCTGGCAGTGTATACCAAACCATCGATCCGAGGTACAACGCATTCATCTACACCTTGGAAGGATCCATCGTTGTCGGAGATCACTCTGCTTCTACTTCAACCTCGGCAGAAGGAGAGAAGCTCGCATTCAACCCTTCTACGGCAGCAACGCCAGGAGAGGTGGTGGAAGCGTATCACACTCTGGTGCTGACAAAGGACGGAGAGAAGGGTGTACGCATCACCAACGCTAGTAGCGACAAAAAGGCACGCATGGTTGTCGTCGCTGGAGAACCGCTGGATCAGGAAGTCTTCCAGTACGGACCATTCGTTATGACCACTAGGCAGGAGATTCAGCAGACGTTGATCGATTTCCAGACGGGTAGCAACGGATTTGAAAGAGCTCCTGGTTGGCGTTCCAAGATCGGCGCTGGTATGATGTGACCATTTCTCAACTTTACACTCGGTTCTTGGCTCTTTTTCTTGATTCGCACTGTACCATAGGTTCAACTATATTTCGTTGGAATTGCATCGTTGCATTGTTGCATTGTACTGTATCACTATCTCTATTTCTGTGTGAATACGGGCGTGAGAGTGTGTTTAGGCGAGCGGAATCTGACCAGCGACTTGACTACTCTTCGACTGTTGATATGTATCCGAGAGCGAGTTGTATTCCCTTTTCACGCTTTCCATTCTCTCTCTGAGTCCATCTCTTTCGACCTCTGGTGATTGTTCTACCAATTCTGCTAGGGAGAAACATTCCCAGTAGGCGTTCTTCTTATTATATAGGACCTGTTCTTTCGCATCCTCTACCTCTTGCTCTTGGTTTTCCTTGTGTGTTTGAAAGACCTCCTGTAGGATCCTGATATCGTGAGGGATGCTAAAGACCTTTTTGGTGTCTTGGTAAGTGAAGAGGTAGTAGAAATTGTCGAAACCTGACCAAGTGATAGCACTCAAGCATAACGAACAAGGTTCGTGGGTGGTTAGAAAGATGCAATCTTTGGGATCGATTCGTTCGCAAGGCTGTTTTGTGTTGTTGTATCGGTGGAAAGCGAACAGGGTCGACATCTCGCCGTGGAGAAGGGGCGAGGTGATTTCGTCATTGGTGGAAGAGATTATGGGTTTCAAGGTGGATTTGTGCAAGATGGAGGCTCCGAAGACTTTACAGCCTCTAGAAACGGCCGAGGTGGTGAGAGGGATGATGGAGTGAGTGATTGTGGATAGGAGGTGGTTGAGGAGATGGGATGGTGGGTGATTGTGATGCAGTTGGGTGGACATTGTGGTTTTTTCTTTGCACGGGGGGGATGGTGGAAGGAATGGAACACAAAAGGAGAGCGATGGTGGTGGCAAGATAAGCTCTTTTGTACTGCAGTCAAGCGACGACCGATGATACCATAAGACGATGATGAGAATGGAAAGGGAACCAAGAGCGTGGGGATCGTCGGCCCGTCGGATGTTGCGAGACTTCCACAGAACGTCGGGAAGTATGTCGTGCGGCCAACTCCGAGATTGTTATCTTATCAGCTCGTCCGAGTTTCCCTTTTTCAATAAAAAAGAAACAATTAAATCCTCCACAATTATTCAGTAAGACTCTTACCCGCTTGCCACCATCACCACCAACGTTGACGTTCTTTCTGTGTGCAAAAGGCGGAGGTGATGCGCACGCCACACACCTCGACCAAAGATCATGTGATTCCCGCTCTTACCGAGACACCTACAGGTGCGCTTTCCGACGACGATGAGGCATTCTCCAGCAGCCGCAGCGACAAGGGCAAGGCGAGGGCCGTAGACCCACCTCTGCACTCTTCATCCACTGCTGGCGCTCCTTCTTCTTCAAGTCGCACACTCAGTCCTGACTCACACCTGCCATCGACAACAGCAGCAGAGGACACCGATGAAGCAGAAGAAGACGACAATGATGACGACGAGGACCACTGCCTAATCTGTCACACATCCCCCTTCAATGACCGAACCGTGCTACCTCACTGTCTGCACTCACAGTTTTGCTTGAGTTGCATTGTGCGCTGGGTGCAGATCCGACGTTGCTGCCCACTCTGTTTGGCATCTGTAGGCGAGTACGTCATTCATGCTGTACGTGGGGATGCTGATTATCTGCGGTTTCACTTGCCGCCTGCGCCTCTCAATTCTGCCTCTTCAACTGCATCCGCATCCACATCTCACCCCACCACTGCTGGTGGAAGTGTCGTCGATCGAGCAGCCATCGTTTCCCGCGTGCAACGTGCTCGAGCACACCGAGACCGCAATCCCCCACCCGATCCTACCCAAACCCTGGAATTCCGCAAGTACATCTACCAGCACACCCTCTACGCTGCCCACGTAGGATCCAATCGGCACACCAACTATCGGCCTTGTCCCAACCCAAGTCAAATTCGGCAAAATGGCGAGATCCAACGACGAATAACGCTGTTTCTCCGACGAGAACTCTCGATATGGCCCGAAGTGGATGCAGAGTTTCTCACGCAGTACATCCTCAGCCTCGTCAAGGTGTTTAGGATCAGCGACGATGAAACGGTGCGACTGGTGGGCGAGTTTGTGGGAGCAAAAGTGGCGAGACATTTGCTGCACGAATTGGAATGCTGGTTAAGAAGTGGCAAGCAACAATTGAGGTTCTATGACCAGAGCCCGCTATTGCAGTATCCACCACGTTCTGGAGGCCGCAGGAGAAAGAGCCGGGATGAAGTAGGAGAGGTTGGAGAATCAAACCTAGCCTCAGAAGAGACCGCCTCTGCTGCAGCTAGGAGGACAGACGTTGCCAAGCGACGAGAAAGACTCCTGGTTAAACTCGAGAGCGAGAAGCGAAGGTTAAGTTTTGCCGCCGGCGCATGCGCGGATCTAACTTGAACGACATGCAATGTCCATCATGTCCCCAACGTCCGTTGTGGTTTTGTATAACCACGTGTGTATGATCTTCATTATACAGGAGTAAAGTTGCCGGTTACTCTGTGTCTGCATGATCCGATATAAGTCCGGCTTGACTCACCATCGGGTAACAGGCTCGGACTTTAACCTCTGTTGAACTCGACACACACAAGGGCAAACCGGTTAAGAAGAATCTCGGCAATCGGCTTTTTCTCATCCTCGTGGTTTGGCAGTTTAGCCATGACTTTTTTTTTTGTTCGGGAAGATCTGCAAAAATCGAAGCTTAGCGAAGGAAAAATCTCACGTTTTTTGTGAATTTCAAACAAGAAAAAAAAAAAAAACCGGCATTTTGCAAAGAGCCGTGGATGTCGTATGTCATCATAATGTTTGCGTGCCAAAAGAAAAACAAACACAGACAAAGTGCATGTCTCGAGAAGAGTAGAAGCCGGATCGGATGCATTGGTCTTTTCGAATGACGCCGAGGTACGACCGTGTGCATGATTCTGTCACTGACTCTGCCGAAGGTCAAAGAGAGGGTTGTTTGGGCTGCGTCATGCAAAAGTTTCCGTTGCCCACGCGAACGAACAAGAGGGTTGATTTGGATTGCGGTAAATACGGCGCATCGCCTTTTGGCGTGGGATAGAGATGGATGATTGGATGTCGCACGAGGTCGAGGTCGAGGTGTGGTTGGGATGTATTGCCGTTGCATAAGTGCGAAAGTAGAGATGGAAGGTGCGTGTGCGTCAGATGGCATTTCTTCTGAAAACACGAATTGTTCCAGCCCGCCTCAGTTTCCACGCTTACCTGTGTCGGGGTTGATTAGGCTGTGTTGCTCCCACATTCCAGTCCCACCGTCCCTGCCAGAGCTGGAAAGAGATATATAAGAACTGCTGACTTTCCCATCCATCCTCGGCCATCCCCTCTCCCCCCTCAAAAGCATCTTTATCCTTATATCGAAACTAACAACCCTCCGCCAATCAACATCAATATGACCACCGTCAACCTCGGCACCGTCTTCAAAGGCTCCTCATCGGGCAAAGTGGTCAAGGCTCAAGGAACCGATCGAACCATCAATCCGCGTGATGTCGTCATCGACATTACCCACTCTGGTCTCTGCTACACCGACATCCATTTCCTCAAGAAGGACATGGTTCTCGGTCACGAAGGAGTCGGTATCGTCTCTTCGGTTGGATCCCAAGTCAAAAGTTTCAACAAGGGCGATCGTGTAGGTTGGGGCTACAACCACGATTCGTGCGGCAACTGCAAGTTTTGCAAAAAGGGTCGTGATACCAACTGCTATTCCAACAAGATGTATGCCAACGCCGACTTGGATCAGGCTAGCTTCGGTGACAAGTTTGTCATCACCGAGGAGTTCTGTCACCTCATCCCTGAAGGTTTGGAACTCAGGCATGCGGCTCCGTTGCAGTGCGGTGGTGCCACCGTGTTTGGTGCCATGCACGATGCTGGGATCAGCTCGTACGACCGGGTGGGTGTGATTGGTATTGGTGGATTGGGACATCTTGCGATCCAGTTTTTGAACAAGATGGGTTGCGATGTTGTCGTATTCTCCGGTTCCGAGAACAAGAAGGACGAGGCGATCAAGTTGGGTGCACACGAATTTGTGGCAGCCAAGAACAACCCCAAGTTGCAAGGCGTCAAACCTGTCGACTTTTTGATGGTCACTACCAGCGCTCAACCCGATTGGAAGACGTACCTCAAGGTGCTCGAGAAGGATGCTACCATCATCCCGCTTTCGGTAGATGAGGGTGACTTTGTCTTCCCTTACATGCCCATTGTTGGCAAACAGCTCAAGGTTCAGGGTTCGCTGGTAGCCACACGTGAAGTTCACGAAAAAATGCTCCAGTTTGCCGCCAGACACGGAATCAAGCCCATCATCGAGGAAGTACCCATGACAGAGGAAGGCATCAACAACGCTGTAGAACGCCTCAAGAAAGGTGACGTTCGTTACCGTTTCGTCGCCGTCTCCCAAACAAACAAGGTCAACAGCGCCAACCTCTAAGAGATCTATAATACACATATTCTATTAATATCGCCTCGCCTCTGTACTATAGCAATGCACAAGCTGCACTCTCTACACGTAGACGTCCCTCGTTATTTTTTCTCCCCCTTTGTGTATGTGTGAATAGCGCTTTGCCTTCTGTCGATATAGCATCGTCATGGAAAGAGAGTCAACTGATGAGAAATCGGCGATTCATACAAGCAAGTTGTTCTCGTCGGAATCACAATTGCCGCGCTGCCTTTTTTTCTCTTGCTTTTCTCGGCCTCCACACAAAATATGTAATTCGGCACTTCGGCAGCAATTTCATTGTCTGCAGACCATGGCTTGTCCAACACCATCAGTCATGGCTTCCATCTCTTCCAAACTCACACTTTTTCACATCGTGGTACTCGCCATCATGCCACCACCATCAATCCCAGCTTCTCGAATGCGCGATGGTCTCCAAGTCGTCCATGCTTCCATCGAAGATTTCGCCAACACCTATCGTACCTGGCTCACCCTCGCCCCCGCCTACAGCTACGGTCCTGCTCTCCATCCTTCCTCTTCATCTACACTCGGCTATCGACCCAATGCAGAGACGCTAGCCAGAGCCTATTGCCCCATCGCTGGTCCAAGATGGGACGAGCATCGTCAGCGCATCATGGCTTCCACCTCGCTCAAAGGTCTCACGGTGCTTCGCAGTCAGGTCGAATCCGAGCTCCTCGCACTCGAACGATCGGCAGCCGAAAGGCAAAGTTGGGAGGAACCGCATCCGTATTCGAACGGTACACATCACATTCGTCTCTGGGAAGAATTGCTCTACGTTGCATTCACACATGGTCCTCTGCTCTCGATTCACGACCGATTTGCATTCGACATGTCGGCCGCTTTGAGGCGCAAGAAAAAGTTGCGAAAACCTCGCAGAGATAACGTCAACAGTCAGAGCGTCAAGGTAGACATGGTCTCGCACAATGGAGATCGTTGGACAAGGCTCTACATCGTCAAACCAGAGAGGCTGCGTCAGGAGTTTAGGGAGGCCGAGAGCTATATGGTCGACGATCAAGACAATTCCAGCTCGGATTCGGGTTCAGAACAAGACCAAGGTCGAACTACGTCAAGTCGAACCAACCGAACGGCAGAATCGTTTCACGAGCATCAGCACACAGCACAGTGCGCCTCAAGCAGTGCAAATGGTGGAAATGGCTCGTCGTTTCAGCAGGTCGAATCAATCGCTTTCGACATGGCAGCCAGAAAGTGCTCCCTTACCAAGCTCATCCACCAACTTCGTGCTGCCGCCGATACAGAAGCAAGTGCACGTGTACAGCGTTCCGAAGAGTATGGCCGCAGCCTCCCCTTTGTCCCCATTCACGTCGAGATCGTCGTTACACGCATGGAGCTTCAAACACCCTCACAGCCGCTCCCATCCTCGAACCAATCCAGAGAAGCGGCTTTGGCAGAGTTTTATCAAATGTCCGAGTGGGATCGTTTCAACCATCGTCTGGCAGCCATCGCCGAACAAGCCAAATCACACAACGTCGACATGGTCTTTGGATACAGATCGCTACCCGCTAGCTTACTCGACGACTTCCAACCTCCGAGTACCGCCTTTACTGGTACTTTTGTTGAAGCAAAACCCATGGGACTGCCCAAGATCCCCAGGGCGCCAGAGAAACCACATTGGCGTACCACCAAAAAGATCAATCTCGATGTCACCGCCATGATCGCTCTCGTCAGCGATACCACCCACGGCTTGTTCCACGACGAGAGCGGTGCACAGACTTGCTCGCTCGATGAGTCTAAGAGACATCCCAAGCTCGACCAAGGCCAACATGGGTCCGGCGCACTCTACCAGCATCACTTTCGCACCTTTTCGATACGCAAAGAGGCGCTCGAGGCAAGAGCAGCCGAGTTGTCTCTCCACCAAGATCAGCAGGACGAGGCTTCGCGCGCTCTGGACAATGCGGCTGCCAAAGAGGGTAGAGCGCTTGCGATTCAGCTCGAGCGTGAAATGACCATCGAGACGCTCTTTGACGCCATTTTGGCGCCCATCTGGGGAAGATCCGATCGAGAATCGTCGACAAATTCGGCAGAGGGTACGCCAGTCGAACTGTTTGCCACCGTTGGCGCCTTCGATCGGCTTCGTCGGGTCAGTGCTACGGTAGGTGGGCCAAACGAGAAAAGAAGGGTGAGAGCTCTGCTTGGAGATCCACATGTCGATCCGCAAGACTTTTGGCAAGGATCCAAATGGTCCGGACCTGAGCATCAGGAACTTCGTCGATGCCTCATCCTCCCCATCCAACCGTTGGAAGATCTGGGTCCTGGAGGCTTCGAATCTCTTTCCGTCCTCAGACAAGTCTATCCCGACCTGCCTCGCGCCCACTTTATCTCGCACATGGTCGACACGCTCGAGAGCTGTCTCAGCGAGCTATGGGGCGCCGACTGGCGAGACATCTCGGAAGATCTACCCAGAAGCAAGTACAAGAAGCTTCGCCAGAGTACCGTCCACCAAGCAGGCGGACAGACGTATACGACGCTACGATCGATGCACGCCTGTGCACGCTACGGCATGACGACGCTGACGAGCAACATGGACAGCATCCAGTGGCTGCTCAAGGAGATGAGTCGTCGTCCGTATTCGGAGCACACGCAAAGCATTCTGTATGGTGTGGACGGGGAGGAGTTGGAAAGGCTGGAGAGGCAGGAGGATGGGTTTTATTCGTGCTTCATCGTGTTGCATCCAAGATCGTTGAGTGAGCAGATGCGCGTTACGACAAAGGCTCCACAGTGGAGAGAGGTTCTGGAGGGTTATCCTGGTGGTCTTGGACCTCCAGTGGCGGATGAGGTTGAGAGCGAGGCGACCGTCGGTCGTGCGAATGGCAGCAATACCAACGGTAGCAATGGACAGCATCATGTACAGGGATACACGATCGACGATGATCGCGTTGCCGATAACATGCCTTCGTCATCAGCGGCCATCATGTACTCGCTCAACCCCATGGCTATGACACAGGAGCCAGAGATCGAGACCAACGACAGTAGTCTACCTGGCTCTAGCTATCGCAGCGATAGCCTCAACGCTTCTGCCCCTGATTCCATCAAAAAGACGAGCGCCATACCGCTGACGCCGCTCAGCTTGCAGCCCGAGGTGGAAGCCATCTTTTACGCTCAGGATTCTGGACAAGACCCTTCCTCGGAATCAGGCCGTGGACGCTTCCGCATGGGAAGTAGTACCGGTCGTGCACGTGGATGGATTCTTGGTCCCATACCACCGGTACGTCTCGCCGTCCGACACTATCGCTGGTGGCCCTTTGCACGAATAGAGCGAGCTTGGATTCGGCTTACCGATCCAGTTGCATGGAAAGATCCTCACATCCGAGGCGAGATCTACTACAACAGTCGGATCGATTCCCAGCAACAACATCAGCCCGACGGCGAAGTCTTTGACCAGCAAGACGCTCAACAGCCCGGACTCGAATGGTGGCGCGGCGTTACGGCGGATTTCAAGCTGAACAAGCTGCATTGGACGCTGCTGTGTCTGGTGTACATTGGGTGGATTTTGGGATTTGCGTATCTTTCCAAGTCGCTCTGGTACGAGTCGGCGGTGATGGGTGTGGATGGGGTTTCGCGTACGCCTGCGTTTTTGTCTTGCACATCGACGTTTTGGTTGCGAAATGCCGAATGTGGGCTCAACGGGCAGGACTGTACACCGTTCTACACGCCCGCAGATCAGCTCGGACAAGCGTTTCGTTGTCCTGCCAACTGCGTGGATGTGACGTTGCTCAATCCGCGCGCTGTTGGCGATGGGCTGATCAACTACCAGCCGCTGGTGGTGGGCGGTGGAGGAGATGGAAATCGGACCTACCGGGGTGATTCGTTCATCTGTGCTGCGGCGATTCATGCTGGGGTGGTTGAGAATTCCAGAGGTGGATGTGGATCGGTTCGTCTGATCGGGGCTTATGCTGGATTCGAAGCTAGCAGAGCGAATGGGATCGATTCGGTCGGATTCGATTCGGTCTTTCCTCTAGCGTTCACATTCGAGGCTGTTGAGGGAGAGGCGGAGTGTACGGATCAAAGATGGAAAGGCTATGTGGTGAATACGGTGGTTTCGGCGGTGGTTGGGTTTGTTCTTCGACCCAAACCGATCGTGTGGTTCTGGACGCTCTGCTGTCTTGGATTTTGGCATATCAACATGGTTTCCTATCCTCGCGGCTATCCTCCACCTATTGGATCGGCAATGGGAGATTTCCTACCGTTTTTATTCACCTGCTATGCCATCTGGCGATTGACGTTCCGATTCGTCTGGCCAGCATTCATCAACCTCCCTCTCGAAAGCACCGTCTTCACACTGGCATTCTGGTGGATCGGAACGTTGCTCAACGTAGTATTCGACAAAATCCCACTCCAACGTCTCGTAGCCCACGACATCCGTCAACAGCCTGGCAGTCTCATCTCGCTCCTCATCATCGTCCTCATCGTCCTCCTGATCGGCGTTAATCAGATCAGAGTGATTCGAAAGTCGGGATTCTTACCCAAGTATCTGTGCCTATATCTGGTGGGAGGTGTCATGGTTGGATTGGCAGCCGCTGTTCCGGGCGAAAGTCTGAGATTGCATCATTACATTCTGGCACTGGTGTTGTTGCCAGCATGTGCATTTCCAACGAGGTTAAGTCTGATCTATATCGCTTTTGCTTTGGGCATGTTTACCAACGGTGTAGCGAGGTGGGGGTTCGATGGGCTGCTGCAGGATACAGCGGTTGTACGTGGCGATGCTACTGGCGGTACTGCTCTTGCGAGTTTCAACACCACTGCGAGCAGTTGGAAACAAGAAGAACAGGTGGTCAAGTGGAACGAAATTCCTCGACGAGAAAAAGCAGATTGGGACGGATACGCACTCCTCGTAAACGACGTATTGCGCTATCAGGGATCCGAAACTTCCTTCAACCTCACCAGTCTGGTCGATGTCTATGCTAAGGAGGTGCAAAGTCAAGGGTTACCGGTGAACAATGCAACGGTTGTAGAAACCCCGCATTACCTCAGACTCGCTCTCAGCTACCAGGGTTCTCCGGGTGACTTTACACGTGCTGCCATGGTTACCAATCTAACCACCGAGGGGATGTGGGTAGATGCTCCCGCTGGATCGACGTAGGTTTTGGAATGCAATGGCAAAACAACCATTTCCTCTTGTAGAGAGGGATGAACAGAGTTGTGCTTGTGCGATGGAAAAAGAAACCGAATGCTGATTTGCTGGGAATAAAATACAGATGAGTTGGACGAACTTTTCAAGGTGTGTTGATGCTGCGATAGTGTCGATGGGTCGAGGAGGAAAGAAAGCTATTGTTTGCTTGGAGTTGGAGGTAGATCGACCTCTATCCAACCGCCTTTTTTTGTCAAGATGACTTTTTGACCTTTGATCAAGTTGGTATTTTGTTCGTTTGAGTCGGAATCGGAGAGAGTTCCGCGGGATGAGGAGCGGGAATTGGCAGGACAGGGTAAGATGGTCGAAGCGGATAGAGAAACGGTCAAGATGGAGGCGGCAAAAGTGGCGATGAAAAAGGAAGATGTTGCCAGGCGACGGATTCGTATGGATGGATTGAGGAGTTGTCGAAATACCATTTTGGGCCGGAGTTTGAGCAAAGATCGAGATGATGTTCGTTAAAAAAAAAAGGGGCAGTTGTGTGGCGGTTGTGCGCGGAAGAGGAGTTTGGGACGAGTGCGTGCGTGTGTTCGGTGCTGACGCGGGGTTGGAAGAGGATGCCCTGTGCGATAAGGGTTGGAATAATCCAGGAATTTTGAGGAGGATCAATGTGCGCCCAAGAGATGATGTTGTCGAAAGGAAACGAGTTGAGAAGCAAGGATGTTCAGTTTGATGTTGAGAACAAGGTCACAAAATCTCAATTTGCAGCTTGACGGAGAGCAACGCATCTTCCTGTCCTTTCGATGCACATTTGTAATCGACTCGGGCGAAAACGTTTTGTACAGAACGTGTTAGACCGTCTTTTTTTCCCTTTCACCTGTCTGATTTTTAAATAAATCTAGAATGTTAAGCTTTTGCGTCTCAGTATGGAACTGTAACGGTCAAAAGCCGAAAAAGGAAAGAGGAGAGCAGCACGTCGACGTCAGCCATCGGAGAAATCCATCAGTTTTAACTCAAACTACTTACAGTACACTACTAGGCACCGGCGAAAAGACCTGCCGAGAGTTTAAAGACCCTGTCGGCGGAGGTGCCCCAACCCCAACCCCCCACATCATTTCGCAACATGCTGTTTTGCTGTATCCGAATGGCGCTAGTTTTGGTGTGAGCGATGGCTTGGAAAGTGACCTTTTCCCAAAGTGCTACTGCTGCTCGAGGGACCTGTGTGTGTGTGTGTGTGGGAGAGACGAAGAAGGAGGGTGCCTAGACGAGGCTTGTTTGCATAACACGCTCGGAATGGGGCTTGGGGCTTCTGATTCCTTCGGATTCTTTGCTCCGATAAGACTTTCTCGAGCAAGGTGGCTGTGAGAGAGACATTGTATGTGTGGGTATGGTGTGGATATGGTGGTACGGTGCAGTGCGATTGGTGGCGGGGCTTTAGGGTGGTCGGAAATCCTACGTGTGGGTGTGTGCTTTGCGGTGCCGGGTCGGGTTCGGTTGTACCATGGTGGCGGTGGTGGTAGGGCTTCGGTTGTTTGCGGTGGGAGGTGGTCCAGGTGATCCAGGTGGTGTAACAATGCCCCACACATTTCTGATGAAGCTGCGGCAGCATGGGTAGGGTCCCCTTTTCTCTTTGCACGCAATGTCTTACCGTACTTGAGTATCCTGGGCAAAGGCATGCATATATAGCCAGGCCCCATTTCTCCTCCTCGACCCTCTACCTCATCCATCCATTTACCTCTTCCTCCGATATCGTTATCAAGTAGAGGGAAGTAGGCATGACCTTTGCAAAATTGACCCTTTGGGCGGCGGCCCTTTCCCTTCTCTCCCCGAGCCTCACCTCCGCCTTCCCCGTTTACACTTTCGACCCCTCCACCCCACCCCTCTTCCCGCGTTCTACCGAAGACTCCACCTCAAACCTTCGTCAGTGTCTCTCCTCCAGCGGTGGATACGATCAGTCCTACTCCACCTCTTCCGACTACGCCACTCTCCGCTCCTCCTACAACCCGCTTTTCGACTACAAACCGCTCGTCATCGCCGCCCCCGATCACGAAGCCGACGTCTCGGCCATCGTCAAATGTGTCTCGGCCCAAGGAGGCAAGCAGAAGCTCACCCCTCGTTCCGGTGGCCACAGCTACGAAGCTTACTCCCTCGGCGGTCAGGATGGTTCGGTCGTCATCGATCTACGTAATCTCAACGCCATCAATGTCGACAAGGCTTCCAAAACAGCTACGGTGGGGGCTGGTGTACGACTCGGTACACTGGCGCAAAAGATTTGGGATGACGGCAAGTTTGCTTTGCCCCACGGAACGTGTCCGATGGTAGGGGTGGGTGGACATGCACTGGGAGGTGGCTTTGGTTTCACTACCAGAGCTTGGGGTTTTTTACTTGACAGGATCACATCGATGCAAATGGTGGATAAGGACGGCAATGTTTTGACCGTTACCAAGGACAAAAACTCCGACCTTTGGTGGGGTCTTCGAGGAGGAGGTGCCAACAACTTTGGCATCGTCACCTCGTTCACCTTCAGCCTCGAATCTGCTCCTAAACGGATCTTGAACTTTACCTATAGTTACAAGACAAACGAGGACTGTGCTAAAGCCATTGTCGCCCTCCAGCAGCAAACCCTATCCACTGACAAGGAGACAGGCTTTGGACCCAACTTTGGCGGAGAACTCCTGATCGCCGGCGAAGCGGCAGGAGATTTCAACAACAACGCTTGTCAACTTAGCGGTCAACACATCAACACTTCGCGCGCATCCCACGATCACCTCCTCACCCTCTTCCACGTCATTGCCGGGATCAAACCGTCCAACGTCCAAGTGAAGCCCTTCACCTCCTGGATTGAAAGTCTCGTTGACATCATGGGATCGTTGGATGTTCGAGGAAGAGCTGGTAAAGATCATGAACAGTTCTATGCAAAATCCCTCGTCCAACCTCTCGTCTCCACCTACGACTACAACTCGGCCTTGAAGCTGGTCAACAAACTCAACGGTTACGCCAATCTACAAGGTACAGGCAACAGTATCAGCTTCGACTTTTTGGGTCCACTCAGCTATCCCGCTGCTAAAGCCAACGAAGAGAGCAGCTTCAACGCGCATAAAGCCGCATTCATCTCTCAGTTCTACTCGTACGGTTTCCCAGGAAACGACAAGCCAGAGGCTCAAAAACAGGTGCATGACGCATACGACGATCTGGTAAAGACGGCAATGGCCAGCAATGAAAAGGTCGAGTGGGGCGCATACGTCAATTACGTAGATGCAAGGTTGGACGATTGGGGTAAAGCATACTACGGAAAAGGGTTGGAAAGGTTGAAGGAGTTGAAGAAGAAGTGGGATCCGGAAAACATTTTCGATTTCCCTCAGGGTCTCGCTCATGCATAGATAGACCAAAGATACGCCCGCGAGAGTGTTTGATGATTTCTGATGTTATGTTGATGATGATGATGATACACTTGCAATGTTATTTTCTGATGCTGATGAAAGGTGGTTGTGAGCGCGTGTGACTGTGCTGGGTGGACAAGGGGAAGATGAATTGCCATCGCCGTCTAATGATAGTACATTCTAAATTGAGCCAATCTCCTCCCTTGACCTATGACCTATAGTTGACCCTCGCCAATCCAGCCAAGATCTGCATTCCCGCTTTTGCGCCATCGATAACTGCCACCTCTTGCTCGCCAACCTCGGCACAAGCCCTCCTAACCAACCCTTCCATCCCCGTCATCCCTGCACATCCCAAAATGATAACATCCGCTCCCTTCCCCACCAACTCCTGCGCCCCCTTCTTCATCAACCCTTCCACCTTGTCCCTGTTGCCACTTTGCAACTCTACCACCCCCAATCCGGTTGCATGGGTGCCGACGTATCTATCGCTGTTTCCACCCATCACCTTCCTGACGCCTGCCTCGACGTCTGGCACCACGCTTTTGCCGGTGGTGAGGACGCCGAATCGAGTGCCGCACGTCAAAGCGTGAATGATGGCAGCTTCCAGCAGATGGATCGAGGGTTTGTTGGGACATTTCTGTCGTAAGATCCCCACAAGCGGATGGTCGGAAAAGCATGCAACGAGGAAAGCCGATGCAGGATGCAAGGTGAGATCAGAGGAAGGCGAAGAGGCGAGGAGGGAACGGTAGGTTTCGGCGGCGGAAATGATGGATCCGGGTACGTCTTGAATCGACTCTGGACTCGAAGGAGGACCAGTGATAAAGTGGGAAGTACATCCGGGAGGCGTTTGCGGCGAAAGAGACGCCGAAAGCGCATCAGTGATGATCGAAGAGCTGTTGGGATTGACGACATAGATGTCCACAGTCGTCGACGACATCGAAGACACGGGGGAGGAGGAAGTTGCCATGTTGGATACGATGGCTGTAGTCGACGCAACGGGAGCCATGATGAACAAGAGTTAGCTTGCGATACTTGCTAAGGGTGGTGGTGGTGGTGAAAAAGAAAGATCTCCCAGCGAGAAGCAGACTTACAAAACCGAGCAGAGCTGAAAAGGCAAAGACAGAATCGAAGCAAAAGAGACAAGAACCTACAGTACTTCGGTAGGACACAACAGAGAAGGAGAAAGGGTTTTGGGAGGACCAAAAGTGCGGAGATGCGCTCTTTTGCTTTTGTTTCCTGCAGCTTGTTATCAATCTCGGCAAACCAAAATCGCGCGATCTCGGGCGAGCTTCCGAACGCGCCTTATCCGCGAAATTTGACAGGTCGGCATCGAATCACCACCACCCGAATCATATCATACACGCAAAGAAAGAAGAAATGAATGAAAAATTGCACATCATCAACACTGCAACCACAGCCGCATGCTTCTGTGTGAAAGAATGGAAGCATGATTAGACGATGAAACACGAGTAAAGAAATGAACGTAAGAAAGGGGGAAAAGAAGGTGCAAAAAAGTGACGGAGGTGGGGGTGCACTCGGCCCATCCTCTCAACGAAAGAGTGAAGTTGGAACTGAAAAAAAGAAAGGAGATGAAGCGAAAGTCAAAGTGGAAAGCCATCCCATCCCGTCTGCCTCTGTCGGTTTCTCAGCATGGGATAGAGCGGTGGATGGGCAAAGTATCTGCGATCACCATACGGTCGCTCGACGTGATCCGAAACGGCGAGACCCTTTTTCACCTTGAAAGCCAGCAGCGCACCCAGTGAGATCACGGTGAGCAGAGGAAAGCGCAACGTAGCAGAACTATTTCCGCGCTTCTCCTGTACCTCTGGCGCTGCAGCTTCAACTGTACGCTTGTGCAACTGGCCATGGTCAGACAAAGCACCGGAGGGAGGGGTTCCGATGTCACGTTGCGATTCTCGCCAGCGTGGATGGGATAGCATCAGTTTGGCGATCGTACCTGGAGGAACCGAGGTGGTCAGGATGGGGGGCAAAGACGAGGTTGAAGATGAGACTGGATGATGTGGTCGATGCCGATGGTGAGACTGATGCTGAGGCTGAGGCTTGACTTCCTCCGAAGCTCCAAGCTCGAAAAAGTTGATACCGGATCGTCGAGTTCCAATCGCAACCTGTCGGAAAACACGCAAAATCAGAGGTCCTGTGGCTATATTCTCGCCACGCTTGACCAAATCAGACGTGGCAGACGATTCCCGCTTCGACATCATCTCCTCGCTCTCCTCGGCTTCGGGCAGGCTCCTCTTGACGAGACGTCTCGGCTGTCGAGATGGAAGGTGGATCAAGTCGTGGATAGGAGCAGTGGGCAGAGCATCAGTCTCGGTACTTCTTGCAGCATCATGCTTGTCGTGCAGGTACGAGAAGTATCCGATTCCCAATCCGGCTCCCAGCGCCGTAACCATTGCTGCCACACCCAAGATGACTCTTTTGCAGATCGTCGCCGCTTTGTGCTTCCACTCTTCGTATCGAGGATCAATGGTCGCCTCGACCGAAGTGGCCAGCTCGATTTCGGCAACTGGGGCGACTGCCTGAACATCGCGCTTGGTGGGCACCATGTCACGTTTCGACATGTACTGGTCCGACTTGTCCCGTCCCGGACCCAGGTGCTTGTAGGCCTCGTGAATCAGATACGCAACCCCGGTGCCAATTCCGAGCACGGCAGCCGTGGTGGCGAGACCTTTGCTAAACTTGTCACAGAACAATGCGACTTTTTGCCTCCAAAGAACGTGAAGAGGATTGCCAGTGACTTCTTGAGCCGCGATCATGTCGACTTCGGCGACTGGGAAGATGTCGGCGCGCTTGTGATGGTCGTTTCGTGCCTTTTCTTTGCGCTTGATCGCACGATCGACAAGCTTGTAGATCCCGATTCCGATAGCAGCTGCACAGCCATATACTGCTGTGGCGATGCCGGCAATTGTGGCGTAGATCTTGGCAAGTGCCACTCGCTCTTCCAGCTGCGGATTGCCGGTTCGAGCGACGGCTTCATCCTCCAAGGCCTCGCTGACAGGTGCAACACCGCTTCGTTTAACAAGGACGTGATCGCGCTTGTGCTGCTGCTTGGTGGGCCTGACCTCGTCAGCGGGATTGGTGTCGTCGTTGCGTCGGTGTAATTGGTGGACTCTTCTTGCCTCTTTACGGCTGCTTTCGGGTGTGAACCACCAGTCAAGCAGAGCTATGCCTCCAATCGCTGAGGCGACACCAATGACAAACTTGGCGGCTGACTTGGCCCTCCGTATGTTGCGCTCTCGCCGGTCGGCCTGCCGCCTTTCTTCGATTTGCTGATATCTGATGCGCATCCGCTCTTCCAAGTCGGGATCGCCTATCACTTCAACCGCCTGTTCCAGTTTTTCTTCAGTGACAGGTAGGACAGGTCTAGACTTCATGATACGAGGAAGCTTTCTCTTGACCAGGATGCGGTCGCGCTTGTGCTGCTGCTTGGGTGAAATGACCTCGCCAACGGGATTGGTGTCGTCGTGTCGATTGAAATGTGGGCTTGATCTCATTGCCTTGAGCTTCATCTCGTCTCCGAGCGAGACATACCAGGCTATCTTGCTAGCTTTCTCTAAGCCTCGCCTGATGCGAAGTTGCCGCCATGCTCGCCATCTGGCGAGCCACAGATCCTCCTGTATAGGCCTGCCTAGCGCTTCAATCGCTTGGGCCACCTCTTCTTCGGTAAGAGGCCGGATGGGCGGATTAACTCTCTTGGCCAGGACGTGATCGCGTTTGCTGGAAAAGTGCTCGGTGCCGGCGTATTGGCCGCCTGGCTTGTCTTTACTCGCCACACTGTGGCCAGCTTTAACCACTTGCCAGATTACAAAGGCCACTGCTGCCAGTCCTGCAGCTGTGCCAGTGCCATAAAGAGTGTATCGACCAGCTTGCCCGGCGAGTCGACTGTTGCGCTGCTCCTGCTGATCCTGAAGCGTGTCGCGCAACCTTTCTTCTGCCGCAGGGTTGCCTAACACTTCAAGCGCCTGCTCCACCTGTTCCGCAGCGGCAGGCATGATAGAACGGCCAATGGCTCTCTTGACAAGATCTCGACTTCGTTTCTGCAGAGGTCTGGTTGAATCGACCTCGGTACCGGAAGTGGTGTCGGCGCGTGGGTGGGTTCGATGGTATTCCTCCAACATACGGCGGCCAGCTGGAGTATGTATGTAGATCGCAAGGCCGAGTAGTTCCACTAATAACAAGCCCAAACCTCCCAATTGGGTCCACCGTGCTATTTTGCGTAGTTTCCGGCGGCGTTCGTCGCTTCGGCGGATCGCGTCGCGGAGCCTCTGGATCACCTCGCCGCATGATTCGGCCGCCGCATCGCCTACATCACCCCGCTTGAACAGAGGTGGGAAGCGCATGGAGGACTTTGCAGCACTGCACAGTTCGCCTGCAGAGTATCTCTTGTCAATTAGGCTCTTGACTCTCTTTATGACAAGGGTGTCGGAGGCTTTCTCGAGCTCGGCTTCGATAAGGGGTGAAGCGATGGCCCGCTTCCAGAGTTGCCTCGCCTGTGACCGCTGCTCCTCGATGGAACGCGGGTACAGACCTCTGCGTTGGATATTTTTTTCAGCTTTCTTGTCACCCTTGTCAATCCATTGCAAAAGCTTTACAAAGCCATATATGACGGCGGACGTACCTCCCGCTAATACAGCTACTCTGATCTTATACTTGAAAAGCTTCTCCAAAGCTGTTAATTGCTCATTTTGAGGACGAGGTTGAGGACCATGTTCGGGACCAAGTTGAGGAACAGATTGAGGACCACGTTGAAAAACAGGTTGAGGAACTGGCTGAGGAACAGCCTGGGATCCAAGCTGAATACCAGATTGAGGTCGGAGTTCGCTACTAACTCGTTCGTTGGTAGTTTCGGCGGGAGCAAACGCTTGTAAGGAATGCTCGGCATGGTGTTGTGACCCGGAGGCGGATGCGCGCTTGTGCAGAAGCTTCCGATTTCGCTCCTGTGCCTCTTTCTTCCGTCTTCGGTTCTGCTCGATCACGGGCTTCTTTGCGACGAAGAAGGTAATCAGACTTGTCACACTGATCAAAGCTGCAAAGAGCGCGAGCTCCTGCTTCCTCGTGAGCAACGGCCCTGGTTTTGGGTGCTGACCGAGGGTGTACACCGGGAGAAGTGGACGAGGACGGCCTCTACGGAGATATTGGTCCCTCCACCTCTGCCTCTGCCATCGCCTGAGCCTGATTCGAAGTGCTTCGACGGCATCCTCAGAAGCGATCTTGAGCTCTCCCAACGATCCCAACGACAGACCACGCTTGGAGAGCCCAGGATTGTGTCGCTGCCTGTTCTCCTCCTGCGCTTTTTTCCTTCGTCGGTGTTCCTCTTCGATTTCGTACAGCTTTTTTGCATAATAGTAGCCAAGGGTACCGGAGATGGCGAACAATGCGACGTAGATGGCGACTTCCTGCTTCCACGTGAGCATTGGCCTAGTCATCGTGTTTCGAGGATTTTGGCCTAGAGTGTGCACTGGGAGGAGGAGACGGCGGCGGGCTCTGCGGATCTGACGGAGTCTCTTCCATCTCTCAATACTGCTCTTAAGTGCCTCGAAGGCATCCTCCGAAGCGGTCTTGAGTTCTTCAAAAGATATACCGCGCTTGGAAAGCTCTGGATCGCGTCGGTGGTGGAACTTCTCCCCTTCTTGCTCCTTCCAGTGCTGACCGGACCTTGTCGCTTGAGAGTGTCTAACTGTAAGAAAGACAGCCGCAGTCGCGGCGGCAACGACCACCGCCATGGAGGTGTAAAGCGCGATCTCTGCCTTTGTGAGTTCAGCATTGAGACCAGGATCTTGACCTAGAGTGCGCTCAAGCAAAGGCGGACGGCGTTGAGCTCTGCCTGAACCTTGGTCTCTCGCCAATCTTCTGACCCTCGTCCGAAGAGCTTCCATGTCATCTTCAGCAAGAAGAATGTCGGCAGACGACAAGGCTCGCTTTGAAAGTCCAGGATTCTGTTGTTGATTGTTCTTCTCCCTCTCTTGCTGCTTCCTGTTCTGGTCAAGCTTTTGATGATGGTATCGAGCGAAGAGGATCGCAGCGATCACGGGACCGAAGTACATTGTGGACACAACGGCAATGAGCGCGATCTGCTGCTTCCTCGTTAGCTGCGCGTTTCGTCGCGGAGGGTTTCGACCAAGCTGGTGAACGGGACGAGGTGGACGGCGCTGGACTCGGGGGAGCTCTGGACCCATCTGCAATCTCCTGTTCCTGTTCCGAAGAGCTTCGAGGGCATTTTCAGTCGCGATCCTGAGATCAGCCAAGGTCGGGGCACGCTTGGAGAGTTTGGAATCGAGTTGCTCCTGTCTCTGCATAGCAGAGTGAGCAGCAGCAACAGTCTGCGGCGATGCAAGACCGGCATCAGAGGCTAGCATTTGACTCCTGGCCAAGGTATGACTCGTATCCATCATGCGCTTTGACAGACGTCTGAAGTTCACCGTGATGGAATCTCGCTTGTGCAGAGTCGCGTCGTCTTGAGAATGAGCTTTGTACCAGTCGAGGAAACGAGCGTCGCGCTCTGCTTGTTCTTTGTGCTCGCGGGTCCAGGGAGCTCCTAGTAGGTACGCTCCGCCTTCCATGATACCGGAGAAGGTAAGCCCAGCCACTGTAATTGCAAGCCCATAGATGATTTGTTCAGTTATTCGAGATGGCTCCTTGAGATTTCTTTCCTCGTCGGGTATTGGGTATGTCGCCTTCCGAAATCTTTCCTCGTGAGGCGCTGGATGTGCCTTTTCCTCGATCTGCTTTAGGGGCTTTGGGGAAAATTCCTTCGGGATCACAGAAGTAGCTTTTTCAGACATCGATGTTGAATGCAAGAGCGGAGTCTTCTCAGAGGCCTCCTGGGCGCCCTTTGCAAGTTCATCGACTGCAAAGAGGGGAGCTCGTCGCTTCGAAAGTCGGTTTTGCAACTTTGCAGGCTTGTGCTCGGAAGAAGTCTCTTCAGGGGTGAGGCTCTGATCGACATGGATGGAACGCTTGTAGAGCCTTGCGTGAATGAACTGTTCGGCAGGGGGAGAAGCAGCAGTCGGAGGGGAAGGCGTCCCTGGCACCGCCTGGTTGGTGGGCAGCTCAGGTTCAGGAGCAGGCTGACGACTACCTCTGATCTCGTAGTAGAGTAGAGCACCAGCGACACCCAGGAATGCTGAGGCACCCATGATGTATTTGATCATCACTCGCTTTGCTTCCATCGGATAACGTTGAACAATGTCCCTGACAGCTCGAGCTTGCTCGACCACTGATGTCCTCTGAAAGCACTCGCTGACGGCCCGGAATGGGTTGAAGCGCTTCTCGAGCTTGACTTGGGCGTGTGATGCTCCTGCGATGCTTGGGTCGATACTGCGCTTCTTGTGAGTGTGATTTGGATGTTCGGGAGGAGGAGGAGCAATGGGAGGCTCGGCTTGCGGTTCGGCTTGCAATTCAGACTTATGCTTCTTGTCCTTCAAGTGGTCGTGGTAAAGGATACCGCCAGTGATCGACGATGCTGTAAGGATGGCTGTACCCCACAAGACTGAAAATCTGAGGACTGCCGACTTGAGCCAGAGAAGTTTGAAATTGTGCCAAGAGCCTCGAATACGCGTTCCGACTTTACCGATCGCCTCACCAGCCTTGTTGAAGGGACCACCTCGCTTGGAGAGCTGATTGTGGCTGGTAGCAGACAAGGACTGATCGCGACGTTGGAACGTGCTTCTGCCGGAACCACCAGCTTCGAGGGCCTCGTTCTCAGCAAGTGCCTGCTGGGAAGCAGCTTCATTCTGAGCCTGGGTACTAGCTATGGCTGCGTTGAGATTGTTGGTGGTGTCGATATTCTGTTGAACTTGGCGAGTGATGAGCAAAGTGGCTAGAAGACTGACCGAGGCAGCTATCACCATCGTTTTCCTGTTCTTGGGGTCCTCCCATATGTGCTTGGGCTTGTCTTCCTGGCCTTCGACTTCGGTCTCTGTGGCCGGTCTAACTTTACTGCCTGCCTTGTCGGCTTCAGGACCCAGAATAGACGAGAGGGAAGGCCTGTCATATAGCTTAGAAGTGCGAGAGTTGCGATCGGTATCACCCACATAGCCAGCTTCTTGACCGCTGAATTGGAAAGGCTTTGGAGTGGACGAGTCAGGCGATTCAGGTCCGATAGTGGATGGTTCGTAAAAAGTGTCGGAAGAGCCAAAGGGTCGAGCTTTGGGCTTGGTGGTGAAAAGGGGATCTCGACGACGACCTATAGCTTCAATTGCCTCATCTGCAGCCTTGGCTCCTGCATCGCCGGAACGAAAGCGAGAAACAAAGCCGGACACAGCTTCACCTGCCGTTTCAAGCATTGCTTTGATTCTCTGTCATATGCACAAAGTGTAGAGATTGCAGTGGTAAGAATTGGAATTGAACTGACGAAACGAGACAAGAGAGGTAGGAGAATCAAAAGACTTACACGCCTGACTTTAGGACTGGCCGATCGAGCGCGGTTGGGAGGCTTGGGAGGGTTGCGATAAGCTTTCTTGCTGAACTGGAGCTCGGCTTTTGCTTCTCGAAGCGGCTGGCACGCAACAGCCGCCATGAGGACGTAGGCAGCCGCGAAGAAAAAGAGGAACCTCATGGTTGCAGACTAAGCCCAAACGGAAAACGTCGATGCCTGTCGACGCCGTTGGGAAAGGCAATGGATGTTTTGGTGTGTCGAGATTCTGCTGGAGGGTTCAGATGTGTAATAATGATGGTAGAATGACATAAAAAGTAGAAAAGGAGAATGAAATGAGGTGCGGTCGGCCACCAGCTGGCTTGTTGCCTTATATACACATCACAGGGGTCAGGTACCCACCACCACCACCACCACCACAACGACTAGATAAGTGGGAGAAAAAGAGTCGGCGTATTCCAACAAGCAAAGTACAGTAGCGAGGGTGAAAAGTCGGCATCACTTTCATGTGGCAAGTCCGACTTCGACTCCACTCAATCGAGCTTCCCACGCCCGCACTGTTGTCGCTGTACAGGACTTTTTTGTCTGTCTGAGTTTGTGGGTGTTTAAACGCAAAAAGATACTGCAGGTGGGCGAAAGTGTGATGGCTAAGAGCGTTTGATGCGGTCGACCGTTGATCCCACAGTGGAGGATTTCATAAAGTCGTGCAGCTGGGCTGGGAGCTTCGGCGAGAGAAAGAGAGACGATGATGATGATGATGAAGTGTACTGTACAGTACTGTACAGTACTGTACAGAATCGATTTGGAAAGGAAAAACTGAAAGGTGTGCGATATCTTGGTCTAACAGTTTTAACTCAAAAATCATAGCGCACAGACGTTGAGTGTTGGTGTTTCTTCTATTCAAACAATTTCGGCAGTGCCGCGTGGCGTTTAGAGTGACAGATGTGTGTGTGTGGAGTGCAACGCTCCCTGAAGTCACAGCGCAGTTCAACCTGCAATCACAGAGGCTATGGGCTATGGGCTGTGGGCTGTGCTTGTCATCCTCCTCGTCCTCCTCCTCCTCCTCCTCCTCATCATCATCATCATCTTCATCATCATCGCGTTTTCCTTCTTCTCGTCTCCATCCCATCTGCTGAATAAACACTATGTCGGCGACACTACAAAATCTTCTTCCAGGCAATCCTGCCACCACCCGTGCCCAATCCACAAAAATCTCGGCCGATCCCAAAGGCGAAAAGGTCGTCTACTGCCAGAACCGTACCGTCTACGTACGCTCCATCACCGACCCTTCCAAGCCAGCCCTGGCCTATTCGCAGCATACTCAGCCCACCACGGTAGCTCGCATCTCTCCCACCGGCTACTATTGCGCCTCTGCAGATCAGGCCGGTAACGTGCGAGTGTGGGACTTGGTCGGTGATGAGCAGATTATCAAGAACGAGGTCAAAGTCATTGCTGGCCGTATCAACGACCTTGCCTGGGATGGCGAGTCGAAGCGCATCATTGCTGTCGGCGATGGAAGGGAGCGTTTTGGGCATGCCTTCTCTTTCGACAGCGGTTCCAGTGTTGGTGAAGTGACGGGGCACAGTCGACAGATCAACGCCGTTGCCATCCGCAAGGATCGCCCCTTCCGCGCTGTCACCGCAGCAGACGACAACAACCTCGTATTCTACCATGGTGCTCCCTACAAGTACAACAAGACCATCAACACCCACTCTCGCTTCGTACAGGATGTTGCCTATGCACCCAATGGCGACCATTTCGTCTCGGTCGGCTCGGACAGCAAGGTCTTTGTCTACGATGGCAAGACGGGCGACACCATCGTCGAGCTTTCAGCCAAAGCATCCGGTGGACATACTGGAACCATCTTTGCCGTCGACTTCTCCCCCGACAGCAAAAGGATTGCCACCGCTGGCGCCGACGGCTTTGTCAAAGTCTGGGATATTGCCGCCGAAAAGATCGAAGCGTCGCACGATTTCAACGGTCAGAGCAGCCAAAAGGTCGACGATCAGCAGGTGGGTCTTGTCTGGGCTGGCAACCGCATCATCTCGCTCAGCTTTTCGGGGGATCTCAACGTCATCGAGCAAGGTGGCAAGGTCAACAAGCTCCATGGTGCTTGCAAGAGCTTCGGCGTGCGTTCGCTCGACGTGGCTCATGATGGCAAGACGCTGGTGGGTGGAAGCTACGATGGCAAGGTGCTTTCGTGGTCGGCGGATGGTGTTTGCAAGCCGGTCAGCGGTGGGGAGGGGCTGAGTGCGGCAGTGTTGGGTGTGCACTCGACTCGCGATGGTGCGTTTGTAGTTAGTATGGACGATTCGGTGCGTAAGATCTCTGATGGCAAGTATGCAGGAGCAGCCGTATCTACATCTAGCCAGCCTAAAGGCAGTGCTGCTTCCATCAGCGGCGTTGTTGTCGTCGCCGGCTCCAATGGCATCGATATCATCGAAAATGGTCAAAAGACCCACCATGCTACCAACTACACCCCTTCCTCGGCGACCATCTCTGCCGACGCCTCGCTTATCGCCGTTGGAGCTGAAGACGGGAAAGTGCACCTCTACACCCATTCTTCCGATCAACTTGTCGAATCTACCGTCTTCACCAACAACCGATCTGCCGTCACCGCGCTGGCGTTTGACCCTCAACTCTCTCTTCTCGCAGCCGGAGAGTCCAACGGCAAGATCCAAGTGTACGACCTTACCACCAAGTCGCTCAAGATCGCGCACTGGGTCTTCCACTCGGCGCGCATCAACGATCTTCGATTCTCGCCGGATGGAACCCACGCGGTATCGGCCAGCTTGGACACCCACGTGTACGTGTGGAGCGTCAAGAAGCCTATGAAGAACATCGCGATCAAGAATGCACATGCGAATGGTGTCCAGGCGGTGACTTGGTTGAACGATGGCGAGTTTGCAAGTGCAGGTGCGGATGCTGTGGTGCGCACGTGGAAGCTCAAGAGGCATGAAGGCGCGTGAGTGTCTCTGGAGAGAAAGGATTTTGTATGCAGTCTATAGTAGCAACTAGTTAGAAAGATGTTGTCGAATGTGGGGTGACCAAGTGAAGCGTTGGATTTTTTTTCGGCTGAGGAAACAGGTGGGAGATGACGTTTTGTGTGTGTAGTGGGCTACTGAGAGAAGAGCGACACTACTCACCGCAAGCGATGCTGAAAAAGGCGTTTTGTTGAGGATGCTTATCAAAAGTGATGTTGGTTTTGTTTTATGCATCAAGACTGATCGCAACAAGAAGGTTAGATGCGTTCTACGACCTTGCCATGGCTCAGCCTTAGCAACGAACCAAAGGTTTTGGGCCATTCGTCTTGGTAATGGCTAACGAGGATTATTGCGATGCTGGATCTCTGTTGCAGATCCGCGAGTATTTGGTGGGGGGATGAACCGATTGGGAAAAGATGAGGATGGTCTAGGAAAGCAGTTGTACGATGAACTTGATTCTTGTCCATGGCTTGGAAAGGTTCGTCGAGTACGAGTAAGGGAGGGTTTGAGACGATGCTACGGAGGAAGAGGACCAACGCTTGGGAGCCGTTGGAGAGATTGGAGAATCCGGTGTTTGAAACGGTAGCTATGTCACTATCATGCTTTGATGTTTGGTGGTGGGGGGATTTGATGAGATCGTGAAAATGTTCGAGTAAAGCGTAGACTCTGTGTTTTTGTGAATGCGTGTATCTTCGACGTGCAAAGACGTTTTCGAATCCACTGGCGATGACTTCTCCTACGGTTAAGCCACCTTGGCAGACGGAACGACGGGGAAAGGCGTTGTACAGCTCGGGACTCAAATGTCCCAATCGACGGTTTAAAAGCATCCGTGCGTTGCTCGGGTGATCCCGTGCGTGTGAGAAGAGCGAAAGGGTTTCAGAGTCGAATGAGAAGGATTTGGGATGATCGCCCAACAGAAGCGCAAGCAACGTGGTTTTTCCAGATCCGTTGTCTCCGGCCAGTATCACCCGTTGACCTGGATGGATGGAAAACGTGATTCGATCGAGAACCGTCTTTTCGCCATAGACGATGGAAACGTTGTTGAGGTTGACGAGGGGTGGAGAGGATTTATCTCCCGTTCCTGTGTTTGATCGCGAGTTGGAGAGGATGATGTGTGGGCCGCCTGGGGCAGGTTCGGTTTTGTGCGTGCTTGAACAAGAACAGGGGTCAGAATTGCGAGGTCCAATCGACGTTATCTCGCCATCATCGTCCACTTTCAAAACATGAGTAACCAGTTCCGGCACAGCATCCTGCTCCCTCAACACCAGCACCAATCTCGGTCTCCTCTTGGCATGCAAATCCTCGAACAAGGTATTCAATTTCACCCGGGTGCCCGCATCGATGCCTGAAAAAGGTTCTTCCAACACGACCATTTCTGCGCCTGAGATCAAGCTGCTAAGGATCCTAGCTCTTCTAGTCTGACCGTTGGAGAGTGCGATGACGGGTCGATGCAGCAGTTCTTCGTCGATGAGCAGAAGTGGGGCCATGGATTTGATGATCTTATCGGCTTGTGTTGCTTTTCGTAGCGCCTGCTGACGTTCAGAGGCGGATTTGTACTTGAACAGTCCGACTTGGTCCAGAGGAGAAGATGAGGTGAAAGGATCGGGGACGAGTTTCTGTGCGGCGATGAGGCCAACGGGACAGTCGAGAAGATCCATGAGTCTCTCGTAGAGCGTGATTCGGTCTCCTTCGCGTATAGCTCCGTATCGAGCCGAGTAGTTGGTGAAATCGTTACTGGATGAGGAGGAGGCGCCGATTTTGGTGGCAAAAGAGACGTGTTTGATGGCTTTAGTAGCGTGAAGGGAAGTTTGGTTGCTGGTGGAGGATAGGAAAGGATGCGGTGGGGGATGTTGCAGATTGGAGGGAGAGAGACGAGGACGAAGTTGGCCCGAGAGAATCGAAATGAGTTCTCGTCGAACTGCTCCACCGGCTTGAGAGGCAGGGGCGATGATGGCCCAGCATTCAGAATTGCCTGCATCGTTGATGGTCCAGTTGAGTGGAGTAGAAGAGGGAGAGCTGGAGAGTAGGGCATTTTCGAGTTTGAAGATGGGCGGTAGTGGTGATGGCGAGGAAGGTGTTGAGGAGGAGAATCGAGGGTTGGGTGCGACCGAGTGTAAGGCGTAGATGGATGTGAGAGGTGATCTAGGAGCAACGGTTCGTAGAAGGGTTGGTATTGACCGCATCATGGGTGCAAAGTTGATCGAGTGATGCTGCTGCTGGTGGAGATGGAGGAGCTATGAGTACAGAATATATTTTGGAGGCGTTGGTTTTTCTCGGCAATCAACTCGGCCAACACTGCGGAGAAATGCGATGCCCGATTGATTGATCCCAAATCCGATTTGCGTTTGGCAGACCCACGCGACAAAATTTATCTGGAAAGAGAGGTGGTTGGCGCCAAAGGTTACCACCACATCTCTGCGCGGCTCCTCTTGACCCTCAGCCACCTGTGTCACAGTATCGATATTGTATCGATCGGGTCGGGTCGCGACACTTGGCGAGGCTGAAAAGTGACCGGCCTCTCGAGTAAGCCATGTATGCAGGTGAGAGACACGGCTAGGCGCAGCTGCATGGTGGATTTCAAGAGATCTGGTTACCCGAAATCAAATCCCTTCTGCCGGACCTTACGGAGGTTGTTTGGATTCCGTAGACACCCGATGTAACTAAACTGCAGAAGTGCTGTTGATTTGAAAAGAAGATGTTGGCCCGTTGAAGGAACAAAAGCTAGGAACAGGTATGACGACCTCGAAGAACAAAGCATGGAGCGAGTGGCGAGGGTGTTCGGGTAGCTGGTATACTGATGTCAGCGATACCTGGCGAAAAAGGTTCCACTACACTGTATCGATTGGGCGGCGGTTGAAGGCGGCTAAGCGAGAGTCGAGTACGCCATGACAATTACAGCGCTTTGAAATAAAGCTTGCAGCAGCAATTCGAGCTTTCGAGCTTGTCGGCTGAGGAGAGAGAGAGCCGGTTAGTGTGTGTGTTGAGATATCGGTCGGCTCTTTTTACGAAATTCAGCGTCGGTGCAGCGGCTGTCGGAGACAAAATTTGAGCCAAAAACAGCTTTCACGTTTTCAAGTGTGACTTCATCATCGGTCAAATTTTAAACAGAGCCGCCTTTTCTTTTTCTTTTTCTTTTTATTTTTATTTTTCTTTTTGTTGACTTGTGTGGAGAAAACGAAACGGTGATTGCTCCACTTTTCTACACTCTTTTGGTTTGTGCGACACACTCTGCTCCTATGCCCCCCCCCCCATATGACGGTGTGCGTGCAGACATTCTTCTTGGGTCCGTCTTTGTTTATAAGCCACCGTCCATCAGGCTAGCCACGCTTTCACCACCACTACATCCTCCCCACCCCCACCTATCCCCCCTAACACAAGCTCTGCAAACGCCATGTCATTCCAAGACAAGGCATCAACCTTTTTCGCCAGCTTGGCTGGTAAAGAAACTCATTCCAAGCTCGGATTCAAGCTTCTCCCTTCCGATCCCGTTCTCGACACGGCACGCAAGTTCGGATACAAGGTGGTCGAATACGATGTTCCACCCTATCCCTTGTACACTGCTGGCATCATCGCCGTTCGCATGTTGTCGTTCATCGTCGGTTCGGCTGTGGTAGCCTATTTCCTCTATCACAAGGTGGCCGTCAAATCTCAGCTTGGAAAATGGTTCTCCATCCTTTCGCTCATCATTTCGTTGTTGGCTTGGCCGCTGGTCACGGGTAGATCGGGTGTGATGCTGCTCGACTTTTGGAGACCCGCTCTCGGTTTCAGATCGTGCTTGTTGGTTTGGGACATCTTCCACATTCGATCCGTCCAAGAGGTCAACACTTGGTCGTTTGCTCGCTTCTTTGCTCAGCTCTGGACATTCCCCAAGGAGCTCGACGATATTGCCGATCGTACCGCCGAGGAGGGCTACCAACGCAACGCTAGGTGGGAGAATCTCAAAGGCATGCCAAAGGTCGCCATCGAGGCCATCGCCATGTTTGGTACGCTCTACTTTATCCCTCCCTTTGAATTGACGAGGAACATGAGCCAGCTCGCCTACCACTGTTACTGCGATGCTTTGGGTCTCTGCATCCTCATGGCTCTCGCCCTCTTCGGTGACGGTCTCCTCAAGCTCCTCGGTATCTTGATCAACGTCGAGATGGCCGACATGTTTGAAAACCCTCTGGGAACTACCAACATTCGTCTCTTCTGGAGCCACTGGAACAGGGCCATTGCCACCGTACTTCACCGCGTCGTATTCGGTGGTGGAAAGAGCAAGACTCAGATTCGTCGCAAAAAGGCTGCTGCTGCAGCTGCCGCCAAGAAAAACTTCTCCCACATGGACGGTCTTTCCGAAACCGATGCCGGTCATACCTCGGGCGAAGATGAACATGCTCATTCCAACGCTGGACGCCGACGCAACGCTTCTGGCCTCAAACCTCTCTCCCAGGTCAACAATGGCGATGCTGAACTTCGCAAGCGCGGCAGCAATGCCAAATCCCCCACTAACGGAAACGCTGCCAGTGCTCGCAACCCAACCCCAGCAAAGAAATCCTCCTTCCTCCCCAAAGCCGCCGCCGCCATCGTCACTTTTGCCATGTCGGGCATCTTCCACGAACACATTACCTACTTCACACTTGGATTTGCCAATGGTGAAAACTTTGTGTTTTTCCTCCTCAACGGCGTGGCAACCGTCACGGCTACCTGGTTCAAACGTACCTATCCAGAGATCAACAACAAGATCCCTACGCTGGTTTCGGTGTTGATGTTGCATGCGTTCTTCCTGGCTGTCATCCCGCTCTTTTGCTCCCCATTCATCAGGAGCGGATTTTTCGTCCAGTTGGAAGCTCTCAGGTACGAGTTGCTGCCCATCAGGTCCAGGCCTAGGGGTAGCTTTATTTACCTCTTTGGTCAGTGAGCATGCGTTGGCGGAGAAGCATCTTGCTCGGTTTCATGTTTTGTTTTCTTTCTGCTGGATGGCTTTTTTTGCAGTTTAGCGTCCTATTAGTTTTGTGACAATGTTGTTGGTTCTTGCTTCTATTCAATACCAGATTCCTCGTTGACTCCAGCTTTCTTGCGACTGGTTTGACTTGATACGATTCTGTTTGCTGAAAAAGAAATATGGAACAGATGACGGTCAGGGATGGATCGGGACACACTTTTCACGAAAGCGTTAAACGTTGAAAAATTGCCCCGCATTTGGCATTTTCTAAACAGAACAAAAATCTAAAAAAACCAAAACCAAAACCAAAACCAAAACCAAGGATCTGCAGCTAATCCTTTGGGATTTGCGGGGATTTACTCAAGATTGCCTGTTTTGGATCTTGCGGCGCGGCGCAATTCTGGGCGTTGAGAGAGAGAGAGAGAGAGAGAGAGAGAGAGAGAGGTCAGATGAGTCTCGCCATCCACACCATCACATCCACCACCGTCACCAGCATCAACACCAGCACTAGGAACACTATCCCCGTTGAGGAAGCTTTTCTCTTTCTCTCTACAACGAACCCCTTTACCACTCGCTGCTGTCGATCTCAAGTTGGAAGCGTTTGGTAACAGAATCACGCATCATGAAGTGCCTCAGCCTCTCTCTCGTTCTTCTCCTAGTTGCGGTGGCTGCCAACGCCGAGCATCAACCGAAGGAGAAGAGGGATGGATCCACAATCACCGTCTCCACCACCGCCTTCAACCCAGCCCTTACAAATCAAGGTGGAACCACAAACGCAGCTGGAACATTCAACGTTTCGCCTTTGGCCACAAGCACCTCGTATCAGTTCCAAACCCTTCAACAGACCAGCACTTTCCAAGTCGGTCCGGCTAATACCCAAGCTCCTTCTTCTGGCGGTTCTGCTGGCGCAAATGAAGGAAATGGAAATGCAAGTGCAAGTGGTGGAGGTGGGATTAATGGAGGTAATGTGGGTGGAGGAACGGTGGTTGTTACCGCTACGGCGCCGACGAGTACGGTGAATATGGCGAGTGGTGGTTCGAGTAGGACCGATGCAAGTGGATCGGGTGTAGTTACGGCAAGTAACGGTCTGCCAAGCCTTGCTCTCGGTTCGCAGAATACCAACGCTGCTTCCCAACAATCCTTCGGAAAAGATACCTTCGTAGCTTGGTCCTTCCTCATCGCCACTACTGTTGGTGCAGCTCTCATCATCTAATTTCTCCTCCCTTTCAAAGATACCCCCCCTCCATCCTTTAAGCCTTTCGAAACATCATTACACAACACACTCGTTCGTCTCATTTCGCTTCGCAACCACTCCTCTTTTTACACCTCCCCCATGGAGGGGCAGAGAGGTGGAGGCTATTTTGTCTATCCATACCATTGCCTAACTTGGTGCCTTTTTTGTTTTGTATAAATGCGTTTCCCTGCGATCCTGGATTGTTCCCTTCTACCTCTCTTTCTAGCTGTAAGTGCGGATTGCATTCTTTGGTTGAATCTCAACACACACACACACACTTGCAATTCTGTATCGCAAATAGGCGCCTACCATCAACCCCCGCCAAAGCGACTTGATTTCATTGATGTCGAGTTTGATTCGTCAGACTGGGTGCTGAATCGCAATCCCATGAGTGATCCCTCAGACACACTATATCATTCCTGACTCTAGATACTTGATCCTCGTTTTTCGTTCTTCTTTCAATGGGGGGAAGCTTGAACGACTCACCCAAATGTATATTCGGATCCAACTGCCAACAGATATCGTCATGTACCGCTCTCATGTACCAATTAAAAAAACACGATTCGAGATTGGTTCTCGCCCGCATCGCCGTCACATCCCCATCTACTTTGACGCAGACTGTTCGTCATATCCGCCTCTCGAACACCGTTTTGAATGCGTCTAACCGTGATCAATGTCAAGTTTTCAGGCCCCCCCAGCGTACAGTACTCTACAGAGCTTTACAATCTGACGAATTCAAGCTTCGATCAACAAACCCAGCCTAACTTGATCGCTGCCAAATCGCCCGCCATCACCGCTTGATCTTCTTGTTCGACATGTGCAAAGAAGCGCGAGAAATTGTGTGTCGATTAACCGAATGTGCCAAGCACAGAGAGCGACGTCTATTGTGAAACAATCTATAAAAAAAAGAAAAACAAAGCAAACCTTGAAAAAACGTTCAGATCTCCTTATCGCTATCCGGCGGACTGGGAAGCGACTTTGTAGGATCCTTGATATAGCTCTTCCCCGAGGCAAGCATGGATTCGGGTACGTCGTTCCATCCTGCTACGTTTTGCGGTGGGATGTATCTCTGATGTGGTGGAGCGGTGGTTGTTTGCTGCTGAGCGGTTGCAAAGTTGTAGTAGCTCGTATTGGGTGGTGCCGACATTGGTTGAGGTCGGTTATGCATTCCAACTCCGTTGGGCAGGGATGAGGTGGAAGAGGTAGATGCGAGGGGAAGAATTGTCTGGGGTAGACTTGTGTCGTCCTGTTTACGAGAAACTTTCTTCTCGGCCTTGGAAACGTCTTGTTTGGTCTTGCTGTCGTTGTACATCCACAAGCCGTAGAAAGTGAGTGCGATTCCGAACCACTGCAACATGGATACCGACTGATGGAACCATATAATGGCGAGTACGATGACAAATACCCTCTTGAGCAGGCTTGCGATGGAATAGGTTACGGGGGAGACCATAGAGAGAACGTTGAATGCGAGCATGTTCTGTGCGAAATGGACCAATCCATTGCAGAACAAAAGCCAAACTACCAGCATACCACGGTCGTAAGGATACGCTTCGCTGGCACTCCACGAAGGATTGCTGAAGAGCGATGCACCGTCGTAAAACAGCGCCATGGGGATCATCAGAATAAGCGAGCATCCGGAAGAGTAGAAGAGAATGTTGATCTTGTCCATCTTTTCGCTGTCGGTTCCGGGGATTCCTTCGGCTTGCTTCTCGCCTTTGCGAAGGAGCTTTTTCGAGTAGATGTTTTGCGCGACAAAGACAAAGGTGGATGCGAGCGCGGCAGAAAAGCCAACCACATCGTCTGCGTTGAAGGCGAATCCGGTACACGCCATCATCACTCCCGCGGTGAGGGGAAAGAGGGACAAGTAGGTGTTGGGAGAGTATGTAACGCCGAAGAGATAGGTATAGCTGAGGACGGTGAACAAGGGTGAGAGAGCCTTGATGGTGTGCACCGTAGCGACGGGGACACGAGAGATGGCTAGAGACGAGAGAGCCTGTCCGAGTACGTTGAAGAATGCCAGTTGTCCTACTTCGGCCACTCGAGAGAAGGAAGGTTTAACGAGCCTGGTGAGAGCACGCTTGCCGAGGATGCGACGCGAGGCACAGATGAAGCAGCAGACGTTGACGAATGCGAAATGGATCAGGGTCAAGGTGACCGGGTAAGGGAATGCGGGTGGTCGAACGGAATGATGGTGATTCCTGCCTTTGGAGAGGAGAGCTTTGGAAGTGTTGGAAGAGAGCGAAGAGGAGGTATACCACGCTAGGCATCCGAGGATGAAAAAGAGGGTGGAACGCGATGGTGCGGTGGTGGCTTGTTGCCATGATTTGGATCGAGGATGATGAGTGTTGCTGGTTTCGGTTAGATCGGAGCGATTACGGTTGAATAGACGGGGACGGTCAAAGCTGCGTTTGGTTCTGTCTTGGGATGATATTGTGCGCCATAACGATGATGAGGATGGTGATGGGGTTGTGGTTGGTAACGAGGTGTAGGAAGAAGAAGAAGAAGAAGAGAAGTGGGAAACGGCTTCCAAAGCGCGTGATCTGACGCTGGAAAGCGCCGCGTTCATGGTGATTCCTTCGACCAGCAACGAATCGATTTTCCTTGTGATTGTGATTGTGGTGGTGGTGGTGGTGGTGGTGGTGGTGGTGATGACGATGATGATAGACGGAAGAAAAGAAAGGGGGAACTTTGAAGCCAAAAGGAGAAAAGTGTTGGGAACGTGTGTGTGTGTGTGTGTGTGTGTGTTATTTGATGCAAGTTTCTCCGACTACTGCAGTGATCCCGACTGTGCATTTGACACCGATTCCATCACCGAGCACACATGGCCTTACCCTTTCTTTCTCTCTCTCTCGCCCTTTCGTCAAGCCAGCCAGCCAGCCAGCCACAAAAGCGGTAATGTAGTCAGTCCCCCGTTCTGTCGTGGTGGTGGAACAGAGTGTGGGATCAAATTTTTGAAATGTTAGATCGCTTTCAGGCTTGTGGGAACTGCACGGCGGCGCCACTCTCGGCAACTTGGGCGGAGGTGTGGTGCAAAAGAAAAGGGTTCCACGTTGCATCTCTCCCTCCTTCATAGCCACCAGTAACCACCACCACCACCACCATCTTGATCATCTTGACCAGTTAAATACACTTGCTCGCTCACTCACACGCACTTCCATCCTTACTCATAGATGCACTAAGCTTCACACTCACACCCTCATTCATACTCGCAAAACCATGGCCACCACCACCTCGCACAACAAGAAATCCTCGGCGATCAAACGCATTCTCTCAGAAGCTCGCGAACTTGCCTCTGACTCTTCCCACCTCTACACCGCTGCCCCCTTGGAAGACAACATCTTTGAGTGGCATTTCACACTTCGAGGTCCAGCCAATACCGAATTCGCCAATGGTCTCTACCACGGACGTATTCTGTTGCCTCCCGAGTATCCGATGCGTCCACCCAGCTTGATGCTCTTGACGCCGAATGGGAGGTGGGAGTTGAACAAGAAGATCTGTTTGACTTTTACAGGTTTTCATGAGGAGATGTGGCAGCCAGCTTGGGGGATCAGAACCGCTCTCTTGGGCTTGCAGACTTTCATGACCGCAAAGGCCGAGGCGGCGGTCGGGATTGGTGCCTTGGATTTCCCAGTTCAGGCCAGGCAGAAGTTGGCAAGGGAATCCAGAACGTGGACATGTGGCGTCTGTGACAAGACCACGCTCGAGATGCTTCCTGATCCTGATCCGGACGCTGACAAGAAGGTAGAGGAGGGTTTGCCAGACGGTCTGCAGGTCGATTTGACCGCACAGTCTCACAAGCCTCAGCAGGACTCCTCTTCCAGCAACAGTTACAAAGCAGCTCATCACTCCTCCACAGCACCAAACGCAACCATTCCAGTAGTTCAGACCCAACAAGCCACTCCAACCCCACTCCTTGCCCCAGTACCACTCAGCCCTACCCCACCAGCTGCTGCTGCGCCGGTCGCAGTACCGCAACCGCAATTGCAACACAGACTCGCATCCACAGTTCCACATCGTACCACATCTGCATCTCCACCCACCACCCCTGCCGCATCTTTGACCCCCATCGTCAACCAGGTCTCTGCCACAGAACAGAAACTCACCCTGATCGACAATTGCATCAAAGCACTCGGCATTCTCGTCTTTCTTCTCGTCGTCAAGCGCCTCATCTAAGCATCCATTTCTCCCATCGCAAATCGCATTGTTTCATCGTCCTTTACCATCGCATCTCTCGTCCTTGCTTTCCTGTTGCATTTCACATCTGTCTACATCTACGTAATCAATCGTTCAGTCATCTTCACTCGGCATACTCGATACAATCACATGATCAAACCCAGACTTTTCTTTTTTGCACTGTCACGATCTGTCACAACGAAATGTGTGGTTAGGGTTGAGTCGATCCAGCAGCAGCAGCAGCAGCAGCGGCAGCGGCAGCGGCAGCACGGGATTGAACAAAATCGTAAAAGCTGCGAGGCAAGAAGCCAACCCTTTCTCCTGATCTACCACTATCCTGTACCTCCTCGATGATTTCATTTTCGCTAAGGGTGCGCATTTCTACTCGTTCGAAGGGGGGTTTGTAGGTGATGCGGAAGACCGGGTGGTTAACGTTACCAGATGCTGCAGTCTCTTTGATCTGCTCTGTTGCGTTTGCCCTCAGCGAGGAAGTGGTGTGGGTGGCGATGGTCTTGCGGATAAACGAGAGGATCTGATCTCCAAAACCAAGGCTATCCTTTGGCTCCCATACCGAATCTTGACGGATGACGGCTTTGCCCGCGTGATCCATTCGCCCAGCAATCGGTTGTCCAGCTCGTACCATTCGCGGGATTCGCAGAGTTTCGAACTCTTGGTGCGTTGTCAGCAATCCATGGAAATCGCGAAAGCCAACGACGATCTTGCCGATCCCCAACAGATAGCTTTGCAGGAAAAACTTGAGCAACTTCTTCTCGAATCGCTCTTGATCACTCAACGCCTTGCCAAAGTTGCGATGGAAGGGCGTCATCTGCATCGATGTCTTGAGCTCCACCATTTCTTCCCGACCCGTGCTTTTGTTTCGTTCGACTGCATCCACCTCACCTCCGATGACGAGTCGGTTGTCGCCAAGCTTGGTCTTGACTACTTGACACCATTGGACGTTGGTATTGACATCTCCTGACCATCCGGGAGGATCCGGCAGTGCAGATTCCTTACGTCGTGTAGGGCGGAACGGCTCGTGTGTCTGAGCCTCGTCGTCAACAGTGCAGTAGCTCTCAAACGAGTATCCGTAGTATCCCATTCGCTTCATCTTGGGATCGTCCTCCTTCTTCTGTTTCTCCGCCATGGCTGATGCAGAGGCATACTCTTCGAGGTACAAGGTCCCATCCAGCATCATGGCATTGAGCTCCAACGGGTCCGCGAATCTGGCCTCGGGACTCTGATCGTAGGCGGTGCAGATCTTTGTAATGATGCCTCTCCACGTCACTACATCTGCTCGTCTTCGCTCCTGGTCGAGTTCGTTGCGTTCCGTCTCAGAGGTAGCAGCTTCTGTTCTATGCTGAAGTGCCGTTACTAGGGCATCGAGATGTTCGGGCACCGAGTCGTCACGGCGAACATAGCGATCCAGTCCATAGTTGAGGTCGGCACCAAACACTGGAGGTGCGCGACCCTGTTGCGGGTGACGATTGTTGTACGGAGGTGGACCTCGGTAGAATCGCTTACATCGATCGTCTTGCCATACCTTGCGATTCTCGTCGAACGAGAACGAGCACAGAGGGGTAGGTTGCTGAAATGTAGGGGGAGCCGAGAACGGTGAGCCAAGAAAGCCGCTTTCGACACGAGGATGCTTGAGTGTTGCAATAACCCGCTCGTCCGACATGGTGGCGGTATTGATGGTGGTGGTGGCTATATGGGTTAGCCTCTTGAAAGGTGGCTCTCCTTCCGGGGCATCTAGCCCCCTTTTATCGGCTGGCATTCTTCGTGGAGCAGCTGCGCAGCTGAACCCACGAGAGCGCAGGATTCAGCAACCAACAGAGGCGAGTCTTCCCATTGGCGCTTTGAGAGCCTTGGAATAAAGCGCAGAAGCAACAGGCGTAGTGATGAAAGCAAGGCGCTTGATCAACCTAACGCTTCATTTCGCTTAAGCACGGCGCTTCAGGTTACGGTGATGATGATGGTGATGATGAAGAAGGACGTCGTTCCTGAATCTTCTTCTGCTCAACTTTATTTCGCCGCTTTTTTCTCCACTTTTTTTTTAAAAAAAAAAAATATTTTTATTTTTTCTTTTCTCGCAAGTCAATGGTTCAACAAAAGGTTCTCTGGGCGATGCTGCATTCCACTTGAACCAACAATGAACAAGAAGATACTCAGGAGATCCTCTTGGCCATCTGCAAGCCGCTATAAGAAAATCCGCACTTTTCATAGAAGGCTGACGCACGTCAAAGACAGAGATGGAAACAAAAGTGTCAGCCATCGGCGTCTAGAAATCGAAAAGAATTCTTTTCTTGTACGAGCCTCTCGTGCAACTTACGTTTCTTCTCATCGCTACAATTGAGAATGATGTTGCTGCAACCTTTTGATTCGGCAATCTTCATGACGGTTTGAACAATGATCTTGCCTAGTCCCTTGCTGTGCAATCTTGTGTCGACTACAATGTCTTCGACGTGACCTACGCGTGTCAAGCCACGGAAGAATTTGAGCTCGACAACGATGGTTCCCATAGCTACGATTTTGTCGGTGCTTTTGGAAAGGATGACGATGGGATAGTAGGTTCCAGAGGCGGAAAGCATGGCGTTGAAACGGTCTCTCCATGCGGATTCGCCCAAGTCGGGTGTTTCGACCAGACACGAAAGGACATCGATGAAGCCTCGGTTGTAGTCGGTTGATGCTAGGGGTCGCATCTGTACGGTTGCCATTTGCAGAAAGAGAAATGTCAGCTGGTGAGCAAGTTGCAGACCATCAATAGGTTAAAGCGAGGAGTGATACTCACCTCGAATTCATCGCCGAGGCTTGCAAAACATTCCTTGGGGATGTCCTCGGCAGGGAATGCGAGTTGTAACGAAGCAGTCTCCTGTACTGATGGCATCTTTGTCGTCCACTTCTTTAGTGTAGCGAGGATGGTCTACGGGTGATAATGGTGGTGGTGGTGTTGGTGGTAACAACGATCGAGAAACTAACACGGCGAATTCATCATGGTTCATGCGTCGGACCACTCGAAAGCGACACTCCAGACCGTTGATGCCGCTCCGTTTCCGCTTCCATCGGTCCGTTTCTACCGGACCTGCATCACTTGAAGTCCAAAACTAACACATGCTTTGACGTTGACCTCATTCATCAGCAATCTTTATCCTTAACTATGTGACTGTCTCTGCAAGGTTGCAGTTCAGAAGTGCATGCTTTACCTTGCAGCTAGGGTACGAACCATGATAAGGAACAACCACCAGACTCAGAGTGTAGAAAAGAGGACGCCCGTACTGTATTGCAAAACCAAAACAATCTCAAGCGCACGACCAGCTGACCCGCTACGTCGGACAGAGCTCGGCTATCGCAATGTCTGGTTTTCCATCGGACCGACGTCGGCGACAGTGTCAAACACGCAAAAAGGCTTCTCAACACTTTAACGATCTTGCTCAAACACGCCACGACTTTTCATGCGAACCCTCGTTTCTCTCTCTCTTTTTTTTTGCTTTCCTTTTCTTGACCTTGTACCGAGAAGGTGGGGCGGCGGGCCTGTAAGCTGGAATGCTTTGCAATCGGCCACCGGTTCATGATTGCCTTGGCCCCCCAAACTGAACCGAGTGTTCCGTCTCCGTTGCCTCTGACTCTGACCGCTGTCCGCACCGCCCGACCGTCGGTCAACTCTTTCTCTTTCTGCCCTTACCCTTTCCCCAACGACCCATTGCCCCGCACTGAACCACACGCGAGAGAGAATGGTACGTGTCATCGTCGACTTGTCGCGTGGTGTATCTCACCCCATCCCCTCCCTTCCCCCCCGGAGTGCCTATCTTATCTTGGGGGATTGTGTCTCCCCCAGACTCGCCGCACATGCATGAGTCGATGCAAGGGAGAGAGAGGCGAAAGAGCAGAGGATTCTCCTCGCCTCTCCGCAATCGCAAAGCCAATATTATTGCAAAGCAGGTACTGTACAGTACAGTACAACAGTGCATGTGTCAATCAGCTGTGTACTGTACTGTACAGTACTGTACGGTGCATCTCGTCGAAAACGTCTTTAAAAGTAGCCACCCCGGTTAGTTCCATCGTGTCAATTGAGAAACTACCTCCCCAAGACCCTTGTTTCATAATCACTTCCTCTCGCTTTCCTTTCCTCCCAAAACACTACCACTCGCCTCCTCCGCGGTTCTACAAGGGCATCCCTTTCATTCCTTCTTTCCTCTCCTACTTGGGTGGAGCCAAACATGCTGGTCGACAAGAACGACGTCGCCCGTATCGACGCCGATACCCGCGACAAGCTCGTCGAGAAATTCGGAAACCGTTTCAACGAGGTCGTCGAACGAAGTGCACGTAGCACCAAGTGGCAAACCTCAACCACTCTTCGTGAAACTTTCCGACAGTGGCCCAAGTCTGTCGTCTGGTCGGTGCTCTTCTCTCTCGCCATCGTTCAGATCGGATTTGACTCTTCGCTGCTCTCCTCGTTTTTTGCCCAGCCAACATTTACTCAGAAGTTTGGCAAGTGCACGATCGCAGCTGATGGTAGCCAAGATTGCGAGATCTCAGCCCCTTGGCAGCAGGGCCTCACCAACGGTGCTTGGATCGGAGGCATCATCGGTCTTCAAATCGCCGGTAGTGTTGCCGAACGTATCGGTCACCTTCGACTCATGATGCTCAGCACTGCGTTGATGCTCGCCACCGTTTTCATCCCCTTCTTTGCCACCAGTCTGCCCATCTTTTTGGTGGGTCAGATCTTTATGGGTATCCCTTGGGGTGGATTCCAATCTCTTGCTTCAGCCTATGCGTCCGAGATCTGCCCCGTTTCGCTTCGTCCTCTTTTGACGACCTACGTCAACTTGTGCTGGGTGTTTGGCCAACTATTGGCGGCAGGTGTATTGCGTGCTACGGTGACGCGTACGGATACGTGGGCTTGGAGGATTCCATATGCGGTGCAATTCTTTTGGCCTTTCCCCGTGTTCATCACCTGCATGTTTGCTCCTGAATCGCCTTGGTGGTTGACCAGGCACGGCAAGGACGAAGAGGCCTACAAATCGATCGATCGCCTACTCAGCAAAGAAGGAGTCTCTGCCGAGGAAGCCGACGAACTGGTCAAAGACTACCAAGCCATGATTCAATACACGGAAGCTATGGAAGAGATCAACGAACGCGAGAGCAGCCTCCAGAAAAAGAACCGCTACATCGACTGCTTCAAAGGTGTTGATCGTCGACGTACCGAAATCGCCTGTTGGGCCTGGCTGATTCAGATCACCTCTGGTGGACCTCTGCAGGGTTACTCGACCTACTTTTTCAGCCAGGCAGGTCTGTCGACGATCAACGCTTTCAACATGTCGATGGCCATGTACGCGCTAGGTGCGGTGGGTACCGTGCTGTCGTGGTTCTTGATCAACAGGGTGGGAAGGAGACAGATGTACCTGTGGGGTCAGGCGGCCATGTTCTCGACCATGCTCATCACGGGTATTTTGGGATTCGTCAAGCAGACAGAGGCCGTTTCTTGGGCGGTCGGTGCCATGTTGTTGCTCTGCACGTTCTTCTACGATCTGGTAAGTTCCCTCTCCAAGCACAGGGCGATCACTTTGACACTCTGCACAAGATTCACTGACTTGCCTATGAACTTTGTTGTTGGCATCGATAGACCATTGGACCGGTATGCTTCGCCATCATCGCCGAAGTCTCTTCGACCCGTCTTCGCAGCAAAACCATTGTCCTTGCGTGCAACACTTACAACGTTGCGCTGATCGTTGCCAACATTTTGCAACCCAACATGCTCAACACGGACGCCTGGAACATTGGCAGCAAGTCTGGACTCTTCTGGGCGGGCACCTGCGCTGTTTCGATGATCTGGACTTACTTCCGTCTTCCTGAACTTGCCAACAGGTATGTGTTGGTCTTTAACTAGCTAGCGGAAGAGTTTGGCAACGTGCGACTTTTTGACACTGACACTTTTTTTTTGTCTCGAATTTACCCTGCGTTGGCTTTTCGTGCTCCGCCACATTTCTTTTTTAAAAAATGTAAAAAATAATAACAGGACTTATGGAGAACTCGAAGTTCTCTTCGGTGCCAAGGTTCCGGCTCGCAAATTTGCCAGTACCGACATTGACCAGTTCCAGGCAATCGAGAAGGAGGTCTCTGCACAGGATGTCGAAAAGTCTAGCGTTTCCGACAAGGGGGAGGAGGGCGAAGTGGGCGTGGTGGAATTGTCAAAGTGAAAGAGAGATTGAATTTGCAGCGGAGAAGACAAGTCCGACCCTTCTTTCTTTCTTTTTTTTTTTCTTTCTTTTTTTGGACAGACACGGGACGCGAGAGTGCACCCTGGAATCCACGTCCAATCAGATCGACTCGCTTTAACCTCTGTCTGACTTTCACTCTCTGTCTGACTTGACGACCCATCAAACCCAAAGTGTCTTTTGGCAACGATGTAATCAGAACCGGTCCGCTTCCGAATTGTTTTTCTGTTACTTTGACGACGAGACGAGTAATGCGATAGATACCCATTCATTTTTGTCTTCCAGCTGGAGAGCGAATGTGCACTACAGTAATGATAAGAAACTGGAGAAGGAGGGGCAAAGCCATGCAGTTCGGTAACCTGCTGAGACGGACCGAGCTCGGGCTCGGTTCACGGCCAAATGTGAATCTGCTCCCCATCAACTGATCACAAAAAGTTGACCGGTCTGCCGCTGCACCTCACGCCTACCATACAATGATTGCAGCGAGTATGCCTCTTTTTAGCGCCCTTTTTTTTTTTTTTTTTTTTGTGCGTTTCTTGTTTTAGCCGAGGTTGTGTAACAGTCGCACACACTTTTCTTGGGAGCAAAGGCGACCAGAATGGGCAATGGATCAGTGTGGGGGCGGCCAATCACAGAGCTTGTTGCCACGCGGGGCTGAGGCTTTGTTCAGACGCTACCTGATTTGATGCGATGCCATCTAATGGCTTTGGCAGGCCTTTGGGGCTCGTTCTATTTGGTCGCCGAGCCACAGCCGCCCTTCTTGTCCATGTTGGTCCCCTCTGCAATGTTGGACCCTCTCTACCTTATCGTTTTAGCTTTCTCGTTAAGCCACCTTTGGAATCTGCTGCATTTTCCTCCTCCTCCTCCTCCTCCTCCTCCTCCTCACCATCAACCCCGTACAACCTCAACGATGAGCTCGTCAACAACCGAACCACATGCTACATCAACAGCATCGTCTGCTCCCCAAGCAGCAGCCACTACTACAACAACAAATTCTGCTTCGGGATGCTCCAGCTCTCCCGAGAAAAACGAAGACGATTCTGACAAACCCAAACGCACCCAGACCTGTTTCCGCTGTCGTCAATCCAAAGTTAAATGCGTCTTTGAAGACAATACCTCTTGTCGACGCTGTCTCCGCTTAGGGGTCAACTGCGAGTTGCAAGGCAAGAGAGAACCTCTCAGTTGGCAGATGAGGGTTCAGCATCAGCTAGCCGCTCTTGAAGGAAGTCTGCAGAGCTTTTTGGAGAAACAGATGGGTCCCGGCGGCCAAACCCAAACCCAAATTCCAGATAAGAGAGGCAGCTACCCGAGATCGAGAGAGTCCATGACGCCAAATTTTGCAAATAGGGCAGCGGCGGATGGTGCAGATGCTGGACCGAAAAAGAGGAGAAGAACTACCATCGCCAATGACCAACCATCGCCAAGTGATCCAGCGCAACACCATCATCAGCATCTGGCATACAGTAACGACGACAGTCCCATCTATCCCGATCATAGCGCCGGTGGAAGTGGATATCCCAGCACGACGCATTTCTCACCACGAGACATGGAGAGAGCATCTCAGCAGCACCAGCATCAGCATCACCAACATGGTGCAGACGGAACATTGGGCTCTCTTGTTGCGCCAGCTAATGGTGCGGGTTACTCTAGCTCGCCAAAGCCTAAGTTGGGTATGGTCGATCCATCAGCTGCCGCTTCTGCGGGTGGGTCGAGTGTCAATCTCCTCGCCGCAGCTACAAGCGCTTCTTTACCATCTGAACACGCTTTACCCGACGACGACCCTGTACCCGCCAGTGGCGAACGTGGAGCTTTCCACACCGAAGACGAACACGATCAAGCCTCACGTCCACTCTCTGCGATTCAGAAGCTAAGGATGAGCGTTCTCGATCGTAAAAAAGAGCTCTCGTCGCGTTCTAGCGAACGCGTTTTCCCCAACCTCTACCGTATGGCTACTACAGACGTAGGAAGCAAAGATCCTCGACCCAACGTGATCAAGCAAGAACTTGTCTCGCCTTCAGACGCAGTGGTACTATTCCGATTCTTTGCAGAGTACCTCGACCAGTACAGTTTCGGTTTCCCCACCTACAGGCCGGATGCCATCATGTCTCCCATGATTCTGACCTCAGTGGTATGCGTGGCGAGCCTGCATCACGCCCAGTTGAACAGGCTGCATACCCCACTCAAGAACGATCTCATTGCAAGGCTTCAAACGGACGACCCCAGCTTCCCCTGTTCCGACGTCTACGAGACGCTTTTCTCCTCATCTGCTCACCGGAGCTCTCATCTGCAGTCAAATCTGCATTTCGAAAAGGAGCTCGATCCAGAACTGGGAATTGGAGTGGAGGAGATCGTAGGAGCCTCCCTCTTCGCCTCTTGGTTTGGCGGTCGTAGAGCTTGGATGGCTTCCCGTCTGGCACGATGGTGGTCAGCCAAATTTTTGCGTCAACAACAGCATCCCGCCATGATGACCATGGGCGAGATCATGTCGATTTTACCACCACCTAGGGATCTGGGAAAACAAGATCTGTTGCGGGTCTGGTTGAGCGCCTACGTAACGGAGATTCACCAGGCCTGTATGGAGGGTACACCCAGTATTGCTGGATTAAGCAGCCCTCATGCGGTCTGCGACTCGTTGCAGTATTCAAAGGGCATGTCGCAGCGGACAACGGTGAGGGATCGGGTGCTGATCATTCACTCAAAGATCGCATGGATCTTGAGTAAAGCGTATCATGTGGCTGGAAGTGGGTCGTTGGATTGGGGCAAAGGGGACAAGTCTTGCGTGTCAAAGGAGAGCCCAACGAGAAGCTGTCAATCTTGCAGGGATGGATCGACCAACGAACCTTCCACCCACACTGGCGGTGCCGGTGTCACCGGAGGTGGAACCACTGACGCAGCTAGCTGCCTCCAATCCATCCTCGATGCATTCGAAGAGCTCGATTCCTGCCAAGAAGAGATGGCCGGTCGACTAGATGCGGACGCGATAGGCGAGAGCGAGAGCATGCTCTACCTGGACTTGTTCTTGGCTCGGGTGTTGATCGCTTCCATCGGATGCGATTTCCTCGACTCGACGCTGTGGGACGGAAGTCTCGGTCAATCAGGGATTTATATGCGTGGTGGTGGTGGCAAGGACAAGAGTAGCTCAGAGGCCGATCTGCAGTCTTTACGAAGTAGAGCACTACGAGAAAGTTTGACAAGGGGTGTAGAAGGTGCGCTGAGGTCGTTGGAGTTGATCTGCCTGCCAACACTCAGCGGAGGAGGAGCGGGCGGGCAAGGGCAAGGTGTCGGAAGAGCAGCGGAGGTTTCGCTGAACGTCCTGGTGCTGCCATTGTGGTTCCATTGGGCATTGACAAGGTCGGTGCTGTTCTTGATGAATGTTCTTGCTGAGTATCCTGAGCGGTTGCTTCCAAGGGATCGGTCGAGTAAGTATTCATTCCCACTTCCCGTCTCACAAATCTCTCCGTTGAAAACTGTGACGAACCTTCTCTTTCTTTTTCCGTGGTCGTGATTGCAGGAGCCATCGAGTTGATCAACATCTTCCTCGACCTCTACTCGAAGCACATTGGACACGCCAACATGGTTCTTAGCCATGCCAATCGTCACCGAGCTGAGAACGGATATCACCCTGCCGCATCTTCATGGTCTCCCACCGATCCGGATCGTACGGATGGTCGTGGCGAGTCTGCTCATCACCGACATAATGCTGGCAGCAACAACAGCAACGGCAACAATACTGGTGCAGAAGCCAGCAGCGCAAACTGGCAGCATCAGCAACAACTTGCCACACCTTCACAGGAAAGCATTCAGCATCCGGCAACGCCCTTACTCGACACCTTGAGTCAATGTCAGACTTGGGCTCGTCACGGAGGTGTCATGTAGTAACACACCCTTGAACAATGCAAGTGAAGATCTGACACGGTTTACAACTCCTCAATCTGCGCGAAAAGTGGATGCGGAGGAGGACGGTCCGGTTCGGTGCATGGGCAGCATGAAAGCGAGATAGATTAGACCCTGCATGTTTGGCTGAGATGTGGCTTGGCCGATACCATGGACATGGTTAAAAATGGGGGTCGAGGTATGGTCTCGTGGTCTTGGTCGAGGAATGCGGTCGGTGTGTGCCCGGCAACCTGGACAAAAGTGCGGGGTATTGGGATCGGTTCCAAGATTGGCTTGCTGAGAGAAAGGGTACCACGCGAGCGATCTTCAGATGAGAGACAGACATCAGCTTGCACATGGCCGAAGAGAGAGAGAGAGAGAGAGAGAGAGAGAGAGAGAGAGAGAGACGTCAGGATCATGACGGGAAAGGTGAGGTGAGGTTAGGGAGCAAGGACGGACGCAACGGCGCCGAGCAAAGGCGGTCGGTGACATCGGACCGAGCTCGGTTTTTGAGTTCTTGCTTGCCTCGTGGCGCGTGGGTGTCTGTATTGCGCTGTGCTGTGCTGTGCTGTGTGTGAGGGTCTGATTTCAAATCAGCCCTCGCACACATCTCGGCGGGTGGTGAGGTCAAAGGACCCTAACCAACTTTGTTGCAACTTAGGTCTGGTCTCCCCCGCTCTTTGCTCGGCTTTGGGCAAAAAGTCACCGAAGCTCCCACCCCTCACCGGCGTGGTCGGGGACCCAATAAAAGCTCTCTCTCACTTTTCCTTGCCGAAAGGATCTTTATCACTACCATCATCAACACCACCGCTAGTTTCGTTGTTACAAGATGTCGATTGGAGAATCTGCGCGCCCCGTCACACTGGCCATCATTGGCGCTGGTCAGCGTGGAAGCGCTTACGCTGCGTAAGTTGCAAGCATTCCTCCAAAAGATGATAGAGAAGAGAACTAAATGCTGATATGCTCCTTGTTGCTGTTTGGTACGCTGCAGATACGCTGAAAAGTACCCCGACCTTTGCAGGGTCGTAGCAGTAGCTGACCCATGGAAGTTCCGTCGCGAGAAGATGAGCAAGGTTCACAAGTAAGTCTCCTAACCGCACCTTTGCTCAAGCCCCCAGGGAAGCATTATGAAACAGGGCAGCAGCTGATCCGCCTTGAAACCTGCTTAATCCGATGTTGGTGCAACAGCGTCGCCGAAGAGAACCGGTACGATGGATGGAAGAGCCTTGCCGAGGCAGGCAAGATTTGCGATGCCGTTGCCATCTGCACCATGGACGACACGCACGCCGAGGTGGTGAGCGTCTTTGCACCTCTCGGATACCACATTCTGTGCGAAAAGCCCATGGCAAACTCGATCAAGGACTGCGTAATTATGGTCAACAGCGTCAAGGGCAAGGATCTCGTGTTTGGTATCGGACATGGTGAGTTGTACACCCCCTCTTTGCGCCTCGTAGCTGAAACAAAAGCCTAAACTGTCTCTCTTTGCATTTGGACTGGCAGTCATGCGATACTCTCCTTACAACCGCGCGGTCAAGCAGGTGCTCGACTCGGGCGTATTGGGCGAAATCATCAACATCCAGCATATTGAGCCTGTCGGTTGGCAGCATTTCGCGCACTCGTACGTGCGCGGCAATTGGAGAAACGAGGCGACTACCAGCTTTTCACTTATGGCCAAGTGCTGTCACGATCTCGACATTCTCTCGTTCTACATGCAAGGTGATGCTCCCAAGAAGGTCTCCTCGTTTGGCTCTTTGGCGCATTTCAAGCCGAGCAAGAAGCCCACGGAGGCTGGAGATGCCAAACGATGCACCGACTGCGCCTACGAGAGGAAATGTCCGTTCAGCGCCAAAAAGATCTATCTCGAGCCGATCATGAGCGACGCAGAGGATCCAGAACGGTGGGCACAGCACCTGGTGGATGTGGTTGATATTGAAAACGTGGATAAGGCGATCAAGGAGGGTCCGTATGGACTCTGCGTGTACAACGGCCAGAATGACGTAGCCGACAACCAAGTGGTCAACATTGAATTTGAATCGGGTGCCACGGCCAACATCACCATGGTGGCGTTCAGCGAGGTTGTATGCAACCGCTCAACCCGCATCCACGGTACCCGGGGAGAGCTGATCGGAAACATGGAGTCATTCACAGTATTCGACTTTGCGACACAAGAAAAGAGGACGGTGGTGCCAGAACAGGAAGGCGGTGGTCACGGCGGTGGAGACATGGGATTGGCAAGGGCTTTCGTCAAGGCTGTCGCCGAGAAGGATGCCAAACATTTGGGTGTGACACCGGAAGACGTGCTTAGAAGTCATCTGATGGTGTTTGCCAGCGAAACGAGCAGAAAGGAGGGCAAGGTGATTGACTATGCGGCGTATGAAAAGGAGCAGAAGGCATTGTACAGTTGATAATAGAGTATCTCGTTGTGTTTTGTCATTTTATTAAATATACATGTGTGTCAAGTGAGCAACCAACGCTAATCACATCGTAAAAAGTGTTTCAACCCGTTATTCAGGCAGGGGTCAGCCCGTGGGTCTGCCTGACAACCTCCAGGCAGCTGCTCAGCCAGACAGTACCTATTCACCTGCCTGGAGGTTGTCAGGCAGTTGGTCTGCCTGACGCTGGCTGAGGCCTGCCTTAGAAAAATGCGAATCAAAGGCATTGAATTTTGCAAATATTTATTTTTGTTCGAAAATTGATTTGTGTGATACATATTTAGCCGCATTTCTATCATTCACAAAAACGACTGTGTGGCTAGGTGGGTAGGCAGGCACATGTGTGCAGGTGTGACGAGAGTATGGCCTGTGGGAGGCATGGGTTCGAGTCCAGGTGGAGGCAAATTGTTTTTTATTTTTTGATCTGCCTGAAACTTCAGGCAGGCCGCCTGTGACTGTCTTGGGCTCATGGCCTGGCTCAAAGTTCAGGCCAATCAACGGCCTGAGGCCTGCCTGAGCTAGGAGAAAATACTTTTTTTACGATGTGAATGTTGATGATGGTCGAAGAGAGAGAGAGAAAGAGAGAGAGAGAGAGAATCAGGGTCCAAGATTGGCCCGATTTGAAGATTTGCGATTGGCGAGAGAGACAGAGAGATTGTGAGTGTGAGTGTGAAATGGCAGAGAGTCGTTGGGATCCAGGCAAGTTTAACTCGCTAAAAATCGCTTCTCCGGTCTCTTTGTCGGGCCGTTCTGAAAGCGCCCATTCAAAGTACCCCACACCTATTTTCCACCTTTGACATGCATCCGTACACAGTACTTTACTTGGACAGTACAAGAAGCCTCTCGTTAATCTCTCTCCACCATATCATCATCACCATCATCGACCCACCGACTAGCTATCAACACACACGCATCTTCGCTAGCAACAAACAACAATGTCCTCATCAAACGGCGGAGGCGGCATGCCACCCAAACCTGCGGTCAACTCGAACCTGCCACTGGCGGGCCTCAAGGTCGTCGAAGTAAGTGGGCGGCTCGTGTGCTACAGAATATGCTCTTTGAACAATCTCGTACTAACAGACAAGCCACGTTTGTGCTTGGATCGCGACTCGACAGTTTTCCGGCTTGGCTCCCGGTCCTTTTGTAGGAATGGTGCTGGCCGACTTTGGTGCCGATGTGATTCGAATCGACAAGACGGGCACTGGACTCAACCCAGACAGCTTGTGCCGAGGCAAGCGGTCGTTTGCCGTCTCTCCCAAGAACGCCGATGGTCATGCTCTCATCAAGAAGCTGGTGCAATCTGCTGATATTGTCATCGACCCATTCCGCCCTGGTGTGCTGGAGCGCCTGGGACTGGGACCGCAAGACTTTGAAAAGGAGATCAACAAGGGCCTCATCTTTGCCCGTCTAACTGGATTCCAGCGAACGGGACCGTACGCGCAGATGGCAGGTCACGACATCAACTACATTGCCTTGAGCGGTGTACTCTCGATGCTGGGCAATGCCGGAGGAAAGCCGCAGCCTCCATCGAACTTGTTGGGTGACTTTGCGGGAGGATCAATGATCTGCCTGTTGGGTATCCTGCTGGCGTTGGTGGAGCGATCTCGTTCATCCCAGGGACAGATCGTTGAGGCCGACATGGTGACGGGTGCACGATACGTCTCTTCGTTTGTTTTACTGTCGAGCTATCTGTCGCATCCGAGCTGGGGAGCGATCCACAATGATGGTACGGATGAGTCGCGTGGCCGCAACACGCTCGATGGCGGTGCGCCGTGGTATGGTGTATACGCGTGCAAGGAGGGTGGATATATGAGTGTGGGCGCTATCGAGCCACACTTCTACCAGGAGCTGCTCGATATCCTTCGCAAGGTTCTGCCGCAAGCGCCTCAAGGCACGCAACATCCATCGGCCAGCACGCAGCATGATCGGGATACCTGGCCCGATCTGCAACGCTACTTTACCGCATGCTTTGCACAGCTGCCGCGCTCCGAGTGGGAACGACACTTTATCCGCACTGATGCGTGCACCGTCCCCGTACTGACACGAGACGAGGCGGCGCTCTCGGGCGTCTTGCCAGCAGCTACACCCGACAACGTGGCAGATGGTAACCCAGTGATTCCTTCTCCTGCGCCTAGATTGACGCGCACACCGGGTAGACCTCCTGCAGGAAGTGCTGGTGGAGAGTGGGAGCGCGAGGGTGCCGAGATGCTGCTGACACCTGGTGAGCATACGGACGACATCTTGCTCGAGTTGGGCATCAGCGACACGCAGAAGCGCATTGAGCTGTATCAAAGCGATGCGATCGATGGACCCGATCGTCCAGAGGGTTTGACCAAATCCAAGCTCTAATCTGTGCGGTTCTGCGCCCCCATTTTGTCAAAGAATGAACTCCAGTTTGCTACGTTCTGTGAGTATGTCTCAGTGTTTGGCGCACTGTGCATTGCATTCTATTCGGACCATGTTGCTCGTGTGAATTGTGCGTCGCAGTAACTGTATGATGAGCTAAGTCTGGCACAGATTCCGATCCGTTTGTGTTAGGAAAAGTCGCGTCGGCAAATGCAGAAAAACGCGCTTCCGCGGAGAAAAGAGTGATGAAGTGTTTGCGTGTCATTTTCAGGCAAAAGTCGACAGGACCCTTTTTTCTAATTGCTTTGCTATTGTCACGCAAACAAGCCACATTCGGAAATACACACTTCCAACTGGATCCACAGGCTCGCTTCGGAATTCTCGCTCGTTTTCATCAGGATTCTATGCAGCGTACAGAATCACCTTATCTTGTGTACCTTCATCGTCATCATCATCATCACTGCCGTCATCACCACCACCACAACTTCCACAATGTCGACATTCTTCGGCCTCAAGGATAAACCGTATCCACTCGATTCTTCGAAACCCGGTGCAACCGCGTGGGACACCCTGTCCGCTCCTTACCCAAGATACCCCAACGACGACAAACTCTTCGCCAAGTTCTTTCCCCCATCGATCTTCAATGCTACTCTCAGTCCTTGGCTTCCACTCGGTTTCTCTCTCGTATACTACATCCTTGCACATGCTGCAAATGGCATCGTCAAGAAGAACGGCAGCAAGGATTTCACAAAGCGTCCCGGATTCAACGCCAGACTCCTCCGCTTCCTCATCTTGGTCCACAATGCCGGACTCGCCATCTACAGCGGCTGGACGTTTGCCATGATGATCCCTTACGTCGTCGATTTCTTTGTGCAAGCATGGAAAGCGGCTGGATTCGACGGCTTCAAGCTGGCACTCTGCTCAATGCCCACCGACTGCCCTCACCTCGGCAAGTACGCATACATTTTTTACCTCAGCAAGTACTACGAGGTCTTTGACTCGGTCATCCTCCTCCTCAAGGGCAAGAATGTCTCAAATTTGCAGTCCTATCACCACGCCGGAGCCATCATCTGCATGTGGATCGCTTACCGATACCAGAGCCAGCCTGTCTGGGGTATGTTTCCTGCCCCTCTCTCCCCCACACACTTTTCATCTACGCGTTCCTGCATCGACGCTGACTTCTTTCCCTTGACTCATTACCTCCGTTGTCTTGTTCTGCTTTCTCCGTTGCAGTCTTTTGCGTTTTCAACAGTTTCGTCCATACCTGGATGTACACTTACTACTTTTTCGCCGCCATGCGATGGCCCTTCCCTCGTGCCGTCAAGCGCAACCTCACTACCATGCAAATCGCCCAAATCGCCTCTGGAACCTTCCTCACCAACCTCTCCCTCCTCATCAAGCTCAACCCAGCCAAGGTCGTCGACGGATACAAGGCTAACAAGGTTTCCTCTTGGTATCAGAACAATCCTACACGTGATGAGTCGCTCTTCATCCACGCCCTCATGCGTGGCTCTTCCAAGGACCCCTCAACTTGCATGCAGACCACAGGCGCCGAAATCGCGCTCCATGTAAACACCATATACATGTTCGTAAGTATCGCCTCCTCAAAACCAAGATTCAGGATTAGTTCGGTGGGAAAGATCACTGACAATGAAATTTTGGTAACATCTTTTTGCTTTGCTACAATAGCCCCTTCTCGCACTCTTTTTCAACTTCTTCATGCGCTCCTATCTCCAAAAGGCTCCCAAAGCTAAGAATGGCGACGTCAAGAAGGCCGTTACCACCAAGGAGAAGTAGAGCGGCGCCGCCCATCTGGTGGTGTCAACAATCATCTGGTCATGGATCAAAACTGTACATACTCTCAATAAACATCACATTGCATCACAACTCGTGTTCTTCTCCGCAGCGCATACAGCCATGGCTGTGACCTGGTCAAGTGTGCAAATTGAGGGGAATTTCATTTCGTAAGATTGTTCCCCGATGCTTAAGGTCACTTTCGGTCACAGTCTTTGAACATGCTTCTTCTCTATTCACCGTAGGCCCTCTTTCAAACGATGCCAATTCGGCACGTCGCAGCTGCGTCTCTGAGACTGTGATGCTCTACAAACGGTCGCCAGCCTCTGCAGCAGTCTTGGGGGGATGAAACGTAAGAGGCCGTTGTAAACAAATCGTCAGGACCCGGTCCAAGGTATTTGGCCCCAATCACGAGCGCAAGGGCTAAAGGCCGGGGCCGAGGCGTTTACTACCGTGAGTACACCCTTCACAACTTGCAGTCATGTCGCGGAAAGAAGGAGAACCAACCCCCAGCCACCATGAGAAGCCTTGGGTGGCTCCGAGGGTGGCTCCTAGGGTGGCTTCGGTGGGTGGTTGCGGGTCGGATCCCCTTCCCAACAAAATACGAGTGTTCTTCAATCTTCCCTCAGCGATTTTGCAGACGTTACCTCTGACCTGCCAGGTGAGGTGCCCATGCTTCCCTCGTTGATCAACATGACAGCTGAGGGCAGATCTCTACAGGATGTGATGGCTGCATGTGCGACTCTTGACGGATTTGACTGAAACTTTAGCATCGATCTTTTGAAGTGTGCGACAATTAACCACGCCGAATTGACTATCAAACCCTCTGAAGTTTTACATTTCTGCATCAACTCGCGGAATCGGAGTTCGCTTGTGCAACTTCACGACTCGCCCATCAGAACCAGGCCCATTAAACTAAAATGAATACCCAAGCCGAAGCCACCCTTGCTCGGCAAGCTTTGCGACAGAGCCATCTGGGAAGGCTTCGGGGTATGCTTCGGGCTGGAGAATTTTTATGATGTAACGGGAGTGGCCCATAACAGAGTCAGGCCCATTAAAGAATCAGCAATACAAAATATGCCTACTTAAAATATTTCGAACACTTTGGGGAAAAATTGTATTTGTGATTCTTTAATGGGCCTGACTCTGTTATGGGCCACTCCCGTTAAACATACAACTCTGATTCGGTCTGGAAGCATGCAGAACTGACTCACATCGTAAAAAAAAAAAAAAAAAAAAAAAAAATCCGTCATGAAGCCACCCCGGGTGACTATGTTGTGAAGCCACCCTTGAAGCCACCCGGGGTGCCTACAGCGAAAACCCACCCTCGAAGCCAGCCAGACCGGAGGTGGCTTTGAGGGTGGCTTCGTGACGGATTTTTCCTTTTTTTTAGGATTTGACTCGTTAGAGGGTCTGACTCTATTATTCAGGATTCATGATCCTCGTCCTAGGATATTTCGATGCTGTTTTGCTGTCGTAAAGAGCAAGTGATTTCATGACAAGGTTCGAAGCGCGAAACGCGTGACTTATCGTCAGAAGAGCGAAAGGCGGTCACCGGAGCCTTCCGAGCAGCCACCCAGAGCAAGCACCTAGATCGGGGGTGCTTGCAAGGGTGGATCCGGGGTCGAACTTTGACTTTTTTAGGATAACGTTATGTCTTTGGAGATCAATGACCGAAGCCAGACTTTTTTTTTCTCGAAATTGAACAGAGAACTGCGTCACAATTTTGTCACAATTCATGATTGTCTTAACTTGAGTGGCCCATAACAAAGTCAGGCCCATTCACATCGTGGAAAAAGGAAAAATCTATCACGAAGCCACCCTTGAAGGCACCCCCGATCAGCTGGCTTTCTGTGAAGCCACCCTAGGTGGCTACCAAACCCACCCGGGGTGGCTTCGCAGGATGCCAGCCAATTGGGGGTGCCTTCAAGGGTGGCTGCATGACGGATTTTGCCTCTTTTTACGATGTGATTAAAGAATCAGCAAGACAAAATGTGCACGCTTTTGTAGTCCTACTCGAAAATTTTTGAACACTTTGGGGAAAAAATTGTTTTCATGATTTGTGATTCTTTGATGGGCCTGACTCTGTTATGGGCCACTCAGTTTAAATGTCATTCAGTTGGCCCGAATGACGTGTCATGATGTTGATGCAACCAAGTTAGTGAGTCACCAATACAATTTTTGCGAGAACTATTGTAAGAATTTGAAGCTGAGATACAAAAGCTCCTCAAAAATGTATTAGTGACCCACAAATGGGCCTGACCCGTTGATGGGACTATCACGTTAACGGGCAAGAGCCGAAAATGGGCCACTCGCGCTAACTTAATCGCGATTTCGCATGCATCATCTACGTCCTGGAAATAATATAAAAAACCCCGTCACGAAGCCACACTTGAAGCCACCCAGGGTGGCTACTTTGCGAAGCCAGCCGATCGGGGTTGGCTTCGCAGCTGGCTTCGTTGTGATGCCACCCGGGTGGCTACGGGGAGTGGCTTCTGGTTGGCGTTTTTCTTTCTCATGATATAAATCGGGGGTGGCTACGGGGAGTGGCTTCTGGTTGGCGTTTTTCTTTCTCATGATATAAGTCGGGGGTGGCTCCAAGGGTGGCTTTGTGACGGATTTTCAATCTAATTTTTAGGATGCAATTCTCAGAAGTGAAAATGTACAACCCAAAACTATACCCCCAGTGGCTTCTAGATGCTTCCTGCACCACAAACACCCAGCAGCTTCATCTTGCAAAGTAAATGATGGACTCATTATACATAGATCATTTTGAGAGCAGCAGATGGAAACTTAAATAGAAACCGCGTTCGGGTGAAATCTCGAATGACTTTGCAATTTTTTGGAAAATCATACAACCAATTCCGTTAAAACAAAACCTCATTCAGAAGCTTTTTAAACATTTTGGGAGAAGATTGTAACATGACTGGCCCAATAGTGGGTCAGACCCATTCATATCCTGAAAAAAGGAAAAATACATCCGCGTAGCCACCAAGGTAGCCAGCACATGGGGTGGCTAGACGGACGGATTTTTCTCATTTTTGTTTTTTTGAATGTGATCAGTGAATCACCAATCCAATTTTGAGGAGCAACGTCAAATTCTTTGAACACTTTTCGCAAATTTTGCATTTGTGACCCACTAATGGGACTGATCCGTTAATGTGAATGGGCCAGTCACGCTATTTGTGATTCTTTGATGGGCCTGACTCTGTTATGGGCCAGTCATTTTTAAACGACAAGTCGCATCCGCAAACCCGCCCGAGCAACCACGGTGAGTGCTCAGGGCGATCCGCAGGGACCCACCCGCAATCGAGTGGTTCCTTGGAAGGCAGAGTTAACGTTATGATCGTCTGTCTGCCTTCGTTTTATTAAGCAGAGTTACAAATGCAACACGAACCCATGACATTCATTGATTTGTCACCATCGTTTTCTGCGTCCAAATCACATCGTGAAAAAACGAACGATTCATTCATTTGCAAAGCCACCCCCAATTAGAGTGTCAGGGGTTATAGGCCTGACTTTGAAAATCTAGTAACAGAGTTTCTCTAAATGACTGTGAGATCCCAAAACTACTAGGCAGGATTCTTGATGTGAGACTTGGGTGTTGATCTTGGTTGACGGACTCTGAGGACTTCCAAGCTCAAGCAACTGGCTCTGCACTTTCTCAAAGTTGCATTGAGTTTTCACAAAGTTGACTAACTCCTGTGAACACTCCGTTCAAAGGTAGTATGGCACAACAACTACACAATAGTAACTTAGTAATTGAATATGGCCTTCATGATCAGGCACAAGCGTTCTTGATGCCCTCCTAAGGCTACTGGCTGTTGTATGCTCCATTGTATGACTTGAAATATAGGACTGGTTGAGGTTCCAGGCCCTGGTTGTGGTTTTGGCTGCAATGTAGGTGTTGCAGTGTCAGTGAAGGTGCTGACAACTCACAAGACAAGCTCTCCTATTGCTGAGGAGAAGCACAGACTGAGTATGGTGTTACAGCCATAGGGTCTAGGTACCGCTATGCAGCTATGGTTGGGAAGGTTGTTGGGTACAGATGGCTAGCAAGGATGCAGACTTCTATGCTGCAACATCAGGCTGTGTTCAGCCATCAATGAGAAGGCGAAGGCTGGCAGGTTTTCATTGATCTTCGGTGCAAAAATGGCGGCTTTTGTGTGGAAATCCCCGCAATATTGGGTTAGCCGCGCATGGACCAATTTTTGCCAAACCTTATTTCTTTTGTGCTTGGCGCCATCTGGCTCTCATCAGATCTCACTTTAGTTGGATCTCACCAACTGCATACATTGCATCCTCCTCCTCCGCATCCCCCTCTTGCACGTACTCGCAACTATTGATCCTTTGCTTTGAAAATGACGACCTCGGGAAAATGGGCCAAAGTCTTCAAAGTCTCAATCTACCTCAAGAAGAAGGACGACGTTTCGGATGAGCAGTTTTCCGACTACTATGCCCAGAAGCATGCCGCTTTGGCCAGTCCCGTCTTGCTCAAGTACAACTGCATTTCGTATACCCAGGTATGTTCAACACGCACACTACCTCTCCGCTCTCTGCATCACTTGGAGAGGCACTGACCAAACCCCCCTTCTTTCTTCGGTACGGGATGATGGCTGGCAAAAATAGTTCCACTGTCAAAGCGAAAAAGCCAAAGAACCGCTCGTCTCCATCTTTGGACCTGACGCATTGAGCCCACAGAACCCAATGCAGATCATGCCTTACGACGGATGCTCCTCGTTTGTCTTTGCCAATATCGACGATGCTAGGGGCTTCTTCCACGATCCAGAGACTGCAAAGATCTTGGGTCCTGACGCTGTCAACTTTTCCAACCCGGCCACCATGCAGATTGCCATCGGTGACGAGTTTGTTGCGATCCACGAGGGCAAGGCCCAGTCCTAGATTCACAGAATTTAGAATGTAGTCACGTAGAAGAGAAATGGTCCGTTCATGCTTACAGGATCGAGGCTCGGTGTGGGAAAGTCTGCGTGAGGAAAGGGAGGATGGTGGTATGGCAGTGATATTAATACGCTAAAAGTACAGTGTTATAGAGCAACCTTCCTTGCAGGCAACGCTTGAACTAGTGAAACAGCTCGCGAAAGGGTCCAGGGCAAGGTTTTCAGAGATGATCAAAAGGATAAGACGAACCAAGCCACTCGTCGATCGACAGAGCGCCCGATAGAATGCCATCGAGCGAAGGGAAGAGCGACTGGTCGCCCTGCCAATCGCTCTCATTGGAAGCTACAGTGCCATCACCCACAGACAGCGCCTCGATCGGCTTGCCAGCAGCATCTGTAGCCATGCTTCCAAAGTTGTTAGGATCCAACCAGCTGTAGGCTCCTTCCATACCCGCAGGGGTATTGCTAGCACCATTGGCGTTGTTGTTGTTGTTGTTGTTAACGGCGGCGCGAGTCTTGCCCTCGCCCACCGACGAGACGCTCGACTCGCGTGTCTGTTGTGCCGAGTCTGCCTCGATGCGACGCTTAGCACCCTTGGGTGGTTCCTGCATGCCCGCACCAGGCCCGTTCTCAAAGGCTCGCTTGCGCTTGCATCTGGTCGAGGTAAAAACTTTTTGGAGTACATCGAGGAAGATGTCCTTGGTACCGCTCGTGTCGAGCTTCTCTTCAGCGATCCTCTCGAGTCCACCGAGTCGGGCAAATGCCTCGCGGATCTTGTTCTCAGCGCTGAGGAGCTCTTTAAGGATGCGGCGGGAGTTGCGCGCGGCTTCACTTCCCGGACCGGCTTTGGAGAGCAGCGAAACAGCAGTGGCCAAGCTGGTGCGCACCGCGGCAGCGTCGAGATCGTGCTGACGCGCGCAGCAGAGCTCCATGACGAGCGCCATGGCGGCGCCGAGAAGGTAGAAAGTGACGAGCCAGAACTTGTGAATTACGCTCTGCTCTTGGAGTGAAAGAATGCGGATGATGCAGCTGGCGGAAGAGAGGCATGCCTTGCGTGCGAACCTCCATTCTTCGTCGGTAAAACCAGAGAGCTGATGCACACGGTGGAGTCGAAGGATACGGTTGAGGTACATGAGCTCAAGCATGACGGATTCCATGGCCTGGTCGGGCTTGTCGAACGAGCGATCGGGCGAGTAGCGCAAGCAAGCAGGAGTCGAATCGTGAACCTCGTTGAGCTTGCTGACGAAGCGATGGATCTGGGCGCGAGAGAGCATGGGACGCTCGTTGGAGACATCGACAATCTCGCGGTAGATGGTGACGTAGCGCATGCGCATGGTGATGGACGAGGAGTGGGTATATACGTCTGGAGAGTGAAGCGTGAGACTGTCGTTGTGGATTTCGACGTTGGCGGGAAGGTTGGTGCGGTTTTGGAGCGGGTTGACCGAGTAGGTGCCGAAGTGGGCAACAGCGTGGGACCAGTCGAGCCAGGTGAGGTTCCACCAGATACGGCGGCCGAGCTCACGACGAGCCTCGTTCCTCATGCTAGCCGATGGTTTGTGAGATGCAGCACCGTGATCGAGGCGTGCGAGACCAATGTTTTGGGCGACTTTGATGGCTGAGCCGAGCAGGGCCCACTGTCCGTCTGCTTGCTCCTTTCGGTTGTGCTGGTAGACGCCTAGCAAGCAGATGCATGCAAGATGCTCGAGTTGCTGTGACTGAAGGAAGTTGGACGACCAGAGGAGCTGTTGACTACCTGTACAGAGAGTGTCTGCCAAGCGGGATGCTTCCTTTTTGGAGATGCCGACCTTTTCGAGCAAAGCGGGATCGGAAAAGTGAAGGGCGAGTGCGATGACGACAAAATAACAGCAGACCATGGCACTAGAGACGGGGAAGGCGGCGATGTGTTCTGGCTGCATTTTGGAGAGTTGGAGGAAATCGGTGTGGCTCTCGGGAGGCAAGACACGGGTGGTCCAGTCGACTTGAGAAAAGTAGAATTCGAGGAGGGTGGCGCTATTGGGTGGTAAGAACTGAGCGAAGCGGAAAGCGACATCTGCCGAAGAGTCTGCAGAACGTTGATCGAGCATCTGTTCCTCGTCTGTCTCGGGATCCTTGGATTCGCCCTCGACGGCTACGCCGACAGCGCCGAGTGGCAAGCTCTTGAGTTTGAGCTTGCGCCCCATGGCAGCATCTTCGAAGAGATCTTGGATGTCTTGGCCGATGGGAAGCTCCTGTTTGGAGTGAGTGCGATCGAGGTTGGCAAGCGGATCATCCTGGGTGTTGGATGCGATTGCGGTGGTTGGGTAGTGAGGATCGTTGAGCTGAAGACGATTGTGCAAGACGTAGCGTTCGATGCGATCCATGCGAGCTTCTAGACGGTACAGTCGTTCGGCTTCAAAGCCAATGAAGCGATCAGGACCGAAGGGGGATTCTTGTGGTTCGAGCTTGCTGGAGGAGCCTGATGAGGAAGCGGCAGCGGCGGTGGCAGCGGCGGTGGCAGCGGCGGTGACGTGATCATCGTGGGAGTGGGAGATGGAAGCACGATGCAAAGGAGGCTGTGGTTCGCGGGTTGGAGAGGTGGATGCGGCGTAGGAAGTTGTGATGGAAGCAATGGTTTGCTGTACCTGAGTGCAAGAAGCCGCGTCACCGCGAATGACGCAAGGAGAACAGGGATACTTTTTGTCGCATCTTGTCTTGCGCTTGCGACATTGAAGACAGCTGAGATTCTTGACGCTGCTGCTGCCGCCTATACTTGGATTGGGAGGAATGTTGGTGGCAGTGGATGTAGAAGAAGCAGGTAGGGCATGGTTTGTGAGAGAGGTAGGGGAGACATTGGAGTTGTTGGCGTCGGCGGATGGCATTGCGATGACGATGGCGAGGAGGAAGCGAAGTTTGTGTTTTTAGAGTAAGAGTGCGCGGGTATGAGACAGCATTGCAGGTCAGGGTCTGCAAAGGGGTGCAACAATGGGGGATTCGAGATGACGAGCAATCACGAGAAGGGATTGCGGGGGTGATGCTGCAAGCGTATGTAAGCTAATGTGGTGTTAGTGATTTGTTGGAGACAGAAAGGATTAAGGATTAGGGAAGCAAAGAAGAAGAAGAAGAAGAAGAACGGAGATGGGGCCGCGTATGGTCGCCGAGATGGAAGTAGGTTATATAGACGGAAAGAATGCGCGGGAAGGAATGAAAGGCTCGAGCTTATCTTGTTGCGACAAGAAGGAAATGGATTGTGCTGTACGATATGTGGAAGGACAGCCTTTGCGGGGAAGACAAAGAGAGAGAGAGAGAGAGAGAGAGAGAGAGAGAAAGGGACACAGCCGAATTGAATTTTAGCGCGCGATAAGAGAAGGACTGAACCATCACTTCGGATCGGTTGGGAATGCGGGGCAATGATGCACTTTTTTACGATGACACTGAATGGTCATGTGAGCTTTGATTTGAAATACTGTATACATACTACAGTACTACTGGGTGAGCATGAATCGGGAGAGGGGACAATGATCGATCTCTGTCTTGATTGCGAGGCTTTGATCCAACAACGGCCTAGATTCGCGGAGAGTGTCCGCGGCTCCACTTGCGCGGTCTTGTCACGCTTCTTTTTGTAAACCTGTCACACTCACACACACTCACACTGTGTGACTGTGCTACGACAGTGACCTTCCCCGCATTTTGAGTTTGCTGTCCAAGGTCGCTGCGTCACAATCACAATTGATTCTAATCCAATCGAGCATTCCAAGCAGCCTCGTATCTCGTCCTTGTGCTACTCTCACTCACACACGGCTATTCGCGCAACGCTATTTCGCCGCCTCTCCCACCCTCTTGGCTCTTGGCTCTTCGGACCATGTCCGTGTGTCCGTGTGGAGAAGCCGTCGTTGGCTCTCTGCACCCAACCCTTTACCCCCTTGGCACCATTCGACAAGACAAGCCATTGGATTATAAAGTCAAGCCTTCTTCTTCGCCATCCTCTACCCTCCTCGTCACCATCATCATCACTCCATTCTACACACTTGCTCACTTCCCTCTTACATACATACATACACAATGTCCGACTCTTCCTCATTCAAGCAGCTCAACGTCGCCGTCCTCGGCGGTGGTATCGGTGGTTTCGCTACCGCTCTCGCCCTTCGTCGAGCAGGTCACAAGTGCACCGTCTACGAGCGACGAGACTTTAACGTCGAGGTCGGTGCTTCCATCTCTTGCGCTGCCAACGGTACACAATGGCTTCACGATTGGGACGTCGACGTTCAGTCCGGCCGACCCGTCATCCTCATGGAGCTCACCATGCGCGATTGGGAGTCCGGCGAGATCCTCAACCAGTACCACCTTCACGACTACGAAAAGACTTGGGGCAACGTTTACAACATGTTCCACCGTCAAGACATGCACAAGATGCTCATGGACACCGCCACCTCTAAACAAGGCAAGGGTACCCCCGTAGAGATTGTCATGGACCACATTGCAGAGGATGTCAACACCCAAACCAACGTCATCACCTTCCGCAACGGCAACAAGGTCACCGCTGACCTCATCATTGGCTCCGACGGTATTCGTTCCAAGGCTCGTGTCGCTATCGGCGTTACCCCCGACATCAAGTCGGCTCCTCAGACCTGCTACCGATGCAACGTTACCAAGGAGGAGGTCGAGCGTCTCGGTCTCACCTGGGCTGCTGACCCCGCCATTCAGTTCTGGGGCGGATACCCCAAGGGCGACCTCAACCAGTACTACAAGATCGTCATGAGCCCATGTGCCGGTGGTGACGTCGTCTCCTTCTACTGCTTCATGCCTACCGAACTCACAAAGCACCAGTCCGAAGGTTTCGTCTTTGAGGAGGTGCCCCCCGAGGAGATCCTTGCCGGTGACTACTCAAGGCTCGACCCTCTTTGCGTCAAGCTCATCCAGAATTCGGTCGAGCGCAAGCCCTGGCGATTGTACGTCCACCAGCCTTACTCGCACTGGTACAAGAAGCAGACCTGCATTCTCGGTGACGCTGCCCACCCAATGATGCCTCACCAATCTCAAGGTGCCTGCCAGGCCATCGAGGACGCTGCTGCTCTCGGTATCATCTTCTCCAAGGACTACAACTTCACCAACAACATTGAGGCTGGTCTCAAGCTCTACCAGGACATCCGCAAGCCTCGTGCCACCCGTGTTCAGCAGGCTTCCACCGCCGCACTCGAGAACCTCAACGAGCGCATCGGATTCTCGTCGCTCAGCGCTCCCGACGCCGCTCTCGCCGCCAAGGAGAACAAGCTCACCGTCAACGAGATGAACACCTACGACATGAAGAAGCACATTCGCGACACCGTATACCCCAACCAGAAGTCGCCATCATCAACCAACGGCATCCCCAACATCCCTGCTAGCTCCACAGCCATCGCCACCGATGCGTAAAAACCAAAAAAACAAAAAAGAACAAAAACAAAACAAAAGAAGATGCTTCATTCTAAACATATCTTTTCATTGCTTCCTGTTGTAACTTTCTCTTTTCCATTACATGGCATATGAACATTGTCTCCCACAGCATTTGATGCTCAAGATTGTGTGTGCCACAAGGCGTGATTCAGAGATGTGAAGCCTATGTCCAGCGAATCATGGTTTGAGAACACTTCTGACCCAAGAGTATAGCTGTCAGATAGAGCAAATCTCCGCCACGCAAGAGTGGAGTCGCGGAGTATCGCTCGCCCGTTCGGCCCGACAGCTCCGGCAAAGAGATACGTGCGATTCAGTCGTTCCTAGATTCAAGCAAGCGAATCTTTAGCCCACCGATCTTTCTCACGTGGAAAGGGAGGGGGGAGAGGAGGGAGGATTTGTTGGTGGGATTGGTGGGTTGATGATATCGGAAGACGCCATCCCGCTACAAATCTACCGCAAGGTGCGAGTGGATAGAGCAAGGACAAGGTTGAGGAGCATCGGCCAATTGCGATACTGGCATTCTGGCGCGAGATTATATGCCCTTTCTCAAACGGCAGAGCATTGGTTTTCTGTAATATCTGTGGTTGGCCGAATTCGTGCGACCCTGTACTGTACCAAGGCTACTTGTTGAGTGAGATTTGCGCCTTTTGCTTATCATTCTGCCAGCCAGGATAGGGAGGAGAGCATGCATGGAAGCAAGCTAAAGAAGCACCTGAACTTCATGCAGGGAACAGTGCGTTTCTTTTGTTGTATTTCCAATTCCGATGTCGTTGGCTTCGACGGTCGAATTGCGCTCCGCCGCCTGTCACGCCATATTTATGCGCAATCGTTCCATCCCTTGCCAATCATCAAAACCCTTTCCCTAATCGGAATGAGACCTTCCGCACTTTTCGTAGCGCCTCTCAACCCCGCTCTGCTGAACCGCAGGTTGGAGAGGAACACAAGCGAAGCGTAGGCATTCCATCGGACCGGTGTCGGTGTTTCTTGTACTCTGATTGTGAGATTGAGCTGTATGGTGTGATAGCCACATGGTGGGGCGGTTAGCGCAATAGAACAGGTTCTATTTCTCAGCCTACAAGTACAAGTGAGGTGAGAAATCAAGCAGCTGTCTGTTGCATCACAGTGGGGGTAAGGATGCATTGCTGTGGTACGTTCCTGAGCTATACTCTGTCTCAAAAGTTGATGTATAAGAAGCGCCCTGTTTTGTGTCGTATGAGCTCGTTCTGCCCCCTCCTCAGTAAAGTTTTCACCCTTTGATCTTGGTCGAAAGATCATCAAAATGACCAACCCCTCACCCGCGCTGGAGAGCCCAGACGAGCTCTCCCAGCTACCCATCCTTGCTCCCACTGCCACCTCTTCCCCCTCCACCCCTCCTTCGGAAAAACCTTCTTCGATCGACGAAGACAAGCAGCCCAATGATAAACCCCAAACCCCCGATGTGACATCCTCACCTTCTCCTCCCCTCCATGAAACAGCTTCGGAAACCGTCGAACCTCACAACGGCGAAAAGGTGATTCGCAACGGTCGCGATGTCTCTGACCATCTCATCAGCGATCGTGATGACGGAGATGCATGTTTCACCTTTCGTAGCATTACACTTGGTCTTGTCGGAGCGGCTTTCCAAGCGGTACTGACCCAGATCTATCGGTTTAAACCCACCACGGCCGACATCAGCGGTACTTTTTTGGCAATCATCATTTACATCCTCGGCACTGCATGGGCACGTCTCTTGCCGACCAAAAAAAGCCTCGTTGCTCGATTCGGCGATGACAAGCTCCCGCACTGGCTCATCACCTCGGTCCATTTCATCAATCCTGGAGATTTTGGCCTGAAAGAACACGCAATCGCCAGCATCACCGCATCTAGCGCCTCCAACGGTGCCCATTCCAGCGACGTCTTTGGCACCCAAAAACTCTTTTACACCGATATCCCCGTCACCAACACCACCGCCGTTCTGTCTGTGCTTTCCATCGGACTGTTTGGCTATGGTCTCGCGGGAATCTTCAGACCCATCATCGTCTACCCTGCCGAAATGGTGTATTGGGGTACGCTGCCGTTGGTGGATCTCTTCCAAGCTTTTCATTGGGATAAGAGTTTCAGTGCCAAACGAACAAAGGCGTTTTGGTACAGTTTCTGTGGGATGGGTCTCTACGAGTTTTTCCCAGCCTACATCTTCCCAACTCTCAACTCGTTTAGCATTCCATGCTTGGCCAGTATGCATGCACCGAAGCGAATTCAGCAGACGCTGACAAACATCTTTGGTGGAGCCCAAAGCAACGAAGGCATGGGTCTGTTGTCTCTCAGCTTCGATTGGCAATACATCACCTCTACCCAACTTTCGCTTCCTCTGATTCAACAGGCCAATAGCTGGATTGGATACGCAGTATGCTACGCTGCCATGGCAGGAATCTACTATAGCAACATTTGGAACGCTAAAAACTTCCCCTTCATGTCGACGAGCATCTTTGCCGACAATGGGAAAAAATACAACCAGAGTGCTGTATTCGTCAATGGCATTCTGGACAGGACCAAGCTGGAAGCGGTAGGATATCCAAATGTGACGGGAACGTATGCTTGGGGAATGCTGGTTAGAAATGCAGCCATTGGAGCGCTGGTGACTCATGTAATGCTGTTTTGGGGCAAAGATGTTCTAAAAAGCATCCGACAGAGTCGAGACAAGACGCAACCGGATCGACACTGGAAAGCGATGCAAAAGTATAAAGAGGCTCCACACTGGTGGTATCTGATCCTTTTAGCGATCTCTTTCGTGTTTGGATTGATCGTAGTCTTGACGCAGGATACGACGTTGCCGTGGTACGGATACGTTGTAGCGCTTGTGTTGGGGACTGTGGTTGCGCCGTTTTCGGGTGTACTGTATGCGCTACTGGGTAACGGGATTAGTACCAACAATCTAACCAAGATGATCGGAGGTGTCGTTTCACCAGGCCGCCCTCTTGCCAATCTTTACTTTTACGCTTGGTCCCACTCCACAATTGCCCAGGTGATCAACCTATCCAACGACCTCAAGATGGGACAATATCTCAAGATCCCTCCTCGATCCATGTTCATCACCCAAGTCATCGGTACCGTATTCGGCGCTTTTCTCAACTACGCCATTGCGTCGACGATCATCAGCTCCAAATTCGCCCTTCTCCACACCAATACGGGAAGCTACGTTTGGTCCGGCGCCTACTACCAGAGTCTCAACGTCAGTGCCGTAACGTGGAGCATGGCAAAGTACATGTATGGTCCAGGAACGGGATACTTTGTTATACCTATGGCAGTGCTTATCGGTATGGCGGCGGTGGTGGTCCATTGGACTTTTACAAGGTTCGTCCCCCGAATTGGAAGCTTTGAGACCAAAAATTTGGTCCTACCTACAGTCTTCCTCTACTCGGCTTGGATGACCGCAGGCCAGAACTGCGTCATCTTGAGCACAATCCTCGTCGGTCTCATCTCCCAAGGTTGGGTGAGGACAAGATACCCCAAATGGTTCAAAGAGTACAATTATATCATCGGTGCCGGTTGGGACGGTGGATCCTTGTTGGTAATTTTCATCCTCAGCTTCGCCGTGTTTGGCGCGGCGGGTACCGAACATCCTTTCCCTACCGTAAGTATCCAAATTCGACGCGGGCAGATAGATGCTCGTGACGATAGAGGGTTGACCAGATTCGCTCACCAAACACTGCTTCTTTCTTATCCTTATTTGGTGACGATTGCAATCACATCAGTGGGCAGGCAACCCAGACGGCTTCCCAGACTACTGTCCCGACCCGTCGTCTTCTTAGCCTCCATTTCAGACCACCCCCGTTGAGTAACGGATCCAAGTTGTCGAACATCCTGCCTTATCACAGCAGTAGAAATGCATCTTATGTTCGTACAAGATTAGAATTTCCTTCGTGTAGCGCGCGTGTGTGTGGGGGTGCGATTGTAGTTGACACTGGTGTAATGCGTAATGGGCTTAAACAAGGCTCTTGGGAGCGGGCAAGACTGGCTGACCCTCGGCGGTCTGCAGATGTGAATCGATCGGGGTGAGACGGCAAAGGAAGGGGGTCAGATCGGGATATCTCAGATTATCATAGGAGAAGGTAGGATGATCAACTTACGACGTAGGCGCTGGACAGACCACCGTCGACCAAAAGGTCGTGGCCGAGGACGTAGGAGGATTCGTCGGTGGCGACTGCAAGATCCACCACAAGCGATAAAAGGAAGACAAGAGAGTCAGTTGAAGATGCCAAAAGACGCTTGATCTAAGTATAGGAGCGAGACGTACGGAAAAGGACGGCCTTGGCCTGTTCGACAGCCTCACCGAATCGGCCCATAGGCAGGTGGGTCATGCGACGGTTGAGCTTTTCGGGGGTGTTGAGGAAGTCCATGAGGAGTGGTGTCTGCAGTGGGCCACTGTTTGCGTTCAAGGGAAGTTGATGGTCAGAAGGTGAGATGGTTAGTCGGTCAGCATCGGATTTACGTAGAGAGAAGCCTCGGTAGAGCAAAGATGGAGATACGCACGGGCAGAGCGAGTTGACACGGATTCCCTCCCTAGCGTGGACCATGGCAAGTTCGCGAGTCATGGCGAGGACAGCGCCCTTGGAGGCGGTGTAGGCGATCTGGGGGGTGGCAGCGCCCATGATGGCGACGAATGAGGCAGTGTTGATAATGGAACCACCGACATGAAGACCCTTGGACTCGTCGGTGGGGTTGTTTCGCATGGCGATGATGGCGTGCTTGCAGCCGTACCAGACGCCCTTGACGTTGATGGCCTGGGTCAGGTCCCAGATCTTTTCGTCGGTGTTGAGGGCGTTGTCGTCGGCGGGGTGCATGATACCGGCGTTGTTGAACTGTCAGAGAGCCACGCAGCAGAAAAAAATAATGGTATGTAAGACGAAGCTGATTCAGCTAAACTTGGAGGGTAGTGGAGGGTAGTGGGGAAGTTCTTACCATAACGTCGAGACGGCCAAACTCATCAACGGCGCGCTTGACGATAGCAGCGACCTCGTCCTCCTTGCTGACGTCGCACTTCATGGCGATGGCCTTGACGGGAAGCTCGGCATTGTTGAAACGCTCGTTGACGAGATCAGCGGTCTTTTGGCAGGCTTCGAGGTTGATATCGGCGAGAACAACGTTGGCACCCTCGGAGGCAAAGAGGATGGCGCATTCACGGCCGATACCGCTGTAATCCATCGATAGGGGGATGAAAGAGTGTCAGTAGGAAGAGCAGAATTACATGCAATGGACAGAGAGAGAGAGAGATACTCACGAGCCGCCGCCAGTGATGACAGCCACCTGATGGATGAGTCGAAGTCGAACAGTGTCAGCAAGAGTTTGAAATGAGGTTCGTTTGATGGTGAAGATGACTTACGCGGTGAGGAAGACGAAGACCAGGCATGATTAGAATTGGGTTGAGATGGTGTTGCTGATGACTGAGCAAGTGATGGTGATGGTGAGAAGCAAAGCAAAGCAAAGGAAAGCAACAAGCGCCCAAGATGCGGAGACGATCCGAATAGGCGGGACCGTGCGTGTGTGTCACTTTCTCGGAGTGCTGCTGTGACTGTGCTTATCGAGCGTCGGAATGCGATTTTACAGAGAGTGTGGCAACACAAAGCAGAGTGTCACGAGTGTTTCTGTGCCGCGGCCTAAATCTTGCAGCAGACAGATAGAAAGCTAGTTGGATTTCGTTTGGGGCTTGCTTCCTTTTCCCTTCTTTTCTTTCTAAATTTCGGTATTTTGGCCGGAGCTTTGTCTAGCACCAGCAAGCAAAGCGTAACGCACTCGCAATTTTCACAGCAGCGCTTAAGCACTCGACACTCAAGCTCCGGTCACAAAAAGAAATCGCTCCGGTATCTTTCGGTCTTCAGCTACAATTTGATGTTTTTCTTCTGAGCACATGATCTACTACTAACGAAATAGAAGAGAAGAGGCTCGACACTCAAGCCTTGCGCAATCGCATGTGGATCGACTTGGGCTGGGTGAGCTGGTCAAATCCAAGCGTGCTCAGACTGACACCACGACCGCTGTCCTTGACACCAGTCCAAGGCAGGGCAGGATCGAGCACATCAGCGCGGTTGAGGTACACTGTGCCGGTCTCGAGCTCGGTAGCAAGCTTGTCAAACACAGCAGCCGAATCGGCGTTCTCGATATCGGTCCAGATGGAAGCGGTGAGACCGTAGTGCGAGTCGTTCATGAGCTTGAGCGCCTTTTGGTCCGACTCGACCTTCTGAATACCGATGGCCGGACCGAAAGTCTCTTCGGTCATGATCTCCATCGAGTGGTCTACATTGACGAGCACAGTGGGTGCCACGAGGGCGGTGCCGGCCTTGGCTTCAGGGAAAAGATCCGAGGGGATAAGGTTCTTGGCTCCTTTGCTCAATGCGTCGTCGACCTGCTTGCGGATGCGTTCGGCCGAGGCGAGACTGACAACAGGGCCGAGCGAGACACCTGTCTGGCTAGGATCGCCGAGCTTGTAGCCCTTGGCGACGGCGACGAACTCCTCGACAAACTTGTCAAAGACGGAAGCGTGCACGTAGATGCGCTCTACCGAACAGCACGACTGACCCGAGTTGAACATGGCGCCATCCACCAGCTCTTCTGCCGCCCACTTGATGTCTGCGTCGTGACGAACGTAAGCTGGATCCTTGCCGCCGAGTTCGAGACCGACACCCTTGAATCCAGGGCCATCCGCCGCCGCCTTGGCAAGCGCCTTTCCACCGGCAACCGAACCGGTAAAGATGAGGAAGCCAATGCGTGCATCCGCAGCCAGCTTGGCAGTGGTCTCAAAGTCGAGGTGAGCAATCTGAAGCAGACCCTTGGGCAAGCCTGCTGCCTCGAGGGTGCGCTGGAAGCTCTCTGCGGTGAGTGGCGTTTGGGGCGATGGCTTGAGGACGACGGCGTTTCCTGCGAGCAAAGCGGTGATGAGACCGTTGACAGTGGTCAGGTAAGGGTAATTCCAGGGTGTCACGATAGCCACCACGCCAAAGGGATCACGCCGAATGGCGAGTTTGAGGTTGGGCGTCTCGGTCTCAGTTCGAGGCGAGTCGGCGAGGCAATCCTTTGCCACCTTGCAGAGGTATCGGCATCGTTGAAGCGCACCCTTGATCTCTCCAGCACACTGTCCAACAGGTCGGCCCATCTGTACGGAGAGCTCCTTGCCTAGCTCCTCCTTTTCGGAATCGAGAATGCCCATCCATTTTGTGATGATGGCGACCCTCTCATCGACGGGGACCTTGGCCCATGACTTTTGAGCCGCAGCGGCGGATTGGATTGCCTGGTCGAGTTCGGAGGCGGAGAGCAGCTGCTTTTTGCAGACGACGCTCTGATCGTATGGTGCGATTGTGGTTTGAATCGACGACATATTTGTGCGATAAGCTTGCTTGCGATCGATTGGTGTGGTGGTTTGGAAGGATGTTCAAGAGGCAACAAGAAGCGCAGTCAAGAGCATATTCCGAGTGGCGCCGCTTTGGATTTTCGCAGTCAAAGGGCGAGTGGAGGTCAACGACACGCGTGACTCTCTGGAACATCACACGGCACTGAAGCAGTTCGGCGCTTTTCCGGGAGCAACAAAGATAACAGACTCGAGTTATGCCTCGGCAACTCCGCTCCCCCCAATCTCCCGTGTGCTCGGACCATCCCGAACAAAAGGGTCACGAGGCGCTTTCCTATTCCACTCCGAGCATTGCATGCCATCGTATCATCCCTTTCGCACCGAAAAACCTCCTCGTCACTACTACTACCACCACCACCACCGCCAAACGTACCCCACTCGGCGCAGCAAGTACCAACATCGATCGCCGCCATGTCAAAGAAACCCATCACATACCAAGACCTCGAGGAGCTCCTCAAAAATGACAACAAGGTCAAAGTAGGAGGTAAGTGATATCTCCACTCCTCTGTCCCCTGTCAACATCGTCATCGCCAACGCAGATACTGACCCTGACGCTTTGGCGACTGCCTTCTCTGGTTGGCTCGCAGGCCTCGACGTCGATGGCATCGTTCGCGGCAAGTACGTCTCCAAAAAAAAGTTCCTCTCTGCCGCCAAGCCCGATTCGGATTTCGGCTTTTGCTCCGTCATCTTTGGCTGGGACATGCACGATCTCGTTTACCCCACCGAGCTTCTCGTCTCCAACAAGGCCAATGGCTACCGTGACCTCTCTGCCAAGATCGACCTCGATACCTATCGCCGCATCCCTTGGGAGGACAACCTTCCCTTTTTCCTCATCCGCTACTTTAACGCTGACGGCACCCCACTCGCCGTGTGCCCCAGAAACCTGTTGAGGTCAGTCACCAGCAAGATCGACTCTGAGCTAGGGCTGCACTGTATGGCAGGGGCAGAGTTCGAATACTTCCAGTTCGCAGAGACCGCTCAGTCGCTCGAGAAGAAAGGGTTTGTCAAACTCACGCCTCTCACTCCAGGAAACCATGGCTACTCGATGCTCCGCACCTCGCTCAACAAGGACTACTTTCTCGAGCTGTTCGACGCCGCCGAAGCGTTTGGCATCGACGTTGAGGGACATCACACCGAAACTGGACCCGGAGTGTACGAAACCGCCCTGGCTTACACCGAAGTGACTCGCATGGCCGACATGGCAGTCCTCTACAAGCTCCTCGCCAAATCGGTCGGTATCAAACACGGCATCATCCCTACCTTTATGGCCAAACCGCATGCCAACCTCGCCGGATGTTCGGGTCACATCCACGTCTCGCTTCGCGACCCCGCCACAGGCAAGAACATCTTTGCACTGAGCCAAGAAGAGATTGCGGCAGGTGGGAGGAAGGATGCCAAGTACGACGATGTCAAGTATCTCTCTCAAATCGGAGAGTACTTTTTAGCGGGGGTCATGTCAGGTTTGCCGGATATCATGCCTTTGTTGTGTCCTACCATTAACTCGTACAAGCGTTTGACTACGGGTGAGGCCTACTGGGCGCCCAACATCTGCTCGTATGGGTATGATTCACGTCTGGCATCTGTACGCATTCTTGGTCCACCCGACGTACCCGATTACGGTACGCGCTTCGAAGTCCGAGTACCAGGAGCCGACCTCAACGCGCAATACGCCTTTGCCGCCATCTTTGCGCTCGGCCTCTACGGCATCCAACAAAAACTCGAACTCCCCTTTGCTCCTTTAGATACAACCCGCAGCGTCAAGGATCAAAAGTTGGTCTACCTCCCCACATCGCTCGAAGCAGCTACACAACGATTCATGGCCAAGGAGAGTCTGGCTAGAAAGGTGCTCGGTGACACGTTGGTGGATCATTTTGGTGGGACGAGAATGCACGAGGTTGAGCTGTTTAATGCCACGGTGACGAATTGGGAGATGGAGAGGTATATGGAGTTGATCTAGGCGATTCGTGGGTCCTGCTTTGATGATAGAGAATGCGGAAATGGATGCTGAAATACACATATAAGACACGACAGAAGATGCACATGAAAGAATTGGGCGGTCGTGTGGGGAAGAGAGTTCAAAGTGTGATTGTGATTACGATGGTGAATGAAATGGAGCTAGAAAAAATTGGCAGATTTGGGCAGCGTAGCTTCTAAGGATTGTTTTAGTTGGCAGGAGTGACGTACAGTCTTCCCTGGTAAGCCTTGAGGGAGCCCTTTTCGGCTTCGTCTCTGGTGTCGAGTAGGATTTCGGCGTTGTTGAAATCGTCTGGCAATTGGTAGGTTTGCAACTTGTCGGTAAAGTTGAGCACGACGAAAGCCTTTTCACCACTTTGACCGAGTTTGACAAATTTGAACAAGTGCTCATCCTCCTCTTCGATCAATCTAAACTGTCCACGTCCGAGCAAGCTAGCACGTTGTTTACGAGTGGCGATCATCTTGCGGTAAAAGTTGAGCACCGATTGCGGATCATTCTGTTGAGCCTCGACGTTGATGGATGTATAGTTGTCGTTGGTACGCATCCAAGGTTTGGTGGATGGATCCGAGGAAAATCCACCATTGGGAGCAGAAGACCATTGAACAGGCGTTCGAGCATTGTCGCGACCCAGCTTGTTGACACCTTCCAAGGCCTTTGCGAGTGCGGTGGCGTCGTTGTTGGTACGAGCTTTAACCGCGGCAAAGTAGTTGATGCTGTTGACGTCGAGATACTCTTGAGCTCCCCAAGTTGCGGGGATGTTGGTCATTCCGATTTCTTGACCTTGGTAGATGTAGACGGTTCCGGTGAGGGAAAGGTTCATGAGGGCGAGGAGTTTGCCAGAATCGGTGATGTGTTGGGGTTTATCGGAAGCGTAGCGCGAGATGGATCGTGCAACATCGTGATTCTCGATGAAAACGGTGGTCCAGGCATCGTTTCCTTCGGTGAAACGTTGCCATTTGTCGACCACCCTCTTCATCTGAGGCAACTTGAAGCCGTCCAACGTCATCAAGTCGACCGGGTTGCGTCCCAAATCGACAATGTCGAATTGAAACACTTGGCTAAGCTCGTTCTCAGCAGCGGAGACGTAGCGTACGACATCGGCAGTCTTGGGAGTGTTGGGAAGCTCTCCCACCGTCATGGCATCGTAACGTTCGAGGATGGCGCCCATCTCCTTGAGATAGGTATGCATCATGGGACCGTTGCAGTAGAGCATACCTGCAGGTTGGGTTTCAGCGCCTTGATCGACGATGGGTGCATCGGGGAAATCCATGGGCTTGGAATACATGTTGACGGTATCAACGCGGAATCCATTGACACCCTTTTCGAGCCAAAACTCCATAGCGCTCTTGTAGATGGCTTTGCGACATTCTTGGTTGGTCCAGTTGACGTCGGGTTGTTCGGGGCAAAAGAGGTGGAGGTAGTATTCCTGAGATTCTTCGTCCCAAGTCCAAGCGGGTTGGTTAAAGTTGGACCTCCAGTTGTTGGGAGGTTTCCTGTTTCCATCTGCGTCGTACTTGGCAGGACGCCAGATGTACCAGTCTCGCTTTGGGTTTTGTTTGGACTTGCGAGATTCTTTGAACCATGCATGCTGATCAGAGGTGTGGTTGATGACGAGATCGAGGATGATCTTGATGCCGCGAGCGTGGCATTGTTGGATCAACTCGTCCATGTCGGCAACGGTGCCGTAAGGAGGGTAGACGGATTCGTAGTCGGAGATGTCGTAACCCATGTCGATTTGGGGAGAATCGTACATAGGAGAGAGCCAGATGGTGTTGACACCAAGAGACTTGATGTAGTCGAGGCTGGAAATGATGCCTTGGATATCACCCATACCGTCGTTGTTGCTATCGCGGAATGAGGCGGGCCAGATCTGGTAGACGATGGCATCGCGAAACCAAAAGGTACGCGAGCTGGAGCCGACAAGAGACTCGTTGGAAGGCATGTTTGGTTGGGAGGAAAAGGGGGGAAAAAAAAAGGGTAAAGCTGATGTGCAACAAACGTCTATAACAGGTTTGGTGGAGCAAAGGATGGGATGTGAGATGAGGATTACGAGTATGTGGGGGGTTTTTAAAAGCGATGAGGACAAAGATCCTCGGTTGTTTGAACAGAGGGCGGAGGGACTATGTGACGTGTGTCAAGTGCAACAAGTGGGAGCGTGCGGGAGGATTGTGGAGAAAGATGTACCGAGCCGCGGTGGCAAAAAAAGGGTCTCTTTACTTCGGCGAGATTCAACACAAGCGCAGCGAAGGGAGCATCAAAGGAAGGATTGTTTGTGCGCACACATGCAAGTACAGTACAGTTGTACAGTACTGTAGTCAAACCGGTACAGGTTGTTCCGGTGGCTGGATTCTCGCAAGCAAAACGTGGGGGCCCACTACGGTACCATGCTGAGGTGTTGTTTTTATTCAAGAGACGCTGAACTGTGTGAGGATGCATGTGGGGAAAAAGCCAGACCGAAAACTTGGTCTGATTCGCACTCTGTTTCGTTTTCGCATCCACTTTGAGCATGACTCGTGCCACTGTTGTGTATTGAATATGTTGCTGTTCATCATTTCCGAGAACGAGTGAGATGCTACGATGACGAGGCGAGGGGTTTACACCGATCAAAAGGGTATCGAGCATCACAATGGTGAATGGTGAACACATCAAAAGCGCTTGACGGAGGATCTTAGGTTGAAGAGAAGCCAATGGTGAAGAGGGCAATTGCCGACAAAGCGCCGAGATGAATCCGAGTATGCGGCGATAGGATACGGACGAGAACGAGAACGAGAACGAGAAGGGGGAATGTGGTTGCACATGGCGATATTGTTTGTAAAAGCGAAGTTGCACCGAGCAAAGACCACGATGGGCATTACCCCGCGTAACACAGTCACACAACTAGGGACATCAAATGTTACGCCTAACAAGAACCAAGCATTCCAATCTCGCCGAAGATTGTCCGGCTCTACTCTACTCTACTGTACTCTGTTAGCCATACAGTACTTTGACGAGCAGTCCAAATCTGGCCGAAGATCCACCGTCTCCGCCTCCACCTCCGCGTTTTGTACTGTTCTCGATACAACTCCGCTCGGGTTACAATGATTGTACTGCCGAGAAAGTACACCCGACGCATCTATTCCTCTGTTTGGATGCTGGATTTGTATTCTGTCGTCAACGTCTCAGCTGACCTCGCTTGCTGGAGAGTTTTAGAGTTGAATTCGAATTCGAAAACAAATTCTATAATTATTCACATTCTCACACACTTTTCATGGTCCACAATTGCAAAATGAGAAAATGCAAAGCAACAGCTACAGTAGCTCGGCAAAAGAAACAGAGATTTTGTGGGGAAAACCATTCCATGTGTTCCTGGGAGCATCTAGCCAGCGAGCAACGCCAAGCGTCCCCGCATCAAAGTCTAGTTCGACATGGTGCCATCTCCATCCCACCATCCACATACCACATGGTGTCGTATACGCAACAGCTTCAACCAACAGCAAAACCACTCAGACTACAACAGTCAAGCTAACCTAAAGCGTAAGCGTGCGGAACGCAGCGCAACTCTTCAACACCAAACTACAGTTAGTAGCACCAAACGGAGATTCAAAATTTCCACATCCACCGAGCTCTCTCCGTCGCTACTTTGCACGCAGCTAGCTCATCAAGGAGCAGTCTCGGACCATCTTTCTCTCTTACTGTATACCATACCATACCATACCATACCATGCTCTGCTCTCTTTCTTTTTTCTCTCTCTCAATCATCTCTCCCCCCGCAATTCCTCATCCACTCTTCCACTCTCCCTTCAACATGCCACTCGCATGACCGAGACCACACCTTTCCTTTCCATCCCCCCGCACTCCTCTTTCTCTTTCGCTTTCTCTTTCTCTTTCTCTCTTTCTCTTTCTCCGCACTGCTCAACTGCCACCTAACATCATCCGCATCCCATTCCCATCCTTTCCTCCATCATCCTCTTGCACATCCACTCACCTACAGTCCATCCGCCTTGTTCCATACACCCTCCCATCCCCCGCACTCTTCCAATATCTCAACCTCAATGTGTATATTACCACCTCATCTTTAATCACTTTTCCATCCCTCGTCCCCATCATCATCAACAACAACCTCTTCCTCCTCTTCCCCCTCTTCCCCCCTTCTCTCCACATCTACGCTCTTCCATCATCATCATCATGGGCTTGCAACACGGCCAAGACGTCGCCCGCATCGACTCCAAGGCTGCCGCCGCCATCGCCTCCAAAGTCGAGGACTACGATGCCCTCGTACACGATGCCGCAGAGGCCACCAAGGCTCAGGAGACCATGAGCTTGGCTAAAGCCATCAAGACTTACCCCAACGCCATCCTCTTCTCCGTCATCCTCTCCCTCGCCGTTGTAATGGAAGGGTAAGTTTGGTCTTCCATTTGCGCCTACACACACCACCCTTTCAAGCATTCACTCACTCGTTCCACATCTTTGTCTCTCTCTCTCTCTCTCACACACACACACACACACACACACACACACACACACACACACACACATACAGATACGACACCCTTCTCCTCGGTAACTTTTTCGCACAGCCTGCTTTCCAAAAGAAATACGGTGTCTGCAACGCCGCCGGTACAAAGTGCGAAATCCCCGCCGCTTGGCAATCCGGTCTCACCAATGGTTCCCAGGTCGGTTCCATCATTGGTCTCCAGCTCACCGGTATCGCATCCGAGCGCTTCGGTTACCGCAAGACCATCCTCGTCGCCCTCTGCTTCATGACCGCCTTTATCTTTATCCCCTTCTTTGCTCCCAACCTCGCTGTCCTCCTCGTCGGCCAGATCCTTCAGGGTCTTCCCTGGGGTGTCTTCCAGACCCTCACCACCTCGTACGCCGCCGAAGTCACCCCCGTCGCTCTTCGTCCTTTCCTCACCACCTGGGTCAATGGATGCTGGGTCGTTGGTCAACTCATCGCCTCGGGTCTCCTCCGCGCCACCGTATCCCGCACCGACCACTGGGCTTACAAGATCCCTTATGCCGTTCAGTGGGTCTGGCCCGTCCCCATCTTCATCGGATGCTGGTTCGCCCCCGAATCCCCCTGGTGGCTCGTTCGTCAGAACCGTCTCGAAGATGCCAAGCACTCTCTCCGTCGTCTTGCCGCCAACGACCGCGAGTTCTCCGACCACGAGGCCGACCAGACCGTTCAGATGATGATCCACACCAACGAGCTCGAAAAGGCCGCCGCAGAAGGTGGAAGCTACTGGGACTGCTTCAAGCGCACCGACCGTCGTCGTACCGAGATCGCCTGCGTCGTCTGGCTCATCCAAGTCTTCTGCGGTGGTCCTCTCATGGGTCTCTCCTCCTACTTTTACACCAAGGCCGGTCTCCCCACCGAACAGGCTTTCAACTTGTCCATCGGTCAGTTTGCCATGGGTCTCGTCGGTACCCTTAGCTCTTGGTTCCTCCTGCGCAAGTTCGGCCGTCGTTCGCTTTACCTCTACGGTCAGCTTGCTCTCTTCTGCCTCATGATCACCGCCGGTGGCCTCGCCTTCAAAGCCGATGACAAGAGCGTCTCCTGGGCTATCGGTTCCATGCTCCTCATCTTCACCTTCGTCTACGACTTGACTGTTGGTCCCGTTTGCTACTGTCTCGTTGCCGAAATCTCGTCCACCCGTCTTCGTGCCAAAACCATCGTCCTGGCCCGTAACGCATACAACATCGGTGGCATCATTGCCAACATCCTCTCGCCTCGCATGCTCAACACGGATGCTTGGGCGTGGGGAGCTAAGGCGTCGTTCTTTTGGGCTGGCACCGGCGCCGTCTGCATCGTCTGGACCTTCTTCCGTCTTCCCGAGACCAAGGACCGATCCTACGGTGCGCTCGACATTCTCTTTGAGCAGAAGGTCTCGGCTCGCAAGTTTGCCTCGACTGAGGTTGACATGTTTGCCTCGCACACCCAGGCCGCCCACCACGGCGCCAACTCGGTCGACGACGAAAAGGCCAGCTCCACCGACAAGGTCGACGGCGTCGTCGCAAACACCACCGGTCTCAACTACAAGTACGAGGCCTAAAAAAAAACATCACTCTCACGCACACAGCTTGTCTTTTTGAAATCAGCAAAGAGATTGGTACATATATCCCAGAGCGCACAGTGTTTTTGTCTTCTTCTTTTCTTCTTCGGCCCTTGGGCTCTGCTTGCTTCTTTTTGTTGCTTCCTTCTGCTCGCCTCTCTTTGTATGTATGCAGTACTGCACTTCCATTGTCATGAAACGGGATTCCATTTTTGTCACGCACACGCACAGCACGCATGCCACAGCTCTAGACTGCCTGCCGAAACAACATGGTCCGAGTCTGTCGAGCTTCACGGCGATCAAGAGCTTCCGAGCATCATTCACATGACAGTCAAGATGAAAAGGGTCAAACCTTAGCGAGTCGCGAGCGAGCCCTTAAGATGCATAGATTGCGACATGAATGATCGGAGTCAAGTTATCTTTGGAAGGGGGGGGGGGAATCATTCGACCTTGACAAATGCCGGCTTGGGACGATTTGGTGTACCGTAGAAATCGCGATAGATCAGCCAAAGCGTGGTGAGAGCGGACAACAAGGTGGCCAAAGCGTTTGCGCTCAATTCGGCGGATGGCCTGGTCACTCGTCGGATAATGAAACGCTTCCAAGACGTTTGTCGGCAAAAGAGGCAACGCCAATCCGATCCCATACATAACACCTAGCCAAACGCGTTGCAAAGGGATCGTAAAGCCTGTATACGTATGCAACTTGGCCCAAGTGCGATGTCGCACGTCATCGCCCTTCCATGCGTGAACGAGTAGCTTGTAACCAGTCAAAACCATCAGGATGCCGACGCTATCGGTGAGCGACGTGAAGCTGGGCCAGAATAAGACAGGGTAATCGCGGTACTTGAGCGTGTGGATATGGAACCAATCGCGCGTACGATACGCGATACCGAGGCGCAGCAGGCTGAATCCGGAGAGAGTCAACAAGCTCGAGATGGCGAGTGCAATGCGACCTAGATAACGATGCAAACGCGGGCTCTTGCGACGGATAGAGTCGATGTTCTGAAGCATCATCAAGATGCACCATACCGACCTGTTTTTTTTTGGCGACCACAGTGTCAGTTCTTGAACCAACTTGTCACAAGGGGGGAGGGAGAAACTTACGAAGGAAAGACATGACTCAAATAATACAATTCCCAGGACTGCTTCCTCGAGCCGAAATCAAACTTGCCCGTGGCATTGCGCATACTGACCAAAGGAGGAAGCACCTTATACTTTTTGAACAGTTCCATGCTCGCTGCCGTTTGCATTGCCCTTGGTGCTGATACCCCATGGGCATGATCGTATTCTGCCAAGCTGCCGTATTGGAAGAGATACGCCTGTGGAACTTCACCATGCAGTTGAAAGGCAGCAAACACGTAGATGTACTGTACAGTACAGTACTGTATGTACTGCTTCGTATGCTGTGTTGCGTCAAAATCCGCAACCGAGCGACTCGCCACCACTTATCGCCGACCCGACATTTTGACGTTTTTTTTTTTTTTTTTTTTTTTTTTTTTTTTTTTTTCCCTTTTTTTTAATTCTTTATTTTTTAGTTAAGAGACAACTTAGCCCCAGCTTCGCTTCTTGTGCGTGCACTATCAGCACTACCACCACCACTACTACGCTCAACCACAACCACACACGCACGCACGCAGTCATTCAGCTGCTCAGCTATCCTCCCCTTTCTCGTCACATCTCTCAGCCCGATCCCTGTTCCACCTGATTGCGCATTGCGGGCCGAGGCTTGTCCAGCCACAACTGAGCCCACCAGTCACGTGTGAGAATATCGGAACTCGGATCCTGGGATAAATTGCGCACGCACGCATTCACGCATTCAGCCAGCTGCTCAGCCATCCTCGCCTTCCTTCTTACCATCATCATCATCATCATCATCATCATCATCATCATCATTATCCAACCACCCAACCATCAAACAATATCAATCAACGTCTGTCTCTCACATACCACCTGCCATCTGCCACGGCTTGCATTACTCAGGCTCAATCTTATCCAGCTCTCTGTAACAACCATCATCACATCCAACGGTTCATAGTTGGTCTCTCCCAGATTAAAGCTCCGCGCCAGGCTTTCGGCTTGTCACACGGTTTATCATGCCGCTCTCAAGCTCACATCTCGGTTTGAGTGAAAACCAGCTCGTGCTGCTCAGCAAACAAATCAACAATCATCTCCTTGGTCAGTCTCGTGATGCAACTAGATTGCTGCCGTGGGCTCACCTTAACGCTGTCTCTGCAGTCTTGCACCAACAGCTCACCACCCACTTTCAACCTACCAAGTGGCCGCTTGATCGCCTCCTGACCGTGCTCAAGGCCCTCATCGAACCTGATCAATTTAGGGGGGGTTCCAAGGCCGTCAGTGGATGGGGTGTTCCAGAGGAGACGCGTCTGCCTGTGAAATTTCAAGACGGTCCAATACAAATCCAAGACGGTCCATTTCAAAGTGAAGGCGGTCCACTACAAATCCAAGACGGTCCATTTCAAAGTGAAGACGGTCCACTACAATTCCAAGATGGTCCACGACAATTCCAAGACGGTCCACTACAAATCCAAAACAGTCCGCTTCAAATTGTAGGCACTCCAATAAAAAGTGAAGACGGTCCACTACAAAGTCAAGACGGTCCACTACCGTTGTGCACTTGCTTGGCGCTCCTTCAGATCACCATCATCACCGATACAAATCTGATACAATGTCCAAGGTTACGTGCCCTGTCTGCTCCTTTGCCTACGCAGCAAGCAATATCACAAATCATTTCCGCAAAGCACACAGCGGAGTGTTTGTCACACAAGAGGCTGCTGCTGGAGTGGGTCTTGTTGCGTGTGCTTGTGGTCAGCTTGTGCTGAATGCTGCAGCATTGCGGAAGCATCAAGGGATCCGCAAGTGTCACGGTGCTGCTTCACAGCCTGCACCACCGGCTCCAACAACACAGCCAGCTGCATCTGCAGTCACGCAAGCAGAGTCAGCTCCTGCGGCACTGGCAGTTGAGCAAGATGATCCATTCCTGCAGCTGGTGGATCCCGCTCTTCTCATGGATGAACAAGCACTTGCACCGACATCAGACTTGGACTCAAACCGAGAGGATTCCCCACTTGCCCTGGTGGACGACAATTTGGACTTTGTCTTTGCTGAAGCCGATGCAGAGACAGCAGCAGCAGCAGCAGCAGCTACGCAAGAGCCAGCGGCAGAAGATGTGGAAATGCACGATAATTTCCACAATAATTTCCAGGAAGACGCGTCCTCTGGTGAAGTGCTGGATCCATTTCCAATTCCAAGTCTCGATCTCCCAGCTGCAGACGAGGACAATTTGCAGGAAGGATCAGAGGCAGGATCGGAGGCAGGATTAGAGGCAGAGACATTGGAGCAGGAGGAGGACACTGGGGAGACATTGCCGCAGCTGCCGCTACAGGAGGTACAAGCGCCTCAGCCTCAGCAGCTAGAGCTTGATGTACCTGACATGCCTGAGGATGGCATTGTTGTACTGCTTCCAAGTATGGACTCACCAACCGGACCAGTGCCCAATCTGCTGCTTGACTCACACGCTGCCGAGGAGCCTCCCATGCTGCCACCGATCCCTGGCCTGTCTCCGATCACCGATTGGAATGTGGGAGTTGACACCGATGTGGATTCATTTGCGGTGACAATTTCTCCTGCCGATATCCTCAAGATTTTTCCGGCCGGCTGCTACCTGTCACTGATCAGCCACGCGCCTGATTTCAAAGACTTGGCTTCATTCAACAGCTGGGTTTATTTTGCGGAGCTCAAGGTGCTTTTCCGGTTTGAACCGCAATTCAAGTTGCCGCTCATCCAGCGGCTGTGTCAAGCACCGCAGAAGGCAATTCTCATTCCATCGGAATATGCCACAGCACTCACACTTGGTGAGCTGCGCTTGGATGTTGGAATTGTGGTGGAGGCGCTGCAAGACATTGGTTGCCAGAATGTGCGCATGGGAGCATACGGCATCAAGGTGCCAGTGGACCGGTTCCTTGACCCAGCCATGCTGAGTGAGCATCCGATGCGGGAAAGCAATGTCTTTGATATTGGCTGCACAATTGATACAGGACGCGTCACACTGATTGCCCCCAAGAGCAAAAAGGGCAAGTACAAACAATATCCGATGGCATTACGGGTGGGGAGAGGATTTGGAAGCATGGAATTGAAGTGGAGCAGCCGGACAGATGGGATTACGCACTTCAAAGGATATCCCAAATTGACGCATCTGCTCAAAGCCGGTGCAGCCGGTGCAGGCCAAGCAGGAGTGCCGATGACCGTCAAGACCGTCAAGGACCGCATCAGCACACTGGAGAGCTGGAAACAACGCATCATTGGCACAGCACCGGAGCTGGGCAGTGGAGTGCGGCTGGAGGTCACAGTGCAGGCAGCCACGATGCAACAGGCAAGAGCGGCAGCTGAGGCCAGCCAGTACTTGGATCACCGATACCTCTTCTCTGAGGCAGCAGGAGATCAGCAGCTGCTCACGCACACGATATGCAAGGCGGACATGTTTGCAGATCTGGATGCACTGCTGGCCATTGCGGAATACAAGCAAATCTTCCGAGGCAATCATTCCAAGCAGTCAAGCGGAGTGCAGCGGCAGGCTGTCATTGACCTGTACAATGCAATGGGCTGGCATCCTGGACGTAGACCAACTGCACTTGACAGTCACATGGCGTGGTGGGAGACCAACCAGGCTGCTCTAGATCTTGCAGATGAGCTGGAGCGGTTCAGCACACCGGCAAGCACAAAGCATCTGTTTTCACATGTGCAAGCTCATTTGCGGTGCCGGGGCTGCCACAAAGTGGGCACATATGCTCTGTGCGGAGGAGCCAATCAATTCCGCATTTGGTGCACTGATTGCCGGGCCACTCTTTCCGCGCAGAAATTCCGAACCCACCTTGCTCTGCTTGCATCACGGCAGCAGCTGGGAGTGGATCTGCGTGCTCTGGTGGTGGATCCTGCCCAGCTCATTTTTGCAGGGATTGAGCAGGAAGACTTTGCCATGCGGAAGCTCAGCCAACGGCAGGATCTCAATGGTCTCTGCCGCACAAATGAGTTTGCGTCCATGCGGGAATCAATGTTGGAGTGCTTGGCTCTGCATTTGGAGCACAGACGTGAGGCACCAGGGCTGCAGGAGATCAGAGCCGAGGCAGTGGATTGGTTGCGGGAAAATACACAGGCAGTGGAGTATCATCTTGGTACACGGAGCAGACCAGCAGCAGAAGCATGCCTAGAGAAGTTGGCTGAGCGGGATGCGGAGCTCAGCCGTGAAGAGGAGGTTGTGCTGCTGCATGGAGTTGCAGGAGCATTTGATGTGCGGATTGCTCACTTGCAGCTGTTGCGTCGGTCTTGGTCATGCCAGGTGATTCCTCTTGGCAGCCAGGGTCCGTACCTTGGACTGGTGCAGCTTTCAGGCGGGTATGAAGTGCTCACGCAAGCTCAGTAGTCTGCTTTGAAATTGCCGCAGTAGCTGTTCCCTTTGTGCGGAGTGAAAATTTTTGTGCGGTCAGTGATCAATGCAGCCAGTGTGAATTACCATTGATTTTTGAGGCCTTCATTGTTGCATGCGTGCGTGTTGAAATATTTTTTTCTGCGATCTTGGAAATTGATTGTGATTGAAGTCGGTGTCAGCTGGGTTGCCGATGAGGACTCTACCATAGATCTAGCTTTGGCAGACTTGAGTGACCAACAAAGACGCGTTCGCTCAGTGGCTGATCTCTTCGGAGTATTGAGAACCAATTTTTGGAGCAGGGTCCCTCCGGCGTGGGGGAAGTCGGGGTTCGATCCCCTTCGGTGTCCCATTGTTTTCAACAATGGTAATCCCCCGTCACAGAGCTAGTAAAGTCTTCTTTCAAACCCTGACGGGTTCAATTGATGTTGATTTTCATGGCTTTGTGTCTGCGGCTTTGTTTTTGCCAAATTGGAATGCGGCACTGTACCAATTACAGATCAGTACAAATTGTATCAAATAGTCTCATTTCAATCAATGCGGACACACAATGCACACAATACATGGAGAAGGAAACGGTGTGATTTCAAAGAACAACGGATCAGTCAGAGTCAGGAAGCGGCTTGAAAAGCTGCCAAGCATCGATGCACCTTTGCCGGTAAGCAGCCTGCTGTGCTTCTGGGGTGTTGGCCACTTTGCCACCCAGTCCGTTCCACTTGACCACATCTGAGGACATGAACATGGTCATTGATCCTCGAGTCTCTCCTGGGAGGATGGGAGAGTTGAAGTGGTGGAGCACGTGGGAAGGGAAGAAGCACAGTGCACCAGGAGGAAAGTCCAGGCTGACCTTGGCCTTGGTGAAGCTGATCTGCAGCTTGGTGTAGTCACCGTAGCTGAAGACGCCAGCTAGGCCCTGCAGATAGTCACGCCTGTCACGGTGGGGGAGGCTGTATGCCTGGCCTTCCTGGTTGATGGCCAGGGAGGGGAAGCAGGGGGCCCAGAGGAAAGCACCATGGGGCCTGTAGTGCTCTGAGCTGCCAGTGTCCATGTAGTGGCTTGCGTGGCTGGGGAAGCACTCAAAGAAGCGTGTGTTGCAGTACTCTCGGAGAGCAGTGACATGCTTGTTGCGCAGGAACTTGATCATTGTGCGGTAATTCTTGACAAACTTGAGGTTGAAGTAGGGACCGTCCATGCAGGCAGTGTCTTGTCCACTGAGCATGAGATGAAAGGTGAAGAAGTCACCACGCAGTGACTCGACAGGTGCACCGGCAGACTTTGGCAGGTCTGCCTGCAGGCGCCTGAACTCCTGGTACATTTCTTCAAACTTGGGACTGTCTGGCTTCTTGATGACACTGGCATAGTGCAGCCCATTCTTGTCAACCAAGTGGATTGTGTCTTCCTGCCCGTCAAAGGTCACCAACTGGAATCCGGTGGTGTCTGGCTGCACATTGGCCTTGGGCAGCTGGTATTCCTTGCTGAAGAAGTCTTTGAGGTCAAGTTGAGTGGCCACAACTCTGGCTGAGTGATCCTGGAGCTTTTGCTTGAGTGTGAGATTGCCTTGGTGGACGGCGTGTTCCCAACCTATATAATGATCACTCTTGGGGGTGTACTGTTTGACCAGGAGCTTGGATTGCTTTCTAGTGCGCTTGGGAGCGTCCATCTTTGCTATCTCTTTGACTAATTCTAAAGTGAGGGGTTTGGGAGCCAGTGCCTTGGGTGTCGGGATGGCATTGAGTGCCTTTTTGAGCTCCGACAGGTCTGTTTTGACCTGTTTCTCCACCTTTCTTCGCTCTGCATCATTGGTGAAGCCTGTAGAGCGTGTAGGACGCCTAGTGGAGCTGCTAGAAGGAGGAGGAAGCTTGGTGATCTTCCTTGGCGCCATCTTTGAGTTGGAAAAACCAGGTGAGGTGAAAAAACCAACTATACAATATTGGGCTGGAAATTGGGGCCAAGTAATTGTAATGGACACTAATGGAAAGCTATGGACGTTGCCAATGCGTGGCTAAACAGATAAAAAAGAATACTAATTGATGTGAAAAAATTATTTCTTGAGGAGGAGTGGTGGGGCTGAACCAAGTGACCAAAATTGAGGATTTTTAGAAAATTGAAAACTTGATGGATCGTCGCGCGCTGCTCAGGAGCTACTATCGATATGTTGGTGCGTCTGTAGAAAAAAGGAGAAAAAAAATCGACGCCTCTAGAGGCCAGTTTTGATGATTGGCGCAGCCAACAAGGTCACCAAAGTTATATGACTGTCTGGTCCTAGGCAAAAAACTATATGCAATTTTCTTGTTCTGGGAACCTCAGTTGGGGTGTTTAGATGTATATTAGTTACAAACATCGTTAAAGTTTAACGATTAACGTAACTTTCCGAGCCGTCAAAGTTTTCAGTCGAGATGTTGAAACTACTAATCAACTTGGCTGCAGATGGTGTGAGGGCATGCATTGGGGTCCAAAGAGGTGGGCATGGACAGGGAAAGAGGTTTATGTTTCATGTTTGGTGCTGTACGCCATCATTCAAGGTTTAACCTTGTCAACCTGGAGTCCAACCTCCTTAACATAGGCTGGAACCTCCATAACCTCCGTAACATTGAGCTCAACCTTCACAAGATAGACTGCAACCTTGGCAACCTCTGGCTGAACCTCCAAAGGTGGAGCTCAACATCCATAACCTCCACAACCTCTGGCCAAACCTCCAAAAGGTAGAGCTCAATGTCCACAACCTAGCCCTAGGCCGCAGGTCCTCGTTGGCCGGCAGCGGACCAGGCCGCTCTGCCAAATGGACGTGTCCGACCTTGGCTGCTGACCCCAGCGGACAGCGCAAAACACACTGGCCAAGTGCCGCAACGGTTTGAAATTTTTCTTGGCTCAGCAAGCGGCCCAGCATCCAAGAGACGCGTCAAAATTCTTGGAAATTGTTGGAATTGCAGTTGCGTCCACCCACTGACCCAGTGCCCAGCAGCCAGCAGCCAGCACACAGCTGCCACTGCTCAGCAGCCACGGCTCACCACGGCTCACCACGGCTCACCACGGCTCAGCTGTTGCCGCTCAACAGCAGTGAGAGTCTGTCCATTTTGGGTGTAGCAGCCCAATGGTCTGTACACATTTCAAGCTGTAGTCTGTGTATGAATAGGAGTCAAGCGTACAAGGGCAAACACCTATTCAAGGGGCAGTGCAGACCAATGGGCCGCACAAAGTTGTGAATTTCCTCCAGCCCTTTTGTCTGGGACTATCTTGTCAAACTGCACGCATTCTTGTTTGGTCACATCAATCTCACTTGAACAACAGCACGTCTGTTGATGCCAGAAATCAACTAAGAAATTGGGTCATTGAAATGGATTGCAAAATTGGAAGTAGACGCGACACGCACAGCAACTGCAGTGAAAATTTTGATTGCCGCTTTCTTGTTTGTCAAGCAGCGGCCAACGCTCAGCAGTCACCAGTCAAGAGCCACTGGTCAATGCAAAGAGCGGTCATCGACTCATCAAATTGAGGCCACCAGTACTGCCATCCTTGGCAACAGCTAGAAATGCATCGATGGAGCGGCACCCACAGTTCATGCTGCCTGCCCTTTGTTAGCTGTCTGGCAACGGCCTCCGGCTCCCATGCTTGGTGTCATTCACGCTTTGTGACGGTCTTCACACGCGTCAATTTTCAGCACAAAGCATTGCCCATCCACCTCAACAACAAGCTTCCCGCAACAGATTCTAAGGGTTAGGGTTAGGGTTAGGGTTAGGGTTAGGGTTAGGGTTAGGGTTAGGGTTAGGGTTAGGGTTAGGGTTAGGGTTAGGGTTAGGGTTAGGGTTAGGGTTAGGGTTAGGGTTAGGGTTAGGGTTAGGGTTAGGGTTAGGGTTAGGG